>JASSKH010000006.1:3616190-4208690 GCA_031763025.1 Macrocystis pyrifera
GAGACTAAATGAGCCACCCCTCCCGCGAGTACCGACAAGGGTGAACGCCTCCCCTCCCGAAAACGACACACAAACGCCCCCCCCCCCCCCCCCCCCCCCCCCCCCCCCCCCCCCCCCCCCCCCCCCCCCCCCCCCCCCCCCCCCCCCCCCCCCCCCCCCCCCCCCCCCCCCCCCCCCCCCCCCCCCCCCCCCCCCCCCTCCCTCCCCCCCCCCCCCGCCTCTGGTCTGGCCTGCTGCACAATGTAACCCTGACACGCCCAACAATAGCTAAACAGGAGCTTCTCGCGAAAAAAAAACAACTCACTAACCCGCCGGGGTGTTATGCACGCGGCACAGGCCCATGATGAAACTCTCGCACCCCGGGAAGTACATCTGGACGGCAGTGCGGAAGGTCTTCAGATCGGCTTTCTTGATAATAATTGCACCCGGGCACTTGCCGCCGAGCCCCTCCTGCTTCTCGGGTGTCGCGCCTTGGGTCCACGAAGCGCGTTTCCTCATCCGCAGCACGTCGATGATCTTGGCGAAGCAGGTGGGGTTACAGTCGATCAACCGTCCTCCATCTTGGTCTTTGTCTTTATCGGTGGCTGGCCATCTGTCATCATTGAACATGGCGGCGAGGGCGGAGCGCGGGCAAGCCTGGAGTGTGGAGCGCAGTGTTGTCATTCTCGTCCCGCGTACGTTGAGCTCCACGACCGCATCCTGTTTGCCCGCCGCCACGCTTGGACCGTACACGGTTTCGAGGGCGCCAAGAGCAGCGGATACCCTTGCCCCTGCCGCGTCCATCTCCTTTACGGCACGATCAAGGACTAGCCGCTCCTCCAAGAGCGAGCTTGCGATCGACTGGCCGAAGGAATGGATGTCAGGGGCTTCAGCGTCGGCCAGGGGGTCGTCATCCAGTTCCTAGGTGATGGGCGCGGTCGGGATTGGAGGAGTGTTCGAGTAGTGATAGACCTCAATATCAACGACATTGTTGCCGTTCAACGCCAAGAACGGAGGGCAATTGCCGATCCGAAAAAGGCCCTGTTTAATCTGTAGCGTGCAACTCCCCGATCCCTTGTCGAAGAGTGTGACCAGGTCGGCTTGGCCGAGAAAGGACCAGCGCTTTGAGGCACTAAGGGGTCTCTCCTGCCAGACCCGTGCATCTTGGTGGGCGTGTTGACCTCCTCTCGAGTAGCACTGTCGCCGTTCTTGAGCATGAACACAAACGTCCCGTCTGGAACGATTTGCCGACTCCCAGCGTGTCTGCCGAAAGGACTAGGCGAATAGCCCCCGACAATGCTGTCGTTGTCGTCCCCGTTTCCCTGGCCCGAACTCACCCGTATAAGGGAGATCGTCTTGGGACTACGATGGTCGCACCTGGCCGAGAACGGGTCGCCACCGAAACCGTCCCGCGTGGCGCGGTAGATGAGCGTCATTTCGTCCGTCGAGTCCCCAACCCACTCCCGAATCTTCGCGCTGAACGGAGCCATTTCAAACGGCTCCATTATGGTGCTGCCTGCCTCCATTGATTTTCACGTAGTTGAGATGCGTCGGCATAGATCCCGGCAGCCCCATCACGTATGCGGGGTGAATGTGGCATGGTGCCTCGTCAATAGCCACCGCCGAGCTCTCCGCGCTCTCCGGCGTCCCCACCGCTCCCGCGTTCGCACGGCCAGTAAGCACCGCGTTGATGATGTGTTTGATGCATATAGGGGACTCATCGAGCACCATGCGGCCATCGGCGTTTCAGGGAACCCTCTCGGTGCCCCAGACTCCCTCGAGCAAGGCGCCCAGGACCGAATCCTTGAACCCCTCGGCCTCGGAGAGGAGGTGCCAGGACACGGTAACGTTCGTGCCGCCGACATTCAGTTCCACCACGCCCTCGTTCTCGGTTCGAGCGCTGAGTCCGAACTTCACCATGCGCTCGTTGTTTGCAGCCCACCCTTCTTCAAGATTTCCCCACTCCTCGTCCATGTCTGCCCTGCGGAGCTGTAGAAGCCGTTCCACCGGCTTGGTGTACTCGTCCGCCGACTTCGGGAACGCATGCCTCAACTTCAAACGCCGATGCATGGCGATACAACAGCAGTTTGGGGGTTGGTTCTGGTGGGGTTTTGCCCAATCCCAACAGTTGAAGAATTCGTTGACGTTTGGGCAGCGAGCCGTGGTCGGAAGCTGCGCCCAACTGAGGAATACCCCGACTCCAACCCCAACTCCAACCCCAAGCCTCTGGTAGCCAACGGGATCAGGATCAATATGTTATCCTCTCTTCGCGCCGGCACCGACTGTAGGAGTGCAGACGCACGTAAAAATGTCATCACATGAAGGTGAAGGACTTTGCGCCATGAGTGGAACCGTAACGCCTTTAGAACTAATCGAAACCCTGTCCATCATACGCGGGAACAATGGCGCCGGAACAATCGAGCAGGTGCAAGCACCTCACTTCTCCAAGCTTTCAGCGCTGTGGATCTATCGGGAAAGTTCAGGATGTTGTTCTCTAGGTTGACCCGTAACCTTACAGTAGTTGGATGAGAACAACGCATCCGGAATTCCAATGCGTAGAGGGCTTCATGTCACTGCATCGGAGATTGGTACGTATGACATGCATGCTCTCGTGGAGGAATAGCGGCGGCAGCAAGCAGCAAGGAGCAGCGAGGACGGATCATGTTTGCGTCCGGTTTGCCGGTACAATGGCGTGGTGTTCATGGCGAAGGTCAAGAGGGGTGGGAAGGTGAGACTACGTAGCCAAAAAGTTGATTCTGGTCTAGCAGAATAGGTAGGTATAGTGGGTAGCTTTAACGGGTATGTTGGGTCAGTTTGTCAAGATCTACGTCGTATGACGACGTACAGCAGTACTATTAGTACGACGACATCTACGAAGCCTGTACCTGGTAAGTATCACCGTCTCGTCGACCCTGGGAGCATCGAAGGGAGTCACCGTCCAGTAGTCAATCGCGTGGGAAGTAGTATAAAGAAACGCGCGAACGGTGTATCACGCAGGTTGCAAAGCTTAGCATCGATAGATCGGGAGAACTCACAGCTCACGTACCAGAGGTACTTTTCACGTATCAGGTACGGTAAGCATTTTATTACAAAGCCAGGAGTCGTATACCAGGCTACCAGGGTATACGACACGGCGCAGCATTTTCCTATATCCGTACTGCTCGGCGTTCGTACGACTCGTGAACGGTTGATGAACTACAAACTTGTACCAGGTACACGTATACCTGGTATGTTTTTCGGTCGAAGTATAAAAGATCGCAAGGCTGTGGTACACCAGTAGTTAAGTGCTGTACCTGGCATATATACCTGGTCGGCGACCTCCTGGACCAGCCTCGGTCACAGGTGGCTTCCCTTGTCCCCGCCGAAACACGTTTTTTATCACGCAGATGCCAGTATCCCACACATTCCCACTGCGTCGATTTTTCGAGGATTTCTTTCAACTTTACCTTCCCACGTGCTCGCGCTCTCAGTGATACGGCTGCTGTTTACACTTTGGCGTTACGAATATGTGACGACAAACCTCGTCGTTGGCGTAGCCAGGTGTGTATGTACCTGGTAACTACTGGTAACAGGTACCTGTTTTCAAATATGCTTGCAGCACAAGTGGCATAAAAGTGCTGTTGTACGATAGTCGCTGGTTCTCAATAGTGTATACGTACAGCAGTATTGATACTAGGTACTGCTGTAGTAATTGGTGGTAATAAGGCGCGACCTCAGTACCTGCAGTAGTCATATCTGCGATGCATCATGCTGGGCGACGGATTATGCTGAACCAACAAGATCGAACATCTACGAACGCGGTCGCATGTATCCGTGACGTTTCCGTGACGTTTGGGTTCATTAATCGTCAGCAGCAGCAACAGACGTGGCGGCGGTAGCAGCAACAGCAGCAGCAGCAGCAGTGGGGCACACGAGGCGTCACTATACGCTCGGTTTGTCGGCCTAACCCCCGAACCCTTTGTACACGTACTCCATTTTGTTATGTGTTTGCTGCTTCCCAACTCGGAACTCGGCATAATTTGGAGGCGAAAAATGTACAACCTGACATGTCCAACAGAGCTTCTCGTAGCAGATGCCACCACTACTATTGCTGTACGACGTCTACAGCAGAGCTTCTCCAGCAACAGCAGCAGCAGCAGAAGTAGGACACACGAGGCCAGGGTCAGCGTCGCTGTACGCTCGACTTGTCGGTCTAACCCTTGAACCCTCTGTACACGTACTCGATTTTGTTGTGTGTTTCCTGCTTCCCAACTCGGAATTCGGCATTATTTAGAGACGAAAAATGTACAACCTGACATGTCCAACAGAGCTTCTCGTAGCCGGTGCCACCACTACTACTGCTGTACGACATCTACAGCAGATCTTCTCCTGCTTCTCCGTCCCCCCATCAGTAGGAGGGTGGGCCTGACAATACCACCTGCAGCTTGTCTTAGGGACACGGCCCGAACGTTGCTGTGGACAGGCACATTCTGCCTACGAGTACTCGTAGAGTTGGGTTTCGTTGGGCAGTACTCACAAAACAAAACCGTTGTGACAGGTGCCACCACTGCTACTGCTGTACGGCATCTACAGCAGATCTTCTTATGCTTCTCCGTCCCCACATCAGTAGGGCGGTGGGCCTGATAACACCACCTGCAGTATGTCTCAGGGGCACGACCCGAAAGTTGCTGTGGACAAGCACAGTCTGCCTACGAGTACTCGTAGAGTTGGGTTTCGTTTGCTAGAATTAAAAAAAAAACGTTTGATATTTCACGCTTCCGTTTTTGTTAAACAATGGCCCAGCCATGTGCCTACACACGTAGCGTAGTTTTGTGACCATTGTATCTCTAGGATTGAAGAATCGGCACGGACACTGGTTGTGCTGGATGTCGACGGGTAGAAAGAACGGCTTAAGGTGAACAACACACACACGTTGCCGCACTTAGCTCGGCCAACTCTGGACGACTTACAACCGCACCAGCACGTCGCGCTTCACTCTCGCGCGCCTCATTATTTGTCGGTACGGCAGTATTCAACTGCTGTACTGGAACCCTGGCTGGTTGGACAGGTGGACCGAAGTCTTCAGGCAATCGTCCACGTTGTATCTGGAAGGCACAATAAGGCTATATATGCGAGTAGCAGACAGCAGTGTTGCATTCCATCCATAACAGGGCTACGATTTCTTCTATACCAGGTACTTCTTTTGCAGTGAACGTTCGAGCCGCCGACATTCACTTCCACCACGCCCTCATTCTCTGTTCGAGCGCCTAGTCCGAACTTCACCATGCGCTCGTTGTTCGCAGCCCGCCCTTCCTCACAGCGACGACCTTGACGCCTTGTCCCGAAATACAGTATTTAAAGCGCGGGAACAGGTGGTGCCCCGTGTTTGCGTGTTCGCCCATGATGGTAGCAACAGTAGGCGTGCAGCTCATTCCCATCTTTATCGCTCACAGTACACGCATTCTGGAGTTTTATACTACCGCTGTCGCTCTGATTTCTGCACACAGGCAAATTCTGGCAAATACCTACAGTTACCGAGGGCCGTGGCAGAATGCAAAAGGACACCAGGAGAACAGGCGAAAGCAGAGGCGCCCAAGATAACCGAAGGATTGGAAGTACAGGGTCGGGAGACATTACACACTCGTGGACATGTTGGAGGCTAGCGCCAGAATACCTCCACGTTGGAAAGTTGCTACGAGGTATGGTGTGAGTACACGAGCACCCTTGATAGATGCCACAGGTACGGAGTTTGAGCTGAGTCTGAAGAACCCGACGTACTGCTGTATCACACACAGCATCCGCGCCCGTCTACAGTACGAGTAAATGCTGCCTGCTGTTTATTTTAGGTGCTTTCATCACGGCCTGTGGGGCGGCATTGTTTTAGCTAATTGGCAACCCTTTCAACCCTTCTAGTACTGCAGTCCCTTTTGGGGGGGACAAGCTACTGAAAAATTGAGTGATTTGTCCCAAAAACGGAAGTGCAGCCCTAAAAGAGTTAAGGGCGCGGTTGGTGAACTTTTTCTTGCCCTATCCCCCATTTTATAGACCCTCGTTCATTCAGTCATTCAGCCAGAGAAGTCGGTGCCTTCAATATTTTCTATTGCTGGTTTACCAAGTGATATCGTAGACTCGGTGAGATAGCGCGTTCCCGAGCGTGAGAACGGACGTGTGTGGAAGGAGAGCTCTGGTCCTGACCTAGCGTGCTATAACGGCCCGAAAAATACTGGAGACCACAGCAGTAGTAGACGACGCCCACGCGCGTCAGGATAGGGGGTCCCACGGCCTCGAATTCGAGCACGGCCGTCTGTACGGTGTGTGACAGGAGATTTGCGCTGAAAATTGACGGCCGAAAGCGAATGGAAGCGGTGTAATCGTTCGGTTGTGTGGGTGAGTGGTCGTCTGTGTGTCTGTCTGCAGCGCATCCTTAACCCTCTTGGGACTTCGGAGGGTAAAATTTACGTTTAAAAGCGACGAACACAGCACTGAATAGTCATTGCGTCGCTAGGGGACAACAGGAACCGATTCCCGAGATTCGATACGAATCGATCGATGTGGTACGGCACAGGTGTACATGATCCTACCCTTACCGCTGGGATGCCCACGCTGCTCATAGACGGCTAATATAGCACCAATATTACCAACCATTGTTTCGATCGGTGTCTAGGGGGCCCCATAGGGGGTGTTGGCGAGGTTCACGGAAAAAGAATTCAAGGGGCCGTGCCTAGAAGCAATCGACGTGAATTAAGATGGTTGATATCCTGATGCAGCAGAATGGGGGTGTTCGACTGAATCCGGTACGAGGAAAAGGCGCCGACCTATTTTGGCGATTCTTTGAGAGCTCACCTCTCAAAGTGCTGTGTATACCCGAAAACGCCCACAATTATCTGCTTACATGTGTTTTCGAGTTTACGCCTGCTCAAAAGCGACTTCAATGTTGGTACCGATGTAATACGAGCCGTAGCAAAAAATGGGATTTACCGCGCGAATCCTCCTGCGGAGTACGACTAGACCGCGGCTCATGTTCAGCCCTTATGTTACGACGTCGCACCACCGTTTTATCACTGCCCGCCCACCCGAACCTCGTCATCGCTTCAGGCATAAGCTTCTACAGAGGCCGTGCGAGGGCATAGGCGGAAATATGGGCAGTGCAGGGTCGAATGGCTGAACAGAAAGCGTGCTGAGGCAGCGTGAGGGGTAAGAAAAAAAAAAAACTATTCAGATATACCTGGTACAGTTGTGGTGAGGGGATGAGCTCGCTGATAAGCTTCCGGTTGGCGTGGACTGAGAGCGGGTATCCTCGAAGAAGTTCTTCCCTGATGCTCCTCTTTTTCTTGAAAAAACATCATGAAAAGAGGGGAAAAAAGAGGAAAAAAAATCGAAACCGTCACGAACTTTAACAGAGTTAAATAGATCCAGGAATACGTACGAATCGTTCTTATTTAGGGGAGAAAACAACTGGAAAATCGGAAAATAGATAAAAAACAAGAACCCCCCCCCCCAAAAAAAAATGAAGAACATTAGCTATAAGACAAAACTCTCTTCGACAACAGCGGTGCTGAGTATACCCTCCCTGCCTCTGCTTTGTCACCTTGCGCGTTTGAGCAGGCACAGATGAGGTGAAGCAGGTCGAGCTCACACCGAAAAGCGCAGGAGAGCGGGTGCGGCCGCTGGGAAAGCTCTAGAATATGCTGTTAGAGATCCAAGATTACTATATGATGCCTTGACATAAATATACCGTACCAGTCCCAGCTGCTATTAGAGATCCAAGATTAGCATAAATAAGATGTCTTTGCATAACTATACCGTACCGGTCCCAGTCCGGCAAGTGTTACCCTATACGTGTAGAAACAATAAGTACATCGCACAAATGGTCCTTAACAACTACCCTGGGACAGTTTGGTACTCCGAAGCGCGAAGCGTGAGCGCGAGTAGTTATGGTCGTCGCCCACCACTTATGCGCCCGGCACAGGCCTAGCCGGACACTTGTGGGCTGGAGCCTCATGGATGTTGTTGCAGTGGTGTGGACCCATTCTAAGGCTACCCCATGACAAGCCCCAAAACTTGGTCTACTGAAATATGGTGTTGTCGTTTACTACTCAAGAGTTCACCACGTCCTTATTCCAAGTAGTTTTTTATCGTGCGACAGAAAGTTGTACAGTACAGTAGTTGTACAAGGTTTCTGCGCTGTGACGCGCATGTATTTAGCACTGCAAAACCGATCACCTAAATGAAATCGATCCCAATGCTGTAGTGCTGCTGCAGGTACTCGTGCCGTTGTGCTGCGCTGCAGCTGGTAGCACTTCTGCATTTGAAACGGAAATGTTGTTCCTGTGTCTCCGGGGTCGCCCCTGGCTTGTTGTGTACCCACAGTCTCTGCCGTCTGGCAGCACCTGTCGCTTGTTCCGGTCCGGCTGGCGGGAAATCTTTCGTTAGTACTACTACAGGGGACCATAGTTAATAGGACCCATGGTATACATTAAAATCTATATGTTTACCTATTTCTACCTACAATTTTTGGTCCTATACGCTATGGTCCCCCGTAATACAGTATATGACGAGGCTGAGGACGACAGCAACACATGCGTGACTATACCGGCAATGCAGTAGCTAGGGGCGCCTAGTAATGTCATTTTGAGAGGGGTCGGTAGGCGTGATTTTTTAGCTACTGTAGTAGGCTATGATTAATCGCACCAAGTCCACATCAGCACGACAAGTCAGGCGTGCCGTGTCACATCATCGAATAGGACCGTGATTATAGCAAGCTGTGTGCTTGGAAAAAAGTCCGAGTTTTGCTATACGGTCTCCGCAGCGGTAGTTACGATAAGACAAAAAAAATGAGAACGAAGCAAGACATATATCGAGCAACTATTAATAGCAACTACTGTAAGCAGGGGGGATAATTCCACCAGCCTGGGGACTTTTTCTTGTTTCAGAGGGTTAGTTGGCAAAACTCGATGAAAATCGACGAGCAGTCGGAAATGCTGAACCGGTCTGGGCGATAAAAATATAGCGGAGAAGGGGCGATACATGCAACCACAGCTTGTCCAGAAGCTGGAAAAGTCAAAGTGAGATAGACCCCCCCCAAAAAAAAACATGTGTTTGGCCACTTTTAAAATCATGTTCCCCACTCAAGACTCGCAACTGACACTATATTCCCTCGTCGGCTCGTATCGAATTGTTGTATGTGCAATTAATTGTGTTCGCTGCATCACTTATTTATGATGAAAACCCACGCAATACACAATAAATAGCGTCAACAACAGTAGCATTTTCAAAGAAGTAAATTTCTACCTAGCAAGTATATACGTCGCAGAGAATTTCTATACCTCAGTCCAACCTTGTATTAAATGATAACACCTAGGGAACAGCAGGGCAACCCTTGCCCTGCTCTACAATTGTTGTGTGTATTTCACGCGGTAAACAAAAACCCAACAAAATAGCCACGACGAAAAATTGTGTACTATCCCCGCCCAGTACGATCACGAGTAGTACCGATAGCCAGCACGCAGACGCTCACTATGAGCCGAACCCCGCCTGCTGGGGTGCCGTCTGTGCCGGTGCGGACTGGTCTCTCTCGTCTCTCTCACCAACTCCAACTGCGACTTCACAAAAAAAAGGCAAGCACACTGAGAACAGCGCTCGAATGCATTTCTTCGAGGGCAACAATAATCAACACATATACTGGTAACATGCAAATGTCACGAATCGTGACTTGTTTGTCACCAATCGTTGCCTTCGTCACGAACTACCCTTTTACTCAATGACGCCGGAAAAGAAAAAACGATGTTACAGACGACGCGCGGATGCTACGGCAGTGATCACCGGGGGGGTAGTGTTACTTCACGATGCATCTTGAGTGGCACCGTCCACCTGTTGCTGCGGCTTCTCTTAGGACGCCGTTTGATTATGTGTTCATGACGCGAATTCTCCAATAAAGTTTTTTTTTCTTGTCTCAGGATGTTCTTCATACCATCATGTATGCTTGTCTCTGTTTTTTGTTGGTTTCCATCGCCTGCCCCTCCCCCAACTATTAGTAACAAACTTATTCCAACATTACCTACGGCACGGAATCGTTGGCGTTAGTTTTTTTCACCTATCGGGAATACCTGGTGCCTGGTAGTAATTTTCGATAGAGTCGGGTGCTGTTGGCAATGTATCGTCCGAATTGGAAATCGCACAAACGCTACAACTGTAGATGCGACTCTGCACGCACCTCCGCCTGAGCTCTGAACTAGGGGCAGCCGACAGCATCGGTGAAACATGGAACACGAAACATATCACGAATAAGAAGGAACACATAAACATACACACACGAAGACCGCTGCCCGCCCCGCCCCCCCCGCCCCCGTGTTTGTATAATATAGGTTGGGTTGGCGCCGATAGGCGACGGCGCTGTAAAATACGCTTCTCACTGCGTGAGCTAGACAACCAGGGTATCGTTGTTTTTTTTTTTTTTTTTTTCCGCGGTCAACGCGGCTGGCGGTCGAGTTAAATCATTCTTGGGCGGGGAGAACCTTGACTCCGCACAAGGGGGGCGACTGTGTCACGTGGTCTTTGTATGGTAAGGCACCCACGAGGAAGTTACACAATAAACCCATTGCTGTCTCTCGGAGTATCCACATCAGAAAAAATTCAATTCATCGATGCTGTCATCCATATGCAAGAAAATCCGCATCACAGGCGGTTTTTAGTATTAATAGGATGGAGCTCACCCTTCAAGCGACTCGCCTATCACCCCATGGCGCTTCGCGCTTGGTGCAAGCATTGTCTGCCTGGTCGGTAACTATCCGACGTGCTCCGTGCCGGCATTGTAGGGATGCGAGGGTCTATGGTCATACGACTATGGCCATGCATGATGATGAGCCCCCCCCCCGCCCCCTCACTGCGTGAGCTAGGCGACCAGGGTACACCGCTTCTTTTTTTTTTGGTGGTCGGTCACAGCCGGTGGTCGAGTTAGATCATTTATGCGAGGTGTAGAACCTCTGCACAAGGGGAATAATCGTAGCACGTAGTGTTCAAGGTAAGTCACCGAAGAGGCAGTTACATACTGTAGTACTCCCATTGCTGTCTCTGGCAGTGGTCACACCGGAAATTAAATGAACTTATTGAAGCTGTCATCCAAATGCAAGTCCGCCTCACAAGCGGTTCATAGTGGGATACAGCTCACCCTTCATCCGACTCGCCGGACACCACACGGCGCTTCGCGCTTGGTGCAAGCAATGTCTGCCTGGTCGGTGAAAACCCGACATGCTCCATCCCGGCATTGTAGGGATGCGAGGGTCTATGGTCATACGACTACGGCCATGCATAAGATCGAGTACACATCTCTCCTATCGAGTACACCCCCCCCCTATGGTCATGTCGTGCATTTCACTAGTACACCCCCCCCCGCGCGTGCCCTCCCCCCAATTATATACCTGGTATATATAGGTTGGGTTGGCGTCGGTTGGCGACGATGCTGTAAAACACGCCTCTCACTGCGTGAGCTAGGCAGTCAGGGTACCTTTTTTTTTGTTTTTTTTTTTTGCGGTTACCCCGGCTGCCGGTCAAGTTAGATAATTGATCGTATCACGTAGTGTTTATATGGTGAGGCACCCACGACGAGGCAGTTACATACTAAACCCACTGCTGTCTCTGAAAGTGGCTACACCAGAAATTAAATCAATTCATTTGATGCTGTCATCCATATGCAAGAAAATCCGCCTCTTAAGCGGTTCTTAGTAGGATGCAGCTCACCCTTCATGCGACTCGCCCAACACCTCACGGCGCTTCGCGCTTGGTGCAAGCAATGTCTGCCTGGTCGGTGAAAACCCGACGCGCTCCGTCCCGGCATTGTAGGGATGCGAGGGCCTATGGTCATACGACTACGGCCATGCATAAGATCGAGTATACATCTCTCCTATCGAGTACACCCCCCCCGCCCCTCCCCCCCCTATGGTCATATGACTACAGCCATGCATCTCATTAGTACACCCCCCCTCGCCCGTGCGCGCATACGGCAAAAAGTAATGTGGTGCACAGCTGCTACGGCAGTAAATTTCTGTAAAATACACCCACCTCGTGGACAATTGCCCCCTCTTTTCGTAAAGAGCGCACGCCTTGATGACGACACATAGATACCGCACCCCCTCAATCTACAAAAGCAGCTGGTGGGATAGATTTTATCATGGCTTCCGCTGCACGAAACTTTCAGGTGACCGCCAAAAAAAAGTTGAGCTCGCAACGATTCCCTTTACAATCCACGCACTTTTACAGTATAACGGGGCCACTGTAAACAGAACCCACGATGCACAACAACCCCCCCCCCTACATTTGGTTATTATGATCAACTCTCTTTCTCCGCACTATTAATAGTGGTACGCTCTGCTAGAACCCACATGCGTTGCAGATTTATTTGCAGATCGCCGCGAAAAACGTTGGTGGAAGACAACCCAGCCAACGCTTGGCGCTACGTTATGACGATCCTTTGAAACGCAATGCTGCACCCCATGCTTGCCATGCATTTACCCATATCATATGCGACGTGATTTTTTTTTGTGGCTGCAGTCGGCTGTGGCTCATACCGCTCACCACACGGATTGGTGCACAAAAGCCCAACTGAACGGACCTCCCAAAACCTTATCCCACACTGGCCCCCCACCTTTTTCTACGCACTTTACCCGATATTCCGTATCTTACAGCACACAGTTCTACCGCTACAGTCACAAATAGTGGGTAGCAGGGCTTGGCCTCCCACCCCCCCCCCCCCCTCTCGACAAGAAACCAAGGGTTTGCTCTGGTCCTATCTAGAGCAGGATCATACCGGGACGAAGGATAAAAGTACCGTGTCGCCGCGGTATACGTGCCACGCCTGCGGCTAAGAAACAAAACAAGCATTCACGAAGATCTATGATAGAGACCTGCAAACGTTAAAAACTTCGCCGGGTCTCTATTTTACTGCACTCGTAAACAAGTAGATACCTGGTGTAAATCTACACCCCTTGTCCGTTTTCGGCACACTCTGCAAAAACATAAATACTACAACTATTTCCTAGCGTTTTGTCCGCACAACGGGAGTGTGCTACCAAACGGGTTCAAGACTCGTATCGGCGCACCGTTTTACATGGCTGACTGTGCTGTATTCGTACCGTTTCTCGCCCCCCCGACAGAGAAGGCGACGAGCGAAGACAACATGAGACACGTGTACTATAGGTATAGCCGTCGCTCGAGTTGAAACACCCTCCCTCACCAGAACTCGCCCAGCGCTACTCTACCAAAGGATCACCCACATCGGAGCCGCGAAAGTGACGATCCTCGTCCAATCTGTAGGTGGGACTGTACCAGGGCTGGCTATATCGTAGGCGTTATTATTTTACTCACATTTTCAACCACGCTATCCGCTGAACTTGACTCATATCAAATACAGCATGGGCCCGCGAATAAGAAAGAGCCCGATGAGAACAAAACGCTCACTTTTTGGAGAATGCTAAGAAAAATCGGCTATGAAAAACGGCTCGGCGGTGAACTCTACACTGAATACTATACAATAGGCTATGCTCAAGGTTGTTTACAGATGGCGTTACAATAAGAATCGCAGGCTTGCTCAGATTAGGTGTTTCTTGTTGGCGGGCCCATACTGTACCACGATTTTCACTATATTATATGCCACGCGGTTCACTGAACGGTGTGCAAACTAGTGCCCGGGACCCCAGATGGCGCAACGTAAGAAAACCGCAGATGAGGGTACACGTCCGCGCCCCTGAGGGCAGCGTTGAAGATCTCTGTCCGTAGGAAGTAAGAAAGGAACAAGCAGGCAGGCAACGACGAGGCGGCGCAAGGGGTAGAGGATCAGCGGGATCTAAACGTGCCAACCTCGACTGCGGAAACTCGCGATTGTTTTGCAGTCCTCTGAGCCTCGTATGTCATACTTGTGCAATGCGCGATAGGTCTGCCGTGAGAGTGATGGGATACCTTCGTGAAATAAAACTGCAGAACCTTGGGAGCTGTGGGCACAATTCCGACTCAGACTGTCAACACACGCGCACACCCCTCACTGCAGTGCCGTGGCTTTTAAACCTAGCCAACCATAAGAGTAAAATAAAAATGTACAGTATGTATCGCCAACGGAGCACGGCGCTCGAAATGACCCGTTTACTCCTTATCGTGGGAGGTTTAGGTATCCCCGATTCGAAAGGTCCTCTCTCTCTCCTGAACGCCATACATGGTGAGTGTCATGGCTTACAGCGGCCTCGGCCGCCGTTTCCCGCGACACGAGCCTCGCTATCAACACCACCAGTACCAGCACGCAGCTGAATATAGTGCAATAAAAAAAACAGTACGTATGTCTGGTGAAGTTCGCGCGCTTTCCATGCTTCGTCCGCGTTTGAATGTAAACATTAAACGGAAAAGGTCCGTATGTTTGAGGTACAGAGCGGTACTTTTCTCTTTTTTCTCCCCTTCTTTCCACGCTACAAGACACAGCCACAACTTCTGTGCACCTTGTGCCCGGCGGTTAAAACGGGGTGGCCTGTGGCGGTGCCTATTGATCACGAGACACAAAACGTAAGGGTGCGTGAACCTGTTGCCCTTCACTGAGCCCAGCGTCACGGTGACACGGCAGTCAGTGGCAAAACAGCACGCCTTCTCAAGCCATGCAACTACAGCTAACCGTGAGGCTTTATTTAGCGGATCTGATCTCCCGTACACAGTAGGGGAAGCCACGAAACGGCCGCCGCCGACGGGGTACCTTAGACAGCATGAGGTACCGGTCGCAGATGCACCGTCTACGGTAGTCGCACTCTCCGATGGCACATGCGTGTGTGCCACGAATACGCAACAACGCCTTCACTCCTTTAGGGCTGGGACAATCGGAGTCACACTTAGGTTGATGTACAGCAGTGCAGTATTAAAAGGGTTGCGCCCGCAGTTCGAGTCATCTGCTCTTCAGTGTGCGGAACTCTAAAAACTACTACCCAGGACACCCACAACGTTGTAGGATCGTGGTGAAGCGCGGCTACCTTACTTTTATCGCAAAACGAGCCCGTGAAAAGAGCCTGCAACAACGTCAACTCTCTTTGGCCACTTTTCGCACTATGTAGGCTCAGTTTCAAGCGGCATGAAGGCTCTGCGGCTTGCATCCCCGCCGTGGAAAACAAAAGCTCTCGTACTCATACTTTTTTCATCTGCGAAACAGATACGCAGATGAAAGTATATTTTGCTACAAGGTAAATAGTAAGCTCTGGCCTGAGGCCGTTTCGTATGCGAGGTGTTCGTTCTGAGATGAAATGAAATAACCATTTCACTTGCGTTCGAGCTTCGTAGGTCCCCTCAGGAAAGTGAGGAAATCGGGCCGGCCGGCCCTTCACGGAATGAATCTGACCACAGCATTCGTAGAGGCCATTTCTTATGCGAGGCGTTCGTTCTGAGCTTTCAAAAACAGATATTCGTTTTTTTTTTGAGTTTCGTAGTTTCGCCCCGGAAAGAGAGAAATTCGGGCCGGCTCTTCAAGAGACGAATCTGACTAGTATCGAAGAGAGGAGGTATCCTGGGCAGTTTCCCCGTTCCTCGAGGGTCGCAGCAGTTGCAATGGAATCCGAAGACGTAGCGCACTTTGCTACATTTTTTTTTTGTTTTTGCTCGCAAGACTCCTCCCAAATAGGGTACAGTCGGAAAATCTTGCAACTCGCCTTAGGTACCTCTCTGAGAGCATTAGGGCTCGCTTTTCTCGCTCTGGGGCAGAAAAGTAAAACGAAAGCTGGTATCTGTACAAAAAAACTCCGAATGGAAGTCTCGCACGCAAAAACGGCCTGTCGAAGGGAATTCCGTACCAAAGGGAGTGTCTATCCGGCACTTCTCCCTCATCATGGCCGCGGGACTGCGTGCCAGTGGTGACCGCGTGGAACCCTTCTCACGAAGTTCCAGTCAGGCCTTAGCGCGAAATTCAGCATGTACCGCCACTGCCACCGCTCGTTCGTTCGTTCGTTCGTTCGTCCGTTTGCTCATTTTTTAGCGACAGCGTGTAGTTTGTGGGTTGCGTCATAGGCCGGAAGACAATACATCAAGGAAATAACCCTCTCGCGGTCCCTGGACATATTCCGGGGAGGAGGTGTTTTTTCTACGTATACTTTTGGTGATGCTTTCGTTGCGATCGGCAGGATGAAAAAATCTCTGCAGTTATATATGCCGGTGCCTCGTAGATGCTGATAGTTGGCTTCATGTCGGTGATTGACATATTTTCTGTACAATATTGCCGCGGCAGGCTCCGCGCATGCCCCGTAATGTTCAAGAATGTTGGAAAATCGATGCCCTTGCCGGTAAATGCGACAATGGTGCCAAGAGATGTAGCGGGGCAATATCACAATATTGAGCAGATAGTGCACATCAATAGGGGCAAAACCTTCACAATTACCACACGAAGCTGTTTTCTCCGCGAGCTCGTAATGTTACACGGTAAAGACAAATAGATCTCTCTCCGAGGTCGACATGAGGACTATGTCTGCGTAGGGGCAGCGGGGCTCTAGAGCGATATCGACACTCGTAGACTATTATTGTTCATGGTTAGTTTAGGCCTACTCGTAATAGTAGTCTGAAGATTTCGGTCCTGACGTGAAAATAGAAAAGTAGTTGGTGTCGAGTGTTGTATGCCTGCCTGCTTAGGGGCGTTCGCCCCCGAAATAGTGCGCTGTCACGCATGAGAGAGACAAAGCCTGCTACCCTTGCTCGAGGGCTAGCAGGGGTGATGGCGTCTGTCCCGAAAATGTCCACAGGCCCTTCTATTGGCATGCCTGCTGCACAACGTAGCGCCGACACGCCCAAACAAAAGCTGAACAACAGCCTCTCGTTAACCGAACTCACCAAGCTGACGGGGTGGTATGCACGCTGATTAGGCCCATGATGAAGTCCTCGCACCCCGGGAAGAACATGTGGACGGCAGCGCGGAAGGTCTTCAGATCGGCTTTCTTGATAATGATTGCACCTGGGCACTTTCCGACGCTCCGCTCCTGTTTCTCGGGTGTAACGCCTCGACTCCACGAAGCGCGCTTCCTCATCCGCAGCGCGTCTAGGATCTTGGAGAAGCAGGTCGGGTCACAGTCGATCAGCCGCCTTCCGTGTTCGTCCTTGTCTTTGTCGGTGGCTGGCCATCTGTCTTCGAACATGGTGGCTAGGGCGGAGCGCGGGCAAGCCTGCAGAGTGGAGCGCAGCGTTGTCATCCTTACCCCACGTACGTTGAGCTCCACGACGGTTTCTCGTTCGCCCGTCGCCACGCTTGGACCGTATACGGTGTGGAGTGCGCTAACAGCAGCGGACACCCTTTTTTCCCCTGCTGCCTCCATCTCCTTTACGGCACGGTCAAGTACAACCCGCTCCTCCATGAGCGAGTTAGCGATCGAATTGCCAAACGAATGGGTGTCATGAGCTACCGCATCGGCCAAGACATCGTCATCCGGTTCGGTGATGATGGGCGTGGTGGTGGCCGGAGGAGCTGTCGTCGAGTAGCGATATACCTCAATATCAACAACATTCTTGCCGTCCAGTGCCAAGAACGGAGAGCTGAGGCCAACCTGAAAGTAAAACGGGTTATGGGTAACCTCTAGGGTGCAACTCCCCGACTCTTGGTCGAAGGTCGTAGCCAAGTTGCCTGCACCAAAGTAGAGACCCCCGGGCTGGGGCGTTGTGAGCACCCTCTCCAAGTAGAGAGGGTTTTGGTCCAACTTGATGGGCGTGAAGAGGTCATCTCGGGTGGCGCTGCCGTCCTTGAGCATGAATACAAACATCTCTCTGGTGATGAGCAGCTCGCGCTCAACAGTGCCGCTCCAAGGGTAAACAGCATAGCCCCCAACAACGCTGTCGTCGTCTTCGCTCCCTTGGCCCGTACTCACCCGAACAAGAGAGATCGTATGGGGACTGTCCTCGTTGCATCTAGCTTCGAACGCTTCACTGTCGAACCCGTCCCGCGTCGCACGGTAGATGAGCGTAATTGCATCCGTCGAGCCCCCAACCCACTCCCGAATCGTCGCGCTAAACGGAGCAATTTCAAACGGCTCCATTATAGTGCTGCCTCCATTCATCTTTACGTATTTAGGATGGGTCGGCACAGACCCTGGCAGCCCCATCACGTGAGCGGTGTAAACAAGGCAGGGTGTCTCGTCGGCAGCCAGCAGCGAGCTCGCTGCACTTTCCTTCAGTCCTTCTGTTACCGAGGAACTCGATCGGCCGTTGCTCGTAGCTCGAAGCATCGCGTGAATGATGTGTTTGATGCATGCAGGGGACTCGTCGAGCACGATGCGGCCGTCGATATCTCGGGGAACCCGGGCCTCGCTCCAGACCCCCTCGAGAAAGGCACCCAGGACTGAATCCTTGAAGCCCTCGATCTCTGCAAAAAGGTGCCAACACACCCTAACGTTTGAGCCGCCGACATTCAGCTTGACCACGCCGCCCTCGTCGCTGTTTCGGGGAGTGAGACCAAACTCTGCCATGCGCTCGTTGATTGCAGTCCACCCTTCCTCGAGCTCTTCCCACGCCGCGTTCAGTTCTGCCCTCCTGTGCTGCAGAAGCTGCGCCACCTGCTGGGTGTACTCGTCCGTCGACTTCGGGAATGCATCCCTCGCATTCAACCGCCGATGCATGGTTGATTGCCCTTGTTGCGGAGCTGTTCGTTGCTTGTTGTGTATGTTTTGTCTTGTTTCAAGCTCGTCGCAGTTTAAGCAGCAAGCTGCCCTGGACAACCATATCGCGCCCTCGCGAGGAGAGTATTCGTAGTGTTTGACCCCAACAACAAATCCAAGCCTTTGATACGCAACGGCGTCAGAGAGTAATACCCCAACCACGACTCCAACTCTTTGGTAGTCAGTGGAGTAGTGAGCAAGAGTACTCTCTTTCCTCTTTGCTTCGTCCGTTAAATACACCAACACCGACCGTACGAACCACGAGGAGATGACGAGACAACGATGTACGTACGGGACGAACGTGTCACAACGCACTTTTACTTGTGAGATGCGAGTAAAACAATCCGTCACAGTGAAACCGTAACGCCTGCAGAACCAGTCGAAACCCTGCAGTAGAGTTTTCAAAACCTCCAAGTGGGTAACTTTTCCCCGCTATCCCACGGTTCACGTCTCTTGGGTTCCAGCTGCGTGTGGAGTTATCGGGGAAGGTGAGGATGTGAGCCTCTGGGCCGTCCCATACCCTTGCAGCCTCTGGATTAACATTGCGTCCTGAATTCCCATAGAGCAAGGATTTGTTGGTTGGGTAATCGCGCTGCTTGTTCGTGTCTGGCACTACAGCAGTGCATCTTGGAGATTGGAGATTGGTTATTTACATAATATGTTCTCGCGGGACACAGCACACCAGCAGAAGTCAGCAGCACACCGCGGTGCTGCGTGGCGTGCGGCGCCTGTGTTTTCGTTTCTCTTCGTCGATACCTGGTACCTCCTAAAACCGTCAGCTTTCCCGTCTAACGTAGAGTGGCCAGGGTCGAGAGGGAAGGGACACCAGTACTGCCGTAGAACGAGTACGAACTCGGGCCTTGTACAGCAGCAAAAACACATTCGTACCACCAGGTACAAGGTACTTTTTTCTTTTTTTTTTCAAATCATCACTTTTACCTTCCAGCCTAAAAAAGACATATGCCAATGGAAACGCAAAGTTCCCATAAAAAGTTTTAATTCCAAAGATACCCGCCAAAAATATTTAGAATACGCTTCCTATGGGCACGTTCAAAAAAAAAAAAAAGTTCCAAACTTTTCGAAAAGCCCGAAAAAAGAAAATCTGGGGCCGGTGTTGGGCCAATATCGTCTTCAGAAAAACTCAGGCGGATGTTTGGTCCGAAGCGGCGAGATTACGAGTCCTCGACAGACATCGATCGACAAAACCAACGATTGCGCCATGAATTCTGAACGGCGTGCGCTCGTTAGGGGCTCCGACCCACCCTTGGGTCACCGTCTTCACACAATGGCCAGGGACGTGTGGCGGGCGCAAGCCAGGCGTACGATAAAAAAACAATTAACCGCTGGCGTGTACAAAACAGAACACAAAATGTCTCGATCCGTCTCGAATGACAGAAAACAGGCTTTTTTTCAGGTTTGGGAGGATACCGCAGTACGCCGCCGGCAAGCTCTCGCCCCCTAGAGCATATGTATCCACTTTCTATCTTCGATGTCGTCATCTATACTCGTTGGCCTTGCCCGACACCAAGCGGGTTGACCGTGGACTGAGTCTATATCGAGATCTAGCGTCTATCGTCGCACGAGCTGTTTTTTATCAGCGTGTTGACAATTTGCAATGAGCGAAAACAAATTGCGCCGCCTGCAGCCGTTAGAAAAAAAAGAAGAAAAATCAAACCCTTTTTTCCCTTTTTCCCACAGAGGCGGTACGAGGATATTTTCGGCTGTTTTTTTAAAGCAATATTTTTTAAAGAAAACATTTGGACTTCGCGTTTCCATTGGCATAGGTCTAACTCGTAGGAGATTTTACCCTCACCGATCTTCTGGACAAGCCGTGGTCACAGGTGTCGTCGCTTCCCCCCGGTACGTGTCGTTATTTTTTGTCGCGCACAGGGTTCAGCATTCCCACTGCTCGTCGATTTTCATCGAATGTAGCTATTAATAACTCACGCTCTCGCGCGTTCCGCTAATCATTTTTTAATGCTAGAAAAAGTCCCTACGAGCATGCACTCGGTGAGACTCGAACCCACGAAATTGATCTTGATAGGCACGCGGACCACCTACCAAGCCACCAGGGACGCCGTACTGTACCTGATATATACGTACTTGGTTACATAAACTGCAAATTCAATCGCCTGGAACCACGTTTTCACAAACTTGAGCGACGAGGTTGATTACGGAAACCGCCATTGAATCTTGCCGTGCCAGAAAGCACAAGAAAAACCTCCTACGTGTGGCGGTTCGAAACCACGCATAGCCAGACAAACAGAAATGGCGTCGGGGGGGTGTCGGAGGGCGCGTCCTCCCCCGGCGGCGAACGGCGCAAGCTTCCCCAACGGCCCTTCTTCGGTTTTTTTAAAGCTCATCTCGTACAGTAGATGTTGTTTAGGCCCTCTGAGATCGTGGGTTCAAGCGCGAGGGGTGCGCGGCAAAGTTGTGTGTCTGTGTGTTCGTGTAGAAAAAAGAAACCAACATCCCGGGGAATTTTCGCCCCGGCTTTGTTTTTTGGGGAGATTACCCCCCTACCTCTCTGAGAACGCTCTGGGGGTGTTGGGTTTTCACCAAGAAATGTCTAGGCGCCCCCGGTGACGTTCGCAGAGGATATTACGGTATCTATTCGGTGGGTGACGTTGTAACCAAGCAACTGACTTTAGTCGGCAAGTGAGCTGGCGAGACCAGCCGACTGCCCGACTTAGGTCAGGCGAGCGAAGCGAGCCCAATCAGTCCTCTCTGGCCGAGGGAACCCGCCCGAAAAACGAAAAAAATGTTACCCGCATTCAACTATCCTTTGTGATATTGATATTACGGGGGCTCCATAGTTAGTGGAACCAAATTTTGTTAGTAAAAATAGGAAAATATATAGTTTTTTATGTATACCATAGGTTCTATTAACTATGTGTGTGTGTGTTCTTCACATTAAACCGTTCTTCTACTCGTCGACATCCAGCAAGCCCAGTGTCCGTGCCGATTCTTCACCCTAGAAAGATACGAGCTCTGTGGTCACAGACTACGACACAGAGATAACACACCGTAATGCATTAATAGCCTACGCAATACCATGCCTTCGCACTATTAATAGGTGCGGCCGACACAACATACATCCATACGCCAGCAACCAAAATACACCATAAAGAAAGAGAAGCAACGAAAAAACCAAACCGAAAAAGAACAGGAAAAAGAAAAAGGACCTCCGTAAAAAATAGCATGGAAACCCAACAAGTCGGATAGTTGGGCACCTCTTGGGAAGGACTAACTTTTGACCCGATTATTATGTACTGCTGTAGTTGGTGACTTAAGTCGTGCCGACTCGCTGCCCTGGGAATTGGCTGATGAAAGGTGTCCTCCGTCTTCTCCCTCGGTACTCGCGCTTTGCTTTGTATCTCGAGAGGAGTAAGCATTCCCACCGGTCGTCGGTTTTTATGGATGGGATGGGCAGAATGACGTCGGCAGGTATGATTCTGCTCGTGGGCATGTTGGAGGCCGATGGCAGAAAAAACACAACGTCGGAAAATCTCCGCGAGGCGTAATCTGATTTTCATTTATTGGTGGGCGTGTTGGAGGCCAAAGCCAGAAAACCGCATGTCGGAAAGCCGCAAGTCGGAAAAAAATGACGTCGGAAGACCGCTACCTCATGCTGGCTGCTAGGAGAATGAGGGAATGAATCGGAGCACTGCTGCCAATGACGTGGGGGGGGAATGTTGACGAGGAGTAGGAAGGGTAGGTTTGCCAGGGGAGGAAGTCCCAAGTAGGAGCCCTTAAGAAGGGAAAACGATATATATGTAGGTTCAGAGTAATAGACGAAGGGTTGCTACTGCGGTGTATTCGATTCAAGTTGGAATGGAACAGGTACGATACACTTTCGAAGGGAAACATTTGCAATAATTGTATACGAGCACCCTCGATAGCCACAAAGCTCTATCTACCAGGCATGTATTCGTAGCTGTGTCCGAAGGAGAGTGCGACATGCCGAATCACGTGAGACACCCGGGCGTTTTTTGGTCTGTGGATATTTTCGAGGCATCCAACACGGCCATGTGCGCGATATTTCTTGCGCGAAGTTGTAAGATCGTTTTCCAAGTCCGCTGCCCGCTCACTGTTTACACTGTGTGTCCCCTTTTCAAACAATGTAGAATCTCTACGCAACCCCATTTCTCAGCTGGGGAGCAGTCGGTGCGTCGACTGACCAGGCGCTGACTTGAGTTGGTCTGTCATGTCGTAGATGTCGGAGGTAGAGCGTTCCGGGTGTGAACACGGACATTTGTCGAAGAAACTCTGGGTGTGGCTTATACGCCCCCGTCCTCCCTACTGAAGAAACCTTGCCTCCTGATCCTACGGGTGTATATGCTCCTTCACTACAAAAAACAGATCTGAGCGCGTTGTGGGTTGGATCCGTTCTTCCTACGGATTGTTTTGTGAACTTCTCATCATTGAAGGTTAGATCAGTCCCCGTCCTTCTTCTGAAGAAATGTTACCTCGCTTATGCTATAGGTGCATTCTACCGCTACAAAACAAAAACAAGGGCTCAGGTGAAGGAGTGATCCGTCCTTCCTACAGAACAGGGCGGTGGAAAACCTGATCGTGCCTACTACATAGCAGAATGTGTGCTGCGTCGCTGCTGTACCTCCTACGCGGCGACTAACTATTGGGCATTAGCCACGCGCGTCTGACCGGGTAAGTTTTTTTGGTCTTTAAGTCGTTTGATGCAAGCCAACTCTAAGGCTCATTCTTATCGGAGATTTTTTTTTTTTTTTTTTTTTTTTCCAGAATTTACACAGTTTGGACGTAAATGGATATCTGTATCATGTTACGCAGGCGTTCTGTCACTATTGGTGAAATTTTCCAGGAGCCAAAAAAATAAGGAAAGTTCAATTTCACATATTTGGAAAAAAAAAAAAGAGGAAAATAAATCTAGAAGACTGAAAAATTGCGCCAAAAACAAATATGGAAGTTATGGAAAACAAGCTCTCCGATAAGAATTACCCTAAGCCTGCTTACTAGCTTGCTGTGCTTTTACCGTTGCACACCCACAGAGGAGCCCGGCGGGCTAAAGGCGAGCTCGGACGCTCTCGCGCTAGCCGTTGCGGAACATCTCAAAACACTTTAGCCCCATCTCCACAGGCTCAGCACTACTCTACTTATCCTACAAATCATGCCCTCGAGCTGTCAATCCGACGGCTCTTCTTCGTCCCGAGGGTGAGACTGTACGTTAGCCCTTGATCATAATACACTTTACCAGGTACAAGGCAAACTATTTTTCTGAACACAGCGAAGGGATTTTACGGTCTGTATCTACAGTGGGACCGCACGCCCCCCCAAATAAAACAGCAGCGGCTGCAGGGTACCTTTGTGCGGGTCTTGATATTAGTAGCAGCGTTGACGATCTCTGTTCGTGGCAAACAAGCAAGCAAGGGACAAGCAGGTAGGCACGCAGGAAGGCAGCAGTGGGGCATCAAACGGAACAAATACCGGGGCTTTCATATGTCCAAACTTGTCCTCGACACATAAAAAATCAACTGGGGGTTCTCGACCGTAGGAAAAATCGAAGGGTTTCTCGTACCATGATATTAACGATTTCACCAGACCCGGGCAGTGGTGGAGGGCTGTCGTAGACCAAGTTACTGCTATGGTAAACGGTGACGAGGCTTTGCGGTAAACGTGCTGATGACCACCGACCACCACGGTTGCCGTACACCGACAAAGCGTACGGAAAATACACCCTGCGCCTGACAAAAATAAAAAAGTGTCTTGCGTGCAGAGTCAAGCAAGTTTTTTTTTATCTTGTGGATAGGAAGTGATGTACTGGTACTAAATATTCTTCGCTAACATGCGAAAACAAAGTAGGGGGAAAAAAACTTTCTGTACCAGATAATTGAATCGCCTCTCATGAAAAAGTCGGCAATATTAACTAGGTCGGTTAGAACATGCCGGTACCTGCTAGCACATTTTGTTGAGAGAAATCGGCTGAAAAAAAAAACGTGGGTAGGCAAGGTACTTGAGGGCTGATATTTTGTTTCTTGACCAATCGACACTTGAGCTACGTATAAACATATCGTCTACAGCTTGTCATTTCACGTGCCGAAACGTCACTATGCACTACTGTACGTACGCACTGTCTCCTACAATATACGTCAAGGACTTTGTAATTCCGAATACTGCCCTATTTTTAAAACGGTAGTGAACGCTGCGGGTTGGGTTTTTATCCCCATCCTCTCTAAAAAATTTCGTATTTCTTTTTAATGCACCTGGTGTGTAATAGAGTAGATTTACTTTCGTCCGACCCCCGCTAATGTTCTCAAGGTTGTAATTTTGGTTTTGACAAGAATTTGGCAGTCTTGTGCTTCGTTAAGCAAAAACCCGCGCGTCAAGGTGTATCCAGGTTCAGTACGGAATACTGTAGTCCATGCGACGTTAGGGAGTTTCTCCCCGCATGCTATTAATAGCCAACTATTGATAGAGCTGTGTGACCCGAGGTCGGTGTGCTCGACAAAACCAAAAAAAACGACTAAAGAGGGAAAAAAATTACAGCCATGCTCGAAAACGACCTAAGGTCATACCACGGATGGCTTACCCCCAAGTCACAACAGCGACTAAAAGACGCGAAGTCGAGCACCGTCATCTGTGACATGCGGTGTGTGGAGGAGTGTAGAGCTTAGTCCGTCGTCGGCAGGCATTAATAGTCCAATCGCTGTTTGGGTATGTAGTGGTGGGGATTATCTCTTGTCAGAAAGCCGAAATCAGCCCCCCACAACGTTTAATGATAGTTAAGCACCGTTCATGAGACCTGCAGCTCCTACAGATAAGCAGGCAGGCAGGCAGGGAGGGAGGGAGGGAGATTTGTCGGCTAGTGTGACGATGCAACACATCGGTGTCACTTGTTGGTCAAACCTGGAACATGCAAGTGTTGGTCGATGCCCCGTGATCTCGCTTCTGATATGGCCTGAAATGTAAGTCAAAAAACCCGTGCGCGCCCTGTTCCACCGCGTCTGTGCGCGGGACTGTCACCAAAGCCTATTCTGGAAAGCCGCGACCCAAATCATCAACTTCAAAATCGGAGGAACTTCCCACAAACACGCCTCGGCACTTCCCTGCTCCGACCCGCGGCCCTAAAGTAAGCGGGCGGGCACCAACTGACTTCGTCGGGTAGAACGTACCGGTCAGCACCAGGTAGCACGTTATGTTGCGGGAAGAATACCCCTAAAGCACTTGAGTTAGTCGGCGCCTGGTGTTTGGTCTCTTAGAAACTCACACTTGGGCTACATCTTGCCATCTTCACGCACAAAAGTCACTATTGCTGTCTCTGTAAGAACTCAGCGTCTATATACATATTCTGTACTACCCAATAGTGCCTTGGTAGCTACTTTCGAAACGGCAATTAAAGGGTCGATATCGGAAGATGGCCATGCTTTTTCGTATGTGTTCGATAACGAGACACCTCGGAAATGGTCAGGACTGTAATGCAAGGCGCCCGCTGTTTTTTCTTCGAACTCACGCGGAA
The DNA here is from genome assembly GCA_031763025.1 of Macrocystis pyrifera. Taxonomy (NCBI): domain Eukaryota; class Phaeophyceae; order Laminariales; family Laminariaceae; genus Macrocystis; species Macrocystis pyrifera. Next base: position 3,642,285 of record JASSKH010000006.1, read on the forward strand.
ACGAGATACCTGGGGAAGTCGTTCGATGACGAGACGCCTCTGTATTTGTTGTTGATACGGATACGGACCGACGGTAATAAAAAACGCAACGCAGTCAAACGATGGCAACGTCGATGACGTGACGGGCACCGCGGTATTATGGCGGAAATCGCGGTAATTCACGGTAGTACACTACCGATCCTCTCATGAAAAGAGTCCCACGAAAAACAAACTCGGCCTGAGATTTTAGGGGAAATAAGAGATGTTAGTGCGGAACATATCCCTTCTCAAGTAAAAACCCTAGCCTGGGCCAGTAGCTGGGCTTCATATTGGAGGGGCGGTACTGCTGCATGGCGATTATCGCGACGGAATAATTGCGGAAGTACGACAGTTATCGTGGTAATATGACGATTATCGCGGGAAAATGACGGCGATGGCGGGGACACGACATCCAACGCAGCACAGCAATGACAAAGAACACGGCAACGGGGCTGGTACGGCAGGAGACAATGCACAGAGTTCGCATGATTTTACAAAAAAAAAAACAACGGCAGTGAGGACCCTGAATCTCGGAAAGCGAGGGGATAGCCCCGGAAATGCCTCTCAGGGGCGTGGGGGCCCGCTTATGTCCTCTTTCTTATCTAGAATGGGATTTTAAACATTGCTCTCTCCTGTCCCTAGTGTACGATAGGACACATAATCAATAGCCACAACGCTCGCTTGCTAGCATTACGCTTTAGTAGCAGTGGTGCGGATGTCGCACAACCAAACCATCAGCTGTGTACCGGGAAAATAAAGCGTCAGATAGGCTTCTTCGGCTTGTCTAGTGCACAACTATTAATATCAAATCATTAATGAAAGCTCTGACAATCTCACCATTCGCTGAACGGCGACCCGACACACAAGAAACTCGCCAGGCTGTAGGGATGTCCAAGCTGAGTTACACCGGCTGCGCCAGGCCCATGATGAAGCTCTCGCGCCCTGGGAAGTACATGTTGACGGCTGCCCCGAAGGCCTCCGCATCGGCTTCCTTGATGAGAATTCTGCCCGGCAGGACGACGCTGCTATCCTCCTCCTGTTCCTCCCCTTCCACACCCTGACTCCACGAAGCGCATCCCCCTCATCCGCAGCACGTCGACGATCTTGGAGAAACAGGTTGAATCACAGTCGACCAACCACCCCCCCGTGTTCGTTCTTATCTTTGTCAGTGGCTGGCCATCTGTCTTCGTTGAACATGACGGCAAGGGCGGAGCGCGGGCAAGCCTGCAGTGTGGAGCGCAGTGTTGTCATTCTCGTCCCGCGTACGCTGAGCTCCACGGCGGTATCCTGTCCGCCCGCCGCGACGCTTGGACCTTACACGGTTTGAAGGGCGCCAACAGCGGCGGACACCCTTGCACCTGCCACTTCCATCGCCTTTACGGCACGGTTCAGGACCATCCGCTCGTCCATGAGCGAGTTTGCGATCGACTCGCCGAACGACCGGATGTCGTGGACTTCCGCGTCTGTGAGGACATCGCCATGAAGTTTGGGAGTGCTGGACGCGATCGTCGTGGATGGATCTAGCGTCGAGGAGCGGTATACTTCCGCATCCACGACCTTTTTTCCTTTCAATGCCAAGAACGGGGAATCCTCCTCTACCGTAAAAGTTCCCCGTCCAGTAAGCAAGGTGCAACCCCCCGCTATCGCGTCGAGCGATGCACACAAGTCTTTTTTTTCCCGCCGATGCAGGCACCACCTTCCCTTTTGACTGTGAATTCTTGGCCCACATGATTTAGGGTGGACGCTCCACTTGGCGGGTTTGCCTGGACTCTCTTGGCCGGCACTGCCGTTCTTGAGCATGAACACGAACGTTTCTGCGGTAATGGTTTGCTCGTGCTCCTGGCACCCCTACCCCAAGGAAGAACTGAGCACCCCCCAACAATGCTGTCGTCGTCGTCTCCCTGGCCCGAGGACACCCGAACAAGGGAGACCGTGTAAGGCCTGTCCTCGTTGCATGTAGGTTCGAATGGTCTAGCGTCGAAACCGTCCCGCGTCCCGCGGTAGATGAGCGTCATTTGTTCCATGGAGCCCCCAACCCACTCTCGAATCTTCGCACCAAGAGGAGCGACTTCGAACGGCTCCCAAACGGTACTACTAATATTAATCTCCCAAGTACATACCATGCGCCGGCAGAGACCGCTAGAGTCCCATCACATGTGCAGTGTAGATGAAGCACGGTACCTTGTCAACAGCCACCGCCGAGCGCGCCGCACTTGCTGGCAGCCCCACCGCTACTGAACTCGCACGGCCAGAAAGCATTGCGTGAACGATATGTGTGATGCATGCAAGAGACACGTCAAGCACGATGCGGCCGTCTGCGTCTCGGGGAACCCGCCCCTCGCCCCAAACCCCCTCGAGCAAGGCGCCCAGGATTGAATCCTCGAACCCCTCGGTCTCCGCGAGGAGGTACCAGCGCGCGTTAACAATCGAGCCGCCGACGTTCAGCTTGACCATACCCTCCTCGGCGGTTCGAGGCCTGACCTCAAGGGTGACCATGCGTTCGTTGTGTTCTTTCCATCCTTTTTCGAGCTTTGCCCACGCCATGTCCAGCCCCGCCCTTCTGCGCTGTAGAAGTCGCACCAACTGCTGAGCGTGCTTCTCCGTCGACTGCGGGAATGCATCCCTATTGCCCAGGAACCGCCTTTGCATGCGGTGCGGTGTGTCTTGTTGAAGGCTCGTTGAAGTTTGGACAGCAAGCCGTGTTGGGACCCGCGCAAGGAATGTAGTACCCCGACCCCAAACGTAAGCTTGTGGAAGCCAATGGGGCCACGAGCAATATCTGATATGCCATATCCTCTTTGCCTCGTCGGATGCAAGCGTCTGCCCCCCGCGAACAAAAAATGAAAAATGGACGATCCCTCGAAAGCGAACGCTTCCAGAACCTATCGAAATCCTTGAACGTCTCTGGAACTGGAACCTATCGAAACCTTGCGTCGGAGATTTCATAAGAAAGCTGTAATATATTATTAAACCGTAACGCCTCAAGAACTACAGTAATTGAAACCCCTTCTTACGAGAGATTTCTGCAGAACAGAAAAGGGATTCGACTACTTGCGAGTCCACGTCCCACTCCCCAGGGCCTCTACGCCGTGGACTTAGCGGACACGCTCACGATGTGATTCTTTAGGCGTAGTCATGCATCAGCTGGGTGAGCAATGCGTTTTGGTTTGCAATATATCAGGGATTTGAACTGCAGCAGTATCAAGATGGGGCTCTGCTTGCATCGGAGATACCTGGTTCCCAATATCCTGATCGCACACATTTACTCGTGGGACACAACCCAACGGTATGATGCAGCACATTAGCCAGTGCTGCGTGCTGCTTGGCCTGCTGCGTCTGTGATGCCATTTGTATTGAGTCAGGATATGAAGTCATCCTCTTTTAGTCCGAAGTACTCGTGGCGCGTGTACGGGTGGCGAAGGTCGAGAGGGATTGAAAGGCAACCATATGCGAAAAACTGTCAGCTGCTGTACCACTGTTGGGGTACCGAGGGTGTGCTGAGTATGGTGCTGAGCAGGTTGACGGGTTCTGTTGCACCATACCTGGAACAGCTGTACATCAGTAGTACCAAGAATACAAGCGGTTCTGTGAGCGATTTGCGCATCAGCAGCATACCGTTGTATCTCCAACAACTACAACAGCACTGCAACAACAGCAGAAGGCGAGGAAACGCAGAGGATGGGAGTGAACGGGCTTGAGCACAGGGCTTATCCGAAGCTTATCTTTTCACGCAAGGAACTGCTCGTTCTGACTAGATCTCATCGATCTGGTGAAGGATCTGGTTGGTAAAACCGTGCTTGGTGTCCCGCATTCGCGCGTTCTCCTATTAATATTTATACAATGTACCTGGTACGAAGTATTACACTATTTATAGTGGGCGTGCAGCTCGTTGGGAATTGTATCGCTTAAAGCACGCACATTCTGGAGTGTCACATTGTTGTCGCGCTGATTTCTGCGCACAGGCCAACGCTGCAGGGGATATCGCTGCCCACGGGGACATGGCGGAAGGAAAGATGGAGAATGGGCGAGAGACCAGATATAACCAAGATGACCGAAGGATTAGCAGGATGGCATCGAAGGTATGCTATATTTGTGGGCATGTTGGAGGCCGATGCCAGGAAACGGTCATGTCGGAAAATGCGACGAGTTATATATGAGTACATGAGCGCTCTTGATGTCCACAACGCTCGAGCTGTGTCCGAAGAAAACGCGACGTACCGTATCATCGTACGATGTGCCTGGAATGCATCCGTCTACTGCCTGCCGTTGTTTGGTTGTTTGTTTGTAATTTCGACACTGCCGCGTGCGCGGCGTTTCTTGAGTGAAGTGGCAAATATTTTTTACCCTATGCTGCCGTCTGCCCAGTTTTTTTTTTTTTTTCAACAGTGTACTCGTAAGCTCTGCAGACCCTCCTCTTTCGAGCCACGTAAGTTGGTGCGGTCGACAAACCGGCCATAGTCTTACCAATCGTGTTCATTCTCGTAGACTTGGGTGATGCGAGGGACATAGCGCGTTCCGGGTGTGAAAACGGGAATGTGTTGTGGGAGCTCTGAGTGTCGCGTAGAGTGTGAGCCTGCGATGACGGCCCCGACCCGAGACCACAGCACCGTGGTAGACCAGCCTATGAGCGTCATAATAGGACCCCACGTCCGAAAAATTCGAGCACGGTCGTTTGTATGATGTGTGAAAGGAGACCTGCGCTGGAATCGGCGGCCGAAAGTGAGAGAAAACGGTGCAACCGCTCTGGTATGTGGGTGGGTGGGCGGGTGGGTATGACAATCCGTGCGGCGCATCCTCAAGCAAAGTCCCGCAAAAGCATGCCCTTTGCTGGTGCGTGGATCGCGATAAACGTGCATTGCTGCTGTTGTTGTTCTCACATTAATTCTCAATTCAAGAACTCCGTGGTCACACAAAGGTGCTGGAGTTCACGAAGATCCGAAAAATGTGTTTTCATTTTTTTTTTTTAAGTTCCGCTGGGAAATACGACGCTTTCCCACCTTAAAACGCACGAGACGAAGGCGCGCACATGGCATGATATCAGCGTGCAAGCCGAACTGACGTGGCCGCGGGTTTCCACTCAATTACAGCGTGGAGTTCCCTCTGTTCCCGTAACTAACCAACTCGTGGCTACTGACTACAGCGGTTGCTGTCTGGAGTGCTGCCTTCTCCGTACGAAACGCACGGTAGTCTTGAACACAGATAGGAACACGCCTGCTCTCTGGGGTGCTGTCAGAGTGATGACCTGTGGACGTGCGGTGATAAAAGAGTAGTCGACCAAAAACCACCATACGAATATCAACGATCGCCACGTCTTTCCCGACTGTCTGACAAGGTGCAGCACACCTACCATACCACTTCCCTGAGAATTGCGGGGGGTCGTTCCCCATGAAGGGTATACAACTCTTCCCACACTGCCAACACCGGTGACGTAAGTGGCAAGTACTACGAACTGCCTCGTAAACAAAACCAGGAACAATCGATTATTGCTGCTCTCTTGATTGTGTACGCACCGGTCGTGGGTCTCCGTGTGCCATCCTGCTGCCGGTTTCTATGGCCGCCTCATCGCTTTGGCCGATTCGGCCCGCCCCTACGCACGTACGTGCTCGCGTTGCCCCTCCTTCCCTTCCAGTCGGTTCCCCTTCTCTCCCACCCCAAAAACAAGATGCCCCTCGCTGCTTGCGGTACTGATCTGTAGCACATGATTGTCGCGCAGAGTGAGTTCAATCCGTCTCTTACCCGCTCGTCAACGCTTAGTCTCCCTCTTCCTTCATCGTCGAATCCCGCCTCCGGTCGGCGCAGTTGGACTGTGCCGTGTTTTGGCTCGTGATGGCGCCGGCATCCGCGCACGGACTTTCCGAATGTGCATTCCTGCTCGGCCGCTGCTACCTAAAACAGACGCGCGAATTGTAGGTGTCTGTGCCTGACGCACCACGTATGGCCCGACCCTACTGCCCCGCGTAAGCCTCGCGGCTACATGCCGCAGCAAGACGGTATCACTCCTTGAGGGTGAGCCCGGCCTTACACCCGCCAGAAAGACCTACCCCACCTGCTATAAGCCTGATAGGGCATGCCTTGCAGCATGACTTGTCGCGGCGGCGAGGGGCACACAGAGTATGTACATTGAGCCATACCTATTGATAGAAACGAAGTACGCGGAAGAGTGGAAGACGGTTTATGCCCTGATGCGGCGGCAGAGTGAGGTGGTCGATGGACTATAATATTATACAAAGTATGGTTTAGGTAAAGCCTTGACTTATTTTTTGCGTTTCTCGCGAATGCAACTTCGCAATACCCGAAAGCTTCCCAAACGCTTATTTATTCTTCTGCTTCTGCATCAAAACGACTGCTCCATGAACATTGCTATATATTTGTTTGTGAACGGTGACAAACAACACACGTTACAGAGGTCACCGAGCAGACCTCTGTTGAGCACGTAGACCGCGCCCTTTAGTTAGCCCCTCTATCATCACGGCGCATCACCGTTTCTCGCTGATCGTCCACCCGCACCTCATTGTCCCTTTCTGGCGAGAGCTATTTCTAGAGGTCGTGCGAGTGCATGGTAGGGGGCAATACGTATAGCGCGGGATCGGACGGAAGGACGAGAGAGTGTACTGCGGCAGCGGGGCTGGTGAAAAAACAGGTTGTCATCTGCATACCAGGTACGACGAGACGGTCTCCTGGTCTCCTGATGTAGAAGGATCTACCCTTCTCCCTTTGCCTTGGACATTGCGCGTTTCGACAGGCGAAGGCGAGGGTTTGCCGAGCTTGGACCGAACAGCGCTTGAGGGAGGGCTCGGTCGCTGGGACAGCTCGAGAGTATGATGTCAACTGACGCATGGTTAGTAGGCATTCGTATCATATTGCGATGCGAAAGTAGTTGTGATGGTCGCACACCAAGCGCGAGCTGGCAGCCAGCTGCTGCCCGGCACAGGCGGACCCGAACACGTCTGGACTTGAGACGAGCGCGAGTGGGATATCTGTGTGGCCTACTGTGCACGTGCTTGGGATGCCATAATACATGCGATCATTCGGTTGTACTGCAGGGTTAATAGCCCCTTGATATTTAGGTCAAGTTATACTGTCGTCCCCAGCGGTAGATCGCATTTTTCTTCGGAATCTCCGTCCTGCGGCTATCTGCGGCCAACATGTGCCTCGTCGTGCAATCGAAAACGGATAAACGAACAGAACCAGGATGACCTACGGTGGGATCAAGGAATGAATCTACAAGTCGGTGAACGATAGTTGCGAATGGATGGAAAAAACACCGAAGGGCTCCAATGTGTTGGGGGGTGTCAACTCTCCCGATCTGTATCCTCCGAAAAAGTCGAAATGGTAGCGTCCTGTCGAAAGCTTAATTTTTCCAGAACAACGTCCCCCCCTCTTGACTGTCTTTCCACCTTTCACAGCAACAAGACAAAGCGGAACTTCTGCTGCCGGTCACCAGCAGTTAATGCTTGGAATGTGGGATATCGGGAACGCAGGGAGCGGAGAGCTTCTGCGGCGGCTTGGAAAGGTCAGTTCGCAACATAGTTGACTCGCGCTTCATAAACAGACGATGCTCAGTTGGGCGAGCACCAGGAAAAGGCGGAGGAGGTGATAAAAGGAGGCCGGCTTCCCAACATGGAAACCCAACTGTCCCAACTAATGTGAACGCCCGGTGTGGGTATAGTCTACTGCTGGAGTTTTGAGCGCGGGGTATGGCAAGTCAAGTGAAAGGAAAGGCGCCAATAGCGGAAAGCTGCATGAGTTGCCCCTCTTCTCTCATAGTTGACCGTGATCAGGACGGTTACCTTGCCGATAGACATAGCAAGTCTCCAAGAGCAAGTCTCCAAGAGCGGCCTGGCCGACTCATGGTATGCTACTTTCGACCGCGTTGACCATGACATTTCCTGATGGCGGACTCGGTGCAGCCGAGATTGTGGACGACTGCGAAGGGCGCCGATCGATTCGCATAATCCTTTTCAAGGCTGCCCTCTGCTGTCCTCGCTGCTATGCCAGTTCGTTGACCGCGCAGGTTGCCGATGAAGGCCTCTTCCAAAAACTACTTGATATTATTGTACTGGTAGTTTTGAGAGCGCCACCTTGCCTCACATTTAGTGCATTTACGAGGACCCAGCAGTGTGTGATGCCAGGTGTATAGGAGCACCCGGCTGTGTCCCTGTATGGAAAGCTCTTCTTGCGGCGCCAGACACCCGTAACGCCTCTTCTAAAAACTACTTGACGTTATTATACTGATAGTTTTGAGAGCGCCACCTCGCCTTACATTGAGTTCATTTACAAGGACCCAGTAGTGTATGATATACAAGGTGCTTCGCTCCGCGGGCGGCCTACGCCGCCCGCTACGCTTGCTCAGGAAGCAAAAGTACATCAAATTATGCGAAGCAGACAGAGGTCCATGATTGAATACACTTTTTTTTTTTGTGATGTAGTTGCAAGCTGGCTGCTTGATAACGCCAAGAGTTCCGCCGCCATGCTTCAGGAAAAAACAGCTCGGGCGCCACATACGCTTCGCGTCGCGGGCGGTTCCGCCCGCTACGCTCGCTCACATGCCGTACGTACGTACATACCCCAGGTAGGGCAATCCTTTTCTTCTCTTAATATGCTTGCTGTATGTACGAAAGAGCAAGCACAGCACGGCACAGCAGCATCGCGAAGACAATGAAAATGAAAACGAATATTTTGGGGGGGGGGGAAATCTCGGTCCCCTCATGTAATAATTTTCTGCCTGATTGGAACACCTTGCACCGGTCAAAAAGGAAGAAAATCAAATCAAATCAAATCAAACAGCAGAGCTTCTCTCTGAGCCTCGTACGCCGCCCGCCCCTCTCGCGACCACCTCGCCACCGATTCGGTCCGGGTAAACCTTTCCTCACTCTCTGCCACGGTGAGCCCCGTCGCCCGCCTCGCGTGAACCCCGGTGCTCACCGTGGCCGCCGTTTTGCCAGCTCGACAATGTTGGTGCTCAGATTGCGTAGCCCTCTCTTTGAACTTCAGCCCGGTCGCAACAATAAGCGCCGCTTGAATATTATCTTGCAATCCCGAACGACCCTTATAAGGTCGTACATACCGTATCCAAAATCACAAATGGAGGCCATGCAAAGTCCATTCATGCTTCCCTCGTGTCTCGAGACACACGCAACGCCTAGCCACGAAAACGGCGACGGCGCTCCTTGCAACCCCCCTCTCTACCCGCCAGCACCCGCTGACACACCCGCGACGGCGCCGGGCTCGCTTGTGGTGCCGTGCTCCGAGTACACGCACGCACACCCAACGAAAGTAGGAAAATGGAAAAAATGACTGAAAGCGCCAGGAGAAATGGAGAAAACGAAGAACCGCTGGAAAGGTCCTGTATGTAGAAAAAAGGAGGCGATTCCCAAGTGGGAGCTCTGAGAGGCCAGGGATGTACCAACCGAGCACGCTCAGAGAGTGACATATCTGTGAGGAGTTCTATAGTACCAAACAGCTGTGTCCTGTACGGATAGCTCTGATGTTCTTGCGGCGCCAGACACTTGACACCGTCGGCACATATGTGCAATCCGTGTAATGCCTGGAGATGCTACGTATAATCCTTTGCCTTTTGCCCTCAAGAATTAGGAGCCGGCTAAGAAAAAACGGGTGGTACCAGAGCGCACCTTCCCTGTATTGCGTTCGAATGTTTACAGCCTCCACCTTCCATCTTCCCCGCATTGTGTGCGGCGTTTCGATGTTTTCTGTTGCGCAGCGCATTGGCACGGAAGTCGTCCAGCCCCACCACCCGGGGGGGGGGGGTGACCAGGGCATGGCAGCCAGACACCTCATCGCCTAATCGGCAAGTACGCCAGGAAGGCGCTTGAGGGCATTCAGTGCTGTCATTCTTGGCGATTTGGCGTGCTGAGATCGAGTACCGCGTTCGCTAAGAAAACAAAATGTCACTACGTATCAAGTTTCATGATACCTTGTGAAATGTTTTCGGAGCGGGCTGGTTTTGTCTGCTAGTACTGCTCATAGGATTGGAGCTGAGGCTTCGGGTGCGCTTAGGGCTAAGGCCGGGGCCGAGGCTCGGGCTGGGGCGGGGCCGGAGCCGGAGCTGGGATTGGCGTTGGGGTTGGGGCTCGGGCTTAGACTGGAGCTGGGACTTCGGTCAGGGCTAGGGCTAAGGCTGGGCTGGGGCAGGGCCGGGGCTGGGACCGGGAGTGTTGGAGCTGGGGCTTGTGTCAGGGCTGGGTATGGGGCTCGAAATGAAGTTGGGATCTGGGTCGTAGCTGGGGCTGAGACCGGGGCTTGGGTCGGGACATCGCCAGGCTGGACTCATCGAATGATGTTGTGGCTCTAAGACGGCCCCCCCTACGAGACTACAGCCATGCATGCCACTGAATACCCCCCCCCCCCCCCCCCCCCCCCCGGTGCCTTTAGGTTTTTGGCGGTTACCACGGCTGGCGGTCGAGATAGATCATTAATGTGCGGGGAGAACCTTTGCTCCGAACAAGGGGGATGATCGTATTACGTAGTGTTTATATGGCAGCCACGCGTGAAATATATACCTCTACTGTATCAATATCAACCTGCCGGTCAACTAGTATTAAACAACGGTTAGACAGTGCTCTCTTCGAAAGAGCAAACGGATGCAAAAGTGGGTGGTTGCGTTTTTTAAAACTACATTTAGATGGAGGGATCAGACGCAAGCTACAACCCAGTCACCCCTCGGAAGTACTTGAATACCAGCAGTATTACCCTCTGTCCACGTTTGTGGGAAATCAGAGGTGATGTTAAGGTTGAAAAAAGACGGTTGGTTGCAGCGTCCGCCACATGTACATGTGACAACCGTCCGCCACGCGTAAAGCAACATGGAGCTGCAAGGATGAGGGGGGGGGTGATGCGTTTACTGATATTGTAAAAAAACTTTATTTGTAGTGCACCACAAGGAGTTGTACCACACGCTCGCATCGTGTTGTCACGCGCTGCAGAAGATCGGTCATGCCAAACGGTGGTTGATAAAACCGGCTCCTCAATGTTTTGACCATGTGTCCCTGCACCGAACTGGATTTTTTTCCCGTGACAATTAGTGTCCTTCTATCCCAAATACGAAAACGCCTCTATGTAATGGAGTGGAAATCCCCGGGGGTGACGTACGGCGTAAGTACCCATTCCCTACGGAGGAGTTTCCTTAGACCTCCCCGATGTTACGTATCGCGTACGTAACGCATAATACTGAAATACGGGTATTATCGTACGAAATAGAAGCAATCTATCGTCACTTCATATAAAACTATTGTTGGTCTATCAAGAAGGCGGTGGTTGCGGTAGAAACGGCGACTTTAGTAGAGCCTTTCGCTTCGAAGAATACTGCAGGACCCAAGTACACAACACTCCCACTGGAATGGACGTACTACAGTAACCCAAAAGTGTACGCATGTTCCACTAGAAAGGCCAAAGGCAACGACTCCATCTGCCTGCGGGCTGTGTCTCTCGCTGGCATACGACTTATCAGACAGAGTGTATCGCACGGTGTCACACGCCACGGTGTTAACAGTTGTAAACGAATTGTTTGTTTGTTTGTTTATCTGAATCACGACCAATCAGTCATCATAGTCGATTATAAACACGCAACGTTGCGTTATGTAGCTGTATCAAACAAAGCCCAAGAAGGCATTGGACAAAATTTTGTGCAAGCGTGTCCACAACAAGGGCTATTAAGAGAAGGAAAATATTTACCTGGTACCAGGTATGTGTTTCGCCCCCCCCGGCGATTCTTGGAGGGGGGGGGTTGTACCCGGGTTGTGCATGGCCGCAGTCACATTACCATAAAAACCCTCGCATCCCTACAATGCCGAGACGGGGCACGGGGGCGGGGCGGGGGGGGGGGGTGTTGGTAAGGCATTTGTTTCGGGGCGTCCTCGCTGCGGCATACCATAAATACTTACCATTACGGGGGACCGTAGTTAACAGGACTTACGGTACACACAAAAACCTATATATATACCTATTTTTACTAACAATATTTGGTCCTGTTTACTATGGACCCCCGTAATACTTGTACAGTGTCTGGTCTTCGTTTCTCCCCTTGATCGACCCCTTCCCTGTCCCATGTGGTCGGGCGTCGGTCCATCTCATCGGTGATGATATTTTTTTTCTTTATCCCATCTACTATCTTCGCCCCGGGGCTTCTTTTATCTCTCCGTCCTAATAATGTAGTCGTGACTCAGATCCGGCGGCACATATTACGGGACCTTTTAATACGGGGGTACACAGTAAATAGGACCTACGGTTCACACAAAAACCTATATATTTCCCTATTTTTACCAACAACTTTTGGTCCTATTTACTATGGTCCCCCGTAATAGCAGGCTCTGCTCCCCCCCCTCTCCGCACTCAGGGTTCGTGCCTTTCACTCTTATATGTCGCGAGAAAGACCTCAGCCCTTTCTTCTTTGTAGACTCGCGTCGGTACTCCTACTGTACTGCTACAGTAAATGTAGATAGTACAGGCGAGCACTCGTGAAGAGAGTAGAGAGGAAAGTCATCAAGTACACAGCAGCAAGCAGTGCCTTTGATACACTATGATACCCAATATAATACTACTACGAGTATGAGGGGCAAAATGATGTCTATCATACGCCTGGGTTTCCAATAGTATTTTGGCAGTTTGGATGAAACGATATATATAGCACACCATACTTGCCAAAAAAAAAAAAAAAGATCTCAGAGTGCACGGTTTCCACAGAGACAACAACATCACAAACACACGCCGCTCTTCGTCCAAGAGCCGAGATGGCGATGCCGATGGATTCGGTCCTGGACCCAGGCAATAGGGTCCCACCGTTGGAAGGTGAGTCATACGCACCCATGCATGTATGTATGCATGCGAGCGCTGTGCGCCGCTCGTTGTCTGCTGATGGCGATGATGCCTGTGCTCCCTGCTGTTGTTGCCGAACGAACTTGTGAGCCGACCGCGGGGAGAAACGGGCTTGTTCTTTTTCTCGTTTGCGGCTTGGCGATTGGGTTGCGATAGTTGGCGAGGAGCGTACCATGTGCTCGGCAAGGATGGAAACATGTGGCCACATGCCGATAGATTCGGTCCTAGGCTTATCGGCAATAGGACCTCACAAATTGCAGCGCAAGTCGTACGCATGCGCTGTGCGTTGTTTTCCGCGAACGATGCATTCTCTCTCTCTGTTGCCGCCGAAGTTGTGAACTGGCCGCGCGGGAGCTTGTTTCTTTTTTCGCGATATGCGAGTTTTTTTTCGAGTACTTCTGATGTGCTCGGCCCAAGAGTGTCCCTCGACTTACGCAGTCTGAAGCATGCCCTACTTCTCCTCGTGGACCCTCGCAAGAGCCTATTCGAACCTTTTTTTTTCCTTTGCCGCAGGTATAATAGCAGGTAGGTGGCTTACACCTCTCGCCTCTCTTGACGGAACCTGATCAACAGCGCTCTGCTCATTTTGTAAGAGGGCAACGAAAAAAAAAATTGAGGCAACACGCTCCTTCTCACATTCGAAAACGCATGAATAAAACGATCTCCACGAACCGTCGAAAAATTACGACAAAACAGCACAGTGTCACTCTCAAGTCAGGTTTGCCCTCGCGTGGGCACGAGGTGTATCTTCATCCGCGATCGCGAGCGGGCCTGCCAGAGCTCCTCGCTCGAGCTGGTCCGTGGCAATCGGATTACACTTGCCGCCGTGCGAATCGGAGACTCCCTCCTTCATCTCCTTGCCCCTGGGTATCAAACGTGCCCTCCCAGGGAATTTCAGGCAATCATCACTGCTGCTGTCTGCCGCACGATGCAAGAGAGACCGCAAAGTCTTTGACAGGTCGAGTCACAAGACACGCAACAAGGCCTGGGAAGGGGCAATTTGATTGGCCGACGTTTGTAACTGCCACTTTTTGAGTTTTAATTTTCAGTCGAGAAGAAGCTTCGTTGTGAAGAAGCATGAAGATTCATTCTACCTCAAAGCAGCACAGCACGCCATCATCGTCTGTACCAGTTGGACGCGTAGTCGCTACGAAAGCATACCGCTACGGCCGTATCATATACCTCTTGGTGCCATGATACCCTGGTATTGTGATCGTCGCGTGTTGTCGGTCGTTGGAGCCTGTCTGTCTTGTGACAACGGGCCGCGGATCATCATGACACCAGGTACATGCCGGTACAATACCTACCTGGTACCAGGTACCTGGTATTTTATAAAATGATTTCGTACACGTAAGTTATTCAAGACAACTGTACTTAGTGTTTTGCTTAAAAGTGCTCGTGCGAAGAGAAAAGTTGGCCAAAAAAAGTACGAAAATTTGACAAATATACGTAATACATATATAGATAGATCCTGTAAATCGGCTGGTGCTACGTATTACGATGACCGTTTACCACTAGTAGTACCCGGTATGATGGCGATCGATGTCCCATCAGCAGCAGCAACAGCAGCGGCTGCATCGTAGTCGATCGATCTCATCATGATGACTACAGCGGTAGCGTGGCATACAGCACACAGCAAGACATACAGCGCACAGCACCCGCCGTCACCGCAGAAAGATCTTGTTTTTTGTTTTTTTTCGCCAGCACAAGATAGTAAATACCTGGTAAAGTACATAAATATCCCACCCACGGTACCTACTCTACCCGGTACTGTACCAGGCACGTGCGTATCGGGTACGTGCCTACGAAATTTCAAACTTATTGATGCGCATCATGGACATTGTTGTGGAGTTCTGCACATTGTTCTTCGAGCAAGATACGACGCACAATATATCTTGGTTGGGCTCCACTCTCGGGTCAAAAGGTTCTTCAGCTGCAGTGCTATTATTATTACGGGGGGCCATACTGCCTGTAGTAAATAGGACCAAATGCTGTTAGGAAAAATCGCGAAATATATAGGTTTTTGAGTGTACCGTAGGTCCTATTTAATATCCCCCCCCCGTAATAATAATCGTTTCAGTAGTGCTCGCTGTGGGCAGTAGTAGAGCTTATGTCATACGTACAACTTTTCAGTACCGGGGTAGGCGCTGACTGGCATCTACTTTTAGTCTGTAACTCAACATAGGGCACGTCTCATCTCGCGTTATCAATAGGAATCGCGACGCTGGTGGATATATCGTATGCTGTTTGGAACTGACGTGAACAATATTAAAATATCTGCTGTGTGTGCGGTGGTGGACGGCCGAAACACGTACCTGGTGTGTATGATATACTTGGAGGTAGTGAAGCGTTTTCGGCCGACTGCGGGGGGATTTCCTTCCCCTCCGGCTTGGAGTTGTCTATGTACGTATACTCGTTTACCGTACGCAATAATGGGATCCTGGACTTCGCTCGGCTCAAAAAAGGAGTACGCGTGTATTAATGTTCACTATTTTTATAATAAATACTAAATATAAACTATTACAGGGGTCCATAGTTAATAGGACCTATGGTATACATAAAAACCTTTATGTTTACGTATTTTTACCGACAATATTTGGTCCTATTTACTATGGTCCCCCGTAATATTGATAGACAGAATTAAAATAGAGCGTTGGGGCTTCGAGAAAACGTCCAAAACAATGGTTGGGTTGGTACATTTGGAGTTTTCAACCATCTATGAGAGGCATCAATGATCGGCCATATGTACGGACAACGGATAGGATCATGTTGCGTACGACTCCTTGCCTTGTAAGTCGGACGCCGAGTTATATTATATCGCCCCCAATTACGCAGTAAAATTGCCCGTCGTTGCTGAAAGCGTTCCTTTTCTATGGTCAATTTTCCCGTCTGATGCCCCGAGAAGGTACGCATGAAAAAATGGTTGCCACACAACGATCATGGTTGGCACAAACGAACATGGTGTTGGCACACACCACGACTCACTGCTGCTGTGTACCTGTGATACGTGGTACGAGACAATAGATAAGGGGGCTAATAATGCTAGTATAACCAATGGTTGATGGTGCATGTATGTATGTGATCGGCTTATGTATTGCAGGGTTGGTTTCAGTTTTAGTTGTAGTCGCCTCGTGCAGCACTATATTAATAAGACGTACGTACTTAAGCTGCAGTAGTGACCCGCAACCATTATCATTTTCTCGAATAAGTGGCAATCTATAATCTACCCTCCGAGGCCAAAAAGGGCCGCTATATTTTTTACGGGTGGCCGTGTCAACGACGTGCTTCGTTCGTAGTTAATGCCTGGTTGATACTCCGTATGGTATGATACAGCAGCAGCATTATACGTTCGTGTCTCCTCCGTCAGTATCCGGCTCAAATCTCCCTGCCTCTTGTCGTATGATATGATAGTCAATAGGAAAAAAAAAAAGAGAAAACCCAACAACAACAGAAAAAAACAAGAAGAGCTAAAAAATAAAAAAGGAGGCCATACCAGCATTCTAGGGAAAACGCCAAAAAGAGGTATACACACGCCTTTTGAGCCATTTATAGGTACACGAAATATTGTACTAAGGAAAAGGCTTCCTGGCTCTCCTTCTGATTGGCCAGCGCTAGATCGTACCTATTTTTGTTGACTCAAATGTTCCAGGTACACCTCTCTGTGTCTACTCAAGTTGGGCTTCACCTGTTTTGGATTCGATGTCTCCTATCAATGGCTCAAGCTGTACCTACAAAACAGGGGCTCTTTCGCAAATAGAAAGCCCCTCCTAGCCTACATTCCGGCGTCCTACTGGGTTCTTAAATGAATGTGCGGTATTCTGTAACAATGTGAGATGGAGAGATGTTGGTTGTGGTAGTCTCCGTGTGCGCCACATCGGTTTTTATTCGTCGTATGATACTGCTGCGCTTTGGGTCTGGAGAGTTCTTCACTTTCTGTTCCTCAAGTCTTTTTGGGAACAACATTGTTACACATTGTCGGATGAGAAGCATAAAACGTGATTTCGCCCAATGATGATGGTGCATTTTGGTTGACAACTCGGGCCACCTTGTCCCAATGGTCCTGTGGTCGAATTTCAGTTTCGATTGAAAATGGTTCAATACAGCCTTCAATTCGTACAATTACTATCATATTCCAATTGCTTTCCGAAAATGCGCAGAGCGTCATTCATTCGGAACGAAATAGCTGACACAATTCGTCGAACGCCACCAATCTCATCCAGTCAGTTTATCCTTCCCTGCGTATTCTCAACCTGGTTAGTACCACCACCCTTTACCAATCAATGTGGAGGCAAAAATGGCTGAAGCCCAACTTTGAGCAAAGAGAGGTATACCTGGAACCTTTGAGCCAACAATAGGTACGATCGGGGGCTGGCCAATCAGAGGGAGGGCCAGGAAGCATTTTCCCGGCGTGCAATATTTAGTGTACCTATATATGGCTCAAAAGGCGTAGGTATACCTATTTTTGGCTTTCGACGAACGAACATTCTACCCTAGGCTACAGCGCCAGCGTTTCAGGAGACAGATTGGTACTCAGACTTTTTTGTGTGTGGGATAGTTTTTGCAGTTCGGAAAAGGTTAACGTAGCTTACTTCATGCATGGTGTCCATTGGTCTTCTTTATCCGTCTGTGCCTTCGGCCTAAACTCGATCTGCCTTTCTTCTTCCTTCCGTACCCTTCCTACACCCTGCTTATCACATGGCTTATATGCATGTGTCTACCTTGTTTTCTGTGCGCCTCATGCAAAGCCTCCATCGCCACGCCACGTAGTAGGTTCATGAGTGGGTGTTACAACCTGTGTTGCCCCCCCCCGTCCCCCCCCCCCTGCTCCTCCTATAGCCCGCTAGCGACCCCGCCATTGGAATCACCCTCGTCGAAACGGCTTCTTGGATGACGTGTGATCAATAACCGAGACCACCTGAAACAAGAGGAGTTCCGTACAGATAAACCTCTTCTCTGGGATGGGACCACCGCACACCTCCCCCCCCCCACCGTACTTGATGTTACCACTGCGCATCCTGCTAGTCTGTATACTTTGTGTTTGCCGCCAGTTGAACAATGGATTTTATTGTGCTGCACACTTCTTGCTGCTGTTGCTGTCGAACGGCATGCACACGTGATGCATAGTACCTGGTACGTGGCTATCAGCAATACGGACAGAGTAAGGTACTACGGTGATATTACAGTTAGTACATGACAGGAGGAGTGATCGATATCCTGCACACGTTAAATCCGCCGACCAAAACAATGGGATAATCATGACAAGCAGATGAACGGGCAGACCTCTCGCGGATAAGGAGTCCAGGAACAAGTAGCTGCTTGTCTTCAGCAGAGGCTTCACCGACAGCTAGCAACACGGGAAGGATTACAGTACCGGCCGAGGAGACGGGCGAGACGGCCGCAGTCGAGTGCGAGGTAAGCGAGGAAAACATAAGTAGCACTCCCCCCCCCCCCCTCCCTCACGATGGTCCTGCCATATTGCCGCACCGACCGGGCATTTTTCACTGTTACCCTATTACGGGGGTCCATAGTTAACAGGACCTGGTGTACATAAAAACCTACATATTTGCCTATTTTTACTAACAAAATTTGGTCCCGTTAACTATGGACCCCTGTAATAGTAAATAGTATCGTCAACGAAAAATCTGTTGGATCGATGTTAAGCTGGGAGTAGCCCAATAATGGAGTTAGACCAGGCAGCAGGTAGTTTTTTTTCCGTGGTTCACCTTGGATTTCGTCGGTTTTTTATTACGGGGGGCCATAGTTAATAGAACCTACGGTATACACAAAAACCTATATATCTACATTTTCTTACTAACATTATTTGGTCCTATTTAATATGCCCCCCCTGTAGCATGATCGATTTCCGAGCTTATCCATGCTGCACATTGTCGATGGCAAACCCCGGTCCCTGTTTCCTTATTTTTGATAGACGGTCGTATCGCCTCTTTACAATCAAGCACGGAATGAAAGCTGGTGGTCGAAATTGAGTACCAGTACCAGGTATTAAAATCGGTGGCCGAAAACCCATTTATAATGAAGCAATATCTGGTTCGTCCATCTCGTAAGGGGTCCCATTTTTTTGTTGGCATCGTGTGAATCAGCAATCCGTTCGCATTCCCCCGGGAAAAAAAAACGATAATGGCTCGCGCTTCAGCCTCACTGTACGAAAGCAATGAGGCGTGGCTAAGTGCGAAGAGAGAGGCGTTTTTTTTATTTGGGGGGGGGGGGGGGGACTCTTCGGTGACGGCAATGGTAAGTGCTCTCGCTGTGCTTCGTGATCCTTCTCGGCAGACCAACAAACACATTAAGTCGGAGTGGGTACATACAGAAGGGAGTTAGACGTCGTGCATGCAGTAGGTTTCCTATCTCGCTTGATTTTCCCTTGGTTGTTCTTGCTCTTTTTGGAAATGTGAAATGTTTACGGGTGATCAACGTTGAAGCCCACTGCAAAGCATTATTGGACACTGCATAATAGAACAGACAAATGGCAAGAATAATACCAGTAGTGGTCATCTCCACCGTCGGTTTCGAACCGATTTCTCTGTACGGTGTAATCTAGCACTACTGATGTGTGCTGATTACAAAGGTTTGATATTCATTGCTAGGCGATACCTTTTCTGTGTTGTGAGGTATGCTTTGTTATCAGGGCAGAGGACACCCCACCGTTACATGTGCATCTCTCAGCCCTCCTTAACCCAGGGTGAAGCTTAACTACAAACCGGGTTTACCAATATATATATATATATATGCGCACCCCAATACCTTCCAAGGTGTAACTATACAATGTTGTTTTTTAGAGTTGGGGAGGGCTTTAGGGTTCTGGTTTCGGTTGGGTTTTCACGAAGTTGATATGTATACCTGCTATCACACCCCGCAAAAACAGCCACGTCCTGGGCAGACGCCAAAACCAGCACGTGTGAAGGTGAAAACTGTGTGGAGAATGTATGAAAATGTGCACATTTGCCCGCTATCATACCATTAATGTGCGTTTCCTGCACCGCAGGAGCTTCGAAGAAGCCAAAGTAGAGATGAACATTTTACACTAAATATTTGTTGCTGTCTTGTCCGGGCTTTTTCACGCGTCACCTCGTGTTTCATTTTGTTGCTCACCGTTGCCCTGCCTTGCATTGTTCCGATCACCCCCCCTCGTTTTCCAGCCCCCCCCCCCCCCCCCCACACACACACACACTACCCCCCCGTACGCGGGACTAAGCGATTTTCGATCTATACGGCACGTACCTGAACCTAAAATACGTGGACGAGCCGGTCATATGTCCGACCGAAGAAGAGAGGGACGGGGTATACATATGGTATCGTTGACATGGACTACGTACGATCCTATCGATCGAGTTCGTGGAGTTTGAACCATCCCGGAGCAGCATGATCGTTCCACTGCTAGCAGCAGCTGGGAGCGCTGAGGTTTGGCGCCTTTAGCAGGCGCTCCGCGCTCCTATCCGCCGCTACGTAGAGCGACGAGAAAGACTGGGGATGCGTGCAACCCGGGATGCTCCAGACAGCGGCGTGAACTCGATCGATTGTGTCGCCATCCATATCGATGGGACCAAATACCTCGTCCGCATCTTCTTCGGGTAGGCAGGCGACCGACTCGTCGATGCCTCCCGGGTCCAGGAACATGTTGCACACATTGAAAATCGCTTAGTCCCGCGTAGCGGTGGCGGGGGGGGGGGGCTGGAAAGCGAGAGGGGTGAACGGAACGGGACACAAAAGGCAGGGCAACGGGAATATACGATACGAAACACGGAACGACCCAGCGTGGAAATATGTTCGAGAGGAGGCATGTATGTATTCTATCTACTATTGTATCTTCGAAAAGCACACCCCGATGCAGGAAACGCTTTGTCAATATTTTGTGCACCCGGGTAAACAAACGCTAACTCTGTACGAACACCATTTGCACCTTTCGCACATCCTGGTTTTTAATTTCTGCCGGATTTTTTTTCGGTGGATGGGGCCGGGGGGGGGGTGATGCACATTTCTAACCCCAGCCCCAACCCTTGCAGATGCTGACCTGTGTGGTTTTTGTTTTTTATTATTCGCGTTTTTGCTGATAGCATAGACCTATTCAAGTATGAGCCTCAACGAGATAAGACCGACCCCGACACGAAAACGTTTTTTTTCATTTCATTTTTTTTTTTTCTAGGACTTTTCACGGGGTACGCCATTTTTTTTTTTTTTTTCAAACAGTAAAAATCGGCACGAAACCAACTGCATTAATAGGAACGAACTTGACATAAAAAGGTAAAAAAAACGAAGGTTTCCGTTGGGTGGAATCGAACCAGCATGCGTGCTCCTTCCTTCCTTCGTATTGCTCACTCAGCCACGTTTTTTTTTTTTTTTGTTTTTCACTCCGTAAAGTTTAGCCGATAAAAAGATCCGTTGTGTTGTGGACTGTATTTTGCCACAGCGGCTACTGGGCAAGGCGAACACGAAGCCGACACCCAATATATTTTTTTCAATGTTGTTTTCATTTTCTTCACGTACTGTAAGGTATACATTAGTCCTATTGCTGATATTCGCCATAGTCACACACCCACGTCTGATGTGTCTGGTTTGTATGTATATCACTGCCGGGCTGCGGCAGGTCGTGAGGGAAGATGGTAGGGGCTGAACAGGAGCCTGTATGGCTCGAAGCTAAGCATCGGGGCAATGGTATGTGCGTCTGGCTATTAAAATCGGTGCTTGCAGGCTTTGACGCTTATTGCGGCGTCTGGCTGGTGCATGCGTTTTTCGTTTGATGGAGCAGGAGGAGCAAGTAGAGGGTCAGGAGTTGGTATTGATGGAGGAGGGGCGCAGGATGGAGCAGGCGGAGGAGCCGCAGGCAACGCCAGCTCCACCGCTGCCGCCACCGCCGCCGCAACAGCCGCCGCCGCCGTCGCCGCCGCCGAAGCAGCAGCAGCAGCAGCAGCAGCGACGGGAGGCACAAGCGTCGGATGACGAGCAGACAGAGAGGGGGGTGGAAACGCACAACGAAGCAAGAGTGAGACACGGTGAAGAGCAAGGGGGACTGGAGGAGGAAACGCACAACGAAGCAAGGGTGAGACACGGTGAAGAGCAAGGGGGACTGGAGGAGGAGCACGCGCCAATAGCCGACGCAAGGTTCTACACCGTGAATAAAAAAAACGCTGTTTTTTGTTTCCTCCTTTGGGTCAGGGCTGGGGTTGGACTCTCACACGGGAATGTCCCTGGTGTTTTCCTTCTCTGGAAAACAACGAGGGCTTCCTCGGTACATCCCATTATGTTTGAACTAGTCCTGATTTGGACGGTAAAGTGGAAAACGGCTGTGACTGTGTCTTGGACGGAAACGTCGACGGCACTCGGCGGTGCGATGTATGTCTATTACGGGGGACCATAGTAAATAGGACCTACGGTACACACAAAAACCTAAACCTATACATTTCCCTATTTTTTACTACCAATATTTGGTCCCATTTGATACGCCCCCCCGCAATAGGTGAGAACGGAGCGCGACGGGTTCCTTCCTTCTCCGCACGTATAGTTGCTAGCTGTGGATGAGTACCGTCGTAATGTATGATACAACTTCGCCCGATGGGGAATGCGAAAATAGACATAGAAACGGGCGGGCTAGTTCCCCCGTGTCTCGAACTCACCTTCTAGCGGTTTACCACCTGTCCACCCACCGAAAAAGCTCGGCTGTTGGAAGACGATACCGCTGTTGACGCGTAAACTATACTGCTTCAACTTGAAGTTATTGTGATTATGTTGTAGGCTGGAAACCTCTCACGATGGCGTCTGGTCGGGTCATTGGCGGGTGGGTACAAAACGACTTCGAACCGTGGTGAACCCATTCTGTCATACAAGTACATTACTTGTTTGTTGAATATGTGTACGTTTTCCGTCACTGCAAACAAACGCTATCATTGCATCTATGATACTTACAGCTTTTTTTCCGCGAAATTGTCGCTACTTCGTCGCACAAGTAGGCCGTACTGATTGCCGCCCACAACAAAAAATACGATTGTCGCCGATTATCGTCCAGACACACACCACCGTGTAAGGTTATCACCCTCATCTGATCAAAGTTGCTGCTTTCTTCCTCAACCCCCCAGTTTTTGTATGCATTGCATGGGGTGCACTTAGGAACCCCTTGTCCTTTTACCTCGCCTTAAAGCGTACTCAAGTGACTTACTCCCTTCCGGTGGAACTGCGCTCGCTGTACTTAGTGATCAGCGGATTGATAATCTACGCCCTCGGTTTCGGTTCAAGCGTTACAGTAGTGCACATAATTAAACGTTGCTTTGTCCTTGCTGGACGTTCACATTGCCCTTGCTGAGCATGGAAATACGCCGACATTAGGCTGAAAACGGTTCAGTTGCTATTGTTGATAGTAGAGCATCACGCCCCAAATCCGAGATCGCGGCCTCCCTTCATCCAGCGTGATGCTTAAATGCAGCCAGGGTATACAATCATACCTCTGCACACCACAAAGCCTCCCAACGCGAAGTAGGAATATACCCCGATAGTGTTTTTAGTTGTGGGGTAATGTTTCAGAGCTAGTGCTAGGGTTAGCGATTCATTACTGCCCGCCCCCAAAACAAACACGCAGCAGACGTAGACACCGACATGGGCAAAATGCTCAAACGATGTGGAGCGCCCGTACCTCTGGCGTGCAATTATTAGCAAGCGTCCCCTCGCATCTGCGTGCTCGCAACACACAACAAAAAAGACACTTCTTGTTCTTCTTCTCCATACTTCTTACGTCGTATTTCCGTGTTTCGTTCAGTCTCATTTCGCTCCTCCCGTTCCCGTTCCCCTGCCTTGTCCCGCACCTTCCGTCCACACCCCCCCCCCCCCCCCCCGCTCGTTTTCCATATCCCTGCTACAAAGATAAGCGACTTCGACCTGTACGAAATGGCCCTGGATCAGGACTTACTCGACGATCCTATCGCCAGCGAGGAAGTGGAAAACATGGACGATTTTTTTGCCCTTGACCTGGGTGATGATGATACCGAGTTCACTCTCTTTGAGGAAATCCGGGCTAAATACCTGACTGAATTCGCTTCCACCATTGCCGCCCGAACGGCGGCGGCGGCGGCTAGGGATGCGGAGGCCGATGCCAAGTCGAAGAAGATGGCTATTGTTGGGAGTACTACTAGTAGGGCCGAATACAAAGCAGCTACCAACACAGAGTCCAATGCGGATGACAAGGCGGGGGTTACGCCGAAAGTCAAGCCAGGGGGTGCTCCGGGATCAACAGCGGGGCGTGCGGGGGGTCGACAGCGCGGGATGTGGCGAGCACGACAATCGCGGCGGAACTTGGAGAAGTCGACGAGGGTGGTGGGGTCCTGCCAGAGCTAGAGGCGGTTGCAACCATGGCGGATCTAGCCGAAGGTGAAGGGGAGGAGGAGGCCCACCTCACCCTGGCTGGCGCCGAGGAGAATCTTCGAGATCTCAGGGCGAAAATTGGCTCTTGCGTGGTACAGGCTGACTCGCTGGGAACAGTGCTCAACACGCTCAAGGCTAAGGAGATGGATAAAGAGAAGACATACGAGAAGGGCAAGGAGGAGGGGGGGAGATTGCCCGTCCCAGCCTCGGCGCAAAGCGATGGTGTGACCGAAACAACACACTCGTGTGCTCCATTCGACGGGCGCTTTGAGCGCGAGGGGGCCGCCGGGGTCGCGGCGGCGTCGGCGGCAGCGGCAGCGGCAGCGGCGGGGAGCGGCGGCAGAGGCAGCGGCGGTGGCTGCAGCGCAAGCAAAAGCGGCGGCGATGGCGGCAGCAGAAGCAGTAGCGGTGTCTCAAGAGGGAGTGGCGATTGAAGCGAAAGATTTAGAGGAGAGGGTGGGGGCGGCGACTCAGGCAGCGGCCGCGGCAGCGACAGAGGCAGCGGAGGAAGCGACGAACAGGGCTGTCCAAGAAGTTAAGAAAGACGAGCGGCGCTCTCGTGCCTGCCGTATGCTAGGAGAGATGGCGCGCCGGGGTTCCACCGCGGTAAGTCCGCGGCCTTCGCGAGGTGGGGGCGTGTCGCTTTGGCAGCGGTGGTGGACGCCAGAGTGAGAGAAGCGGTGACGGAGGAGAGGTCGGCAACCAAGTTAAAGAGCGGCCGCTGAGGCGGAGGAGCTCCAGGCGGCAAATAAAGCGGATGCCGAGAAAATCGTGGCCGCGGCTATTGAGAAGGCACGGAAAATTATATCGGATGCTTCGGCTCAAGCGCAAGCGGCAGCAACGGCGACAGCTGAGGAAGCGGCAGCGGCGGCGGCAGCGAAGGCGGCAACGGCGAAGGAAGACTCTGAGGCAGAGGCAGCGGCGGCGGCGGGAGAGGCGGCGGTGGCGGCAGCCTCAAGAATTGCGGATGCGGAACGCGCGACGGCGAAGGCGGAAGCGGAAGCGACGAAAGCCCGCGAGGAACACAAAGCGTTCGTTCTCCGCCATGTTCAAGTCGTGGGCGAGAGGGAGGGAGCCCTCAGAGCCATGTTTTCTCGCGATATCAAAGCCCAGAAAGACCAGGCCCAGAGGGTGGCTGCCGAGGTTGCGGCCAAGGAGGAGAGAGAGAAGGAGGAGGAGAGACTGCGAGTCATGGCGTTTCTGAAAACTAAGACCGCTTGGTTCACGTGCCACCAGGAGTTGGTAGTGACCGTCCTCAGCATTCACGAAGATAGGTTCCCCGGTGGCGGAGCTGCTAAGGCCGGAAATCCCGTTCAGGTGGGTGGGGGGGGGGGCGGGAAGAGGAGGGAGGGAGTGGGAGGAAGAGGAGAAGGCGAGAGGGGAGCAGGATACAGGGACGTGGTGGTTGGAGTAGGAATGGCTGAAGCTCTCTGCGGCAATAAACGCGAAGTAGACGCGGTCGCGTAGCCCGGTATGTACTGTACTCTTAGCTTTTTGTGATGGCTTGGAATTGTATGAGAGCTCGTGACCAGGAATTTTATGAGCGCCGTGTGACTTACGGGCGTGAGGTGTGCGTATGTGACGTCTTGCCTTGTCTTGCCTTGCCTTGCCTTGCCTTGCCTTGCCTTGCCTTGCCTTGCCTTGCCTTGCCTTGCCTTGCCGTCTTACCTTGCTTTGCCTCGCCCTGCCCTGCATTGCCGTGTTGTGTGATATGAACGGGCGAGCGGCATGACCGCGATGCTAACGCGATCATCAGGCTACGCGGATTTTCCTCCAACTCCTTGGTTGGGAGACGACCATTCCGTGAAAACAAACGACCCACACGCCGCGATAGGCGTGTTTACGATTCGTACACCCCACCCCCAGTCGTCTCGACTCTCTCTCTCTCTCTGACCCTTTCTCTTGTCCCCTTTTTGGTCACTGTTGCTCCTACACGCCACTCGTGTATGCAGGGAACTGCGGTCAACTCGTCGGGGTACCGCCCATCGACGTCCTCTACCGCCTCCCCCGCCCCTGCTACCCCCGCTTCGGCTATCCCCGCTACCCCCGGCCTCGCTACCCCCCCGCCGCCGAAGCTGCTGACCCTGCGGCAGCCGCTACGGCCGAGATGAAGTGGTGAGCGCAGAGGCTGCAAGGATGCGTGCACGCGCCGAGGTGGCCAGGGGCTAGCGGGTATTGTTGTGTTCGTCTGGCGTTTTTACGGAGCGGGTGGTGTGTTGTGCTTTGCGATCCCGGCACAATCTTTGAAATGGCCATGAGTCCAACCCGATATCGCGAATACTTGCCGCCGACCACAGCAATATTATCGTATCGTATCGTGATCGCGAACACGATTTATTGTGATGTACGATCGAGTTCGTTTTTTTTCGAAAACGAATCGGAAGCGCCTCTGCCTATTGAAAACTACGTTGGCCCTGAGAATTGGGCGCTTCCTGAAAACAGACGTAAATACAAAAAATGATTGCTGCCTTTTCGTTCGGGAACCACTTGAAAAAAAAACAATGACACCAGGTGCCAGGTATCGTTTTGCGTTTTCAAACACTTTTAAATGCATTAAAATACAAGAAAATACTTTGGAAAGCACCATAAACTGAAGAAATAAAAACAAAACACAACTATTTTTATACAATATGAATGCATAGTTTACCTTTAACACATGACAAGAACTCCAAAGTCAGTTTGTACTCGTAGTGCGAGTTTGCTATAAACTATAAACGCGCTAATCCGTTTGCTTTCCGGATTTGCCCTCTGCGTTTACTCCACGAGACTTATAGCCATTTTCATTCGTATTTTCGCCTTGCTCAAGAACGTTTTCAGCGCTAACAGTACCCCCCCCGCGCGTCTGCTACCCCGATATGGTGTTGATGCCCCTTCCCGGATTCCCCCCTCTCTCAGGGGCGGTACTGCTGCTGCTGCTGGCGGTGCTGCTGCTGCTGGAGGAGGCGGCGGCCATGGTGGTGATGGTGTTGGCGGCGGTAGTGGTGGCGGGTACCGTGGAGGTGGTGACGGTGGCTGGTTTTGCGGTGGTTTCCGTGGTAGTGGTGTTGGTGGTGGTGGTGGAGGAGGAGGAGGTGGTGGCGGTGGTGGTGGTGGTGGCAGTGAAGGTGGTGAAGGTGGTAACGGCGGTGGTGACGGTAGCGGCGGCTATGCCAGTGATAACAACATCTACGCCCAAAGCGACATCACCAACAGCGATACCGTGAGCGACATCGAGCAGCAGTGGTCGCCGCCGTCTTCACCCACTGGTACTAAACGCGGCCGGGAGTACGGTGCTGCTGGCACCGCTGTCGGTGGCGGCGGCGGCGGCGAGGGCGATTGTGAGTATGAAGTCGCGCCGGTCCACCCACCGATTCAGCGGCCCAACTCTTCCTCCCCTAGCGATGCCCTTCAAGAAAAACGTACAGCATTCATTTCCCACATCCTTGAAGTTGCGGCGTCATGGGGATAATGGTGATGAGGGCAAAGATGACGACGATGGTGACGATGATCATGATCCTGCGGATAGGGACGACGACGAAGATGACTCTGATGAGCATGTTCAAGATGGTGCTGGTGACGTCGATGAACATGTCGATGGTGACGACGGTGGTCCTCGCCCTACTCGCTGGGCGAGGCTCGATACTTGTTCCGAGGGTGATGACGGTGCCACCGGCTAAGGACAGCTCGCCCACGAGGTGGGCGTGGCCGGTTCTCCCCTCCCCGGTTTCTTCCAACGTTTGTGCGCTCATCGTTTTTCGTCGGTTGTCCGCTACCTGCCCCTCCTCTTTCCGCCTATCCTTCTCCAAGAGTTGTTACGTAAGCCCCCCTTTTTTTTTCGTGATCCACCTCCCCCCCCCCCCCCCCCCCCCGCCCCCCCGCGCCGCTATTGGCATTTCTTGTTTGTATGGTGGCGCCAGCCGTGCGCCCACTGCCGTCCAGTTTTGGTTGACACCGCAGAGTAAGCGGTAAGCCGCTCCGTGGCCAGATTCCATCGTTGCATGCGATCGTCCCGTCTCAATGCATGACATCACTCCACAATCTCGTATGGTTGATAAGATGCCACGCTCAGGGGGCGTTTGCTTTGTTTAGCCGGTGGTGTCGTCAGTCAGCCATGAACGGCAATTGGCGCGAGTGGAGAAACAAACGTCGCCCACAAGAAAGAAAATCTACTTGCGGGATACCTGGGGGAGAAGGGAAGGGCGCTAGAGATTACGTATAGAGGGGGGTAATCGGGTGATCATGCTTCAGGAGGGATGGACGAAATCCAGAGCCCAAATAGTACGGCGAGAAGGGGGGGGTGATGGGACCGTAATGTTAGTTAGCTGTGCAGGTTGGGCGGAGAGGAGGCGGCGAACGGCTCGAAAAAATGGGGG
This sequence comes from Macrocystis pyrifera, assembly GCA_031763025.1. Classification (NCBI taxonomy): domain Eukaryota; class Phaeophyceae; order Laminariales; family Laminariaceae; genus Macrocystis; species Macrocystis pyrifera. The sequence goes on from JASSKH010000006.1 coordinate 3,670,850, forward strand.
AAACGTACTGACTGCAACACACAACATTTTGGCAAGGGGGTTGTCGAATATTTGTTTTTCGTGAAGGGTGGATTGAGAGGGTGAGGGGAGGAGATGGTGGGAGTGAATAACGAAAAGGCGGGTGGCGGGACGTGTGCGCTTTGTGCTCGTTATTATGCTTGTAAATGCGGATACATGGAAGATCTGCCAATCGAGAAGACCCGTGAACGCCTTCCATGTTTTTTCGCCACGTTTTGGCTTTGACGGGGAGGGCAGGGTTGGCGTTTTTGCTACTGCAGATAAATCTTTATTTCAAGCAGTTTTGTGCCCGGAGGGGAGGCGGTGACCCTTTTATTATATTTCTGCGAATAAACTCGACCAAGCGTAGTTGTGGTGTGAATCAGCTTGCCCCGAAAGGTGAGGGCGTGCAGTTTACGAGTACTGCCGGTTTACCTAGCCGCTCTACGTACGAATGTTGTAGGTGACATGTTGGTCAGTGTTGTACTAGTTTCCATGCCTTTTCTCTACGTTTTGGCTGTGGCGGCGGCGCCTACAGGGGAAGGGGTTAGCCTCTGTACTACTGCAGATAACTTAAACCAGTCTTGCTTTGAGGGGGGGGGGGGGGGGGGGGGGGGGGGGGGGGGGGGGGGGGGGCGGTAAGCCCCTTGTACGTCTGAAAATAGTGCCCCAAGCGCGGTGTGGTGTGGTGTGGATCAGCTTCCCCCGAAATGTAGGTGGGTGCAGTTCCGAGTGCTAACTGTACTGGGACCTAGCAGCGCTACGTACGAATGTTGAAGGTGGGTTGCTTGCCAATTTTTCTTCGGTGCAAAAGTTATTGTTTGTTCTGTTTTGGTTTCGGGCGGGAGGCGGGGAGGAGGGTGAGAGGTAGCTGTTTTCTGTTTCCACCGCCAGCTGCGGTCTTTGGCCGCACAGGGTAATGTGCTGCATCACGGGGGATCATACAGTAGTAAATAGGACCAAACAGTGTTAGTAAAAATTGCGAAATATATAAGTTTTAGTCTCTACCGTTGGTCCTGTTGAATATATCCCCCCGTAATAGTATACAAGGGCGCTTCGCAGACGACCTGGACGGCCGCTGGTCGCCGGCTCGCGAGAGGCCCAAAATGCCTCGTAGCAGCACTGTGGTGAACGATGGAAACGCAGACGGAACGCCAAGAAGAGTTTAAGATTGCTCTCCACGTCTGGCCACAGAGAATGGGAGTGATTTAGGTGCAGGCACACAGGCACACTCACTCATGTGAATCTTCGGTCGCGACACCCGACGCAGATGTTAGTGTTTCACGGCTTCTGTTGTACGGTAGCCCCGCCTGCTCCTCGAAACGTTCGACGCACCCCCTACCTCCGACACGTTCGCATATACAAGCAGGCAACACCAGCAGACAGAAAACGCTAGAAACAATATTTGTTTTCGACGTAAAACGTGCCCGCTTGAAACAAACGCAAAGATTATGTCGAGATCCCGAACGTTTTTTTGCGGTGGCGGAGCAACCCGCAGGACACCCCTGCAACTACCAATCACGATACAGGGGACCATGTGTCCTGCCTCGACATCCCCGTTTATAGGTCTCGTCTCGCCCTAATATCTCCTGACAAAAGGAGGCGAGTTGTTCCTCTCCTCCAAAGAACCATGAACGCCTCCACATAAAATAGAGGGGTACAGGAATGCCGTAACACCGTCGCGCTTTTCGCTCTATATAGCATGCCGAACGCACCGTGATGCGTGAGCCTCTTCATTCGCAGCATTGGCGCCATTCTCATTCTCTAGCTCGCCCCCGCGTCGACCATTCTCATGATCGACCTCGTCACCGCGTGGATCATTCTCGTTTTCGATTCTCGGCACCGCGCTGACCATTCCCATTCTCAATATCGGCCCCGCGTTAACAAATCTACTTCTCAATCTCGGCCGCGGGTTGACCATTCTCATTCTCAACATTCTCATTGCCAATCCTGTCCCCGCGTTCACCATTGTTGTTCTCAATCTCGTCAGCGCTTGGGGCATTCTCACTCTCTATATCGGGCCCCCCTGGACTATTCTCACTCCCAATCTCCCACCGCACGGGTTAATCACATGTCTAATCTCGGCACCGCGTTTCTCATACAATCTCAATCGCGGCACCACGCCGACCATTTTTATCGCAATCTCTGCAACGAGTTGGCCATTCTCGCTCTCATTATCGGCCCGGCGGCGGTGATCGCCTCACCAGTCATGCTCAATCTCGGCACATCGCACTGACCATTCCCACCCCCAATCTCGACATCGCGTTGATCGTTCTCTTTCCCTCCCGCCGACTTGATATCTCTCACTTTCATTGGCATTTTCAATTTAAAACCGCACCGCCTTGGTATACATAGCGTGGCAGACGCTCCAAGCGTGCTGGAACGCCCACGAGGCGCCTAACATTTTACCCGCCACAAAAAAAAAAAAAATGTCCCAGTCTGGTGTTTCAATAAATTTCTCTCCAAAAATGCGGGTGGGTGCCCACGTATGTTAAAAGCACAGATAGCGACCGAACGCATGTGAAGAGCGCTACTTACCCATCTGTCCGTATTTATATTTCGGTTTTTGATTCTAACAGTTTCGGTCGAGCAGCAGTACCACGAGCAGAAACGACTGTGCTGTGCAGCTTCTTTTGTTGCATCAATAATTCACTCCGGGCTCGGAATCGGTGCTGCCTCTCCGTACATAGACCAATAATGTAAGCGAGCCACGATAGAGGTCCGCGTCATGTGCTTCCGCTGTAAGAATTTGGTACGAGTAGTAGGCAGGATTTCGGGCCGAGGTTTCACACCAATCAAGAACTTACAGCTGCGTAATCATTTTTGTGCTCAACCAGTGTACGCCACTCTAGACCCTACTGTCTAATAGCCTTCGATGGCCTGATGTCTACTCAGCGTTGACATCACAACAAGCCGCCGGCCTTCAATCGACCGAAAAGGATATTCTTATAGCTGCTGTCGCGTATGCCATGGTGTTTTCTGAGGCTACTTCTCGCCTGAGGAGATCGAGATAGACCCCAACTTAAGACCTGACCCCACCCGACAAAACTGAAAGCAAATGTGCAACCCGATGAAATAAACTAAACCTGGTATGTGCAACCCGATGAAATAAACTGAACCTGGTATGCGAGTGTATCAATAAATCTTCAAAAAAAGCGTGTCGAAACACGGATGACATGTAGTGGGTAGAGGAGCCCAAGCCCCGTCACGTCGAGACATTTCTTTCTGAAAAATACTACTAATATTATTACGGGGGGGCGTAGTAAATATGACCTACGGTACACACCAAAACCCATATATTCGCCTGTTTTTACTAACAATATCTGGTCCTACTTACTATAGTCCCCCGTAAATAGTACCTCTCTCTATCGTAGCATGCGACATTATGACTGGTATACCAGCTGCACATCATGCGAGTCAAGCAGCCGGCGTTGCTTCGAATGATGGCCGATGCCGTAGTCGTCACTTCGTTTCGTCGCCAATTTTTTTGTTTACTTTTTGTTTGTTTTGTTTGTTTGTTTGTTTTTTCCCCTTTCTGGAGTCCCCTATATGGGTTACACTAACCACTTTTAATTTTACCCACACTAGCTACGAAAGGGTCCACTCCAATTCCGGGTAGTGGGGCACCGAAAAGGTGGGCTCAAGAGAATATCCCCCCCCCCCCCCCCCCCCGAATTCCAAGCATCCAAGCATTTCTCTCCAAAGAAAGCGGGTGTTGTAGCGCTTCCGCCATGAAAATGATTCGAACTTCAAGTAGTCTTCCCCCGTACCTACTCGGGTGGGTGTAGTTCTGACACAAAGGGAGCTATCATGTCCATATCATACTGTACGTGGTCTATGTAAATGTGAAATCATCCGTACATCTATGCGTGACGTTGACACTCATACATTGTCGTTATTTTATTTTTTTACCCTCTGACCATGCTTGTAGCGCTTGTTCCAATCACTCCATCGACTTCGAAGGAGAATCCAGAATCCAATTACTTCAGACACAGAGAGATACGTGACTGCAACAACCGAACAACAAAAACGTTTTGAGCCTGATGGTTTTAATGCCATATGTACCTGGTACGTATGAGTGCGTTACCCCCTTCTTGGGCCAGCCTTTCTAGGTCGCGTTCGCGAAGCCGGGTGGGCGTGGCGACGTCTTCCCGGCCCCATCGAAGCAAACGGGAAACCCCAGTAGTAGTTGCAGATACAGCAGTACGACATCTGATTCATCACAAGAATATATTCGTAGGATGTCTCACCGCACGAAACGAAAAAAAAAAGAAAAAAAAAGCAAGAACAACAGTTCTGTCCAATGCTACGCCCTCGATTGGGGGCGTAAGGTTTCAGCACACGGCAGCGTATAGTCTTTAGGTCCCGAGCTCAGTTTGTTTACGTACTGTCTTCTATTATAGCCGGTATATAGTGAAGTTGTAAGTTGCGGGCACTTGCAGTAGACACACATGTATCGAGTGAAAATCACGTACTGCGCTGCGATTTGCTCGGTGCCTTTCACAAAAAAAAACGAAAAACGGCAGCACAGGTCCCGCGGGTTCAATCAATTTCCGGCATGCACTTTACGGACTGTATTAATATCACGGGGGACCATAGTATATAGGACCAAATTTTAGTAGAAAAAATAGATAAATATACAGGTTTTTGTGTGTACCACAGGTCCTGCTAACTATGGACCACCGTAATGGTACGTACACAAATATATGGGCGAAAATTGCTGCACAGTAGTACTACGGGGGTCTATAGTTAACAGGACCTATGGCATACATAAAAGCGGAGTATCTCTACGTTCACGAGAGATGCATGTTTTGTTCACAACCGACGAATTTAATCATTTATAGTCATGGGCTCTACCGACGGAAACTAATAGCTGAAGTTGCCCAGAGGCAGAGAAGAGAAGAACGGCCACACTCGTCCCGCGCCCCCGCCTAGCTTCTCGTGATAGGTGCACAAGCAGAGCACGGCACTGCTCGCTGCCGACCGTTGGGGGACCAGGTCTTGGGGCCAACGGGCGTCGCGCTATGCTCAGGAGTGCTGGCAGCCAGCTCATCCGCCAGTCGGTTGCGCCGTCGTCTCACCGAGCTTACACGTCAGGTTTCCGGTCTTGGACCGCTTTTTTCGGGGGTTGATAAGGGAGGCTCCGTATTTCGACACGTCAGCCTCCAATTCCGATAAGATTCAGGCGTTACTTGAGTTCGTAGCGTGGTGCGCGTCGGAGGGCAATCAAGCCGGCACTATAGCCAGTAAATTATCAGCTGTGTTGCACTTTCACCGCGTGAATGTGCAGATGGAGTTGCCCACGTCGTCGCCGCTTGTCAAACGCGCTTTAAAAGGGGTGTCACGGTCGCACGTTGTCGCCGGTACCCCGAAAAGAATTCGGCGCCCTATATCGTGGGTCACGTTGTTGGAAGGACAGGGCCTGGCCCTGTCGTGGGGCCCGGGCGGCCGAGTGCTCTGGCTGTCGCTAGCGTTGGGCTATTTTTTCATGGCGAGGTCTGACGAAATTTTCGCCTCCTCGTCCGGGGTAGTACACCCCGTGCATTGCTTGACGAGGGGGGACATAGCGTTGTTCGCGGGGGGACGGCGGTTGAACTCGGCGCAGTGGCACCAGGCTACCAGCATCGAGGTTCTATTTCGAGGCCATAAAGGCGACCAGGCTCAGCAAGGATCGGTTATCGTGCGCACACGGGACGACGCCTTCGGGGCGCGTTCCGGGTAGGAGCAGGCGGCGGTGCCGTCGCTCTTATGGTGGAGTTGCTGTCGGGATATCCGACGTTGCCGGAAAGCGCCCCCCTGTCGTCGTATCGGTACGGTAATGAGGTCAGAGTGTGGGGGTACACGGAGGCCCTCGGGCACTCCGCGAAGTGGTTGCCGAAGCAGGAGACGATCCCAGCGAAGTCGGCCTCCACTCATTGCGTATCGGCGCAACCACTACTCTAGCGGCGGGGGGGGAAGTACCGCAGAGGGTGATTCAGAGAGAAGGTAGATGGAAGTCCCCAGAGTCTTCCAAGACGTACACCCGCAATAACCCATAGGACGCGGGTATCGTATCTCGTAAACTAGCAGAGACGGATAACATAGGGCAGAGGCAGCCAGGCCAGGGTACTGTCTGGGGCCAAACACCGTAGTATCGACGCGACCGCGGTATGGGGGGGTATGTCAATGGTTTTCTACCATTGGGGGTCTCGGTCGCCCGAGACTGCGTTTGTTAGAGCCCCGGCCAGTCGGCTGGGGGGGGGGGAACGCCTGGGTACTGGCAGTACGATAAGGCAACGAGAGTCAGCGGCCGGTGCCGCGGCTCTCGTACCACGCCAGGAGACTCCCCCCCCCCGACGTCGGAGAGAATAATAATAACATGACAATTCGAAGGATATACAACAAAGCGGAGTATCTCTACGTTCACGAGAGATGCATGTTTTGTTCACAACCGACGAATTTAATCATTTATAGTCATGGGCTCTACCGACGGAAACTAATAGCTGAAGTTGCCCAGAGGCAGAGAAGAGAAGAACGGCCACACTCGTCCCGCGCCCCCGCCTAGCTTCTCGTGATAGGTGCACAAGCAGAGCACGGCACTGCTCGCTGCCGATTGATAGGCCTAGAGGCTAGGTCTACTGTTGTGGTTTCTCCCGCCCACCCGCCCCTTTCTTCTTTCGAAGGTGGGTGGAACGGAGCGGCCACAAGGTGTTGGCCACACCGTACTATACTTGTATTATTGTCTGCGATTAACTGGTAGCGATTCGGGGCTCTCACCAGGAGAGCGGGGTATGTCAATGGTTTTCTACCATTGGGGGTCTCGGTCGCCCGAGACTGCGTTTGTTAGAGCCCCGGCCAGTCGGCTGGGGGGGGGGGGGAACGCCTGGGTACTGGCAGTACGATAAGGCAACGAGAGTCAGCGGCCGGTGCCGCGGCTCTCGTACCACGCCAGGAGACTCCCCCCCCCCGACGTCGGAGAGAATAATAATAACATGACAATTCGAAGGATATACAACAAAACATATATATTTAGGTATTTTTGCTAACAATATTTGGTCCTGTTAACTATGGACCCCCGTAGTAGTAGCGGTGCCGCGAGGAAATTGTTCCACACTAATTCCAAATAGTTGGTCCCAGGAAAACGTGGGGTTCATCCTTTTGGGACTTGCTGTCCCGTTTTGAAGACAAGCCACCCGATTTTCACCGAAACGGGACTGCATCAGTCCCGACAGAGAGCTGACCCCCTCACATCCCCCTCTTCGGGACTCCGTTCAAGGGTAGCGGCCAAAATAAATATAAAGCTGTTGCCCACAGCCGTCTGCGAGTGGTGTGAATGTACGTGCCCTCAACAGTCGCGAGTTGCTAAGATCGAGGCCGGGACACATTGTATCCCTGGACAGGTTGCGCTTATTACAGTAGGTCGGTACTTACTCTCGTTGGCATGAATACTCGCGTACGTGTGTTGTTTGCTTTGAGATAGAAGAAGACCAGCTTTATTTATCCCTTTCGTGCACGCGGAGACCGAGAGCCGAGCTCGTGCCTCGCTGGGAAAACCCGTGGTTTTACATCTAAGATACGCCTCCCAAGTATTACAAATACGATCCCAATACCTGAACCCAGGTAATTACCGGGCTTTCGGCCTCATTCAAAGAAGCACCATAATACTAGCCCACTCTGATGAGCCGTACATGCAGAATTGTGGGAAATTCGTGGAAACCCCGATTCCACGAGCTAGAACATGAATCAAAGATGCGGCTCCTCAAAACGCACTCCCACACCTCTGAACGGCAAGGTAACGAAGCCGGCAGGGTACGTCAAAAAAGAGAGAGAAAGGAAGGCCTAGCCTAAAGGGACAGGAATAAATCGTCACCGAAAGCCATCGCCAGTATGCCACCCGCAACATGGGTAGGGCGAGAAAGTGTTCATTACGGAAAATCAAAATGTTGACACATAAAACGAGACGGTCCTGTTCCCCAGTAGGTGTTGTCAATGTTGTCCAGATCGCCCCCAGCTGCCCAGTCGGGGGCGGGAGGGGGGGGGGCGGTAGGACGAGCAGAAAAAAAACATGAATGGGTAGGTGTCGCGCGCCCTCGCAGGCGGAGCCACGGAACCGGAGGCGTTCACGCTCCTCCTGAGGTTGCTGAGCAACCACTTCGACCGCACCGACACGGGGCCAGCTACACCAAATTGCATAATTTTGGCGTGTTTAATGGGACCCCCCCCTTTTTTTTTTTTGCGATTTTAGCCGTGCATTTATTTCGAGGGGTGGTGTCGGCAGCGACGGGGACTGAGCGGGTTTTGGCACCGGGGGTGGAGGTTGTTTGGGAGGTGGTTCGGATGGCAGTTAAACGAGCAGTACTACAGCAGAGTGCCCACAACACAACAGTATATACGGGTGTGGGGATCACGTTACGCCCGCCGTGCCCGTACGCCTCCGTGCATTTTAACTCGGACACCAATTAGTATCACCCAGCAGTGGTGACCGTCGCTTGTACGAGCAGTCGTCACTTTCTTACCGTCACAATTTCCCCCCCCCCCCCCCTGAAGTCCGCACAAGAAGAAGTTCAACCCCTCTTCGTTGTGACTCATTTTGAGGGAAATATAGGGACGAGTACAAAAAAAAGAAGAAGAAAACTTTTGGTGTCAACTACAACCAACCGTCTACGAGCGTACAACGTGAGGGTTCAGCAGCAGCACACTGGTACAGGATCATGCTGGGCCCGCCGCGCCCGTGCGGCTCTCCTTGCATCGTGACTCGAGCGCGAAAAAATTGTATCATCCCCCTCGCAAAATAACGCAGCTGGCCATCGCTGCATGTAACAGGTACCCCTCACTTTGTTTTTTTCAACGTCAAGTAGTTTCCCCCCCCGCACTGAAGGAAGTCCCCCAAGAGAGGGTTGATGAAAGCACGCCTCTTTATAATTGCAAACCCACGATTGGGGGACAAACGACTTGAAAGTGGAATAGGGTAATTTCTGCAGCATCTTGAAAAAGAAAAAAGGGTTTCGAAGCCTGGTACTGTTACCTACTGGTATTGTAGGTACAACGTGATTTTCTTCGAGGACGTCACAGATGACGCGAGGTAACGCGACATCGGCGTGTGGTTGAGCAAGTCGACCACGAGCGAAGAACGGAACAGCCGACCGCTTCGCGCGATAAAAATCCAGGAAGGCGTTTTGAAGGGGTAGGGGACGGGGGTATTCGACATCATGCATGGCCGTAGTCGTATGACCATAGACCCTCGCATCCCTGCAATGCCGGGACGGAGCATGTCGGGTTTTCGCCGACCAGGCAGACATTGCTTGCACCAAGCGCGAAGCGCCGTGAGGCGTCCGGCGAGTCGCACGAAGGGTGGGCTGCACTGTACTGAGAACCGCTTGTGAGGCGGACTTGCATATGAATGACAGCTCCAATGAGTTGATTTGATTTCGGGCGTTGTCACTTGCAGAGACGGCAATGCGCGCAGCACCATGTGACTCTCTCTTGGGTACCCTTACCACGAGCACTACCTTGTACGTGATACGATCACGATCATTCCCCTTGTGCAGAGTAAAGAACCTTCCACCCCGCACAAATGATCGAAACTCGACCACCATCCGTGGTAACCGCCCACCACAAAGGGAAAAAAAAAACAAAAACAAAACATAACAAAACAAAACAAAACAAAACAAAACAACGGTACCCTGCTACCCAGCTCAAGTAGTGAGCGGCATGTTTTACAGTGTCGTTGCCAACCGACGCCAACCCAACCTATATATAGTAGGGGAGGGGGGGGGCGTACTCATTGGTTGCTCGCCTTAGTCAGTTGACCAATGAGCACGCATCCCTTTCGAGACGGGGCACCGTTCCTACTCCCGACAGAGACACACAACTTCAACTACTAATAGCCGAGCGCTCAATAGACCGCGGGTCAGAGTTCCGACCAACGCAAGGCAGAGGGTTCTGCTGCTCATGGGGCCGGGGGCAGAAAAGAAAATGAAAATTTTAAATAAAATTAAAGATTACACCACTCCTACCGCCGCTACTACTACTATTACCAGTACTGTCGTACTACTGTAGTACCATCGCACCTGTAGCACGGAACTGCGTCAGGGGCTTCTGCGCTACGGCGGGCTTAACCGTTACAGCTGCAACAGGTGTCTGTGCTACTGCTGCTGCCGCCGCCGCTGCTGCTGCCGCTGCTGCCGCTGCGTTATACCACTATGTCACCATATATAAGTACCCTTGGTATATTAACGTTTAGCAAGAAAAACACTAGGGAGTGGTACACGATAGTTCCTATAGGTGACACCTGCTACTCCTGGGTTAGCCCCAAACAAGGGCCTGTGCCGCTGCTGCTGCTGCTGCTGCTGCTGCTGCTGCTGCTGCTGCCGCCGTGTGGTATACCCCCCTCGCCCACGGGTGCTCTTATCGGCGGCGCATTACCGCGTCTAGCCGACCCACACCCACCACTAAGAAAGCACACACAGCTGTCAAGCAACAAAACCTGCCAAGCAACAAACAGTAGGCCCGGGGCGGATGCATGCAGCAGGGGAGGGTAAGAACCTGCCCTCCTACTCCGGGCACGGTTACGGCGCTCTCGACTGCCGCGCAATCAGACTCGCCACGCAGGTCAAACCACGAGACGGCACGACAAAAATGCGATATTGTATCCCTCGCGCGTGACTATCCGCTATTCCATCCTCCACATCCCATTATCGAATTACAGCAGTAGTACGACTCAGGGTAAAGCTTTTGCTCGTTACGATGGCAGTTGGCTGATTCTGCCTTTTACAACGACCCTCAAGCTACCCCCCCCCCCCCCCCCCCCCCCCCCCCCCCCCCCCCCTCGGCCATGCATGAGATCGAGTACATCTCTCCTATTGAGTACCCCCCCCCCCCCCCCCCCCCCCCGTCCCCCGCCGCCTCCACCTTCCGAGTACAAACATGAACACATATTAAATAACACGTGCGAGTGGATTGAGTGCGGTTTACAGACAAGGAGGGGGGCGATTCCGTCCCCACACTAAAAACAGTACGAGACAACCACTATAAGCATAAAATATCGAACTCAAAACACGTCGCGCCAGTGCAAAAAAACCACAGCACATCACAAAAAAAAACAACCAAAAAAACATGCCTGCTACAAGGCAACACTTCCCTTGCCCCCCCCTTTTCCCTTCCCGCTGACCACGCCTCCGAAGCCAGAAACCCGTATCCAACAAAAGTACGCGTAGATCAGACCAGTTGTCCACGCCTGCGTTTTGACTATCAACTCCTCGAGAGATTCGAGTGATAAATAATACCTGGTAAAATCAACGAACATAAGTCACGAACATTTCCCCTAGCCCCCCCCCGCTCCGTTTCGAAAGGGATGCGTGGTCAATGGTCGAATGACTAAGGCAAGCAACAAATGAGTACGCCCCCCCTCCCCCCCTCCCTTATATGCAAGATAATCCGCCTCATAAGCGGTTCTTAGCATTATAGGATGCAGCTCTCACTCACCCTCCACTCGATTCGCCCAACACCTCACGTTTCGCTTCGCGCTTGCTGCAAGCAAATGTCTGTCTGGTCGGTGAAATTCCGACGCGCCCCGTCCCGGCATTGCAGGGATGCGAGGGAGGGTCTACGATCACACGGCTACGACCATGCACGATATCGAGCACACCCTCCCCCCCCTCTCCCCTCCCCGTCTCCCCTTCCCCCCCCTCCACCCTCCTGCGAATCACACGCCTCCGCAATTCAACCAAAAGACGAGCACGCAGACTACTACCGACTAATAGATGCCCACACCTGCGCTTGAATATCAACAGACGGGGAAGGACAACACGAACTAATACAGGCACAAAACAAACAACCCCACGGAAAAAAATCGCGAAGAGAAAATCCCCCGAGTTCCCCCCCCCCCCCCCCCCCCCCCCCCCCCCCCCCCCCCCCCCCCCCCCCCCCCCCCCCCCCCCCCCCCCCCCCCTCCCCCCCTCCTCCTTCCTTCCCCCAATCCCCCACTTCCCCCCCCCTGCCTGCTCGGTGAAAACCCGACGTGCTCCGTCCCGGCATTGTAGGGACGCGAGGGTCTATGGTCATATGACTACGGCCATTCACGAAAAAAATACCCCCCCCCCCCCCCCCCCCCCCCCCCCCCCCCCCCCCCCCCCCCCCCCCCCCCCCCCCCCCCCCCCCCCCCCCCCCCCCCCCCCCCCCCCCCCCCCTACCCCCCCCCCCCCCCCCCCCCCCCCCCCGCTCCCCGGCGAATGACGCCCCTCCTCTGCTCTCAGTCCGCAATTGTCTCCAGGTTGTCCGGCAGAAATTTCGCTCGAGATTTGGAGCGTGTTAGGTAGCCGCGGATGACCGCCTGGGCCCTGACCACGCCCCGCCTGGACTGAGCCTGCTCCTGAACGCCCCGCGCCTTTTCTCTCCACTCCTTTTAATTTTTATTTCCATTTTCCATTTTCCATTTTCCATTTTTTTTTTTTTTTTCAGTTTTGTTATTTCGTAAATTAAAAAAAAATATATATATATATATTTCATTTCATTTTGTATTCGAAACGAATTGTTTTAGTTTCGTTGTTTCGTAATTTATTCAATTGATGTTCCATGTTGTTTTTTTTTTTTAATATATATTAAAAAAACGAACAGAAACAACAAGACAGAAAAAAAAAAGAAACAAAACGAAAAAAATATTCGAATACAACCCCGATCCCCCAAAATGGATGAATGCATCCGTTGGTCGTTAGCGTGTATTATCCGCAAGTTCGAGCGCGCAGGGAGGTAGGCAGGTAGGAAGCAGCGTAGTGGTAGTCGCCCGGAGTGACAACGTTGGGGGGGGGGACGGGGAAGGACGCGGGGGGGGGGGGGGGGGGGGGGGGGGGGGGGGGGGGGGAGGACAAGAGGAGAAAGGGGGGGGGGGGGGGGCAGGGGGGGGGGGGGGGGGGAGGAGAGAAGGCAGGCAGGAATGCAGAAAGGCAGGGAGGGACAGAGAGGGGGGTAGGGGGGGGGGGGCAGGGGGGGGGGGGGGGGAAAGAAGGCAGGCAGGAGCGCAGAAAAAGGCAGGGAGGGGAGAGAGAGGGGGGGAGGGAGGGAGGGAGGGAGAGAAGGAGGGAGGGGGAGTCTGTTGAGCCGTAGTGCAGGCCGTTACAGCTCACTCCAAATATCTACCGTACGCATGCAGTTTGTGTTTTCCACGTAAAAACAAAAAAAAAAACGTTACTTCTTCTATCAGCGCCATATCGCCGGTGGCGGGGGGGGGGGGGGCGGGGAGGAGGACACAGGGGGGGAGGCATAGCAAATACACACAAATCAGAACCTACCGTAAACCCAAAACACCATGTATGCATCTATCCCCCCTATGTTTACGCATGCATAGACACCACCTTGGGTTTCAATCACCATGCTCCGCCATCACAACAAACATCACACGCTGAGAGAGACCACACCAGACCAGAGCGGCATTTCGCGGAGATTTCGTCTCCGACGTCGCGCACCACGGGACGCGCGCGGGCGGAGGAGCGGGCGGGGAGGAGCGGGCGAACCGGCGGCGCGGACGGGTTGGGTGCGCACGGGGCTGGGGCTCGTTCCGGCTAAAAAACCGCGCGGAAGGGCGTCCGGTGGCGGGAGTTGCACCCGCGAAATCGGCTTCGCCTATATGATAAGGTATATACCGATAGTACTCAATACTCCACGACGGATTAGATTAGAAAAAAAAAAAAAAAACAGGTGTCTCCCTGTATCGTCAGGTCCCGGCTTTCGTGATGATCGCTACAATTCCCCGGTAACAGCCTTCGCATGAAACCATCGCTCTTACTTCTACCCGGCGACATCATCACCATCAACAACATCATCAACATCGTCCTAACAACATCCATCAGCACACCCACGTTTCCGCCAGATTCTTCATCCTACGTGTTCAAAGAGATGTAGATACTATGTGTGGCCGCAGGCTGCGACACGGAGAAAAAAAAAAAAAGAGAGCAAGTCCCCACTGTCAATATAGACGTCTAGACCGACGGCATGTTATCCAACATGTGTATACGTAGCCGTCCTTCGACGAATCATTCGTGCTCTCTTTACGTTGTGCCGATTCCAGCTGAACGTCTTACGCACCAGGCGCCGAGAGAGAAGGCGTTACCCACAGCGTAGTGTTTAGAGGAGGAGAACAGGGGGAGTGGGGGGGGGGGGGGGGGGGGGGGGGGGGGGGGGGGTGATTTCGTTCCGAGAAGTTCCCTCAACACACTCTCGAAATCGTGGGGGGAGATGTACTCGATCTCATGCATTGTCGCAGTCGTATGACCATAGACCCTCGCATCCCTACAATGCCGGGACGGAGCATGAAAAGTGGGGGGGGGGGGGGGGGGGGGGGGGGGGGGGCAGAACGGCAATTTAAGGATATGTTTAGCGAATATCAGCAATAGTAAGCACAATCAAAGACAGCCAAACAAACAAATGACCCCCCCCCCCCCCCCCCCGCCGACGACGCTCTGACAACACATGTCGACTTATCGCACACCCAGCTTGCAAAAAATATAATTTCCGACAAAAATCTTCGTTCCCACAGCTCCTTGTCTCTTCAATGTCTATAAATACGAAGCACCATGGTACATAACAAGCAACGCTAATTGTGGTAACACATACACACGCACCCACGGCGCTCCTGCAGCACGTCATCTCCAAAAAAAGAAAGACCCCTTCACCCGCTCGCCCAGCCCCCTCTCCCAGCCATACCACCCCTTCCCCCCCCCCCCCCCCCCCCCCCCCCCCCCCGCCCGCCCAAACCAACAGCCCCGCCACCACCACAAAGAAACAAAACAACTCGGGAGTCCACCCCCCACCTGCATCGCGCTCGCTGATACAGAGCCGGTTGAAGCCTTACGGCCCTGAGTGCTGAGCCGCAGCTGTGAGAGGCCCTTCCCCTGCGCGTCGAGCATTCCCGCCTGTCGCCTCCGGAAGCTGGACTCCTGGTTGTCGCTGGATGATACGTTGCTGTCATCGGCGTCTTCCGGCGCGTGCCGCAAGCCACCGCGTTTTACGAGCCTCTCCATAATCTCCCTGTTCGCGAAAAAAAGGGGAGGGGTCATAGTCCAGGCTTTCGGGGGCAAAGCGAAGACAAGACAAGACAATACAAGAAGAGACAAGACAAAAAGCAAGACAAGGCAAGGCAAGGCAAGGCAAGACCAGACCAGACAAGACAAGACACCATACAAAGAGGAGGGTTAGCTCGACCTACCGAAACGAATCGTGATCCTTGAGTTATTTCTTACCTCTATCCCGCTCTCCCTCTCGCTATATCTGCCGCTGCCTCTCTCTGAATGGGAAGTCTGTCTGCGAATCAGCCCGCCCCTGCGATTCTCTGTCAGTCTGCGTTTTTTTGCCGCTGCTATTCTCTGTCTTCCCCTCTCTCCCTCTAGCGTAGTTCCAACACCTGACTCCCTCGCCACTCTGTCTCCCCCCCTCCCACCCTCTGGAAGTGGCCACACCCGAAATTAAACTAACTCATTGAAGCTGTCATCCATGCGCAAGTCCGCCTCACAAGCGGTTCTTAGTAGGATGCAGCTCACCCTTCATGCGACTCGCCGGACACCTCACGGCGCTTCGCGCTTGGTGCAAGCAATGTCTGCCTGGTCGGTGAAAACCCGACACGCTCCGTCCCGGTATTGTAGGGATGCGAGGGTCTATAGTCATACGACTACGGCCATGCATGAGATCGAGTACATCCCTCCTATCGAGTACACCCCCCCTCCCACCCCCCGGCATTGTAGGGATGCGAGGGTCTATGGTCGTACGACCACGGCCATGCATGAGATCGAGTACATCCCTCCTATCGAGTACACCCCCCCACCCACCCCCCTCTACAGCCCACCTCATCTCCGCAAGCTCGTTCATCACCGTCGCGTGAGGGTCCACGCGCCTGTTGATGGAGCTCTGCTCGGGCTCCACCGCCGTCGTCCCCTGGAAACGAGCACGAACAAGCACAGCAACATCAACATCAGATCAGCACACCCGTCCCCACCACCACCAACATCGCCACCACCACCACCACCACCAACATCGCCAACACCACCACCAACACCAACATCGCCAACACCACCACCACCCACAGCAACTTCAGCACCCTTAGCATCATTAGCATCAGCAGAAACACACTCACTTCCTCGCCGCAGAAGACCTCCGTCGCGTCGCCCCCGAACCAGCCCTTCAGCGTGATGTGCGAGCGCTTACCCTTGCCGGAGAGATGCTCAGGAACGACTGGCGGCAGGCACGGCAAAATCAGGCCAAACAAACAAAAGCAAAAAACAAACAAAAAAGGTTGCGGAGGCAAAAAAAGTGCACGGAACGACCAACGCGACAAAAAAAAAAAAGGAGGCGGCGGGCGTAGGAGAAAAAAAAAAAAAAAAAAAAAAAAAAAAAGCGAGGAAGGAGAGAGCAGAAACGATGTTAGTTGATGTTTCTAAGAGCAAACAAACACAATACATCCCTTGCGGGGTACACTGCTTACGTGCAGTCCCGTTCGGGAGACGCCCCACTAAAATAATAAGCAGTTCGCCCTAAAATGATAAAATCATAGCACATGCCAGGTGCCAGGTACGCACGCGCGATCCAAGCATGACCCAAAACAGCTTGCAAAAAATGTCAAAGTTTCGACACGAAATTTCTCGTTTTTCTTGTCTCTTTTTTTTATTATTTTGTGTAAGAACGCACGCCAGCAACAACACCAACAACTAACCGTAAACTCAACCTCTACGGTCATACGACTACAGCCATGCACGAGATCGAGTACCCCTCTCCTATCGAGTACACCCGCCCCCCCCCCGCCCCCCCCCCCCCCCCCCCCCCCCCGACGCCCAAACTAAAATCGTCCTCAAACAACCCGGGATGATGCGCAGGATCTTCATGGTAGATAACCACCGCAGGAAGCATGCCCTACAGCAGTAGACCGTGCAGATTATTATACCACTCCCATCCCGGCGGCGGCATGAGCTGCATCGGCCAGACCATACAGACAAGAAAAGTCTTCGCTGAAAGATACACAAGTACTGCTGACTTATCTGTAGATCGTTTTTGAAGTGGGGGTCATTTGATGGAATTTGTTCGTGCGTGTGAAATGCCATTGATGACCCGTCCCAAGGACAAAAAAGAGCCGGTATCATAACGGCCTCTCTCTCACCTTTATCCTCGTTCGCTCCGACATTATCCCTTCCCACTTCACCAGGGCAGCGGCGCGGTTCATCATCGCCTGCGCATTGGCCCCGCTCACCACCTGCACGGCACCAGTACCATCACCACAGCGGCGGCGGCGGCAGTAGCAGCGGCAGCAGCAGCAGCAGCAGCAGCAGCAGCAGCAACAGCAGCAGCGATAGCAAAAAGACGGAAAACAAAGTTAGTTGTCACGTGAACAAAAAGAAAACAGCCCGAAAAAAAAAAACACACACACACACACACACGCACACGAATGTACATCGTTTCCCTTGCTTGCGAAGGTATTGAATCCCCTCCATTAATTTGCACGAGATGATGATGAAACCTCTCCGTCAGCCATACCCATAAATTGCACCACAAAATCAAACTCTTTCGCACTATTCGTAATACATTCGACGTGAAAAAAACAAAAAAAAAAAAAAAAAAAAACAGCAGTAGTACACTGCTGTCCACGGCAAAAAAATTAAAATGAAAAACTGAACACGGAAAACAGAAGAAAAAAAAAAAAAAACGGGTGTCCGCCTTTCCTGCTCTCCAGCTTCTTCTTCCTCTAGATAACAGTGGCGGCCTACTGCTCCGGACGACGATTACGGGGGGACCATAGTTAACAGGACCTACGGTACACACAAAAACCTATGTATTTACCTAGTTTTACTAACAATATTTGGTCCTGTTTACTATGGCCCCCCGTAATATTGCCTGAACGTTCCCGATATTCCTGGCCGAAGTGTGTAGCTACGCGCTACTCTGTAGTTCGGAAACTCGACGTAGCCCAGCAGCGAAATGTGGCGTCATCGACTACTAATACAGCAGTATATTCGTCACATAATACTCGTCGTCTATCTACTGCTGCGTATCCGTCCTTCAATATAGCACACCGCACCCACGTTTTGTTGGAATTGGAATTGGAATTGGAATTGGAAATGGAGTGGTGTTTTTGATGCCGTGTGGCGTAGAAGCAAGGCACACGAAGCGTTTCAAGCTTACCGTAACCAGCGACAAGCTTTTAGAGCATACATTGCTTCGGTGCCTACAGCCGCGGGGCATGATGGGCACGAACGAACAGGCGACAAGAACAAAAAAAAAAAAAAAAAAACATGAATAAAAGAGACCATCACGCACACACACACAAAAAACACAAACACATTTTCTACAGTAGTTAGAGAAAACAAAAAACCGACCCCTTTTCCCCGTAAAGCGTGGCAGCAAACTAGAGAACAAAAACGCCTCATTTCCCCCCTAGAAAATCGACACGAGTCGACGAGGGCAGAAAGGACTGAAGTTTTCTCGTGATCAAGATAAAAAGGTACGAGCCGTACGTGGTGGGGAGGGGGGAGGGGGGGTCAGCCTGCTACATACGTGACCCAATGGTTGATGGAGAGAGAAAAGGGGGGCGAAAAGAATAAATGAGAAACGAAAGAGAGCAAATAAAACAACAAGTACTGAAACTACAGCAGTAGTACGACAGCGTACACTGCTTCCTTCCTTACCTCGGTGTACCCGCTGGTCATGATGGCGACGAGCAGGTTGAGGTACACGACGATCGCCACTAGCAGCATGAACGTCACGAACATCAGTACCGCCACGATGTGCAGATACCTGAAAACAAAAGGATGGGCGACAAGAGCCATCGAAGCAACAAGAAAAAGCACAAAAAAACACAACACAGCGGTCCCGAGATTGGGATCGAGATTCACGTTTGAGATTCACGTGGGATTGGCATTTTGATATCGACATCGAGCTCGCCATCGAGATTCGGCAAACGAGATTTTTTTTAAAATCGAGACTCGAAAAGTCGAACTTCGACGTCGAGTTTCGAAACTCGAGATTCAAATTCGAGATTCGAGGCGGACATTCGGAATCGAGTCGAGAACGGTTCAAAATCGATGTCGAGCTCGAAAACACTCGAGGTCGATGTACGAGATTGATGTCGACATTGAGGTCGCCAACGACGGTGTCGACACCTGCGGCCAAAACCCTCTTCCGACCTACCAGGTATCACTCTGTCCCTGGACATAAGGAACACTTCCACACTAATGTTCAATCAAAACCGGTTATTAGATTTTGTACTTATGTTTAGGGACGGTGTGCAGATTAGTGTGCATATACGAGTATATGGACAGAAAAAATAGGTGTGCGTGTTCTTCTCATTGGACCGTTTTCTTCCACCCGTCGACATCCTGCACAACCAGTGACCGTGCCGATTCTTCAATCCTAGAGACATACAAGCTCTCTCTCTCCGTGGTCACAAGCCTACGCCATAGGTATACTACACTGTAGCGCGGTAGGCAGAGTAATGTCATGTCATCTTACTTTTTTTTTTTTTTTTATCATCACTTTTACTTTCCAGCCCACTCGTAGGAGGTTTTACCCTCGACGATCTTCTGGACAAGCCGTGGTCACAGGTGTCGTCCCTTCTCACCCCCGGTACGTGCCTTTAGTTTTTATCGCGCATAGGGTTCAGCATTCCCACTGCTCGTCGATTTTCATCGAATGTACAGCTAACTCACGCTCTCGCGCTTTCCGCTAATCAATTTTATGCAAGAAAAAGTCCCTATGAGCATGCACTCGGTGAGACTCGAACTCACGAAATTGATCTTGATAGGCTCGCGGACCACCTACCAAGCCACGGGGACGCCGGTATAGGCACTTACTGGAGACGACAGGCACACACACAGCAGTAGTATCAGAGGGAAAAAAAATCGAAAGAACCTAAAGAAAAACAAATCGGGAAAAAGAAAAAAGAAAGAAAAAAAAAAAAAAAAAAAGTGTCGTGCCTCCTAGAAGGAGATGTGGCAGACAACACAACAAGCAAAAGAAACAAAAACCCCACATGTAAACGGACTATTACGGGGGTCCATAGTTAATAGGACCCATGGTATACATAAAAAACTATATATTTACCTATTTTTACTAACGCATTTTGGTCCTGTTTACTATGGTCCCCCGTGATACTAATAATTGATACGTTAAGTTAGTGTGAATACGAGCTGGTTCCAGCGACAGGCGGAAATTTTCGGCTTCGAGACTTTGCACCATGGTTTTTGCATAATTGAAACACAAAATTCTTGATGGCAAATGTGAAAAAAAACGGAGGACTCGTCTTGGTTCATGTGTTGTTTTGTTCCGTTCTTAAGGCTCAATTTTACGAATTGTCGGGATTTTTCGGCAAATTTGACCTTAACTGACGCACGAGAAAATAAAAAATAAAAAAAAAAACTCAGTCCTCGCTTTTTTTCGCATTGCCATGAAGAACAAGCATATGCCAAATTTTGGTTGCCAACTCTAAAAAAAAACATGATGCGAAAAACAATTTCCCGGAAGGTTCCAAATTTGCTCAATACCTTGTTCTAGCAATTCGGCAGGCATTTCCTGTTACGAGTACAGTCTTGTACACTCGCAGAAAACACAAAAAAAAGTGACATGGACGTCTTCCTCATGTTGACGCGATCATGTCAAGAAGTTTAGTTACAGATATATGCCTTGAATACATATATACTGCTGTGATTTTACCATGGAAAGGTATTCCCTATGAAAGAAATTCGTACTGCTGTAGCGCCTCCCCAAGAAATACGAAGCATGTCCATATCTCTTCAACTATGACTTATGCCCAAATATATCATCACCGATCGATGTGCTCCCCTTGTCCACGCGGTCATATATATATATACACCTGGTATAGAATAGTTTATGTTAATCATTGAAAACTTCGACGTATTCTATGTTTGATCGCCCCATCAAGGTGGATTGTTGTGCTTCCTGCTGGAACCACCAGCGTGAATATTGAATGTTTTCTTGGGAGATGATAACGTGGCGGCTAACCCCTCCCCCCCCTAACGGCCGCGGCGGCATCGCTCACTTGTCGTCGCTAAACGGAATAGTGATCTCCCCCATGGACATGACGAAGAGCGACACCATGCTCTCCCAGACGGTGTCGAAGCCGGGGTTTCCTTCTAAGAGGGCGTAAAAAGACAGGGCGAACGCCACCTGACAACCGAGCGGCACACGGGGGTGGCGGTAAGGGGCGGTTAACACGCGTCGGCTAAAAAACGAAAACACGACGTGGGCGTGACCTACTGCTACTGCTACTGCTACTGCTACTGCTACTGCTGCTGCTGCTGCTGCTGCTGCTACTGCTACTACTACTAGTAGTACTACGGGGGTCCATAGTTAATGGGACCAAATTTTGTTAGTAAAAAGGTGCAAATATATAGTTTTTTATGTGTGCCATAGGTCCTATTAACTATGAACCCCTGTAATACTACTGCTACTGCTACTGCTACTGCTACTACTACTACTACTACTACTACTACTACTGCTACTACTACTACTGCTACTACAAGTACTGATACCACTACTACTACTAATAGTTTTGTCGTACCTCGAAGAGAATGAAGAGGACCGACCAGCTGGCCGTGTTGACGATCATCATCCGGATCACCGCGATGAATATTCCCGTCGACCTCCAGACCGCCAGGTGCTCCATCAGCCGGGTGAAGAGAAACAGGGCCGCGGGGGCCGTCATCACTCGCCGCACCTTCAAAAACCGCCAAAAACAAAAAAAACAAAAAAAAAACAGAACAAACAAACAAAAAAACAACGCCATACGAGCTTGAACGGAAATACATACTTCGAGCACATACGCACATGCAGGAAACAAATTCATCAAGACCTGGTACTAGTAATCACCGAAAAATCGAAAAATAAAATGAACAGATACTTCACAGCGAACAGGACAACAAAACGCAACAAGTAACATACGGTACGCGGGGGCGTCACGGTCGAGCCCATCGCGGCGAGTGGCTTAACTTCCGCCACAGGGACCCTTCCACCCCCCCCCCCCCCCCCCCCCCCCCCCCCGCCCTTGCCCCCTTCCTTCCTCTCCCCCTTCCGCTCCTGGTCGGTGAAAACCCGACGTGCTCCGTCCCGGCATTCTACGGATGCGAGGGTCTGTTGTCACACCACTATTGGCATGCATGGTATGAGTACACACCGTACCCCCCCTCCCCCCCTCCCCCACCACCCCATCTTCCCCGCTACCCTTGACTCACGATGCCCGCCGTCGTATACAGGGTCTCGTCGTCGCCAAAATCGTCACGGCTTTCGTACTGCCACTGTACCCCCCCGCGCCGCCAAGGCTTGAACACGGGTATCAGCGCCAGCACCAACACGTAGGCGACCACGGACTGGAGGTTCCAACCCCCCAAGAGATACCTTTACGACCACGACGCACACAAGAACGACGCACACGACACACAGACACACGCCGCATGAGCGCGGTCATCTTGAGGTATTCAGTATTAGTTCAGTTTGGTTTGGTTTGGTTTGGTTTGGTTTGGTTTTTGGTTTTTAACATTACGTTACAACAAATATTGGTGTATTGCATACATTTCACCGCATTTATTTTTCGTGTACTGCTGTACCGTACAGTATTCGCACGAGTGCCGTCGGCCGTGGGCCTTTTTTCAAAGAGTTTGTAAAGAAGGGGTAATACTGTTGACGGAGGCGGCAGTAGGTCGGGGATGGGGGGGGTAGGGGGTGGGGGGGAGAGGGGGGGGGGGGGGGGGGGGGGGGGGGGGGGGGGGGGGTACCGTCGGCACGACAATGAACGCCAAAACGCCAACCAACACCAACAGCATCACCACCACCACCACCACCACCGCCGCCGCCACCCCTACAGGTTTTCTTTCCAGCGCTCTTTTCTCACTTCTTGACGCTCTTCGAGGCTCTGAGCTCGCGTCCTTCCTCGACCAAGAGGTTGTACAAGGTCAGGCACCAGCACAGCCCGCGCGTTAGCGTCCCGCCCACCACCTGCAGTCCCAACCATAGTTCGTTCGACGGCGGCGGTGGCATCAGAATTGAGCAGCTCGACACCATCGTCGGTGCTTTCGCGGCAAGCTGCGTTCGTAGGTAGACACACACAAACACACTGAAAAAAGATAAAGAAAAAGAAAAACAAGAACGGTCCACACAAACTATCAGACCAAACAAAAACAAAAAAAAACAAACAAAAAAAGCACTCACAAAAACACTCTCAGGCGCTTCGCGCTTGGCGCAGGTAATGCCTGCCTAGTCAGTGAAAACCCGGCGTGCTCCGCCCTGGCATTGAAGAGATACGAGGGTCTATGGTCCTGCGACTATGGTCATGAATGACACAAGTACACCTCCCGCCCGCCCGCTCCCCCTCCCTCCCCACCCCACGTCCATCGTTTCCCTCCCCCCCAACGCCCCCTCCATTCCCCCCCCCGCCCCCCCCGTTTCATCCAACCACATTCTCAGCCCACACAAAACAAAAACGCCTCTTTAACCTTCATCCTGTCGTAGCCCGATCCGATGGAACCGACCCAATTGCCCGAGCCGCCGCATATTATGAACCCGACGACGAAGCTCACGGACAGCGCCAGGTACCGCCCGAGCTCCCAAACGTAATACCTGCCGTGATTCGGATAGTTTTAGTCCACCAGGTAGTTTGTTTTTTTTGGCAGCCACCGTCCATGTCACCCTCGTCTCGTGTATATTGAGTAGTCGTATCTAAGGTGCTTATATGTCCAAGAACCGTACATATGCACACGAATAGATGAAACGGGGGAATTAAGCTGACAGATAGATAGACAGCCAGATAGATAGACAGACAGACAGACAGACAGACAGACAGACAGACAGACAGACAGACAGACAGACAGACAGACAGACAGACAGACAGACAGACAGACAGACAGACAGACAGACAGACAGACAGACAGACAGACAGACAGACAGACAGACAGACAGACAGACAGACAGACAGACAGACAGACAGACAGACAGACAGACAGACAGACAGACAGACAGACAGACAGACAGACAGACAGACAGACAGACAGACAGACAGACAGACAGACAGACAGACAGACAGACAGACAGACAGACAGACAGACAGACAGACAGACAGACAGACAGACAGACAGACAGACAGACAGACAGACAGACAGACAGACAGACAGACAGACAGACAGACAGACAGACAGACAGACAGACAGACAGACAGACAGACAGACAGACAGACAGACAGACAGACAGACAGACAGACAGACAGACAGACAGACAGACAGACAGACAGACAGACAGACAGACAGACAGACAGACAGACAGACAGACAGACAGACAGACAGACAGACAGACAGACAGACAGACAGACAGACAGACAGACAGACAGACAGACAGACAGACAGACAGACAGACAGACAGACAGACAGACAGACAGACAGATAGATAGATAGATAGATAGATAGATAGATAGATAGATAGATAGATAGATAGATAGATAGATAGATAGATAGATAGATAGATAGATAGATAGATAGATAGATAGATAGATAGATAGATAGATAGATAGATAGATAGATAGATAGATAGATAGATAGATAGATAGATAGATAGATAGATAGATAGATAGATAGATAGATAGATCATGATCTATCCCGAGGTGTGAACTGTTGGTGGTGTTAAGGGATATATAGGGTTCACTCGCTCGGGGCGCGTATTATACCCTAAGCGCAGACCGAAACCAGGCGCCGACGACCCATCAGGACCCCTACTGCCCTATTGCCCTACTGATGTCATCAATCATGTGAACACCCTCCATCACCCCTTACATTGACCGTCAGAGTGGTGCTGCTGCAGTCATTACCTGTGCCCGAAGATGGACCACTTCAGGGCGACCACCATCTGGACGGCCTTCACCTCGAACAGTTCGGGGTGCTCCGTGCTGAGCAGGATCGTCAGCGGGGACCGGCTCGGGTGCACCTGCGGGCAGCACAGCAGCAGCAGCATGACATGCGGCACCTCTTGCTGCCGTAAAATAAAAAATAAAATCTTCTAATATTGTAGTGCTGTACCCGTTTTTTTTACCCTTTTGGTTGGGACTGCAATCAGTCCCGTTTTGGGAACGGACCAGTCAATTTCTAAGTAATTTGTCCCCGAAAACGGGACTGCGGTTCTGAAAGGGTTAATACCACCCCCGTGAACAGGCCCGTAAAAAAAAACAAAAAACGTGGCCTTCATGTTGTGTCATTCTACTGACAATACTAATTCCAACGATTTTTTTTCTCCTGGTAATTACAGCCGATTTAGCCTGCTTGTCTCATTTCTGCCATGGCCTTAAACCGGATGCTCGTAAAACCATTTTAGCGCTGCGATCCCGTTTTGGGGACAAATATTACTTTGAATTTGGCTGGTTTGTGCCCAAAACGGGACTGATTGCAGTCCTAAAAGGGTCAAAATCGTCAAACCACTGCTGTACTGCAAAAGTGACCCTACACTAATTCCAAGTAATTTATCCCCGGAAAAAACGTGGGCGAGAATCTAGAGGGGGCACGCGCATACCAGGTACCACTCAGTCCCAAAAAATACGTACCAGTACTTGGCAGTTGTCCCCGGTGGCTTGGTAGGTGGTCCGCGAGCCTATCAAGATCAATTTCGTGAGTTCGAGTCTCACCGAGTGCATGCTCGTAGGGACTTTTTCTTGCATAAAATTGATTAGCGGAAAGCGCGAGAGCGTGAGTTAGCTGCACATTCGATGAAAATCGACGAGCAGTGGGAATGCTGAACCCTATGCGCGATAAAAACTAAAGGCACGTACCGGGGGGGAGAAGGGACGACATCTACCTGTGACCACGGCTTGTCCATAAGATCGTCGAGGGTAAAAACCTCCTACGAGTGGGCTGGAAAGTAAAAGCGATGAAAATAAAATAAAATAAAAAAATCACACACTAATATTAAATAAAATTGTTCGTGATATTTATGTACATTTTAGTGGCAGGCGTTATTCTGCCGGAGAGAACGACTTCAACACCCATGTGCTACCCACCACGTATCATACCTGGGTACCATATACCAGGTACCTATGCACTATTACCTAGCAGCTGCTGCCGTCGAGTCTTTTGTAACTTAAAAACTTCTTCTTTTTTTTTTCAAACAAAGTATTAATAATATCCCTCTCTACCTCCGGCGACCCGTAGAGGAGCTTGATGTCGTACGTGCGCTCCGACCATCCGGTCGGCGTGACATTCAGCCTGTCAACCGTGTCCCACGAGGTCTTCGCCGAGTTCTCCTTCTGCTCGAACCCCTGTAGCACCTGCACACAACAAAAGGGGGATGGAGGTGGTGTGTGGGTGCATGGGTGTATGTGGGTGTTGCTCGATCCTGTTCTCACATTAACCAGTCGCCTATAAACTAGTCTGCGGGGTGCGCGGGTGTGTGGGTATATTGGTATTAATAGTTCTCACGTTCACTCGTCGTCGCCGAAAAAAAAAAAAAGGAGTCCGTGGTCACTGCAGGACAGGTTCCAGTGACTCTCGAGTGGGATAATGCCTCAGAACGACATAACAAAACCATAAACGTCATAAACCGAAGCATGTCTTACATCTCGGGAAAAGTGGGCGGGTGGGTGAGTGGGTTGTTCTTGTTCACCATCTACTCCGGCTCCAAAAATTCTTGAACGAAAGAAAAGAAAGCAAACCAGCGGGCACGTAACACAAACCAGTGTACACGCAAACGAACGCCATTGTATTGCGGGGCGTTCGTGTGTGTTGGTAATTGTTGTTGTTGCGCTTGTTTTTTTGGTTGTTGTCACATTTCCTCGTCGCCAAAATCTCAAAGGCCGTGATCACAACACAGGCTTTTGAGCAATTATGGAGCGCAATTACAAAACAAAAAAAAAATGCCAGGAAGAAAACGAAGAACTATGAACGGCTCGTAATACACAACCTGAGGGAAACATGACCCATCAAATCAGGAAAAAACAAAACAGTCAATTGAAAGGGAAAAACAAAAATAAACTGGGAAAAAAAAAGAAAAAAACAACGTGTACCTTCACGGTAGTGCGTACAACATGACACTATCACGGAGGGCCATAGTAAATAGGACCTACGGTACACACAAAAACCTATATATTTCCCCATTTATACTAACAAAATCTGGTCCCATTACTTTGGTCCCCCGTAATATCATTTATCTCTTTCTGCGAATGTTGACGTTCAAGAGTGGTCAGCGTACAAGCTCATGCTAAAAATGCGTGGTCAGATCGTAAACGCAAGAAGCATGCATACATACACATACTGCCGCCGCGTGGATGTGTGAGTACTTTCCGCCCGGCGGTGCTTCTTTGTTGCGTGGCGGGCCGTGAGTCTTCCGGCTTTTCGTTATCGTTTGCGCGCTCCGTATGTATTCGAGATACTTGCCTGCAACCAGCCAGCATCAACAAGACCGACATCGGTACGCGAAAACAAATCAACAAAGAGCACTCGCATTCGTACTTGTACTTGTACTTGTATGCCTGGTCTACCGTAAAAGTTGGCGTCGAAAACAACCGCAACAATACCAGCAGGGCACCGCATTCGCAGCCATAGCAGCACAACGAACAGCAACAACACAACCACCACAACCACCATCAACAAACACAGACACCCCATCAGCACCAAGCCCCCCCCCCCTCCCCCCCTTCCCCCCCCCCCCCCCCCGCCGACCACACCGACACCATCACCACCACAACCGTACCACCCGCCCCCCCCCCACCACGACGACCAAAGCTCCTTACCGCTGGAAGCAGCTCGGGCCACGTTTTCGCGACGAGAGCCAAGTCTTTGTTGTCTTCGCTGAAGAGATTGTTTCGCTTGCAGGAGAGACACCGGGGATTTTGATCGCCATATCTGTGCACGAGCGCGCGCCAGAGAAAGAGAAAGCGAGAGAGGGAGGGAGATAGAGAGAGAGAGAGAGAAAACAAAAAACAAAAACGAGGCATCAGGGCTGGTTGGTGTGTGAGGCCATCAGGGTTGTTTGCGTAAAACGGCGGTGATTGTATCAAGGAGCGATCGTTACATGCTATATATATACCAGGCACTCGCTGGTTCAAGCATACGGCCTCAAACTCTTCAAGAATCTAATGTCCACGCCGTTTTGGGGAGAAAGAGCCTGAAAAGGGCACACACACATATATGTTCTATGAGTGCTCCTGTCGACCCGTTTTGGTTTACATTTTATTTCATTTATGTT
This sequence comes from Macrocystis pyrifera, assembly GCA_031763025.1. Lineage (NCBI taxonomy): Eukaryota > Phaeophyceae > Laminariales > Laminariaceae > Macrocystis > Macrocystis pyrifera. The sequence continues at coordinate 3,699,026 of JASSKH010000006.1, forward strand.
CGACAGATATCTTGGTTCTGTTTTTTTTTTGGGGGGGGGGAGATTTGGGTCTTGAGGGCTTCCAAATTTTCGGCGACGACGACGACAGAATTCAAAACATTCATCAATGGTTCGGCAGGGGCATATAGTAACATATTATGTAACACGTGCGCAGAAGTTCAGGGTTCATCTCTTAAAAGCGGCGTGGACATTCAGACCTTTGTGAGGTGAACGTGCAAATTCCTGCATCACCTCCTGATCACCTGGTTTCAGTCTGTATTCTCGATTTAGGGGCGTTAAATATGACTTTGATATTGGTCATACGCAGTCAGATATTTGAATATTTAGCGCGAAACTGTCGTACAACCATGCCTTGGACCACCTGGAAGCGGCTCGTTCAGAAAAATGGGAAAAAAAAACAAAACAAAATCTACTGAAACGCCTGACCATTATTGGCCGCTTTGAAGGCCTGTGATTGGTCTCGTGACATTTTCGGCGGTAGCGCCAGTCCTAGCTACGCCCTTAATTAATTTTTTGGCCATGTCACCCTCTCCCACTGGTACGACACCTAATATATGTCATTGGAGTTGCTATTACATATGCGGCATTCGTGGCTGACATGCTTGAACCAGTTCATGCTTGTTATTACACGTACCCGTGCGAACCGCTTTGTTCCTTTTCGTGTTTTTAGCCCTGTTGTTGCTTTTCAGCAAAAGGTCGTCCCAATAATAGTAGAGGAGGTTTCAACAACCAGAGGCGTTCTGGACGGTGAGCCGTGGTCACAGGCGTCTGCTGTGAGAGACCAAGACCTTAACATGCCCCCCCCCGGTGCTTGCCTCCACTTCAATCGCGCAAAGAAGTGATGAGGGGTTTTCATTCGGCGCTCCCACTATTAGGGGGACCATAGCAAGGAGGACCCAATATTGCTAGTAACAATAGGCAAATATATAGGTTTTGGTGTTTACCGTAGGTCCTATTTACTATGGTTCCCCGTAATAACCGTCGATTTCCATCGAGAGATCTTGTTATAACTCGCGTTCTCGCGCTGGCCGCGACACGAAAAAAAAGAAGGCACAGAAACTGCGATGTTTTTGGATGCTCTAATCCGCCGGGTACAAAACCCCGGCTCTCATGCCGAGCAGAGGTCACAAATAACCTGGTGAGGTACTTGCCATATGCTGTACTCTTGTATGCGAGAAAAAACAGAGCGGTTCACGGATGGAGTCAAACCTCATGGGGTCCGGTCGGATCGGGTCGGTTAAGGGTGACCCGACCCGACCCGACCCGATCCGTTAGATAAAAAAATCCGGAACCCCGAAGAATCCCGAATAACAGCCAGTACCGTTCCACACTCCCACCCGTACGAACTGCTGAGACGAGTTTCTCCGAGACCAGGGCGCGGGGGGGGTGTACTCACCATCATGCATGGCCGTAGTCGTGTGACCATAGATAGACCCTCGCATCCCTACGTGCACTGCCGGGACGGAGCAGCACGTCGACTTTTCACCGCCCAGGCAGACATTGCTTGCACCACTCCAAGCGCGAAGTGAAACGTAAGGCGTTTATCGAGTCTTATTAAGGGCGAGCTGCATCCTACTAACAATCGCTTTTGAGGCGGATTTTCTTGCGCATTACACATATGAGTGCTATATATACACGTGTGAGCTTCGAGGAAAAAATCGATTTCATACGTAGCGCTCAGTAGTTTGCTTTTCTCCTCCCGAGTATATTGCGCGTATGATAACACGGTACAGCAGTAGCGGGGCACCCCTGCCCACGCTTGCATTCAAGACCATCCAACCACCCGTTTTAAGATCAAACGGGAGCTGAGACCCAAGATAAATCGGCGCCTCACGAAAAAAAAAAACTGCTTGGAATTGGCATCGTCAGCAGCAAAAAGATGATACCACGCTTAGAGATGAGAGAATATATGTCACGGGGTGGTCTCGGGAGGGGCATCCCGCTACTGTTTTGTATCCCTCTCTCTTACTGCTTACCCCATGAGCCACTTAGCGATGCTCTCGTGGTTGTGGAGGACGGCCACCCCCAGAGGCGTCAGGGACCGAGCGCTCTTCTGCAGCCCCCGCATGCGCCAAGACTTCACCGCGCCCATGTGCTCGGGTCTGACGAGACGGATTTTCTGCATCTGATGAGAGGGGGGTCGAAGGTGCGGTCGAATGGGACGATAGGTGGGATGGGATGCTTTTACGGGATCGCATCGGATCGCATCGGGTCGGATGGCATTGGATGGGATTAGATGGTATGGGATGGAATAGGATGGTATGGGATGGGACTTGATATGATGGAATGGGATGGATGGGATATAATGGGATGGGATGGGAGGGGATGGGATAAGGAATCGGATGGGATGAGCTGGGACGACACACGGGATGGGATGGGATATGGGACGGGATGGGATGAGATGGGATAATATATGGTATGGTACGGCATCGCATGGTACGGATCGGAATGGGAGGGGACCGATCGGATGGGATGGGATCGATCGGATGAGATCGGAAAAGCTACGGGATGCGATGGGATTCGCAACGATGACTCAGTCATGCCATTGCCTCCACCGCACCCCACCCCACCCCATGACACCACTGCACCCCATCCTCACCCTCTCGAACGCTTTCGCCCAGTCCGCTCTGGCCGCGATGTGGCGGGAGTTGAGGCTTATCCACTGCACGGTGTCCATGTGCCCGTAGAGAACAGCAAAGTGGAGAGGTAGGGCTCCGAAATCGTCTCGGTCAGTCAACGACAGTCCGCACTCCTCCACCAAGTACCTAGGCATACGAGCGGCGGCGGCGACGGGGGTTGGGTGACGGGAATCGCGGGTGGGGGTTGGAGGATGGAAGGAGGGAGGAAGTAGAGGCTGAGGGATTGCAAGAGCAAGAGCAAGAGTAGGAGCAAGAGTAAGAGCAGGCGCACGAGGCCAAGCCAAAGCTCAATCTCCAGCACAAGCTCCCCAAGTCCAGTCCCACGTCATGCCTCAGAAACTCAACCTCCAGCTCGATCTCAAGTCCCAACCCTCACACCCCCAAGAAGAAGTCCATAATAAAGTCGACCAATCCCACTTGCCACCCACCAAAAGCCCAACCGCGAAAACAAACGGGCATCCCCAACTTCAGCCTCAACCCCACCCCAAAACCTCAATCAAGTCCACCTCAAGAACTAAAACACCAGCTCCAACCCCGAAAGCCCCAACTAAAAAAGAGACCATTTTGCTTTAGCGCAGGGACGGCTTCCTTCCCGCGGCTAGACACCACCAAGCACAGCACCGAGCGTCCCCACCACCACCTCGCAACCCCCAAAACAAATCCCAACCTCGACTCCAAAACCCCAAAAAACAAATGCGAAAACCCCGAAAAAACCCCGATCCCAACCCCGGCCTCCAAAATTCCGATCCCCCCCCCCCCCCCCCCCCTCCCCGCGTAACCCCATACCTCCAACCATATACACCAGGGGTCCCTTTATAATGCCGGTTCAATGGGAATCGCTTGGGACAGATGGGAGTACCATCAATAGCGTGGCAGTGTGGGGAAGAATGCCGATCTCCGCCATAATGCCGATGTCTGTATGTCTATATCGGCCTGTGGCACACACCGGTATACTGTTACAGAGGGACCGGCACTACTACCGTACAAAATCCCCGACCCCGTCTTATCTCACTTGAGCATGGGGATGGCCTCCTTCCCGCGGCTGGACACCACCAGGAACAGCACGTTCTGCCCCACGAGGTTCCGGGTGTTGATGTCCGCCCCCTTCTGCAGCAAAAACCGCAGCATGACCCCGCTGTCCCCCTTCTGCATGAACACCACGCTGAACCACACCAGGGGCATACCGGCCACGTTCTCCAGGTTGACGTCCATGTGCTGGGGGGGAGGGGGTTGAAGTTTTGTTGAGTTTTTTCACGGCGTACGTACGTGGGGGGGGGGGGGGGGGGGGGGGGGGGGGTGCTCAAGTCATCCATGGCCGTAGCCGTATGGCGATAGACCCTCGCAGGGGTGGGGGGTGGGTAGGGTTGGGGAGGGGGGTACGGCGGGAGGGGGGGGGGGGGATGACAGAGGTAGTCGATATCATGCATGCCGCAGTCGTACAACCATAAAGCCTCGCATCTTTAGAATGCCGTGGGGGAGCACGTCGGGTTTTCACCGACCAGGTAGACATTGCTTGCACCAAGCGCGAAGCGGAACGTGAGCTGTTCGGCGAGGCGCATGAAGGGTGAGCTGCATCTTACCAAGAACCGCTCGTGAGGCGGACTTTCTTGCATATGGACGACAGCGTCAATGAGTTAATATAATATAATTTCCGGTTTGGCTACTTCCAGAGACAGAAATGAGAGTACTACGTAACCGCCTCTTGGGTGCCTTACCATGAACACTGCCAGATACGTGATACGATCATTCTGCTTGTGCGCAGTAAAGGTTCTCCATCCCGCACAAATGATCTGACTCGACCACCAGTTGTGGCCGACCGCCACGAAAAAATAGAGGGTACCTTAGTTGTCTAGCTCAAGTAGTGAGCGGCATGTTTTACAGTGTCGTTGCCAACCGACGCCAACCCAGCCTAGATATAATATGTAGGGGGGGGGGGGCGTACTCGATATCATGCATGGCCGTAGTCTATGACTATAGACCCTCGCACCCCTTCAATACCGGGACAGGGGGAGGGCTAGGGTGGGAGTGGGGATGGAGATGTGGGTGGGGGCTCAGGGTTTGAGTACACATGAATAGCAACATTGCGGCGAGGTGTATACTCATGACCGTGAGCGCTGACTACCAGTACCAACTATTCCCCCCCCCCTTCCCCCCCCGAAGATACCCGAAACAAACAATATAGCTATGGTACTACACTCCTATCTCCGAGACTTAAGACAGACAAGACAGGGACACTACTAAAACCAAACAAGCCAAAACAAAACAAAACAAAGCAAAACAAAACAAAACGAAACAAAACAAAAAAAAACAAGCCAAAACAAAACAAGACAAGACAAGACCAGAGAGAAACGAAAACAAAAACCAAACAGAACATCAAAGAGTATAGAACCCCCACCCCAGTGTTGGTCGGTGAATGGCCTCGTTTTTAACTCAGACATTTATATCGTGTGCCCATGTGCCCGCCCCCCGCCAAAACAACAAAGTTAAAGCTAAAGCAAATCGGGAGGGGGGGGGTGTACTCATTATCATGCATGGCCGTAGTTGTATGACCATGGAGGGGGGGGGGGGGGGGGGGGGACCTATTCGACGCTAGTCGAACGAGAGAAGAAAGGGCTCTACTACTGTTGTCGCGATAAAAATGGCAGGCAGCCTGCCGCATCAATCAAAATTAATACCACTCTGTCGCCAAACGTAAGGGAACAGTTTCTATATCAAATACCCAATCAAAAAACGTCCCGTTTAATTCGGGACGGATTGGTGTGACCCAATGGTTGATCTTGAGTGACGACCATGCAGGAGGGCGCACTTCATAAACGGGACGGAGGACGGAAAGAAGCGGAGAGTATAGCAGCAGTAGCGTACCTGTTCGTCAAGGAGGTATTCGACAAGGGAGTACTGCTTGTATCGCACCGCCGCCCGCAACAAGTTGGGCTTGTCGGGATACGTAGGAAATTTCTCCAGAAACCTGCGGGCAATAAGGCGCAGGATGGGGGGGGGGGGGGGGGGGGGGGGGCTCATGTCATGCATGGACGTAGTCGTACGACCATCGACCCTCGCAAGCCCCATGTACATACAATGCCGGGACGGAGCTCATGGGGTTTTCAGCGAGCAGACAGACATTGTTTGCGCCAAAGCGCGAAGCGAAACGTGAGGTATCGGGCGAGTCGCCGTGGGGGGGGGGTCAGAGGCGGGGTCAACCCTTCAACTGCACTGCACTGCACAGAAACGCAACCCCAAGCTAATTCCGAGTCACATCACACCTAAATGGGACCGTACATCACAAATATTCCCGAATCCGAACATATTCCACTCCTCGATCAGATCACGTACAGGTCATGTACAGATCATGCACAAAACATTTAGATCTTTCAGGGCAGATAGGTCATCTCTTATCTGTACTATGATCTACAGTAGCTCATGGAGAACATATATGACCTGCATGTTCTGGGTCGCGTTTCCGCGGCTGGGTGATCTGTACAGTACAGATCGTGCACAGCATCTCGTAAGGGAAGGTTAGGATCTAGACGATACGAAGATGATCTGTAGATGATCTATCTCAAGATTGTTGTATCTGTCCGAGGTGTGGACAGTTCACAGAAAAACGAAAATTAACCAGCAACAACAGCGACAACGGCTACGACAACAACAACAGCAACAACAGCAGCAGCAACAACGAAAAGCACCACCACTACCACTACCACTACCACTACCACTACCACTACCACCACCCCCCACCACCACCACCACTCGGCTCTCACTTTCGAATGCCTAGCACGTCGCCAGACCTGGCGAGCTGCAGCGGTACCCACCTCCCCACCAGATACTCCCACCTGTAACAGCAGGGCGGGACACAGCACAAGAGGGCACCGTAGCAGAAAACGCAACACACTACACGAGGACGCACCGTAGCGAAACGTCACGCGGAGTCGTGGCAACTAGCCCCCCCCCCCCCCTCCCCCCCCCCCCCCCCCCCCCCCCCTTCTCCACCCCTCCGCCACCGCCACCGCCACTCGACCCCAAGAAAATTGCGAGAAACAGCTAAAAGAGATATGCCAAGAAGTGCATGCGTAAGAAGCTGTGAGGCATTCACTCGCGCGGCTCGGGTTTGTTGTGTTCGCTAGCTCGCACTTGCCGCACGCTGTTGCTAAAACGCTTCATGTTGTTGTTGTTTTTTCGTTTTGTTTTGTTGCTATACTGTAATCTAAGGCAAACGGGTCGCCAAACAAGGGGGCTCCACAGCAGGGAGCAAAGCAAAAAAACAAAAGCCTGACAACGAAATGCATCATGCAAGCGAAACAGAGAAAGCACACGAAGCATATCCGACTCACCAAAGTACATCCAACCAACAAAAAACACTCAACGGACCTGACCAACCAACGAAGCCGACCCACCAACCAACCAATCAAAGCTAGCCATATAGCGATGGCTAGCCATACGACCAAGCGCACCGGTCGATCGCAGGGGTCGTAGTCTCTCTCGAAGCCCTCCTGCTCCATGTGCACTTATGCCGAAAGCTTACTCCGGTCGACAGCTGCTGCTTTGGGTGCGGAGGATGGCTGCGTACGGTAGGGCGCGGGGATAGGAGGGCGTCGTCAGCAACAAAAATCAGCAACGAAAAACCACCGCAACTACATGGGGGCGCAGATTCAAGCTTTCGATCGCCGACACATCGTGCAACACCGACATCACGCCAAACCAGAAAACACACAGTGTGAACGTACAAACGTGGGACGCGCTGCAAGGGCTATACGCGCGAACCCCCCCCCCCCCCACCCCCCAGACATGCCGAGAAACCCCCCCCCCCCATCCCCCAGACATGCCGAGAACCCCCCCCGCCCCCCCCCCCCCCCAGACATGCCGAGAACCCCCCCGCCCCCGCCCCCCCTCTTGCATCCTCACCTGTCAAGCAACAATGGCGCTGAGCAACAAGCACCAAAGCGTACCCGCCCCTACTGCCAATTCCACCACCGCAAAAAACTCCGCGGCTTCCTTCGACCGAAACACTATTGCTACCCTAAACGTTTCTCCTGCCCTCCCCTCCCGGCACAGTGTCCAGCCCGACCCGACCCGGCCCCGACCCACACCGCACCGCACCTGCCGAACCCTCCCCCGTCCCGGCACCATTTGCAATCGCACTCCGCGCAATCCTTCCGCTGGAACGCAGCCGATGCCTTTCGCCACAGCGCCGCCCCCCTCCCCCGGCCATCAACGCTGCCGCCGCCGCCACCACGACCACCACCACGACCACCACCACCACCACCACCACCACCACCACTGCTATCGCTGATTGTAACGTTCTTAACGCCTCGCGGTGTCCCTACCCTCGCAACCGCGGTGGCGGGGGACGTGGCGGCGGCGGCGGCGGCGGTTGCGTCGTCGTCGGGGGCGCAGCGGGTAGGTTGGGATCGTCTCAGCGGCCACCTGCCACGTTCGTTCGACATTCCGTTCCGTGCCGGGTTCGATGGGTAAGGGTGAGGGTGGGGGCGGGGGCGCAGCTAGGGCTGAGACTTGGGTGAGGGGGGGATGAGGTGGGGGTTGGGTTGGGTTGGGTTGGGTTGAGTTGAGTTGGGTCGTGTTGGGGTGGGTTGGGTTGGGTTGGGTTGGGTTGGGTTGGGTTGGGTTGGGTTGGGTTGGGTTGGGTTGGGTTGGGTTGGGTTGGGTTGGGTTGGGTTGGGTTGGGTTGGGTTGGGTTGGGTTGGGTTGGGTCGGGTTGGGTTGGGTTGGGTTGGGTTGGGTTGGGTTGGGTCGGGTTGGGTACGGTTGGGGTGGGGTGAGGCGGCGTACGGGGGCGACTCCCCCCTCACACAAACACGCCGACTGCGTTTATTTATTCCACAAGGAGGCGCCACGAGAGCCCGCACCCCCACCCAAAAATACGAGTCGCTTTCGCTGGGCCACCATTAACAAAAATAAAACTATGAACACAAAAAAAAAACACGTTTAGGAATACAAACATCATGCGCATCACCTAAGACGAAGGAACAAAGGAAACACTCACACAATGCACACTACACAAGGGACAAGACAATTTCCACGAGAAGCCTCACACTAGACAAACTATCCAAGACTCAAGACCGAAGGACCCCAAGACACAGAAAAAAACAGCTAGCAATACAACCGCCCGACCGACAAGGAAAAGGAAGCAAAAACAAAATCGATTACCCCCCGGCCTCGCCCCCCTGCCCTCCCCTCCCCCATCAGCGCTCACCGTCGGAAGGCAGTAGAACCCCTGCTCTGTCGCGAGCTCGTATTGCTATCGCGCCCCCGGCCAGTGCTACTCCCGCCCCCTCCACCACCCCCACTACCATCCCCACCCCCGCCTCCTGACCTCCCGCCTCCTCCGCGTACATCCTCGCTGTTGCGTCTGTGATCTCCTTTCTCTTCGCCCGCACCGTAAGCACCTCTGTCAGACCCGCTCCAGTTATCTTCGGACCCGTCCGCTTCTTCTTGGAGTTCGATTTCGGAGGAGGCCTTGGGGTGGGGGGGGGGGGGGGGGGGGAAGGGGATGACCGCGGGGGAGGGCGATGTCGGAGTGGTGTTGGTGTCGGTGGTGTCGAATCCGTCGGTTGGTTTGGTTCATTGGTTTTTCGATTTCATCGATTGCTTGATTGATTGATTGATTGATTGGTTGATTTGCTTGGTCGGTTCGATCGATCGATTGGTTGCACTACAAAGTTCGATTATACGAATAATCCATTTATTCGCTTCATCAATTGAGCAGTCGATCGATTGATCAATAGATTGACTTGATTGGTCACGTTTCGATCGATCGTTCGATCGACTTGATCGATCCTGATCGATCGATCGGTGTGTGCTGACTGGTCCTTTCGGCTAAACTGGTCCATCTGACAAAAACAACCGACCAACCGACCGGGAGAGATCGATAGATCGCCCATGAAACAAACCTATCGACCAAGCCATTCTTACCTCTACAAACGTACCACGCGAGAAACGGCAAAAACATCGCGTGCAGATCAAAGAAAAAAATGCCTCACCCGGTTACCGTTAACCTCCTCTCCGTCCCCCTTCCGCACCGTCTCCCCTGGAAGCCCCTCGGCAGGACCTCCCAGGCCAAGAGCGCTCCACAAGCGCCAGGACCCCACCCCCCACCCCCCGTTCGTCTCAGCCGGAGCCACCGTCTGTGATGCCGTCCTCGACGCCGTCCTTGACGCCGTCCTTAACCCCGTCCTTGACGCCGTATGTGACTCAGTATGTGTCGCCGTCCGTGACGCCGTCCGTGACGCCGTCCTTGTCGGCGTCGTGGGCGTCACTTCTCGCCTAAGGCTGCTGACCACCCGGCTCAGAGCTCGCCCCCAAGCTTCGCTGTCGAGCCCCCCCGGCTCGTCCGTCGAGCCCTTGAAGGACAGCGACGAGTTGTCCGGGAAGCGGACCTTGACAACTGCCTGGAAAGGGCAAAAAGGGGGTTGAAAAATAAAAGTGCAAAATACAAAGTATAAAAATATAAAATACAAAATGTAAAATAAAAAGCAAAAAATAAAAAAAAATAAAAAAAAAGTTGGATGCGAGATTGGACGAGAAATTGGAGTCTTGCGGCAGGTTATTGTAGTTGTCGTTGCTAAAAAGTTTAATTTGCGGCGTTTTCCTACGTTGAATTAATGCTGTTGCTACGAAGCACGTTGGCGCCTGTCTTCGTCCTTATCGCTGTGCGTGCGTATAAATAGTATGTTTGTTCCTCTGCTATCATCTGCTGTGCAGCCACAATCTATTCGTGTGATCACCCTCCTTTGCGGATACAAACAAAAAACAAAAAAGAGGAAAGCAACGCACACATGCCCCCCCCCCCGCATGACGAAAAAAAAAAACTTCCTGCCGGTAACGTAAAAGAGATTTCGTGCGCGCAGTTTTCTGATTGGTCAACCTTTTCAGGTTGGAGTTTCCTATTGGCGGAAAATCCTCGGCCGAATGTCGTCATCTCGAGTCGTGGCGTCACTTTTCGTAAAAAATAAAAAAAAAATGGAAAGTTGACCGTTGGATGCTTCTTCCGACGAAAAAATCCAACCCAAAAAAAAACTGACCAATCAGAAAACTGAGAACCATCTTTCTCTCGGAACGTTGTTTTGTCTGCTAATAATAGCAGGAGATAGCCTACCACCAGTAGACTCTATGCTACCTGTCCGCGCTGGCTATACATTAAAAAGAACAGGCAGAACACGAGGCAAGGGAGATTATCAGTTTGGATCAACACCCCGGCACCAACTCCTTTCGCCGTCGCCTCGGGCTCTCCTCGCAGGTGCGTTCTCTCAACGGAAAAAAAAAAAAAAAAAAAAGAAAAACGGACCGACAGACAGGAGCACCGACTGCACTTGCAGCTGCTTCGCTGTCGATTTTTTCTTTTTCCTCGGGTATATTCGTACTGCTTCCGTGCTTTCGTGGTCGAGATGTTTTTCGTGCTTTCGAGTTTTTCGTGTTTCAGCGTTTTCATTCTTTCGTTGTCGCGTTTTCGAATTTTCGCGATTTTTTTTTTCGGTTTTTTTTTGTTGGTTTTTTTTTTGGTTCCCGGGTGTTGTTGCTGTCATAACTTCCTGCGTATACAAGTGTGTATCGTATACCAAGCAATGTTCGTGTTTCACGTGATTGCCCTCTTCCTACTAATGTACTTTTTCGTATGTTTGCGTTTCATCCTTTCGTTGCCGCGTTTTCGTGCAGTAATGTCTTAGTTTTTAGTGTTTTTTTTCGGTTTTTACTGCCGTAATAACTTCGCACGTACATACATACCTGGTACCAGGTAAATGTTCGAGGTGTACATCCGTGATTGCATTATTTTTTCCTACAATTTGTTTTTCGTATTTTTGTCGTTTTTCTTTTTTTTTTTTCCTTTTCGTTTTCCATGCTTTCGTGTTGAAAACAAAAAATGCAATACCACCACCATACCGTGTCGCATGGTACATACATACCTCTCCCCCCTCTTGAGCCAGGTCAACAGAAGTGTTGTGCGAAAGCGTCATGTCGTCCAGAGGCTCGCGGTGCTCCGCCCAGTCTTCCTCGCTCGCGTAGACAAGCAGCACCGAGTGCTCCAGCACCAGAAACCTGTTTCGCGGCATGCACAGAGTGGGTGGGGGGGGGACCATGGATGGGTTGGTTGCACCCGTCGAAAACTTGGCTCGGCGGCTGTTGCATAGCCAGCCCACACCCCCTGCGAGTGAGCACGTTCGGAGACTCTAACGCCTCACATTGCAACAAATAGACAAGAGCTGTGCGCGAGGGGAGGTTTGGAACGTGACACGAGCACCTTGAACTTTTTGTGTATGCATTCGTATCGAGCAACACTATAAAAAAAAAACGTTGAAAAAAAACAAAACAAAAAAACAGACAAGACAGCTGAGAAATCGAGGACTTCGTCGAAAACTCATCATATTACTACTAGAACATAGAAAGGCTTTGTTTTCCGCCGCCGCCGCCGCCGCCCCCCCCAAAAAATAATAAATAAAAAAACGTGCGAGGGTGCCAGGAGTCGAGGCAAAATTAGATGAAAGCGTCGAGAAGGCCGCCGATGGTTAAACCTCCTGGAAAATGGAGGAAAAAAATACGACGGTCAAAAACGAACACACAAACAAACAAACAAACAAAAAAGTTGCGTGGTAAAACATACACCAGGGTAGGAAATACGAACGTAAAATACTGGCACGAGTACAATATCAACCAAGGAAAACAAAATAAGCGTTACGTACTCAGTACCGCCGCAATCGGCACTCAGCGTCTCGGCGTAGGTTTCAAGTACGTACGTACCCATCTGGGTTTTAAAAACCGCATGTAAAAAAGCGCGAAGTGCACCATATATCATCGTACACCCATCCAGCGAGCAGTATATTGCAACAAACCATTACGGAGGACCATCATCTACACTAAATGGGACGAAATATTGTTGGTAAAAATACGCATACATATACCACGTATGTAGTTTTTTTTTTAATGTATACCATACCAGGTAGGAGCTTTACTATGGACCCCCGAAATAACTGCTCTTGCGCATGATGAATTGAATGAAGACCGGGCGCGCGCCGAAGGAGCTATTCCACTTTTTCCTTTGAGGTATTTCTTCCAGCTCCAGCGCTATTGGGGCCTGTCCTCACGCCGCGGACCGAAATTTCGGCCATGAGGTAATGTGAGAACGGTAACCACCACCAACGGCAGCAGCAGTACACAACAGCAGTGCCGGTGCCTTCTCGCAATAAACCTGGGATCAGGCTCGGGCTGACTTTCTCATTGCTGGCGAGCGAAAAAGCACACACCGTACTATTTACTAGTAATTGGTGGTAATGAGGCGCGACCTCAGCAATACCTGCAGTAGTCGTATCTGCGATGCATCATGCAAAACATTTGTACACCGTATTACTACTCCTATAAACATAGTATGTAATGCTTTCTGGTATCTCCTGCTGCCAAAAGCCCGTGGTAGGCCTTTGCGGTGGCGTCCTCGGCCGTCGGCCGATTAGGCAGCGCGGCCCGCGCCCGGGCTGAGCGCTTTCTCCGTGTTTTCCCTCTCTCGAGGCTCACTTCTCTTTGCGGATGCGGATTGCACCATCTCAGGCTCACTTCTCTTTGCGGATGCGGATTGCACCATCTCAGGAGAGAGGGTCGGTGCATACACTCGGTATATACGGCTGGCTGCTGCACGTGCCGCATTTACCTATAACTGCACTAACTGCTCCACGCCTCTCACGTCTCACGCAATAAAAAAAATCCGTCAACTATTTGCCGTTAGTTGCTTCATTAATATTGTGGTCGACTAATATATAAGGAAGGTACCTGGCACTCGGTAGGAAAAAATTAACCTGCAAAATGTTGATCTTAATAACAGCTTTACGAAGCTACTCTTTATAACAGCTTTACGAAGCTACTGCTGTATTACGGGGGACTATAGTAAATAGGACCTACGGTACACACAAAAAACCTACATATTTCGCTTTTGTTACCAGCAATCTTTGGTCCTATTTACTATGGTCCCCCGTACCACGTATTACGGGGGACCATAGTAAATAGGACCTACGGCACACACAAAAACCTATATATTTAACTATTTTACTGGCAATATTTGGTCCTATTTACTACGGCCCCCCCGTAATAGTGCATTAATATTAGTACAGCAGTATCGGTCCTCTCGTAAGAACACCCACTTTTAAAGAAATATAGCCTAGAACAAAAAAAAAACAACAACAACTAGAAAGTATATACAGCAGTAGTCTATTTTATAAATTTTGAAATACGTCAGCCGTGAGTTCGACTGATGAATAGCTGATACAGTACTCAAGTTTGCAAGCTGCGTACTACGTCTCGTCTACATCACATTTTTACCGAATTTTACAAGTATAGTCTATTGTAGGAAACGGTAAGAAAATCGGAAAATCTCGCCCATTCTCGCTCGGCGAGAACAGGAATCTATCAGCCTGCAGCCTTCAGCCTACAGTCATCATTTCAGCTTTCTCACGTACGAGAGGCCCGATATTGTTCACCACTCTGCCCTTACATATTATTATATTATTATTAATACAGCAGTAGGATCGTTTGTAAATCGACAATACCAGGTATTCAATTAAAAAGGTATTTCCGTTCATGTGCTGCTGTACAGGGTACAGGCCCTGCGGCGCGGTCCTCTCGCGAAAGGATGGGGTGTAAAAGTTTAACAAATCCTCGGAGAGATCGCGACATGAATAAGCCGCCGTTGTGATACGAGATATCATGCATTGTGCAGGACCTGAACAAGCAGAGACCCAACCCAGGAAACCTGTGCTGTTGCTGAAGATTCCAGCAGGTCACACGGCTCACATCGGCCGGCAAACATGAGCTACTAGTACCGCTGTATGTCCTACCAGATCAGGAATCCATCCATCTGCCCTCAAATATCTACAGCAGCAGAAGATCATGCAGGGGAGGGGGGGGGTCAGCGGTTCGTCCCAGGTGTGGCACGATACTATTACGGGGTCCATAGTTAACGGGACCAAATTTTGTAAGTAAAAATAGGTAAATATATACCACTCTGACCCGAAATATAGGGGCCGCTAGCATACAATTATTCAATACAAAAGTTTTTTTTTTTATATTTTGGGTCAGAGTGGTAGGTTTTTATGTATACCGTAGGTCCTATTTACTATGGACCCCCGTAAATATCACTAGGACTACTGCTGCTGTATCGATATGAAAAGGACTCAAAGGCACTGCCTGCTTGCTTATTAATAGTAGACTCTTACGAGTGCTGCTGCTGCTGAGCAATACGTGGGATTCCTGGTCCTCCTGCCTTTAGCTCTTCGTTGACGAAGAAGATGCTGCACGTAGAGACAACAACAGGAGCCCGTCAGTACTCGTACCGACGTGCATGGTGCTGCTGTAGACTACACTAATACTTCTGCAGCACTTAAGCACGTTCTGATTAATTGGTGTCGTACACCCTGCCGTTCTCCACACCAGAAGCCTTGAAACCGGAATGGAAATCACACATATATATTACTCGCGCGTACGCGCGCGCCTGCTAGAGTGCATACCGGCGTCCCCGGTGGCTTGGTAGGTGGTCCGCGAGCCTATCAAGATCAATTTCGTGAGTTCGAGTCTCAACCGAGTGCATGCTCATAGGGACTTTTTCTTGCATAAAATTGATTAGCGGAAAGCGCGAGAGCCTGAGTTAGCTGCACATTCGATGAAAATCGACGAGCAGTGGGAATGCTGAACCCTATGCGCGATAAAAACTAAAGGCACGTACCGGGGGGGAGAAGGGACGACACCTGTGACCACGGCTTGTCCAGAAGATCGTCGAGGGCAAAACCTCCTACGAGTGGGCTGGAAAGTAAAAGTGATGATAAAAAAAATAAATATATATATACATATATAGCGCGTGTACGAGGTACGTCTGCTCCACAGCCTCACACCAGACAACAAAAACTCGGTAAAATTATAAAATTATCGCAACGTTATCGGCCAAAAAGCAAACACCCACTGGCGGAGTTTGTTTGCTGAGTCTGTAGGAACTAACTGGTGGGTTTATACGTACGTACTGCTTTGTGCTTCATCATTTTCCCACGTAGAACTCAGATATCATATAAATATACCGGGGTATATACGGAAGGGTTGATTTGAAGCGCACAAAAACTCTTGTTTCACTCTGGCCGGATTCAGACATTCAATATTTTTCGCTACGACAGCAAGAATATGGTACGACTGCTGTAGCTGTAGTTCAGGTATGAGCTCAGATCTATACGATTCTCAAGTCACAGAAGCCCCAGAAGCACCGTTTTCGCCGAAAAATTCAGGCGGAACCGACGCCGACTTCGGCCTCGGGTATGTAGCCTGCCCATGCACTTATTTGCTCGTTTGCGTAGGACTACTGCAGTCACGGTCGGGGTCATAGGGTTACAGCAATAGCGTTGGGGGTAGGGTTGGGGTTGGGCCAGGGTTAGATTAGGGTTGGGGTTGACCCTTCATGACTGCAGTCCGGTTTGGGGGACGAAGTGCTTAGAATTTTGAGTGGTTTTCTCCTCAAGACGGGGACTGCAGTTTGCCGTAAAAGAGTTATAACAGCACTTTTACTATAGTACGACTTGGCTGCTGCACAACATGCACATGTAACCGACTTCAATTCCAAGTAATTTGCGCTCAAAACGAGAGCGCTGCCCTAGAGGAACGTTAGGGGGTTGCTAGAGTTGGGTCGGGCCAAGCATCAGCAGCAGCAACAACAACCCGCAACAACAAAAGCAAGCACGATTCAACCAACCATTTGGTCAAACCAAAGCCAAAGCCAAGCGAGGGCAGCTTCCGCCAAGCTACGAAGTACGTGAGAACCTAGGGACGGACTGATACACACACAAAAAAAAAACAGCTCTCGCCCTTATGGTTTCGACCACAAAGCACGTACTGAGGACCACCTCAAACGGACTACAACGGCGTATGCGCAGGGTCATACCAAGTATAAGAATAGTGATAGGCTGTACCATAAAACACGCAAGCAACGCGCCAACCAGGGCAAAAGTCAACCCACACCCTGGGCGGAGGGGGGAATGCGAGCCGAACGTCTCCAAAAATCAGGGGGGGGGGGCACACACAAAGAAAGTGATGGCTTCGTTAAAGATGAAACAAGTCGATATATATATATTATATATATATATATATACATAAAAGGGGCCACGCCGGCTGCCTGGACGGCCGCCGGTCGCAGACTCGCGTGATGGGAGTACGTACAAAGTACCAGGTAGAGGAGGAGGAGGAGGAGGCTGAGACTCGATGCCAAAGTATGTCTCCATGACAAACAGCGAATTGCTCACAATTACTTGCCGGTTAACCATGAGGCGGCCGAATCCCAGAAGGCGGTGAGACTAACTTCCTAACTCAGGTAGTACGCGATGACGGACAGCGCAGCTCCGTTGAAAGGTGCCGTCACAGCAGCTGCTGTAGCAGTACTGCTGCACCTGTACACAGTACATCTCCGCAGCCACGTAGCACAGCTCCACCGCTGCTGCTGCCGCTGTACGATAGAGTACACACCATAGGTGCTGCTGGCCGTCATAAGAGCTGCTTGCTGTAGTGACATGCGATCGCTCTCATATATATCCCCGGCATATTTTTTTATGGATGGCAGTTTTCAACGAAGCCTGGCTGGCATGTGCTATCGGGGCGTTCCATCGATGTCCCCGATACAGCCACCCACACAGGCCCCCACGATGGCCACGCCGGCCGGGTAGTTGACCCTCCCCATGGGTCGGAGGTCGGAGAGGACGTGCCGGAAAGAACCACGCGAATTCATACTCTCTGTCCAGAGACCATGGACCAAAACACCGACAGGGCAGCGATTTTCGGAGATTCCTTCGTAGATCTCAACGTCAAGGCTCCGCGCGGGCGTTACAGCGCTGAGCGGGCGGATCCTCCGACGCCGGGCGGTTCAGGCGTGGATGGGGTACGCCCCGTCGAAGAAACCAGGCGGAAAGACGGTCACAGGCGGGAGAGATCCGCCGACTAAAAACGGATCGAACAAGGTTGAGGATGATAGGTATATTTATACTCTTATACAAGGTTCCCCTCCGGGAGGTGCCGTATTAATAGGGGAGTGGCGCAAGAGCGAAATAATAATACTCGTACTCGTATGAAACCCTGCACACTTTTTTAGAAGTAGCACCTGCACCCACCCATCATTTTAATAACGTGAAGAACACACACAATATATGTTTGAGGACAGACTATATTATACTGCTGTTCGCGGAATTAGTGTGGGATCATTACTACAATTAACATATAATAGGGTATCGGTAAGTTGAGTTGAGATATATTGATCCAGCTGACTCGCGGCGATTAATTCGTAAGTACATAAAAGTTGCGCGAGGTCGAGGTTGCGCCATAATACTTTGTGACGGGCTGAGTAATAAGGTGCAGCACATACATACATACTGGTACTACGCTCGTACAATATATATGTTCCCCCAAAATAAATGTTTCTTGGTGCTCAGGGTATGTATAAATCAAGGTTTCAGAGGTAAATGCTCGAGAACAAATCGTAGTCCGAGTACTGAGAGTATTGGAGTACTGGCGGCAAAACTACTGTGAATACTGAGAAGGCCCAAATACTGAGAGTAATGAGAGTGTGAGCAGTACCGAACCCCGAGAATACAGGTTGCTTAAAGTATGTGCCCGCAGTAGTATCGAAACACGACATAAATACTTGGGGTAAAGGCAATATATGCGCAGTACAGAACCTCGAGATACTGAGAGCATTCGCAGTCATGCATAATATTATATCGAA
Source organism: Macrocystis pyrifera (assembly GCA_031763025.1). Taxonomy (NCBI): domain Eukaryota; class Phaeophyceae; order Laminariales; family Laminariaceae; genus Macrocystis; species Macrocystis pyrifera. Next base: position 3,717,401 of record JASSKH010000006.1, read on the forward strand.
ATACTGGCAGACTGCTTTGAGTGCTCAAGTTGTCTCCAGCGAAAGTAGTTTGCTCCAACTCCCACTCGTGTGGGACTATCTGGGGTGTTTTGTGCCGAACGCTGGGCCTGAGACTTGTCGACACGGTGCACAAACGGTTGAAGTATACATCATACTCGAAGTATACTGGGCATATTGAGGGTATTTCATTACTGCGAGTACTGAGTCTCGAGAAGAAGCACCATTACGAACACAACCAATGGACGAAATACTGCTATAAACTAGGACTTACTGGTATACTCGTAGTACCCGCGGTACAGAACCCCGAGATACTTGAAGCACAACAGGCGGTATCCATGCCAGCAGCAGTAGCGAACCCCGCATTAGTGCGAGCCCGAAGAAAGTATACGCAGTAGCATCAGAACCTCAAAATACTGCGAGTACTCGCAGTATCTCGAGTACAAAAAACCCCGAAATACTGCGAGTGTACGAAGTACCTACGGTAATAGCAGCAGTATTTTCTCGAACATACTTTGTACTCCCAAGTATTCGGAGTAGCTGTGAAATGTTGAGGTATGAATGCACGCCACACGCAAGCGCGCCCAAACTCTTTAATTTGGGCTACAACACACAAGTAACATGTACTATATCATATTACGAGTATACGTTAAGAAAAACAAGGTGTGGACGAATGTATTATTATTACTGCTGTAGTGTGTGTGTGTTCTTCACATTAAACCGTTCTTCTACTCGTCGACATCCAGCAAGCCCAGTGTCCGTGCTGATTCTTCACCCTAGAAAGATACGAGCTCTGTGGTCACAGACTACGACACAGGGATAACACACCGTAATGCATTAATAGCCTACGCAATACCATGCCTTCGCACTAGGTGCGGCCGACACAACATACATACATACGCCAGCAACCAAAATACACCATAAAGAAAGAGAAGCAACGAAAAAACCAAACCGAAAAAGAACAAGAAAAAGAAAAAGAAAAGGAGAAGAATCCCAAATAAATAAATAAAAAAAATAGTACTCTGTTGTAGTTCTGGTACAAAAATAGTCAAAAAAAGAACAAAAACGTGGATGGTGCGAGTCGAACCTCGGAAACGAAAATGTTATCCAGCGCAGTTTAAACGTATACGCTAGAACAGAGTGCTTGTACAACTGGCATGTCGTGTTTTTTACGCAATCTAAAACACTTTGCACGATCTCCTACAGCAGTAGAGTAGCTTGCACAGGTACGACTGCATTTTCAGCAGTACTACTGTAAAATGCAACGCGAGGGACGTACGTGTACTGATCCCCTTTCAGCTGGCTCTAGGATCTATCGGTCAGCAATGTAGGACACACTGCAATCAGAACTACTGTACTGCTGTAAGTATGTTACGAACGCTGCTGTACGAATGAGCCGCAGTACGATCATCCATACGCGCAAGGTGTGCTCACTGCTGCTGCTGGGCAGCAGGGTTGGTTGTGGTGCTGTAGGAAGCTGGAGGTAAGCACGCTCTGTGCACTGCTGTGGGTATTGTTCTCTTGGCGGTGGTCCATGATCCGTGCAACAACCCAAAAAAAATGTATGTATGGGATATTTTTACACGTCATCCTGGGTGCATACGGATAAAAAAATATATGGCAGACCATGGAATGCGGACGACAGGCTCCGACAGACACAACCAACCACAGCAACACTGCGCATATGGGCGTGTCGAACACGCACGGCGTGTGGGTGGCAGCGTTGGAACGATGGGATCTGTGCATGTTGTCTGTTGTGTTCCTGGTATATGCCTGAGCTGTGTGCTCACAGCTCATGAGAGCCTAGGGCTGAGGGGAGAAAACAGAGAGCATGACAATGTACCGATACGTACGTACAAAATAAGGCCTCTTTACCGAAACCAGGGAAATCGTCTTATCCACTCCCGCCGGAAAAAAAAAAAAAACATTAAGCGCCTGCCACGCGCTTCAGAGTGCACGGATCACGCCGAGACCTAGACCAATGTGTCCGGCAGGGCTTCCCGTGTCCGTGTACTATACCCGTATACACATATATTTCCATGATTGCAATCACTCTCCCCATTCGATGCCCGTGAAAAATACCTTGGAACGCCATGGCGTGTGGGGCTGTGATGTTCTTACGTGCTTTACTCCCCGAGGTATACCCCTGGTACACAACAGATTATTCGTACCAATGTACAAGAGGTCAATCGTTTTGAGGGCGTCAAGCGTCAAGGCTTATCCTCGGCCTAGGGGCCTTCTAGGACTGCAGTCCCGTTACGGGGATACACCAAGTGCAGTCATATTCTACGTACTTTGTCCACCAAAACCGGGACTGCCGTGGTTCTAAAACGGTTGAGCTACCAGTTTCAGAGCGTAGAGAGGCGTTTAGTCAAAAGCGGGCCGAACCGCGATTTCCTTATATATACCCACGTATCTTTGCTGACATCCTAAATATTACCAGGTATGTGTTACTGGTGTCCCGACGGGGTGCGCTATCTGGCGGGCGAACGGCTGAAAACCCTCAAGTCAGTTATCAATATTACAGCAGTAGTCCACTTTACATAGGAAAGCTGTCGTTGTTGTTTCTTGCAGCATACAAGCAAAATATCTGCAAGTGCTCCTTCCCCTGTCCGTAAGCCGAGCTGGCCGAGCTGTAACTGGGGCCTCTGGTATGGGAAAGCTGCGTGCTACTACTACGGGGGTGCATAGTTAAGAGGACCTACGGTACACACAAAAGCCTGTACATTTTCCTATTTTTACTAACAATATTTGGTCCTATTTACTACGGCCCCCCGTAATAGTACTGCTGCTGTCTGCTGCTCGCTGTATACCAGGTACCTGGTACCTAAAGCAGTAGGTTTCAGACGGTATTCTGAGTATGTACACACCTGGTCACCGCTCCGACGTTTTGCTATTAATAGTTTCTAAAAGTCTTCTTATATTTACACATCAGACTGGTATAGTGATACCGGCAGTACTTACAGAGTAGCGTCTGCAACCAATGCCTCCGGTCAAGGGTACGGAGTCATTTGTTTTGTCCGAACGAACAATATCGGGGGCCACGGCAGCAGCAGCAGGAGCACCAGCAGCACCAGCATGCACGCACCACATATATAACCTGGTCATGCTCGCACCGCAGACTACAGTTTAGTAGATTCAAGGCGATGACATGATGTGAGAACAGCAACAACTTGGAGCAGCTGCTGCTACTGTCTGTCGGTAGAAGTTTCGATCCATTCGGGACCTGCTGCAGAGGTGGGAAGCGGCAAAAGAAAGGCAGAGCACCAGCCACACCACAAACAGCAAATAAACGTTGCCTGGTACTGGAAGCTGGAAACACCACGTACGTACACTGCCTTGTTCGAGGCGTTTCGCAAACTCTACGATATGCCATACTTGGTACAACTCTGGCCGGAAAAACAAGGAGCGCATACCACTCTGACCCAAAATATAAGAAAATTTTTAACTAAGTATTTATATCCTAAAATTACCTATATTTTGGGTCAGACCGATAAACACTAATATGAATACCAGACGTTCCTTACGTATTCACCCAGGGTGGTGGAGTACCTGATACGCGCAAAAAACCGTACGGCATAACATGCAAGATAGCACACCCCCCTTTCAGCCTTGGACTTTTCTTCGAAGCTGGGTTTCTCGACAGCGAGGAGGACCTACTGAGTACAACGAGCGATGCTTCTACTACTGGCTGCGCAACCTTCTCGACGACATCTTTCCAAAGCCACCATTTTTCTCAGTGTGTGCTTCTGCCCCCATGTTCGGGTGGAAACCGGGCCAGAACAATGCGTGCCAGGGGGTGTGATATCTCAAGCGTTATTCGGTACGATTTTGTCTTTCACACTGCTGCTCGCATACTCAGTACTAACTATGTGTACCAGGAGGTATATGATATTGCTTGATTACAGTGTTAGCCCTCCAAGAAGACACGCTCACTCTGAGCAAGACTTACTTAAAACATTATCGTGACACCAACCTGTTCACAATAGTGTACCGGGCTACTACTAATGCTGACTGTATATACTGGCACACACTCGTATTACGGGGGTCCATAGTTAACAGGACCTATGGTGTACATAAAAACCTATATATTTGCCTATTTTTACTAACAAAATTTGGTCCCGTTAACTATGGACCCCCGTAATAGGATTTATTAATAATAGCGTACAGCGGCAGTGCTCATCACTGAGCGCAAGTTCTTAAATCCTTTTTTCTTAGCGACCTCCAAGAAAGTGCGCTTTTAGGTTCTTACCTCCTTTAGGACTCTGAGATATCACAGCGACGAAAGAGAAAAAAAAATAAGCTGCAGTCCCGTTTTGGTTTGTCCCCAAAACCGAACCGCAGCAATAACAAGGTTATAACTGCCGCAGCAGTGTCATCAATTGTCTACGGTTATATAGGGCGAGGGCCCAGCAGTAGTAAAAGCAGGATCATGTTGATCTCGTGCCGTGCGACCGACTCCCCGCCCTGACTGTAACTCGGATAGCAATATGTATGATATCATCATCTCCCAATCACGGATTGAGCATCGCTGTGACCACTATTGTATCCTCTGAAGTCGCAAGAGGTTTAGTTCTTACGCATGGGCCGTCACTGCTGCTGTATGTACCACCCTGTCCCGAAATATAAGAACCTTTTATTTGATTTTAATGTGAAATAGGCCCTTATATTTCGGGACAGAGTGTACACGGCAGTAGGTTAGGGAACCTCTTGGGCCTGCATAAGCAGGGGGAAAAATGGACGAGGGCAAGTACTTGACGAAAGATTACAGCAACGGACGCTGGAACTAGCTGGTGGCCGAAGTACGACGCGAAGGAGTCGCACGGCGCGGGCGCGACATGAACCTACTGGTACAAGTCGCAGCACTGCTGGGCGCTCACTCCCGCCACGCTGCTCCTGTTTACTGCTGTTGTTGAGACGGTTGGCAGCACACACCCAAGCCAAGCTATCAGCCATTGTGTTGGTCGCTATCAAAGAAGTGCCAAATGGAGGGGTCAAGGGCTAAATGCGACAGAAAAAAAAGGTCGTACCTGTATATACGAGATAAACTGGTCGTAGTAATACTAATGGTGGCTAATGGTGGCATACTACTCGTACACTGTACAAGCAGTACGTAGCCCATATTACGAGTATTACTACTAGTACAGCAATATATCATACCTGCTGGTACGGGGTTCCACAGTCCAATCCTACAGCAGTACAGCAGCAGCAGCATGCGACACAGGCGTACTCGTAGTGATAAGGTGGTGACGGCCACCAGTATATATTGGGTACTGACTTATACTGCTGTGAGTACGAGGCGTTATCGCCTATACATGGGTGTCATCAGGAACTTGCCGGTACGGACTCGCACCTCTGCTGTATTATACGTTGCTGTACCGGGTGCGAACCAGAGAAGCTCCAGCAGTATCATAACGCACGGACGCACTCTGTGGTGTTAAATCTATTACTAATACTAATACTGTGTACCCATACCTGGGACAACAACAGTTGGCAATGCCCCAAAAACTACCACCACGTATCACGTACCAGGTATCAATATTTAATATTAATGCTACAGCAACAGCGGTAGTACTCGCACCTGCGCATGAACTACAGAAAAATCATGTGTCATAAAAATAAGCAACGTCTCCGGGACATTTTTTTTTGTTCCGGGACGTTGGTGGGAGGATTCGACCTCGGAGAACGAGGTACAGCAGCAGAACAAGGTACCCGAGGGTATGATACAAGCAGCAGCAGCAGCACGAAGTATGTGATGCAGTTTAGCGGCAGCAGCAGCAAGTGACTGCGAACATCATCGTACTCGTACAGCAGTACAAAAATGTTGAACACGAAGTTACCGAGAGAAACGACACATTGAACAACAAGCACTCGTAGCAGGTATTACAGATTAATACGTAGTACTCCGAAGTTAATTAACGACGTTCCACAACTATTGATAAACTGTTTCAACTGCTATTAATAACTGCTCTTGTTGCTGTGCGGGTGCAGCTCTACTGTAGAAGGGGCAGAGACGAAAGACACTTGGAGAGAGACATACTCGTAGCCCTCCGGGGGTCAAACCATACCACCGCCATGCATATCTCTGCATATGACCCAGGATACAGGTATGATACTCGTACCCTCTAACACAAGTACAGCGACACCAAGCCTTCAAGGAGAGTCCCTAACGAAGCAAAGGGCAGCAGAACGGTACAGTACCACGTACCTGGTACGAAGTCTTGCTGATCTTGCAGCTAAAACACACACGCGGACGTAGCAGAGGCAAAACTACCCGCAACAGTACCCCCCCGCGCTTGCGTGTATTATACTTCGAAGTATACCGGGCATCACTCCCTTCCCCAGCGAGTAAATAACCACAGCAGCTACTACTGTTGTTATGCACAGCAAGCGATTGCTTGAGTGTTAGATAGCCTGTCAGCGATGCATTGCGATGCCAGACAGCACAGCAGCAGCGGCCGCGACACCGTACAGCAGAAATAACAAGCAATCGATCATTCTTCCAGTCAACTCGCCCGATAGCAAGATCGAAAAGCGGAGAGGGCATCCCACCCACAAGCTCACCTTGGATGCAGCCATCCCCACCCCATAGCACCTAGTATTCCCGGAAAGTGAAACAAGGTGACATCGCCCTGAGCCTGGCCGTCGCCAAGAGCAGCAGCAGCAGCTGCAGCAGGTGCAATCGACATTTAGAGACTGCGGGTCCAAATCGGAAAGAATGACGGTCTTGTCTGCAGCGATCGAATGCTTGACAGGTTGCCAGGGGCGGCTGATGAACCGAAACCTCTGCAAGGCCGTCAAGGGCGCTGAATCCGTGTATCACAACAATGGTTAACCTCTTCTTCCAGGCCGATCGCTTGCCGGTACAGCATACTCAACAGAAACTTCTACCAGAGGAAACAAGAGACGAGGGTGACTGCCAGTTTTCGTACAGTTTGCAAAGGCTTTATTTTTTAGGGATGGTTTGACACCCCTGGGAGGTGGCATTGGCACCCTGCAGCAACGCCGCATCCATCTGTGTGTGTGTGACCCACCACAGCAGTCGTACGCAGCGATGGCGTCCTTGATAGAGAAACACAAGGCGGCCGCTGCCACCGCCGAGGGTTCCGCCGAGCAGCCGCCTCGAGTAAGCCCGTCGTCCGCAGGGGAGAGCAACGGGGAGGACCCTGCTCCGGCTGGTGGCACCGAAGCCAGCACCGAGGTCGGAGCGACGGATAACCGTAGGGCTGCCGCCGCCTCCGCCGGTACAGCCGGTGCTACCGCTGCTGGCGGTGCTGCCTCGGACCCAAAAGCATCTAACGGTGCCAACTACAACAGCAGCAGCACTATTAATAGCAGCAGCAACAGTATCAATAACAAGAAGAAGAAGAACAAGAAGAAGGCAGCAGCAGCGGCAGCTGCGGCGGCGGCGGCGGCGGCAGCCGCCGCGGGCACGGGGGGTGCTGCCGAAGCAAGGGCAGGCGGGAGCTCTAGCGAAGCTCCGAACGGGTCATTATCGCCAGCAACGGCAACAGCAACAACAGCAGCAATGTCAGCAGCTGGAGCAGCAGCATCTGGGCAAGGGCAGAACGGAAAGGGTGTAGCTCGCGGGGAGGGCTACGGGGACCAAGCTGGCCGACAACAGGTCGCCGGCGGTGGGGGAGAAACGGCAGCTGCTGCTGCTGGGAGCGAAGAAGGGGGTGGAGGTGTCGGGATCGACGGTGGTGCTGGGTCTGGCTCTGCTACGCTAAGCAGCGCGGTGACGAACGAGACGGATATCCTCCAATTGCTAAAGAAGCAGCAGATCGAGAACATGGTGGCTAGCGCCGGGGCTATGAGCGCAGGCGGCAAGGGCGGTACCAAGGAGCACAAGTGAGAACGACGCGTTTCTACGTACGTACTGTAATATTTAACTCTTTATAGTGATGGAAGTAGACTACGAAACAGCAGTACGAGACAGCAAGGCAGCAAGCCTCGCGTCATAAGCAGCAAGGTGTGTACAAACAACCTGCTCGAGTCAGTCTTGCAGACTTGTTGGTAGGCTAGTACGGCGGCAGTACCACAGGTACAGCAGCGTTCTCATTCCAGCGACGTAGCTACTGACTGTACTTGTCGATCACCTGGTACCACTACCAAATACCTGGTTATAGTTAAGTGTACCGGACACAACCTTAAATGAATGGCAGATGGTCGTATTGTACGTACCGATGCAATACAAGTACACCAGGTATACTACTACTACTGCTGTGTAGTGTTCACCCCACACGCTAGGCGACCTCATAAACCCTGTAAACCTTGTCCTTCTGTGTGACAAGAGAGAAATGGCGTGGGTTGTTGATTTTGTTCAAAACCACAACAAAGGGATCCCGTTGATAATCCCACATACGTAGCTTGTCCTCAAAACGTGGGCGCGGTGTATGTATAGATAGCCAGCCAGCGGGTCTGTCTGCCTCTGCCTCTGCGTGCAGTACGTTGTACGCTGTACGTACGTGTCGTTAGGCAAACTCTTCGTACATCAATCAGCCTATATAACCGGCGTCCCCGGTGGCTTGGTAGGTGGTCCGCGAGCCTATCAAGATCAATTTCGTGAGTTCGAGTCTCACCGAGTGCATGCTCGTAGGGACTTTTTCTTGCATAAAATTGATTAGCGGAAAGCGCGAGAGCGTGAGTTAGCTGTACATTCGATGCAAATCGACGAGCAGTGGGAATGCTGAACCCTATGCGCGATAAAAACTAAAGGCACGTACCGGGGGGGAGAAGGGACGACACCTGTGACCACGGCTTGTCCAGAAGATCGTCGAGGGTAAAACCTCCTACGAGTGGGCTGGAAAGTAAAAGTGATGATGAAAAAAAAATATATATATATATATACAGCAAGAACATCCATCCTCGTATTATGTCATCAACTTGACTAATACGGAAATAGCCGTTTTATATTACTGGTACGTCAGGGGGAGGCTCGGTGTGAAGAGCAGTGGTCCGCCCTAACGGAGCAGGTTCCGTCCGTGCGATGTTGGCTGTTGCCACATACATACCGGTACGTGACTACTGCTGTAGCTGTTGGCAAAGAGGGTTGTTAATAGTTGCCTGGTAGATGGTACCACGGGTAGTTGGCAAATACCGCTATGTCTGTCCACGACATTGTAGTACGTAATGTAGGGGTGTGACGGGCGCCTGCTGAGGCACACCTACGAGTAATATCAATACGTACTGGTATATGCTCGTGGGGTTTATAACTTGATGACGCCGGCCTCGGAAGCTCGAAAGGGGCTACATACCCACGGGCCCCTCCCGCAGAGCGGCTGGTCAAAGTCCATGGAGAGGTGGAAGAGCCAGCCAGAAGGAAATCCCAGCGATATGATGTCCCCGGACGCAGTCCAGTCCACGGTCCGCAGCCGCTTTGTGTCTACACAGTAGCAGTGTACGTTACCCTTTTCGGACGGGAAACATTTTCGAAATAGTGCTCACCTCGAACTGGTCATGATCTATCTGATCTTTCTACAGCAGACCATCTAGTCCCTCGCCCTGCCGTTGCGACAGGTTGAGCAGGATCTGTTGTATAGTACAGATGCAAACGCAGGAAACTTGTGCTCGTAGATGAGGCAGATATTACGGTTCCCCCCCAGGGCAAAATGAGCGAGATCATACGTCTACATATCGTACGAGATCGGGAACAGACCTATCTGCGTTGAAGGGTCTACTGCTGTTGTAGATCATGAACTGAGAATCGAACCTCAATCCGAGCTGTGAAATATCGGTCACACGGGGCAATCGGGGGGGGTGCCCAGTGCCCAGCTACTATTGATGGGGTGATTGCGAATAATTTGGGCGAAACCAAGTTTGGTTGGGTTTGTTGTGGTCTGTTCCCTGTGTATGAATGTCCCCCAACTCATGGAGCCTCCCTACGTAAGAGTAATAGCCCAATCCAACAATAATTAGGCCACTTATTATGCCGTCGTGAACACGGATTGAAAAAGCCGGTTTCCGATCGGAGACAGAAAAGGGGAAATAAAATCTTATGCAGTTTAAAAAGCGCCTATTCAGTCCCAAAAATTTTCGATTGCGACTTCCAACTGGACCAGACAGTCGGAAAAACTAAGATTTTCGGTCCAATTCACCAGTCGGGTTCATGAATGTGAAATGTTAGAAAGCCCCGCCGCATAGTCGTACGAGTATCACACACCCACATACAACAACACGACGTACGACACGACCCCACACCACAACAAAAATCCGCGACGCTGGCTTGGCTGCTGTCACTTCTGCTATACTCGGCGCTAGTCAGCGTGACACATCCTTATCTACGCCCGTCAGCAGCACATGACAGCACCCGATGGCCGCAGTGCGCGATATCGATGACCTTTTGCCAACTGGTGCGCTGGCTATATAGCTTTGGCGACTCTCGAAGAAATCCAGCGCCGCGGTGCCCTCGAGGACGAGATGGACGAGAACGCCCCGCGTGTGAAGCTCGCACGCTGCTCGAGGAAGAAGCGAGACATCAGCATGTATGTGTGGTTGGGCGCGGGCTGCTGGAAGATGAAGACCTCTTTCACCCCACGAGCATTACTGCGAAGCAGTTTCGAACCGACTTCCGCCTGCCCTACCCTTTTTTCTTGGAGAATGAAAGTCACTCCCTTACTCGTACATCAATCGTCTCCAGAGAAACACAAAAACTGTATATTCGATCCGACGGGCGGTAAGAAGGGTAGCGATTCACAATCCGGTCGGAAAAACAACCGATCGGAAACAGGCTTTTTTTCAATCCAACTTTCCGACTGCACAAGAAGTGGCCTTAGATTAGAAATTGCAGTTTGGCCGCTCTTTGCTACGTATTCTCGGGTTGCGTTATTAACGTTTAGGAACGTTTCATGAGTTAGGATCATTTTTGTGCAGGAAAACAGACCGCAAGAAACCCAACCTATTTGGTTCCAAACAAAATCCTTCGCACCCACCGTACTACTGCTGAATATATATATACCAGGTGCAGTATATAGAACGCAAGGAAATCTCGGACACACACGCAGAATAACACCTCGGTAGGTAGCAGGTACCGGGTATATGCTACCAGATACTACTGTAACAGCAGTCTTATTGTTCGTGCTTGTGCGTGCTCCCGTCATCGGCTAATTACGCAATACGCAGACCAGCCTGCGGGGGCAGAAGGCGAGCCCCAAAGTCGGGGCTGGCTAGTGGCCCGAGTCTCTCGGCAAATATGTTACTATACGGCGCCTTTGCCCCTGGGAAGACACGCAATTTTGCCCTGATTCGCCTTGAACGACACCAAGCTGTTGATAATTAATTTTTTTTCCGTGTGGAACGCTCGGTCCTACACGGAACGCTCGGTCCTACACTCTTGGCAACGCACTTTTTTTTTCTTTTTTTTTTTCGCTTGGCATGTCTTGTGGCATGTCTTGTGGCATTTCTTGTTTGATTCTCGGGCGCTCGCAGCGAGCAATTCTGCCCTTTTTTTTCGTATCGATACTGCCGTACCTGGTGCTGTGGACTGAAGTATATGTACCTTGCGTGCACTATAATCTTCTTTTTTTTTTCAGCTCAAGGGGATGGCGGGTTGGCGGCAGGATGGCAGAAGTCAATCTCTTGGGGGAGATGGGGGGACACCCGCCCCAATTAATCCAATGCCGACAACCCACCCAGCCCCGACCCCCCCGCACCAACGAAAGCATGCTGCTGCCGCCGCCGCCGCCGCCGCTGCTGCTGCTGCTGCTGCTGCTGCTGTGCTGCTGCTGTTGTAGATCGCAAGTGTTTCGCTGCTGACTGTACGTATGTATACACGTACCTTACATGTACCTGGTGCACCTTGAGATTCTTTGTTGTTTTCATAACAGTGTTAACCGTAAGTGTGTACCAGATCTACCCGTTTTCCCTGATGCAGCTTTTTACCTGTTCGCGTGCAGCGGCAGTACCGTATTAGTATTCGGCAAGAGTGCGCCTGCTGTCGCCATCCCTCCCTGCGCTCCAGCAGCTGCAGCAGCTGTAACCTGCCGCCGCCGCCGCCGCCGCCACCGCCGCTATTTCTCACTACAAGTGAAGCAGTACAAGCTGACAGCCCCCCGAGGGGGCGCAAAGGCACCGGTCGACCTTGCGCTTCAGAGAGCAAATTCACCGCGGTCGACACTCCATGCGTCTCAAACCGCATGCGGAAGGTTGAGGTTTAGGCTTCGCCTCACCATGCCTCGCTCTACCTCCCCACGCACTCGCGACCGGCTGGTCGACTTTTCTCTTCCCCGGTATGTGCGATGCTATTTTCGAAGCTATACCGTACGTAGTGCCGGTCCCTGTATAGTACCGGGTTGTATGTATGCGCCAAGCCAGCATTACCGGCAGAATATTTAGCGGCAACCGGCACTGCTCCGCGCACTGTGACACTGGTTGATCCCGTCCCATCGGTGTGAGGCGGTTTTACCGGCTATATAGCCGGCAGCCGGCACTACTCAGCGCGCACTAGAGAAGGACCACGACTGTGTTATAGAGTAGCTCTCGCTAGCAAAAAAGGTCGGTTGACGGGGGGGGGGGGGGTGCTCTGACCCGTCAAGCTCTCTTGAGACGCAAATGCATACACTACCAGATAGCTTTTAGCTCTTTTTCTATTAATACACTGAAAAAACGAAAAAAAAAAACACACACGCACATACATACACACATACAGTAATGCCACCTAGTCGAAACCTTTCACCGCTGTACAAAATATTCCTACACAAATGCCAAGTAGTCCCCCCCCCCCCAAAAAAGTTGGAGTTGCAGCACCACAGGGATTAATGTGATGGATTTCCCTGCCGGCTGCTATCGGTCAAGGGTCGAGAGTGCCATCAGTAGCCTTATGATTTTCTTGGCCAGGATTTCTCGCTGGTGGGTGGTTATAGTATTTCGTGCCTTACTGCCGTCTTACTGCCGTCAACACGTGTGTGCGCTGGTGGAAGGCGAGAAAAAAAAACCAGAGAAACGAAGAACATTTTTTTTTTCGGAGATTTTTCTTTCGGAGGGCGAGGATCTCCGGCTTTACCGGAAATTATCATTTTTTTGGAGATTTTCGTTCGGACGGCGAGGGTATCCGATTTCGTCGGAGATTATCTTTTTTCCGGAGATTTTTCGCTCGGAGGGCGAGGATCTCCGGCTTTTTGTGTTTTCTTGATAATTTCCGGCGTCACCCACTACTTAAAAAAAGGGGGCCCCTATGTGTTGAGCGGTGTACGCTGGACGGGGTAGTTACAGTAGTCGTTACCAGAGGGCAACTCACCACTTTGTCGAGAAAAATGGTAGAGGGTCACTTCTGCTGTGTACGAAACGAACAAAATTCCAGCCGTGAGGTAGCCACTTTAAGAGCATCCTTCCGTTTCGCTGCGTTGATTTTTCGGGAATTAAGACAAGGTAAATCGACTTTGTAACGAGGAATAACTACTTCGACGTAGTATCATCAGTAGCGAAAGCTGCGACCATATTTTAGAGATATAAATACCACGTTTATTGGCGTATCACGGGGCGTCTTGGAATGCGGGAACCTCGCTACTGGGTTATATCCCTGACCCTAATCCTAAGGCCAAGCCAAATCTACAGTAAATGAGATTCAACCAATCACCGTTCAGCATTACACGTACAGCAGTACGAAGTAGATATTACGGGGGACCATAGTAAACAGGACCAAGTATTGTTGGTAAAAATACCTAAATACATAGGTTTTTATGTATGCCATACATAGGTCCTGTTAACTATAGACCCCCGTAATAGTGCCTCTTGTCTCTTGTGTCGTGCACAGCACCAGTGTGTGCCCAACAGGTTGAGCTCGCCTTTGTTTTTCTCTCTCGAGTGGGTTGTACCAGGTAAGCTCTCTGCTGCTTTTGTGCTCCCTTGTATAAATCGTGTGTACGGCCTATCCTCGGCGGTCGGGCCTGCCGGGAAGGTTGGCGGGATGATGCGGCAGTGAGGAGTCTGTCGAGGCCGGGACGAGTCGTCTGCTATCCCAGGTACAACTGCTGGCCATGTCAGAAGCATGAAGTACTGAATGTTTGCCTCTTCTTCGAGGGTCAGTGACTGCCTGACACCTGGCTACGATTTATATCGTGCGCTCTTTCTGACAAATACGAGGTATTGCCTAATTGTGGGGGTATTGCTGTAGTTCTCAGTAAACTCTAGATAGCTCTCGCATTTCTCGTATCATAGACAGCGCCAGGAAAACGAGAACACTTTCTGCTAGGGCTGGGTGCTGGCGCAGTATATGCTGCCAGTGAAGTGCGCTGGCAGTATACGTGCACTGGTTGAGAGCACCAGTAGATTTTACAATACATAACATTCCAGGTAAGAAAAACAAAATACCCCCCAAAACACACAATTCCATACAACGGCAAACTTCAAATTACCATAAATGAGTAAACGAAAGAGGGAGAGACGGTTATTTTGTTCACTATGGACGAGTTCCTGCCTCTCGCTACCAACCCAGACCCGTATGTATTTCCCCCGCATGTTGATGGGTATTGCAGCGAAAAGGGCGAAACAATCGCCTCGAGTGCCCCCCCCCCCCCCCCCTCCACCTGTATGCTACATATAGACTGGGTTGGCGTCGGTTGGCAACGGCACTATAAAACATGCCGCACTATTTGAGCTGGACAACCAGGGTATCGTTTTTTTTTTGTTTGTTTGTTTGTTTTTCCGGCGGTCGGTCACAGCTGGTGGTCGAGTTGGATCATTTGCGCGGGGTGGAGAACCTTTTTGCTCCGCACAAGGGGAATGGTCGTATCACGTACCAGGTAGTGCTTATGGTAAGGCACCTAAGAGGCAGTTACATAGTGTTCCCATTGCTGTCTCTGGACGTGGCGACACCGGAAACTAAAATTAACTCATGAAAGCTCTGACAAGCGCTTCTTAGTGTTACTAGGATGCAGCTCAGCTCACCCTTCATGCCACTCCCCGAACATGCCTTACGTTTCGCTTCGCGCTTGGTGTGGTGCAAGCAACTTCTGCTGGTCGGTGAAAACCCGACGTGCTCCGTCCCGGCATTGTACGGATGCGAGGGTCCATGGTTATACGACTGCGGCTATGCATGATATCGAGTACACCCCTCCCCCTCCACCAGCCTATGGTCATACGACTACGGCCATGCATGATATTGAGTACTCCCCCCCCCCCCCCCCCCCCCCTCCCTCCACCAGCCGACCGTGGGGGGTTATGTACTTATATCATGCATGGCCGGCGGGGTTGGTGGGGGGGGGGGGGGCGGGGGGGGGGGCGTACTCATTTGTTGCTTGCCTTAGTCATTTGACCATTGACCACGCATCCCTTTCGAGACGGAGCACCGTTCCTACTCCTAATAGAGACACCTCCAACAATTGGGCGCTCATTACGTTGTTTCCATATGTTACATAGAAACTTGGTGGGGGGGGGGGGGGGGGGGGGGGGGGGGCGGGGACGATGTCTCGCGGAATCGCTGCAGCAGCATTCTGAGGGGATGGTCGTTGATTTCTTCAGCATATATACTGGCCTTCGCCAGCCAGTACGCAGCCGTACTGTTCGTGCTGATTGTAGGTTGTTTTGTGCCAGGACCGTCCATTTCGACCCCGACGACCGGCGAAACCGTATTCATACATGAGAGCACTCTCTCTTTGTATAATTAAGGACCGCTTCGCCCTTAACATTTTTAGTACCGCAGTCCCGTCGCGGTGGCAAAGCAGTCTAATTCTAAGTAGTTCGCCCCCAAAACCGGACTGCGGTACTAAAAAGGGATTATACCCTTACTCTCTTGGGACTACAGCGAGGAAAGATGTAACCACTACTTCTATATATACCTGGTATGTATATGTTGTTGAAACGACGGCGACAGCAGCGGCCACGGCGTGATTTTTTTTTTTGGAGGGGGGGGCAGCGGGATGACACAGAATCGATGTCCGAGTTTTGCAACGCGAGAGCACGGCTGGCGCAACGTGGCCCTACCAGGTACTGCAGGGCGCTCACGAATGCTCGTATGCAGGCGGTTGAGAGACACGAAAGGTTTCATCGTGTGTTCTTAGAAAGGGTGAAGTCACGAAAGGGCTACTCTGTACGGGGGTCCATAGTTAATAGGACCTATGGTATACATAAAAACCTATGTATTTACCTATTTTTACTAACAATATTTGGTCCTATTTACTATGCCCCCCCCGTAATAGTACCCGTATCGTACGATCCTCACACCTCCGAACAGAGGTGCTCGTATACAGCAGAGGTGCAAGGGCTGGTGAGGGTTGAGGTCAGGGATGTAGTAGTATAGGGCTAAGGTCTGTGGGTCGGTGAGTGGGTCGGGTTTGTCGAGAACAACGATTTCTACCAGATAACTTGCCTAGCGAACCATCTTCTCTTGGACGAAGCGGCACGACAGGCAGCGAGTAGACTCTCTCCGGTGTGTCGGTTTTGCGGCGCCTGCTTGCCTGTCTGCCTGCATATCTCCCTCCCTCTCCCTGCTATCCCTCCTATCCCCCCCCCCCCCCCCCCCCCCCCCCCCCCCCCCCCGGCCCTCGCGCAGTTTAGTTTGCATCCGTCACCCCTCTGCTGCAGTTTAGTTTATTTACAGTATTGTTAATAAATCGGGGGAGGCATAATGTATAATAGTAATTGTAACCAACTGTGTTGTGTCAAGATATATGGGAGGATAAGTTGTTTTTTCGGGTCCACCGCGATTTCTGATTCTTACTACATTGGCCCACCCGAGTATCGATCATGGATGAACGTGGAAAGGCTTTTTTTTTAGCACACTGAAAAAGATGATCCGACTTTCTCGTTGCAATGAAGTTGTCCGCAACAGCCGCGGGTGCAGGCAGTTGAAGAAGAGTTGAGGGGATCGCAGATTTACAGACGTGTACAGCGGTGTACATGATACGATACATGGGTACAGCGGCCTCCGGTCCACCGGGGTCTGCCTCCCCATGTTGCCCGTGTTGTCGAATTATGAGGCAGTGACCACCTATCCTCCACTGGTGGCAAGCTACGTGCAACCTTCGGAAATTGATTTGAATTATTTGTCAAGTGCAGACACACAACACTCCCTTGAACTCTGCAGCTTCGGGTTTTGTCTTCCTCATGTGCGGGATGTAAACCCTGCACGAGGCCAGATAAAACCCGCAGTGCGCGCGATCGGAGCATCACTATTGCGGGGGGGGGGGTCCATAGTAAATAGGACCAAATATTTTCAGTAAAAATACGTAAATATAAAGGTTTTGGTGTGCACAATAGGTCCTATTTACTATGGTCCTCCGTAAGTAGTATAGCATGACACACAGCTCAAGAAGATGAGGTGCGACGAATTTCTCGATCTCACCAAACATCACAGCTGGTGTTTTTTTTTAAATTTTAAATTTAAAATTTTTATGAATATATAAAATCCGCAGTACGTACGCACGATCTTTTTCTTTTTTTTTTCACAACAAAACTTGAAACAAAAAAATGGGATTCGACGAAACAAACCCTCGCTCTCACAGCTGATCCCGGCATCTTTATCGATACCGTGTGGCTCCTTTGGCGAAAATAATCAATGCGCATATATATGACCAACCCTTTTAGAACTGCTGAGCCGCTTTTGGGGACAGTCTAGTCTAATTCCAAGTAGTTTGTCCATAATACGGGACTGCAGTACCACAAGAGTCAACTCAAATGCGCTCAAAATAGTCCAGTACGTTTTTTTTTTTTCTATTTACGTCAGGGGGGCCATAGTAAATAGGACCAAATATTGTTATTACGGGGGACCATAGTAAACGGGACCAAATATTGCTAGTAAAAATACCTAAATATATAGGTTTTTATGTATGCCATAGATCTTGTTAACTATAGACCCCCGTAATAGTAAAAATAGGTAAATATATAGGTTTTTATGTATACCGTAGGTCCTGTTAACTATGGACCCCCGTAGTAGCTGTCTCGCAAGTAGGATCCGCAGTGTACGCAGGCAGTACTCTTCACAAAGGTTCGATGAAAACCTGGTTTGTTTTTTTTTTCCGGTATTAGCCTTGCTTATCGATATCGCGTCCGCTTTTTGCCGGAAAAAAATGACCGCACATTAATTCAAAGTCCCAAAATAATATATATATATATATAATAATTAGATGTTTCCTCCTGCCTCGTGGGTGGAAATTTGGTCCTCGCACGCCCAGTTTAATTTTCTTGTCTCTGGAATATAGACACGTGCCCTCAACTATTTGTTGCTGCTCGGTAGTAGTGATGATGGTGGTATCCATCAAAACGTATGCCAGGTATTTGACCAAAAACCGTAAATATCGGGTTTGAAGCACACATCCGGAAAAAATCCCGACTCGTAAACTTGGTTTAATTATTTTCCAAACATAAGACACACAGAGAATAGGGCTTACATACAATCTGTGGTTTATGGCCGGGTTTGGGCCCGTTTTGGCCCGTTTTGGCTTGCGGTTTGGGATCAGGGTTAGGGTTGGTAGGGGTTGGGTTGGGTCTTCGCCCGTACCTTGATCATCCCGACAGGAAGCACAATACTTGAACAGGCCTGCCAAATTCGAGATCCGGGCTCACAGGCTGACCTGACCTCGCTCAAGGAGTGTGCCTGGAATTCTGCATGTTCAAATTCTGTCTTCGGGCGGACTGCTATTATAGTATATCCTGCACGAGGGCATGTAAAACCCTTCGGTTGTGGTACACGCGATCGAAGTACGACTCACGGCTTTGCCACGATGATGAGTCGGTTCGGACCACATCCTCGATCTCACAGCTGTTGTTTGTTGTTGTTTTTTTTTTTTTTAATTTATAAATATTGTGCTTCTCTACGTATGTAGGATGAAGAATCAGGATGGACGCTGGGTGCGCTGATGCCGTCGGTTGGGGACGACGGTTTCAACTGAAGACAATACGACCTCGTGAATAGCCGACTTGACGCCCGGGAGTTTTTTTGTGCAGTCGGAAATTGAAGATGTCATGAGGAGCTGACGTTAAAGGCTGCGTCACCCAATAATTAGTATGCGTAGCCCAAGAGCCTAACGGGTATATCATGGACACCCCCGCCCGACCTGATGCCTGGGAATCTGTCGGGAAAATGTGTTGGGGAAAATACGTCGGAAAAATGAAGGTGTTGACGAGGAGTTTTTTTCAGTATGGTGAAGTATACCAGTGTCGATCACGTTTGCCGATTGTCGGGGCCGATTGTCGTAAGATGCTTTTGGGGTATAATCATATTCCCACCACCCCACCCGTTTCTATTGCCTTGGCGTTGCATTGCATGACGTTGTCTCCGCGCGGTGTGGTCTCCTTGCTGATTTCGCGGCTGCCTTTATCTCTGTCTCCGTAGTTTGAGATCGTAAGAGCTTGCGTCGTACCCGCTACGTGGTGCCGAGTGTCAACACAGCAGTAGGGTAAGGACACTATTAAATACGAGGTTTTTTGCCGGATGTCGGGATGTCGCTGGGTGGAAAGAACAGCTTGTATTAAAATCTCTTTGGGCGTAAAGGATACAAAGCAAAGATAATGGTTTTTTTACGCAAAGAAAAACAAGCTATTAATAAAAAAAACTGCTGCATTGTTGATATTACGGAGGGCCATAGTTAACAGGACCTACGGTACACTCAAAAACCTATATAATTACCTTTTTTTACCAACAATATTTGGTCCTATTTACTATGGTCCCCTGTAATAGTAAAAGATGAAGAACCAGCACTACGGACACAACTTTAAACCTTCTTTTTTTTTTTTCCTTTCGCTGGATGTCCACGGGTCGAAGTAACCGTTTTAGGTGACGAAGAAGAACGCTCACACGCGCTTGCTTGCCGCACGAAACCCTGCTCTTGTTCTCGGCCGAAACGAATAGGTTCTGGGACACTCAGCCCATGAAGAAGCCGGGGGAGGAGGCAGGGAAGGAGGGGGAGATCGAGACCAAGACAGTGGACGAGGTCAAGCCCGAGCCGTACAACATGCCGGCCGGGTTCGAGTGGTGCCATGTCGATGTCATGGACGCCGCGGAAGCGGAGGTGCGTTTTGTTTGTTTGTTTGTTTGCTTGCTTGTTTGTTCTTTTTTGTGCTTTTTCTGTGACTGATTCGTTATTTTTTTGGGTGCATTTTGTGATGTTACGTTTTCATGTGCTTTATGTGTGTGTGTGTGTTTTTTTTTTTTTTTTTTTTTTTTCTTCTTTCCGTGAAAGGTGGGGACGGGGAGGGAGTGGTGGAATGGAGGCAACGGGAGGGGGGCCTCGATGAAGGGAGGAGGTCGGGGGAGGGGAGGGATGTGGGGGCAGGGGGCGGGCGGGTCGGTTACGTGTTGGCGTCCGCCCGACTAATGTTGGTATTTCTTCTACGGGGGTCCGTAGTTAATAGGACCTGTGATATACATAAAAACCTCTGCATTTACCTATTTTTACTGACAATATTTGGTCCTATTTACTATGGTCCCCCGTAATAGTCGTGTACCAGCCTATATGGTAAAGTACGGTAGTAGTGTAAGAATGGTGTAAGAATGTTGCTGGAATCGTTGGACACTTGAGTAAGGAGTAAGTATTATACTACGCATTAAGATTATCTACTATGTATGTGTCTTAGGTCGGTCGGCCCTGTCGCTCTCTGTGCATGATCCCGTCGTCTATATGTAATTTTTTGTTATTTGTTTTTATTTTATTTTATTGTATTCTTGTCTCGGATATTTTTTTCCCGCCGTACGACGTGTTTGCGCCTGCCTGCTCTCTTGCGCGCCCCGCGAACTTTCCAGGAAGTTTACACGCTCCTTTCCGAGAACTACGTGGAAGATGACGACAACATGTTCCGGTTCGACTACTCCAAGGAGTTCCTCCGATGGGCGTTAACGCCCCCCGGTAAGGCGGGAGCTAGCAGGGGACGGGGAGTGGGGGAGTCTCTCTTTTTTTGTTGCTTCTCTCTCTCTGTCTCTCGTCTGTCTCTGTCTTTCTCTGTCTCCCTCTGTCTCCCTCTCGATTTTTTCCTTGGCTCATCACTTTCTCCCTGTCCCTCCTCCTCTTCCTCGCGTGTTTCCCGCGTGTTTCCCGACGTGTCCACTGGACGTGTCTCCGGACGCGTTTATCGACGTCTTCACTAATGTTTACCGATATGTTTTCCGATGTTGTGTGTCGACTTTTTTTTGTTCTCAACTTCCCCATCGACGTGTTTACCGATTTTCCTAACCGATGTGTCTACCGGTCTGTTAACCGACTTGTTTTCCGCCGTTAAAATTCCAGTTTTCATGCCAACGTCTGTTTGCCGACTTTTTGTACCGATGTTCCTATCGACCTGTTTTACCAATATATTTACCGACATGTTTGCCGAAGTTTTTTCCGACTTGTCTACCGACGTGCATGCCGATATTCGTGCTGACCTGTTTGTTGGTGTTTTTGCGAGTTGCATGCCGACCTGTTTTACCGATATATTTACCGACATGATTACCGAAGGTTTTTCCTGCTTGTCTACCGACGTATATGCCGGTATGGTTGCTGATGTGATTGTTGACATTTTCCCGACTTGCCTACCAACAAGTTTACCAACATGTTTACCAATGTGTCTACCGACGGACGGGTTTGCCGACGGGTTTAACGACGGGTTTATCGACGTGTGTACCAACTTCGTCTATCGAGTTGCCTAACGACGGAGTTTATGTACCTGGTACATACCTGGTATACACCTCATGTATGCACCGACAGGATACTCGCCGGAGCTACACGTCGGGGTGCGGAGCTCGAAGGGGAAGTTGATGGGGCTCATCACCGCCGTGCCCACACAGTGAGTCTTCGTTTTGTGTCGAGGTTGTTGTTGCTGTTGTTGGTGCTGTTGTGGCTGATGGTGGTGGTGATGGTGGTGGTGGTGGTGGTGGGCGTTGTTGCCTGTTGTTGTCATCGTTGTTATTGTTGCTGTGTGTCGCTATTATTATTACGGGGGGCAACAGTAAATAGGACCTACGGTACACACAAAAACCTATATAAATACAACTATAATTGCGATTTTTGGGGTCGTTGTCACTTGCTAGCTCTTGGCAGACAGACCGACTGATAGACAGCTCTTCGCAAACAGCCCTTCTTCTTTGAAACAGCCGAACAGCCAAACAACCTTTCTTCTTTCTTATTCGCAAACTGCCGACCAATAGATATAGCTTTTCGCACGGCGACTAAAAGAGGCGTCTCGCCTTCGACGAATATTTCCCTATTTTTACGAACAAAATTTGGTCCTATTTACTCTGGTCCCCCGCGATAGTAGTTGTTGTTGTGGTTGCCGCATTATTAAAAGTTGCTGCTGTTCGTTCTTGGTGTTGTGAGCGGCTGCCGCGAGTCGACTGGGTCAGAGTCGGTGTCTGATACCCAACTTGAACCTGGGTGGACCGTGCGAGGGGGTAGATATATATATATAGAGGGAGTGGGGCATTAGGGCTGACGCGCGCGCGGGGGACAGATAGCTATGGACCACTATTTTCCGTTCTCAAGGGTTTGTCCCGCGATATAGGCACTATTTTAGTTGTTCTGACTTGATACCACGCAGATTACGTCTCGAGGGTCATTTGTGTTTGTTTATTTCATGTAATCATGTAAGTACAGCATTCCCTCCCAAGGTTGTGTCTGGGAAAAAAAACATGAAATACCCGGGTTTTCATTCGATTTTCGTTCGATTCCAATTTCTTAACTTCGTCTTGAACACAAAACGAAAAAAAAAAAAAAAACGTTTTTTTTTTTTTTTTATGAAATCTAGGAAGGCATCGCATTCGACAGAACAGAACAGCATGTAAAGGCGTTGAGGGCGTTCACCGAGCTCTGAAAGTTCACTGGGCTATCTGCTGAACTTGCTTTCCCGAAGAAAGTTTGAAAGAAAATGAAGACCGGTGGTGATCACAGCTTTTTCCAAACAAATATTTTTGTTGGTCGTTTAGATCTGAGAGATTCTTTCAAATTCATCGTGAAAACAAAATAAAGTAAAAAAACAACGGAAGGACCTTGAACGGGGGCAAACGTGAGGCTATCTCCGAGTGTCCCTGCCTAGTGAGACTCTATGAAGGTTCTTATATTAATAGTGTGTTTGTGGAAGTTTGTTTTTTTGGGTTGCTCTAGAGCGCTGTGCTGGCTCATCGCAGACACAGTTGAAAACAAAAACAAAGTACCGATTGTTCCTTTTTTTTTTTCGCGGCGGATGCTAACATGAATGTCAAAACGGTCTCCCTGTGTAATGGAACAGAGTAGGTACTCGTGTATTGGTTGCAACTCCTCTTGCGGCATCTCGGCAAGCGAGGTGCGAAGAACCACCACCACTACCACCACCACCACCAACACCAGCCCCCCACCAATACCACCAATACCACCCGCACGACCAATACCAACACCACCACCGACACCACCAATACCAACACCACCAACACCAACACCACCAATACCATCAACACCGACAACAACATCAACACCAACAACACCAACAACCACCAGCACTGACATCGCTGCTGCTGCATGATAGACTTCGTAAGTTTTGATCGAGCAAAATCTTGACGCCGCACCCCCTCCGTTTTTTTTTTGCTCTTTTTTTATGTTTTATTCGTGCTGAATGCGCTGCCGCCACCACCACCACCACCGCCGCCGCCGCCGCCGCTGGCCATGACGGTGTCAGGATGCGGGTGAACGACTCGTCGATCAAGACGGTGGAGATCAACTTCCTGTGCGTGCACAAGAAGCTCAGGGCGAAGAGGTTGGCGCCGGTGCTCATCAAGGAGGTTACCCGCAGAGTTAACCGATCCGGCGTGTGGCAGGTGATGATGGTCCCACACCGACTGCTTTTCGAACGTTCTTTTTTTTTGGAACTGAGGCCTCCTTTTTCAGGTGGTGGAACGCTGATACTAGGCACTTGGAATCAAAGGGTGGTTCATTGTTTCAGCACAGGCTCGTAGGCAGAGGGGTTAGTCGTTTCCGCAGGATGTTCGCTCCGCAGATAAAGGTACCTAGAATATTCTTCCTGGCTTTTCCTATCTTTGTTTTGGGTGCGGGAAAGTGGCGTGAATCTGCAGCACGACGCCTGCGGAGCCGCAATAAGACTCCTGGGGAGCTGCAATAAGTACGACGCCTGCGGTCGTTCCGGTCCGGTGGGTAACCCTTTTTTTTTTGTCAAACTGCGTACGATACGCAGCACCTCTGTGAACTCCAAGGGCGTTGTAAACATTTTTTCGGGTTGGCGTTACGGCGGTGGGTAGTTGCGAAGAGGCGAAGCGGAAAACACACCCCTCACACTACCCTCAAGTATATTGTGTCCCCTAAGCGCGGGTGCAGTGCAGCGCAGGCCCAAAGCGATCAAGCCGATACACACGAATTTACGAACAAGTATATGCTTTGTCTTGCTTATAGCCATCCACAGCGCCAATTATCGTGGAGGGTGAGTTTTGGTCGGATGTTTTTACGAGCGTTATTTCCCCGTGCGCTCAAGGTCTCTGCCCCTCCCCCACCCACCATGCCCATGTGTCGTTCCGCCCACTGACGAATTCCCCCCTTCCCCCCCCCCCCCCCCCCTCCCGCGTTCTTCTCTTGGCCGACCGACTGCTGTTGTTTTTGTTTCGGTTCTTGTTTTTTGTCGGAACGTTGCGGGGGGGGGACGGGGGGGTTCGTGGTGACACCAGGCGGTATACACGGCGGGCGTGGTGCTCCCTACGCCCCTGGCGTGCTGCCGGTACTTCCACCGCTCCCTGAACCCGAAGAAGCTTATCGAGGTACCGTACTTTTTTTTTTTGCAACTGATAACGCGCGAGGGCTATAGGGTTCGCGCTGCTGCCGCGGGCTTTGGTAGGCACGCTACGTACAGTATAATCAATTCGGTGTTGTTTCGTGGTTGTTGTGGTTGTTGTTGTTGTTGGTGGTGGTGGTGGTGATGGTGATGGTGATGTTCATGTCGGTGGTTGTGTGTTATTGTTGTCGTTGCTGTTGCTGCCTGCTCTGCTTGATTTGGTCGGGTTGGATTGGATTGGATTGGATTGGACTGGGTTGGGTTGGGTTGGGTTGAGTTGGGCGGGACAGCATTCTTTTCGACAGGCGTGACTTGATTTGGGCGTGGCGTGCTTCGCTTCGGCGCTTGGTTCGATTCGGTGCTGCTGTGTTCTGGCTATGGTGTCTACCCCCGCGGTTTTGGTCGTTTCTTCTCACGTATGATACACGTGCGGGGTGCCTTCCGCCTCGTACTCCCCGTTCTGCGAGGGTTCCTCGTCTGGCTTCGCCGACACAAGACGACAGAAAGGACGCTGCCGCTCTCTAACCGACCCCGCTGAACTAGCGAGCACGGTTCTCTGTCCTCTTTCCCCAAGCACCGCGCATGTCGTGCACACCATACCTGGTAGCTGGTACTTGGTACCTCGCGAAATGTTGTGCGGCGCGAGCAGAAATTCTAACGATGCATCGAACGAACCTTTCGCTTTGATCGAACATGTTCCGATATTTGTCCCCCCCGAACCTATACATCTGCATACGTGTTCTTTCGTCCGAAGGTGTGGGAGGGTCGACGTTGGCGTACGGCGTGGTGACGTCGCGACGCTCGCCGTATATACCCAGCACAGCAGTTTACGAGGTTTCTTGTGATAGCGCGTCACACTCGATAGAAACGGTGGCAGTCATGAGACCCCCCGTGCTCTGTATTGCCGCTCGTTTTTTTTACACAATAGGTTCGACGTTACCCTTAGGCTGATTGTTTCACCCCCCCCCACCCCACCCCCACCCTCTCCCTCCCTATACTATATACCTGGTATATATAGGTTGGGTTGGCGTCGGTTGGCGACGACGCTGTAACACACGCCTCTCACTGCGTGAGCTAGACATCCAGGGTACCGTTTTTTTTTTGTTTTTATTTTTTTTGGCGGTTACCGCGGCTGGCGGTCGAGGTAGATCATTTTTGTGGAGGGAAACCCTTCACTCCGCATAAGGGGGATGGTCGTTTCACACAGTGTGTATATGGTGAGGCACCCACGACGAGGCAGCTACATAGTAAACCCGTTGCTGTCTCTGGAAGTGGCCACACCAGAAACTAAATCAATTCGTTGATGCTGTCATCCATATGCAAGAAAATCCGCCTCTAAATCGGTTCTTAGGATGCAGCTCACCCTTCATGCGACTCGCTCAACACCTCGAGGCGCTTCGCGCTTGGTGCAAGCAAAGCCTGTCTGGTCGGTGAAAACCCGACATGCTCCGTCCCGGCATTGTAGCGATGCGAGGGTCTATGGCCATATGACTACGACCATGCATGATAATGAGTACACCCCCCCCCCCCCCCGCCTATATATATATTTTTTTGGGTTGGCGTCGGTTGGCAAGGACACTGTAAAACATGTCGCTCACTACTTGAGCCAGACAGCCAGGGTACCAATTGTACCGTTTTTTTTTTTTTTTTTTTTAGCGGCCGGTCACAGCTGGTGTTTGAGTTAGATCATTTGCGCGGGGTGGAGAACCTTTTGCTCCGCACAAGGGGAATGATCGTATCACGTACCAGGTAGTGCTTATGGTAAGGCACCTAAGAGGCAGTTACATAGTGCTCCCATTTCTGTCTCTGGAAGTGCCCACGCTGCAGATTAAATGAACTCAATTGAAGCTGCCATCCACATGCAAGTCCGCCTCACAAGCGGTTCTTAGTAGGTTGCAGCCCACCCTTCATGCGACTCGCGGGACACCTCTCGTTTCGCTCCGCGCATGGTGCAACAAGCAATGTCTGCCTGGTCATCGGCATGCTCCGTCCCGGCATTGTAGGGATGCGAAGGTCTTAGGGTCGTACGACTACGGCCATGCATGAGATCGAATACATCTCTCCTATCGAGTACACAACCCTCCCCCCTCTCTCCCCCTCAGCCCCCCTCTCCCCCCCTCCCCCCCCTCCCCCTCCCCCCCCCCTTCCCCCTCTCCCTGCTTCCCCCCCTCGCCCCCCTTCCCCCCCTCTCCCCCTTTCCCCCTCTCCCTCCTCCCCCCCCTCCTCTCTTCTCCGTCCAGGTGGGGTTCAGCCGACTGGCGAACCGTATGACCATGGCGAGAACGCTCAAGCTGTACAAGCTTCCGGAGAGAACCAACAGCGCAAGTGAGAAGCACGATTTTTCAGCTTTTCGTAAAACGCTGTTGAGACCCTTTTGGTACCCATTTTGGACGCATGGCATCCCTTTTGGGGCCCTTTTTGGGCCCGTGTGCAGCTTTTGGGACCATCTTCGGGCCTAATGCAGCCACTTTGGGCCCCTGTACCCCTTTTAGGGACCAATTTTGGGCCGAATGTACCCATTTTAGACCCGGTTAATCCTTTAGGGACCCATTTTCGACCCATGCTGTCCATTTTCGGTCCCACTTTGGGTTGGAGTACCCCGTTTGGGGCCCATTTTGGACCCAACGTAGCCATTTGGGGGCCCGGCAGCCCTCTTTGAGACCCATTTTAGACCATTTTTTTACCACCAGCGCAAGTAAGAAGCACGATATTTTCGCTCGTACAAACGATACGTAGGGAAACCCGGGGAGGGGGACGGGGGGGCAAGGGGGGGGGGGGGGGGGGGGGGGGGGGGGGGGGGGTCTTCTCCCCCGATGTGAAGGGGTTTTTTTTCTCTCTGTCTTGCCTCTTTTTCTCCCTCGCTCGTCTGCCTATATAGAGGGGTTTGTATGTCTGTCTGTCAGTTTGTTTGTTTGTTTGTTTGTTTGTTTTTGTTTGTCTTCTCACGAACTGCGCCTCCTCCAGCAGGTACATTCCCACCTATCGCATCATAGCATCATAGCATGATAGCATGATATCATCATGATGGCACTGCGCGATCGTTTCTGCGTTTTTTGTTTGATTTTTTTGTTTGTCTTCCATCCGGTGAACGGTGGAGCTCAGGTGCGCGTTTCCGTGCTGTGTGATGTCTGCTTTCGAACCGTAGCAAGACGGAAGCGACCGTCGCTGCTCTCTTTGACATGTACCAGCACAACACGGACGGACTCCTCTCCCCCCACCGCGACTACCTCTCTCCCTCCCCCCCTCCCTCCCCCCCTCCCTCCCCTCCCTTCCTCCCTCCCTTTCCCCCCTCCTTCTCCCGCCCTCCCCCCCAAAATGGAAGTCCCCAACACCCCTTGACACAAGACCCGCACGCCTTTTTTCGTTCCTGCTTCTTTTCGAACGGTAGACGTGACCGCCATGACTCCCGAAGATGTTCCTTCGGCTCACGCTTTGCTGACGACTTACTTGAAGCAGTTCAAGTTGGCGCCCCAGCTGAGCGAGGACGAGTTCGGGCACTGGCTGCTACCCAGGGAGGGGGTGGTGGACTGCTTCGTTATCAAAAATAACGCCGGGAAGGTGGGTGGGTGGGTGGGTGGGCGGTGATTTTTGAGGGTGGGTGGGGCGTCAACAGAAGCTTGTGTGTCCGAGGAGAGGGTAGGGGTTGGCTCTTCGTTATTAAGGATAACGTGTTGTAGGTGCGTGGGTCCTGTGCTTATATTTCGGGAGGGATGTTGGCGGAGGCTTGTTGGGGGGGGGGGGGGGGGGGGGGGGGGGGGTGTACTCGATAGGAGAGATGTACTCGATCTCATGCATGGCCGTAGTCGTTTGACCGTAGACCCTCGCATCCCTACAATGCCGGGACGGAGCATGTCGGGTTTTTCACCGACCAGGCAGACATTGCTTGCGCCAAGCGCGAAGCGCCGTGAGGTGTCCGGCGAGTCGCATGAAGGGTGAGCTGCATCCTACTGAGAACCGCTTGTGAGGCGGACTTTCTTGCATATGGATGACAGCTTCAATGAGTTAGTTTAATTTCCGTTGTTGATGGGGGATTTTGCTTCGTTGTTAAGGGTAACGGACGATCGGTGGGTGGGGGTGGGGGTGGTATTGGCGGCGGTGATGATCGTTGTTGTGTTGTTTTTGGAGCGTCGGCGGAAGCTTGTTTTTCATCGGAGGTATTATGATTGTTGTTATTTTGTAGTATTGTTGTCCCGTTTGTGGTTTAGGTCTTTAGCATTACTGATATTTGTTGTTTGGTCGTGATGACGTACCTGGTAGTTAGTTTCGCCGTCATACTTTGTTGCGTGTACGACCAATGAACTACTGTAGGACTAATGGCTTTTTATATGGTTGTTTTGGTCCTCGCGTCGCCGCGGAGCAGGTGACGGATATGTGCAGCTTTTACCACCTGCCCTCGACGGTGATCGGGCACGCCAAGCACCGCACGCTCAACGCCGCCTACTCCTTCTACAACGTCGCCACCACGGTGAGGAAGGTCGCCATTTCGTTCGTACGTATCTACGTACCAGTACATATCATAGTGTGTTGAATATCGTAACGGCGTTCCCGATATATGGATGTATCAAAACATGGAACTTTCGATATATCGAAACTTGGATTTCGCTATGTCGAAACATGGAGCTTTTGATATATCGGGACACGGACCTTCCGATATATCGAACCTTGGAATTTTAACTTTCGGTAGATCGAAACATGGAGCTTTCGTTCTACCGAAACATGGACATTCCGATATATCGAAACTTGGAACTTCAACTTTCGGTAGAATGATCGAAACATCGAACTTTCGATAAATCGTACCGAACGCGCTTTTCGCTCCATCGTCCCCTGTGGCACGCATGTATTTGTTTCGCTGAGTGAGACTGGCCGAAACGTTTCGACGCGTCGACGACATTATCGAAATCGTATCAGTTGCATCATTCGTCCGTCGGCATCGTATCGGAGTCACGTTCATGTTCATGCCATGCCATGCCATGCTATGCCATGCCATGCCATGCCATGCCATGCCACGCCACGCCATGCCGTATCGTGTCGCATCGTGTCGCATGATGTCATGTGTCGTGACATGTGGCGTGTCGGGACGTGCTGTGTTATGTTCATTTTGGGTCATGCCATGCCCGCCCCCTCTCCGCCTATATGCCCCCCCGTATAATATATAGGTTGGGTTGGCGTCGGCTGGCGACAACGCTATATAAAACACGCCTCTCACTGCGTGAGCTAGACAGCCAGAGTACCGCGTTTTGTGTTCGTTTTTTTTTTTTTTTTTAGGCGGTTACCACGGCTGGCGGTCAAGTTAGATCATTTTTGTGCGAGGAAAACCTTCGCTCCGCACAAGGGGGACGATCGTATCACGTAGTGTGTATATGGTGAGGCACCCACCCACGAGGCAGTTACATAGTAACCCCATTGCTGTCTCTGGAAGTGGCCGCACCAGAAATTAAATCAATTCATTGATGCTGTCATCCATATGCAAGAAAATCCGCCTCTTAAGCGATTCTTAGTAGGGTGCAGCTCACCCTTCATGCGACTCGCCCAACACCTCACGGCGCTTTGGGCTTGGTGCAAGCAATGTCTGCGCGGTCGGTGAAAGCCCGACGTGCTCCGTCCCGGCAATGTAGGGGTGCGAGGGTCAATGGTCATACGACTACGGCCATGCATGATAGTGAGCACACACACCCCAACCCCCCCCCCCAGTATCTATATCGGACGGTATATACTGCGTGTACGTTGTTGTTGTTGTTGTTGGTTTTTTTTTTTTTTTATCCTCCGGCGGATTGGTAAAATAAAGCTTAAGCTCACCACACTTCCACGTTCGCAATTTCGTGTCGTGTGTCAATTTAGCCCAGTTGGGCACGTTGACCCGACCTGACCCCCGAGAGGAGCAGGTGCGGTGGAGATAGCCACCCGGGAGAGTCATCTCTCCCGGGTAGTGTGGGGCTTGCGCGAGCTCACCCACTAACAAAAACTAAGGCTATGAGGCCTTCCCGCCGGACTCGGACCAGTTACGGTCCACCCTACCCGTTGGGGCGTTGGTCCTCGTAAGTTGTGGTATTTTCGATTGGCCAATCACGACACGTATTCTAAGGTGGAAGTGTGGTGAGCTTAAGCTTTTTTTTAGACCAATCCGCCGGAGGATAATTTTTTTTTTTTTTAAAAAGGTAAAAAACAATGGGCACGGGTTGGTGCCGAGGTTATGCCGCGGTGAAATGATAGGCCCACTTGGTAGAATGAAACGCTTGCTTGCGCCCTTCCCCCTTTCTTCCAACACGCCTCCCTCCCTCCCCCCCCCCCTTCGGCCTTTTCTGAGGAATTAAGTTGTTATTTTTTGTGTCGTCTCGGTTGCTTCCTCTTCGTGTGCACCGAAGGTGTCGATGACGGACCTGATGCGAGACAGCTTGGTGCTGGCTCGCAACTTGGGGATGGACGTGTTCAACGCCCTCAACCTCATGCAGAACCAAGACTTTTTGAAGGTATACTTATAGAATACATTTAGTGTGCGAAATTTTTATACGTCCGCTGTGAGTTCAACCGATTGAG
The DNA here is from genome assembly GCA_031763025.1 of Macrocystis pyrifera. Lineage (NCBI taxonomy): Eukaryota > Phaeophyceae > Laminariales > Laminariaceae > Macrocystis > Macrocystis pyrifera. The sequence goes on from JASSKH010000006.1 coordinate 3,748,586, forward strand.
TGGTTGGTACTTAATTGTGTGATCTATTTTCATTTTTTTTTTTTAAATGTAAATACGCCAACCTGTGATGAAAAATCGGCCTCTCAGTCATTGGTATTATTGTATGCATGAACTATTTTCCGGCGATTGATGTATTTTCCCTGAAACTGTCGCCAGCGTCCGTCAAGGCACTCTCTGCCGAAACGAGGGTGAAGCCCTGCCTCCCTCCACCCCCCCCCTCCCGTCTCCCTCCCCTCACTTTGTCTATATTGTTAACAGCCCCCGGTCCCCATCCAACAAAACGCCGCTTTCTTGTGAAAAACCCCTTCCTCCCCCCCCCCCCCCCCCCCCCCCCCCCCCCCCCCCTCGATCCCTATCTCCATCCCCCCCTCCCTCTCACGCTTGGACGCAAAAAAAAAAAATGCAGCCGCTCAAGTTTGGAATCGGGGACGGCCACCTCCAGTACTACCTGTTCAACTGGCGCTGCAAGGAGATCACCCCGGAAGAGGTCGGACTTGTGCTGCTGTAATCCAGCCAAGCCAGCCAATCAGCCAGACAACCGCCTGCCTGCTTGCCAATCAGCCAACAAGCCCACCAGCCAGGCAACTAGCGAACAAGTCACTAGTCAATCTGCCCCCCCCCCAGCCAATCAGCCAGCCAGCCTCCAGCCAATCAGCCAGCCAGCCCCCCAACGCCAGCGCGCCATTGTGCTTTCCTGTTTTTTTTTTGTTTCCTTTTCCTTTTTTTTTTCGGGTGGCCTTTTTTTTTTTTGTGTTCTTCTTCTCGACCGATTCCGTTTTTTGTTTTTGTTTTTTTTTCTTTTCCCTCGTCGCGGAAGAGGAGAAGACGCACGCCGCCGGGCTCTGCTGTCGCCTGCTGATGTTTTGCGGTCGCACGCTATGTATCAGGGGGGACGAAACAAAAGAATCTCCATCTAACTTCTCCCACCCACCCCAAGTCCGCTCTTCCTCGTCCTCCTCCTCCTCCTCCCCCCCCCCTGCCTTCTTCATGCCACCGCTTGCTCTGGTACGCAAGGGGTTGGGGGGGTAGGGGAGAGAGGTGGGGGGGTGGGAGGGAGGGAGGTATTTGGGACGAAAAACGGGCCCTTTTTTTATCTTCGGATCCCGTTGCAAACCCTGCCTCCCTCACGCTGACGGTTGCTTTATCGGGGGAATGGGGGGCGGGAAGGGAAAAGGAGGCAGGGCAGGAGGGAGGAAGGGACGGAGGGGGTGCGGAATACTGTCATTCCCAGTTTTGCCCCTGGACCTCATGCCCCTCCCTTGCTTCCCTCGCTCCACCGCTTTCTTCATCGTGGAGGAGAGCGGGAAGTCCTGGGAGAAGAGGAAGGAGGGAATCATGGGGGGGGGGGGGGGGGGGGGGGGGGGGGGGGGGGCAGAAAAAATTGGCTCATTTTCATCCCCCCTCCTAGACCCCTCTCGTTATTCCACTGCTGACTGCGGCGCCGGAAGGAGAGGAAATAGGAAGGAGGAGAGGAGGGGGGGGGGGGCTACTCGATATTACGCATGGCCGTAGTCGTATGACCATAGACCCCTCGCATCCCGGAGGGAGGGGGGGGGGCGGGGGGGAGGGGGGAAGGTGGCCGTCCACGTTGGGAGTTGTTCCTCGACATACTAGGTTTTTATGTCACCTCGGCTCGGTGCGCGACCATTTCTGATCCGGAAGCGGCGCAATCAGGCCAAAGTTGAGACATCTAGAGAGGGAGAAGTATTAAGGAGGCGTAACACTCGGAGTGGTGGGGGGGTGAGCATAACTCACTCACCCCCGGGCACGCGGGGTTTCGCTCCAGAGGATAGGCGGGGGTAGGGTGGGGCGGGGGGAGGGGGGGCTGGTGTGTAGCAAAGCCTCTGCTGGACGACATGTTCTTGGCTTGCCTTTGCTTTTTGGCGTGTTGTGGTATTCAGATTGTTTTGTGGTGTTGAGAGCGGGGGGCGGGGGGGGGGGGGGGGGGGGGGGGGGGGGGGGGGGGGGCTCGTACGTGCGCTCGCTTCGAGATCAGCGCTGTCTGCGGCGGAATGAAAGGCGACCTGAAGCGAAGCGATCGTGATCACGCTGGGTCTTTCGGATTGGTGTGGTGTGGTGCTGGTGGTGATGTTGCTGTTGTTGCTGCTGCTGCTGCTGCTGCTGCTGCTGCTGCCGCCGCCGGTACCGTTGCTGCTGCTGCTGCTGCTGCTGCTGCTGCTGCTGCTGCTGATTCTGTTGTGTGTGTTTTTTTTTTCATGATGTGTGTTGGACGCAGTCTGTCAGCGCTTTCGATACGAAGTTTTTTTAACGAAATAAATAACGGTACCAATCTGTCCCTAAATTTACGTGCCTTGTGTAAGTTAGCATTCAATTCAAAAGGTTCGTATATACAGGGGACAGAGCGGTATATGATGAACACGCCGCCGCTCCAGGCGTACGTGTATCGTGGGTGATTTATTTGTCGGAAAATGGCCACGTTGAATTAATCCTTAGTTGTTCCTTGTTTTCTCTGCTCATTCCTTCCTTCCCTCTTGCTTCGCTCTACATTTTTTTGCTTACTGAAGTCCTTCGTTATTTTATTTGTTAGTTCGTTGCTCTCTCTTTTTTCCTTTTTTTTCTTCCTTCGTTTCAGCAAGTTTCCTCCCTTCCTCTGATTGTCTTTTTTCCTCTCCTTCTCCTTGTTTCCTTCCTTCCTTTCTTCCTTTGTCTTAATTGGTTTTCTTCCTTCGCTGCTCCCTTCCTTCCTTCCTTCCTTCCTTCCTTCCGATTGGATTCTTCCTTCCTTTCGCTGCTTTCTTCCTGTATGCCTGGTATACCCGTTACGTTTCTTATTTCTCTTTCATCATTGATACTATTTTTTCGTTCCTTCGATGTTATCCTGTATCCGCCCTTAACTCTTATCACTTCGATGTTATCCTGATTTCATGTATTCCGTCCTTTCGATATGCTTCGAATATAAATACATCCATGCCACTCCTGGCGGAAATTTAAGAACCGCTCGGCCTTCATAACGTTGTCTAAATCTCCCCTATATTACCGCCCAGAATAGCAGGAAACGGTGGAGGCGTATTTTCTGCGGAGGCTGCTGAAACGTGCTGTTTCGCGAAAACAGTCTGTTTGAAGGCCGAAAACCTCCTGGCCTCGGGGATCCATTGTGTGTTACAATAGTTTCCTGGGTGTGCCTTAAACAAAAATGGGTCTTTTTATTTGCGCGAGCAGGGGAAACAAAAACGTATCGTGAAGATGTCACGAAACCGTGTGATATTCGGCCGTTCTTTGTACTTGCGTCCGAAACGCTTGTATTTCGTTGTCACGATTCGTGACAAAATGTTATGATTTTCTCAACTATTATCATGATTTTCTTTTAAGCAAAGTAACACATATTTTTCATTCCCTCGGCTTACCTGCTACTGTAAAGTCGAGCTCCTACGTATAAATAAAAGTAAAAAAGCCTCAGTTTCGCATATGATGCCATAAACGGGATACCGGTGATTTTTGCGTCAGTTTACGGCTTAATTCCAAGTTATGGCGGCGCAAGTCCCCGAAATAAACTTCGAAAGTTCGGTACATGAGCCCCGTTCGTATGAACATCCCGGTACCACGTGTATTACCACTTGAAAAATTCTCGCCATCCGACGATGTGTAACATGAGCTTCAACAACGGCCCATCTGAAGCAACAAAAAAAAGCTCAGTAACTACTTAAATCCATCCAAAATAAGCTACTGGGATAAGCAACAGCAACGCCATAAATATTTGGATTTGCCGGCAGTAGATAAAAAACAAAAAACAAAAAAAACAACAACGATCGCGGAATAAATGCGTCAATGTGGCTCAGGATTGGGCAGCTTCAAAACAGTTACAGCCCACCCATTTCTTCTGGCGAGGCATCAGGCCGGCCAAATAAGTAATACAGGCGCACCACGTATACATTCGGCTGCATCCCCTCCACCCTCCCTCCAGAAAAAAGGAACATCCACCCAAGGCTACCCCATCAGCGCAGAAACAACCCGTACCGCGCAGCTTGAAAAAAACAAAGCGTCTCGTTCTTCAAATGAGCAAAAAAAAAATATATCATCTGTGAAATCGAAGATTTCGTCGAACCTCTTCTCTGCAAAAGCAGTTACGTTTCGATGGCGCGTATAAATACCAGGTACACCACAGCAAAATGGATGTACAAAGTACCAGGCACTTCGTAATAGTTGCCAAAAAATCACCCACAAAACAACGCACGCAACAACCGCCAACACAGGTGGCCGGGACTCTCTCTCCCCCCACCCCTTGCACAACGTGGGCGTAAAGCACGCCTCTAAAAGTGGAAACATTGAGCAACTATTAATAGCAAACGCCACAAAGGTGCCGGCAACCTTAACATATGTCGACACCCGAAACACATCTAACTAGTCTAGTTTTGCATGCTACGCAGCTATACACCGATCAACGCTACGCCTCCAAGGGGTTTTCTACGTGACACAATACAGGAAAAACCAACCGTGTCCTAGCGGCGCCCCCGCATTAGGGCGGCGCCGACGGCCACGCCAATCCCAAAGCCAACCCCAAGACCAACAACCCCGAAGCCCAGCGCCCCATAAGCACTGGCAGTCCCACGCAAAACGCGAGTTTCCCCGCCCCTCCCCCTCCCACTACTCTGCTCGACCCGGAAGCATCGTTCCTCCTCCGTCGTCCTCTCGTGCCCCGGCTCCGCTAGTCTCTCCGGGGAGGCAGGACGCAACATTTCCCGATTGCGGCGGCGACGGCCACGGCCGACGACCCCGGCGTGGCTTCGACCCGCGCTCACCCGCTCCTCTGCCACCCGTGCGACGGAGCGGTCGTTGCTGGTCGGAGAAGAGGCGTGGTAGATCAGTCCATGTGTTCGAGCACGTGCCGGTTGCGCCGCCGCCGCCGCCGCCGCTTCTTCTTCGGTTCCATTTCCGGGAACCACTTGAGCAGCAGAAGCAGCGGCATCTGCTGCAGCCGGGGCACTTGGAGCTGCTGGTTGTGGGGGGAGGGTGGCGTGTTCTCTACCCCCGCCCCCCGCTGCCGCTCCAGCACCGCACTCAGCATCCCCAGCGTGCCTAGCGTACCCAGTGCGCTCAGGACGCTCAGGGTGTCCGTCGCGCCCAGCGTGCTCAGCGCACCGAGTAGCAGCGCGCTGCTGCGACACATCTCGCTCCAGCGCAAGCTTGGCCTTCACGAGGGTGCGGCGCGCCCCGTCCCGCTAGAGGAGTTTCCGCGTTGACGGCGAGCGGACGCCCTTCCAGCTACGGCCGCGATTAGTGGAGGTAGTAGAAGCAGAAGTGTTCGTAGAAGATCGCGGCGAGGCAGCCTCCGCATCCGTTACGCCTTCCGACCCTGGTTCCTCCTCCTCCTCTTCCTCTTCCTTCCCTTCCTCCACCGCTGCCGCCACAGCAGCTGCCGCCGCCGCTAAGGCCTTCACCGCCGCCACCGTGACCGTCGTCGTCGTTGATTCATCCTTAGCCCGCTCCTCCCCGTACGTGGCCAAAGACGGGAGGGTGGACACGGGCAGCACGCGGTCCGACAGACCTATCCACTTCCGCTCACGGTGGGTCAGCGACAGCCCCGGCGGCCCTGACCCCGGTCCGGACGAGCGAGAAGCAGCACTGCCGGGAGACCCTCCCGCTCCGCTGGCCGCTCCTTCTGCTCTGTCTGCTCTGGGTGCTCTGGATGCTCTGGATGCTCTGGATGCCCCGGCTGCTCCGTCTGCTCCGTCTGCTTTGCCACCTTCGTCTGCTGTGGTCTGCCTGTTTGCTTCGCCCACTGCTCCGCCCGCGGCTCCGTCTGCTGCGCCGCTCGTTGTTCGGCTTGCTGCTTCGCTTTCTGTTCCGCAACGCCTGTTGTCGCTGTTTTTCGATACGCCTGCAGTATTTTCGAGCCCCGGAGTTCGGCTTCCGAGCGTCCGAGTGCCGGCCAATACCTTTGCTGCTTTCGCTGCTTTTGCTGCTTTTGCTGCTTTGGCTAATTTTGCTGATGTTGCTGCTTTCGTTGCTACCGCTGCTGCTGTCACCGCTGACGCTGCCGCTGGGCGAAACAAGGGAGAGAGGCAAGCGGGGATAGAGTCTCCGGCGGCGGGTGGCTTGTCCCGGTAGGCCCACACCACGCACGAGTGACAGAGCACCAAGTCTATACCCGTAACGAGCCTCGCGTGCTCGAAGAGGGAGCTAGGTAAACTCTGGACGTGTGAAACATCAATCGCGAGGGGATCATGGGGTGGGGGGGGGGGGGGGGGAGGGAGGGGGAGAGAGCGCGATCAGCAAAATGATACAGTGGTTGACTGGAGTGAGACAAGGACTCCACCATATCTCACAGCGCCCTGGCGCTAGCGCTGGGCACGCGGTTGATGATATTTTTGGTATTCACTATGTTAGTTAGCTTGCTTGATGTCACTGTACGGTCCGGCGTGTCCGATTCAAGAGAATACCTGCTAAGGGGTCTTACTTTCGACCTTTGCTCCGACCAAGTAGCCGAACAGGTGGTGTTGGACCTTTTGGAGGGCTGCTTCAGAGGACAAAAGTGACGGGCAAAGAAAGGGGGAAATATTGCAGTACAACATCGACCACTGCTTGCTTGGGAAAAACTTTTTTTTTGCGTGTCCGGTTTTCACCAGTACAATGCAAGGAGTCGTGCTGTACAACCACTGTGAGTACCTGCGCCGCATGGTCCTTCTCGTACCACTGCTCTGCGCGTTCTCTTGGGTCAGATCAGTTGTAAGTTGCTGCTCGCTGTCTCCTGGCCGCAATTCGTACGAACCAAATATATGCAACTCTGTCCGTATCCACAAGGACGGTTTGAGTATTAACATGAACATAAACGGTTATAGTTTCCCGGACAGAGGGGTACGCGCGATCTCGATCCGGAACACAGGCGCCCGCGCACCTGTCTGTGACACATTTCAAATTTGGTATCGATCGGTGGAAGGATGCACAAGTCAACGAACAACAACAGCAACAAACTCTGTAGTAGTTATACATGTGTACGACTATGAATTGCTCGGGGACTCGGGAGGCTAATCATTTTCCCCACCTCGATGTGCAGCCTGCAACGCCGACAGAAGGGGTTGGACGGACACATGTGGCAGTACCTCGCTGCCCTATCGCCGTCGAATTCGTTATCTGGCGCAGTTTAGCACACCACACCACCAAGGCGGCAAACGGAAGCGGGAGAGTCAGCGGTCGGACATGTCATCAACCATGCCAAAAGCAGTCGTTAACAATCAACAAGTCAGCAATCCTTACTATTTAATACGCTTGTGTAGTATTGACGTCTTTTTGGCTGTTGCAAACAATTATAAGACCAGCAGGCGGGACACGTTGTATCCCTGGACCGGTTTGCCTATTAAGTCTCTGGTTTTCCATGTACGATACGCCTCCCAAGCACTACAAATACGATCCTAATGCTTGAACCCAGGTAATATCCGGGCTTTCAGCCTCATTCAAGGCAGTATCATAACATCAATCTCTGCTACGCGAGACATCGGCTCTCCCGACCACCACCAGACCACCTTCGCCGGGCGATCGCGCCACGCACGCGACCCACAGCAGCCCTCGGTGCCCCCGGCGACAGAAAGGGCCCCGCAGCCAAACTCAGCGAGCAGGGCGAGTCGAAAAGTGCCGTCCCAGGGATGGGTTGCTTGGTCCGCGTGATGGGGGGAGATCACGGGATGGAGGGGATTTCCTGGAATAAGGAGGCGTTTCCCTCCCGGGGATGTGTCCCCTGTTTTGGGTTTCCATTTACATGCATGGTTTGTTCGGGGATGATATATTTTCTTTCCCCCCCCGCTGGTTGCACTGCCATTAATTTGGGTCGGAGGTAGAGCGCTCAATTATGTAGGCCCAAAGTCAGAAGTTCACATCCCCCTTTTCTTGCTTTTTTTTTTTCCCTTTCGCTCTTTCATTTTTTTCGTTTTCATTGTACGTTGTACCGTACATACGTACGGCGTACTCCTTTTTTGGTGTTGCCAACCCCATACTAAAAGGTGTGAACATTAACAGGTAGTGATACACTTTTTGAGCATGCACGGGTACGTGGGGAGATGGGTGGGTGTGTAACACGTTATTTTATAAAATTATGAAATACGCCAGCTGTGAGTTCGACTGTTAATACACAATTTTGCAAGCTGCGTAATACGTCTGGTCTATATTCCATTTTTTTTACTGAATTTTACAAGCGTTATAAGCCGAACGCGCGTAGTATTCTACATGTAACTCTTTGTCAAAAATATAGGCCAGTGGCTCCCCTGGATGCTGCACGTTATTTCTAGTCGGCTGGTGTTGCGGCGTATCGCTACAGGGTAGTATATACCTGATCATAAAGCAGTTCAGTAATTAGTGCTACTTATCATATACCAGGTACCATGTGTATGCCTGGTGTACGACTCACCCGACTCACACCGAGTAAGCACTGCTGTTTTGCAAGAAACGGGTTCCGCAATGATATGCAGTACTACTGCTGTTGGGGACGTAAAAACAACCACCCACCGGCCAGACGGAGGGGGGAGGGGGAGAGGCATAGCAAGGCCCGTGGGCGCGATGGATAAAACGTGGTGGAAACTGGAACTATTTAATTGCTGTAGTGATGGTCGCGAGGTATAAATGACACATCGTATCATGTCACTACTGCTGTGACTACGAGTATCTTGCTTCCACTACTATAATATTAATAGTGTTTATACAACGACAGACGAGATGAGGCGACGACAGAAAAACCCCGTTCTACGTACTCCTATATGAGGGCAAGCACTGACTGGCCAGGTCTGATGATATACAGCAGTACGTACGAGTATAAGGCAAGACTGATACGTTTTGTCGATCCCACCGCCCACCGCTCTATTTTCTTTCCTCTCTCTCTCCCTCTCTCTTTGACGTTCTCCCTGACTTTCTATTCTCACCGCAGAACGTCATGCCGCATTCTCTCGTACGGGTTTGGGGTATCCCCGTCCTGCGATTGTCGGTGCGGGTCGACGAGGGATCTCCGCTGTTCACATTGTAGGGCGAGCCCTGCCGCCGCTGCTGCGGCTGCTGCTGCTGCTGCTGCTGATATACTAGGAGTGGCGAGCCCGCCGCAACCTGCCCGCCGCCGCCGAGCGAAGTCGGGGACGCATGTGTCAGGGACATCGTGCGCACGAAGGAGAGCGAGAGAGGAAAGGACGATTCCTTGCTGTGTTTTCCCTTCGAAGGTCTCAGAGTTGGCGTGGCAAAGAGAGGACGTGCGGTGTACTCGTATTGAATGCGAGACGAGTTGCAGCGAGGCTTCGGGCGAAGCTCTCGGTTTAATTACTTGTTTCTTGGTTGATGAGCTGACTGCTGATGCTTGTCAGTTCTGAGTTGTTGTATGAGGTTCTTGGTCCGATCGGATTGCTGAGAATAAAACCTGCGAAACGTCTTGAGCCGGGCCGACTTATTCATGTCGGTAAAACTCCAGCCAATCAAAAGTGAAAACATGGCCCAAATTACACCGCCTTTTTTCAGGCCGCGGGGTCTCATTTGGTTCTGGGGGCGTTCTGATAGCACACACTGGCGGTCCCCAGGGTTTCGATTGGTTCTCGAGGCGTTACGAGGACACACATTCATTAAAGTTCAAAATTCAAGTCCACAGCAGTTTCGTGCGAAACGGCTCTTCTCGTGTTTCTCAATGAGGGTTGCGTTCTGGCACTCCGGTGTTGTGGTGTTCTGGCCTCCTGCCTCGGTGGCGGTGTGTCTTAACCCCATTCATAGTGATCCGTGCTGCTGTTTCCTCTTGTGGCGCGCATCCAAAACGACTTGGTGTTCCAACCTGAGCAAGATTTCAACGCGACTCAGCAACATTTCGTATTCACACAAGCGTAGCACCTCTCGGAAAGAGTCGTCCATGCATCGGCGATTCCTGAAGGTGAGGGATGCCTTCCCGAAGTCGGCGGACGAGCACGCTCAGCAGGTGGCGCGACTGCTACAGCACAGAAGGGCAGAACTGAACGCGGGTGGGAAGAGCTAGAGGAAGGATGGAGTGCAATCAACGAGCGCATGGCAGAGTTCAAGCTCAGACCTCGAACCGACGAGGAGAGTATGGTCAGCCTGAACGTCGGCGGCTCGAACGTTACCCTGTTTTGGCACCTCCTCGCAGAGACTGAGGGGTTCGAGGATTCAATCCTGGGCGCCTTGCTCGAGGGAGTGTGGGGTGAGGGGCGGATTCCCCGAGATGCCAACGACCGCATCGTACTCGATGAGTCCCCTGCGTGCATCAAACACATCATCGTCCAAACTATGCTCAGAGCTAAGGGTCGGGCGATTTCTTCAGCGAAAAAAAACAGCCGTGGAGGGGCTGCCGGAAGGCGCGGAGCACTCGGTGGTGGCTATTGACGAGGCACCGTGTCTTACATACACGGCATGCGTGGTGGGATTGCCGGGATACGTGCCGGCACACTCTAAACATGTCAAAATTACCGGAGGCAGCACCATGCTGCAGCCGTTTGAAATCGCTCCGTTTAGTGCGACAATTCGGCACTGGGTTGGGCACTCGACGGACGAAATGACACTCATCTACCGCGCGACGCGGGACGGTTTTGGCGGCAAGTTCTTCAAGGGAAGATGCACCAAGCACAGCCCCAACACGGTGTCCCTTATTCGGGTGAGCTCGGGCGAAGGGGAGGACGACGACAGCATTGTCGGGGGCTACTCTAGCCAGGCTTGGGACGAACCCGCTGTTACCTCCCCTGTCTGGTCCGCCGATGCTGAGAAGTTTTCGTTCGTGTTTATGCTCAAGGACGGCACGTCAACCCAGAAGAACCTATGCAAGCCCGTCAAGTGGGATGCCGTGGATGGAACCTACAAAGGGCCGCGTATCCTCCTGAATACGAACGCTGGTCCTTGCTTCGGCGTCGGAGACTTGATCACGAAGTTCGGCGAGACGCCATCGGAAGGTTGCACCATAGAGACACGGCGGGAAACGTTTGGTATTGGTATAGACTCCCCGTTCTTGGACTTGAACGGAAAAAAGGTCGTTGATATTGAGGTCTATCGTTGCTCGAAGCTACGAGTAGTAGGTCCATCCAATAAGACAACCGCGCCCAACACCACCGGGTCGGGTGGAGATACCCTCAACGATGCGGCATCCTTCGACATCCGATCGTTCGGCGAAACAATCGCAACCTCGCTCATGGAGGAGCGGGTGGTCCTCGATCGTGCCGTAAAGGAGAAGGAAGCGGCAGGGGCAAGAGTGTCTGCCGCCGTTCGGGCCCTCCAAACCGTGTACGGTCCAAGCGTGGCGGCGGGCAAACAAGATACCGTCATAGACCTCAACGTACGTGGGACGAAGATGACAACACTGCGCTCCACGCTACAGGCTTGCCCGCGCTCCGCTCTCGCAAGAATGTTTGACGAAGAAAGGTGGCCAGCCACCGACAAAGATAAAGACGAACACGGGGGACGGCTGATCGACTGCGATCCGACCTGTTTCTCGAAGATTCTCGACGTGTTGCGAATGCGGAAACGCGCTTCGTGGAGTCGAGTTGTGGCAGGGGACAAAAAGGAGGGGGGGGGGGGGGGGGGAGAGGGGTGCGGATGCGACGTCCCGTCGGGTGCAGTTTTCATCAAGGAAGGCGATGGGGAGGTATTCGGTGAAGTCGTCAACATGTATTTTCCGGCGTGCGAGAGCTTCATCATGGACCTGGTGCAGCAGGTTTAGCCCGGCATGGAAACATACATACATCCCGGCAGCTTGGTGAGTTTCCTTTCGCGAGAGGTTTTTGTGCAGCGGATGTTTGACACCTACCCGGTTGAACATAGAGGGGTCCTGTCGAGATAACATTCCGCGGCAGAAATAACCGTCCTCGGCATCCGGTATTTTCACTCCCGGGTATGGGTTCCACACATTTTCTATTACATTCGCATGCGCTAGTGAATAACGCTCAGCCTACGTCCTATTGTTAACTCAGTGATCGCTTCCACACAGCGAAAAAAGGGAACCCCTTAGGGTTCCGAACGACTTTGAGCAGGAGTATAGCTACGTTTATACTTCATTGTTGTGTGCAATATTGCTGTAAAACGAAATACCCTGGTATGACGTAGCACCAACCATCAGTACAGGAGAGAGCTCTACCACATACTTGGTGAAGACTCTGCGGTTTTAGCCGTAACTCAGCATTGAGGCGCAAATATCCTCCTCTTTCGAATGAGCAATCAAGTGTGGCGTGAAAGGCGACAAACGCGGTACTCTCGTAGACGGAATTCCCTCGTCCGTGAGGTTAGGCTAGAGATTTTTGAATGGTGTAGGAATGGGCAATACCACGGTGGTAGTGACAGGACATTTTTCACGGCACAAAAAAAATAGAACTCTCTGAAAAAACGTTCAGCCACCCGTATCGAAAATGCCTCTTTTCTGTCCCAAAAATCCAAGACCCGTTTGATTTTGTGCTCTTTTTTATCAACCTGCACTGAAATGAAACAATAATGGGTACACGCTTCACGTTTCACCCACTCTTTCAGGGTTCAATCAGCCACCCGATGCCGCTCAGTTTTGTGTCACACAAAAAAAACTGTACTTGAATGACAACGCACAGCGCATTCAAACGCCTGGAACCATACTTTAAAATTTCAGTGCAAACTTCCAATACCCTCACATTACCGAGAGCTGAGCTGATATGGATCCTCACGACATGGATAAACGCGATAGAGGAGCATGGAATGACAATCATCCAGTTGAGTCGAACACTGGAACGGATGGTTGGGTCGAGGAATGCTCTTAGAAAGAACATTCTTCGACGCGATCATCCGTTTCAGTGTTCGCGGCCCGACTGGATGATTGTCATTCCAAGCTCCAACATCGAGTTATCTGTATCATTAGGATCCACATCGAGTATATACAATCATTCATGTGACACGTTTTTGGTCAGTTTTATGTCATACATCTGATTAGATTGGCGAAACCTCGACAGCGCATTCAAGCGCCTGGAATCATACTTTCAAATCCCAGTGAAAACTATCCGACACCCTCAAACTACCGAGAACTGAGCTGACATGGGTCCTCACGATATGGATATACACGATACAAGAGCTTGGAATGTCAATCATCCAGTTGGGCCGAAACTGGAACCGATGGTCGAGTCGAGGATTCCTCGACGCGATCACTTGTTTTTTTCTTCGGCCCAACTGCATGATTGTCTTTTCAAGCTTCCTAATTGCATTATCCATGTTGTGAGGATCCATATCGGCTCAGTTCTCGGTAATGTGAGGGTATCGGATTTTTTTCGCTGATGTAGAAGGTATGGTTCCAGGCGTTTTGATGTGCTGTCGTTGTTTCGCCAATCGAATCAGAGCTATGACAGAAACAAAAAAAAAAGACTAAAAACGTTTTTTCATGAATGATTGCGTGTGTACTTCGTACTCGAGTGGTACCATGTTTTCTGGTACCTCTTCATTCGAGGAGCTCGATACTCTCACACGAAAGATAACTTCGAAGAGGTTTGCTAGCGCAATCCGACCAACATTTGTATGCACTATGAAAAGTCAAGGCAGTATCGTAACACCTAAATATATACACACTACAACAGCAGTAAAAGTATCACAGCAACCGGTATTAATAGCTGGAGGAGCTTAACCGGTCACAAAAAATATTGAGCCCAAAAGACGCTTGCTTCGATAGAGGTTCGTTGCATTCTTTAATCATTTTCTGATTGACGGGGCTCCCCGGGTGAGGAATTGCGTGCCCAGTGTCAGCAGTGTCACATATTTTTTACACTGGTTTTCGATACGTATAGTATACCTATGGGCCACGGCTTTGATCGTCGGTTTGCACTTTCATTTTTTTCATTTTTCTCTCTAAAGCTCAGGTGTTAGGTGGGGTCTAGAACTCACCCCCGATATCGAATACAGACGGGAGGAAAGGCGCCTCCCATCGCCGTGTTGTGGGACGGAACCTTTGAAGCCATCCATACATAAATAGGCATCCCATTCGGGGAGATACGGTTCTCTCCGCGACTTCCGTAGATGAATTGCAGCTACATGAATCACGCTAATCAGCCCATCAAATTACATCACATATTGGGGCGACTATGGGCAACGACTATGTTCGACAAAGAGGTTCAGGAATCATTAGGTGCACCCCTATCGTGCATCGAGAGTGCAGCCCCTACCCTGAGAGGAGTCAGACCACCACCAATACCACCCCCCACCACCACCACCACCACCAGCCTACCACCATGCAGTCCCACGACCGGGTCGATGTAGGGCCGCGCCACCCCCGCTGTTTCGGTGTTGCCCCAACCTTGAAGAGTGGCAATTAGATGCCAGGTTGTGAAAAAAATCAAAATAGATGTATTCCATGGAGTGATAGCTCTGTTACCCAGAGTAACAGGGGTATCGGTTTGCGTATGATGTGGAACCGTCGGTATCGTCGGATGCATGCGGAACCAATAGATCCTCCCTTCCACGTGTGTGTCATCCGCTGTTCCTCTATCCCCTTCGTCGCCTGGTCGCTATACGCGCTTGTTCGCTACGGACAGAGGCCACCAACGGCACGAAATCAAGACTGCTCAGGAAAGTGTACGAGCCTTCACCCGCTGTTCGTTATTACGTTTGCAGTATGTGAGGTGTGAGCTATATACAGACCTCAACTCCACAACGTTTGGTAGATGGCGTTTGGTCTAAAACGCACTAAGGTTCACCCGCAGCAGGATGAACTAGAGTTACAGTACTGTATCGCCTTCACAGTTCGTATACTAGCAATACTATTTAAAGTGCTGAGATACTGGGGCAAGTGCCAAAGACCGTCTTCACTCGCCTCCTCCTCTGTGGGTGCGTAAACGGTGCAACCCCAGCAGGCGAGCAGCCGCAGAGTCGATATACCCAGATTTAAGTCTAACATGTCTAGTCTGCTATTAATAGTAGAGGGTTTCTTTCGCAGGCCAGAAGATCGTGGCTGATCCTGCTCATGTTCTGGGCTACTGGCCTGCCGCCGACGAGAACATTATACTCCAGCGACGCACCACACATGTTGGCGTATGCCGGAGCAGACATTCCCACAGTTTTCTTCACAAGGAAGAATGGGTCAACTATTCACCGAACATGTCTACACGTGTAGCGGTGGACTATGTACAGGACTGACCAGTTATTCTTGTGAGGATAAGCGGAGGGCACACGCGGGAGGGCGGTTGTATTTATTTATCCATCTGTGCCGAATTCGCAGCTACAAGTGGCAAGGGGTTGGCCGAAATCGGCCTCGGCGAGGACGTTCAAGGTGGATAGCGGGGGGGACATACCAATCCCTGATGAGGCGGGCAAGCGTGGGCGACGTGCTACGCAAAGGAACGCTTGCAAACACCACCAAAGAGTGGTTTGCTTTTACGTTTGCTGAACTTGGACAGTGATCTGCAACTTGCGTGAGTCATAACTTGCCAACAATTATTTTCTTTTTCGTTGTTCTGTTTGCTCGTATTGGCACGGACTCCAGGGTCGAATCTTTGCGCGCACGGCAATAGCGGGCACCTGAGAGTTTCACACGAGTGGCCACGATAACATACCTCCCACAATCGGAAAAGGCAGGCGTTGAGAGATTGAAGGCCTGGTGTCTATCGTACTTGGCACATCCTCTTGCTTACAGAGAGTGGAGATGCCCATGCGTACGTACATCGTACATCCACGATATGCTTTGGGTACTGATGCCGTGACAACTCGATTCTGCATACATGTCGCACTGAGCACCGGGGGACGCTCTTCGATACTTGCGACGCGATAGATAAACGAGCATAGTAGCATGCATTTCAATCTATGGAAACATGGCTTGTGTTCCTTCATTCTTTTTAACGTGCTAACGCTCCTATTGTCTGCACCTCCCTTGTGAGAGCGCTCGGGAGGTCGGTGTTATGCCGTACCCATCACCTTGTGCGATGCCACGGCGCACGGCGAGAAAGCAACCAACCGCACTGGGGAATTCTGTGTTTCGAGCACGGACGGGAAATCATCGAAACGGTAAACTTATGCGGCATCAACACGTGCAAGATGCCAATCATTTCGTCGCGAATTGAAAATACAGCAAGCCAGTGTTCAGTGCGGTCGCAGCGTACGTAAATGATAATGACGTTGCCAAATTGAAAGCGAAACCCCACGTAAGCACAAGGTGATTGGCATGTCAGCTCGCCCGGGCGATAAACACTGCACAACCTTGCTGCTACAGTGCCGGTTACCTCAAGAGCCCATCGCTTCCCGTGTGATACACCTCCCCGATCCTCCCCTACGACTTATCTACCTAACCCCCATCCCCGGCTGCGACCCAAGTCTCAGCTCCAGTCCCAGACCCAATTCCGACACAATCCCCGGCCCCAGCACCCGCCCCAGCGCCGACTCAATTACTAGACCCAGTCCCAGCCCCTGATCTAGCCCAAGCCCCAACCCCAGCTCTAGCCTTGAACCCAGCCCAAGACTCAGTCCCAGCTCCTGTCCCATCAGGGGCTGGAAACACGCGTAGTGGTTGAGAACCCCCGCCCCAAACACGGCTCACATGACTACCCGAAATACCTCGACACTATCACTATTATAGCAGATGAAAATCTTGTGGAGACGTGCTCGATCTCTACATTGTTATCGTCAAGCTATGCGCCGAACGCCCAAACAAAAATTCTGTCGTACAAAGCTGACTGTTGATAAATGTGCTTCATGCCCGGTCCATCTTTTCCCGGGGGTAGAGCTCACCGACTTCTGTGCCGATAAGCTGCGCAAGAGGGCATCGAAACGGCGCACAAAATGCATTCCAACATGGAGGATGGAGGCTATTATCCGGTATGGCCGTATGGACGGACTCTGTTTCTACTTTTTGTCCTTTTACTTACTACAGCGAAGTCTGTGAGGGAAGAGACAAGGTATTTTCAGCATCGCCGTGCATTGTGCGGATCGCCTCACACAAATGAATACGTTTGAGTCTGGTACCCGAAAAAAAACACCAGAGCTAGAGAAAAAAAACATTGTTTGGTTGCGCCTGTCGTGCAACTACTCGGTTTCTTGCAAATATCGATTCAGGAGCATGGAACAGCTTATAGCAGAGGGGTTATTTCCCAATCCGTGCGGTCACCGAACTAGAGGAGCACGAATCCAGCACAGAACGCGAGCCACAAAGTATAGTACGTACGTGAGTTGATCGACGGCCTTGTAGCCGTCCACAATCTTGGCGGCATCGAGTCAGCTCTGTCGTCGAAAAAGTCCTGAATACTGCCGTCGAACGTGTTCCACAGGGTGTGGGCCAGACCTCTAGTGGGACTTAGCATGCATATAGGTATTAGGTTCGGTGGAAAACCCTAAACACGATCAGTGTGACAAGACGAAGCGCACTTCACGAAGGTTTTGCCAAGGGCCCACATTAACAGGAAACAAAAAAAATCTGAAATAGTTTTCCAATTCGGATTTGATTCCATGAAAAAAACGGGTTTTGCGTCCTACCGGGCAAGGTGAACTATTTGTCCAAATCTTTCCGAAATCGAAATAAAGCAGCACGTCCCACGCCCAGCTGACACACTCCGACGAGAGCGAAGGCATGCGTCGATGCGTGCGCGCCCCCACCAGTCTCCTTTAGTTTTCGGCCGCGTAGGCCAGGAAGCTATCGCTCTCAGGGTACCTTGGGTGGATGGACCCCCAAAACGCCATCGGCGGGAAAGCGACGGCGACGGAACTATCGAAGTCTTGAGCGTATCCTCCCGTTTTTGGGTTGGCCGTTCGGTTCTCGTGCGGTTTGGCGCATCGAGCTGGTTGAAAAGTTGGGATTGCGACCGCTATCATTGTTTTCGAGGCACTACCGCCGGGGTACGCCGTGCTATGCTCTGTAGGCGTGGGCGCGGCTGTTGTCCCGATGGCCTCGCGTTGTGGTTCACATTTTATCGCCCCTCCCACGGTCATGATGCGATCAAGAAACGCGACGGTATGTCCCGGGGGTCTTGACTCACCATGGACAACATGCCGCCCCAAGTCAGGTCAATTCCCAGTTTGGAACTGATTTACAAGAAAAGAAGGTCTAAAGAAAGTTTGCTTTTCGTCCACAAATTGAATTTGATACGCCTCTAAATCGAAATATTTCGTTGTAGTGTGCGTTTGGACCATTCGTTTACAAGCGAATTAGATTTTGTTTTTTTTTTTCCGAACTGGAATTATATTCCCTCGGACCCTACTGGAGCCCTTCCTTTTACATGCCACACCCGGGGCTCAAAACTACACACTACATCAACAAACCCACACGATTCTCGGGGACGTCAGGGCTCCGCTTTGAGGAACGTTGCGCACCTGTCTGTTTCCACCACCACCACCACCTCCCCCTCCTCTTCCTCGCCTAAGCTGCGCATAGATTGTCCGTGCACCACGGGCCAAGCCGCTGCAGAAGCTCTCCAATCTCTTCGTTGATGATATCCAATCTCTTCGTCAAGCATGATCGCTGTTGGTCGGTAGCACAAGGTCCACTTCGTCAGGTTGCTGTGAAAGGTGAAAGGACGCTCAGGGCAGGGGTGTTCTCTCAGACAAAAAAAAATAGCACCACGAGACCTTTCGGCTTTATCGGAGCATACATATCGAGATAGTTGACTCCACATCAGCCCCCGGTCATTTACGTAGTCGATCCGTATTCACCGCTAACTGTATGTGTATCAATTGATTCCTCGATCTAACAGAGAATCCCGTGAATCTTGTTCGTTCGCGACTAAACGACGAAGAAAAAAAATACGTATGGACCAGGATGGACCATTTCTTATTTCGAACAGTACGCGAGAACTTCTTCTGTGGCGAAAACAAATAGGTGCGTAGCACAATTAAAACCCACTGTAGCTCCCAAGAGACTCATAGTATAGCGGTAAAGGCGGCTTTCCCTTGCATCTTACGAACTTCGGACCAGTTTGTACTGCGCACTCACTCGTAGTAACAATTTCTGGAGCGTTTGCAATTCGCAGCGACCACGTCCTCTCTCCTGCGTTTTTTGGTTCGAATTCAGCCTACTCTTCCGCCCCTACACTCGCCTGACGAAGCGCTCACAATGTCCAGGGGACAGGAAAAGGGTTTGCATAGAAGTAAGTCCAGGTTGCCCGGCAGCGTTGTCAGCGAGAAAACATCGCTCTATCGTAACAACGTTAGCGTGCACGCTGAAACCTCACCCCTCCCGGTGCCGCAGCACGCTTCCTCGTTCAGCCGTCCGATCCTACGCTGTGTTTTTCGGGCGCTTATACCCTCGCACGATCTCTAGCTTCCGCCAGCACCGCTGCAGCACGCTTTCTCGTTCAGCCACCCCATCCTACGCTGGGTTTTTCGGCCGCCTATGCCCTCGCATGACCTCTACCTTCCGCCTGCAGTAATAATGAGATTCGGGTAGACGATCTGTGAGAAACAGTGATGCTCCATCGACACGACAGAGGAGACCGCACACAGGGCAAAGGCCGCAGTCCGCTACACAGGAGGATGGCCCAAAGCTGTTCATGGTAGTACTCGATAAAAGTAGTGTTGTGCAAGCGATACCGAATTACAGCTGGGTGTACAGTTTTCTCACAGAACAGCAGAACGGGCCTCCATCGCCACTCCGCTTCCTTTCTACAGCAGTACTTCAATAAAACGAAAGTGCGAGAGGGCGAGTTGTCCAAACTTGATGCAAGTCGACGAACAGCAGTATCTATAGTAGGAATGCTGAATCCTTGCTCGATAAAAATGAAGGCATGTATATACCAGGGGGAGGAGAAAGGTCTACACGTGTGACCCCGGCTTGTCCAGAACAGTGCAAGATTGCACGAAGGAACTCTGTTTTTTTTTTGAGATATTATAGGGTTTCCCCGTGAAAAAAAAACGTCGCGAAGATCGTCGTCTGGGGAAAAAAAAGACGTCTCGAGGTTACGCCGCTTTATTATCCGTAAAAATACGAAAATCTGGGAATTTTACCACGACGAAAAAATCTCACGAGAGGTACTTTTACGGCCTGTTTTTTTTCGTCGTGAGGATGAACAGCTGCGAACAGACCGCACCCAGCCCATCCGCCCCTGCTCCATATATATATCCCAACCTTGGCATCCCTCATCTGGGTCGCTGAAAGCAATCCACAGCAGCAGTGTAAACCACGACGACAATACCGCTTCAACGTGGGGCCGGCCGGCACCGCAGGAGATACTGCTTTCTGTTTGGGTGCGACCCATCTACAGCTCTGCGCTGATCGCCAGTTGAGTTTCTTGTCGACGGTAACATGTCCTCGGGTGCACGCAGCAAGGGGCATGCAATCACACCAACAACGAGCGCAAGACATTCCCTTCGTACTTGCACCCCGCAGAGCCTAGGCCGTCGCGAAGGGTATGGAGAGCCGCAGCATGCCGGACTGGGGGTGGAGGGGGGTGGCGTTGGGCCAGTGAGGGCGACCGGGAGCAACGGCTCTTCTGTGCGTCTGGGTGATAGTTTTCAAATTGGCTCGCTGGGACTCTCACCGGAGTTTTGTAATTTGTGAGCACGAGGGGTGGGGGAGCTGCTGCTGTCACAGTGGTTGGAGGTTCGAGCGGGGTGGAGGAGGCAGATCACACAAGGACGAGGATGAGCAGGGGGGGGAATAACGCAGGCGGCGGTACCGCAGCAGGATATATATGCTTGGGGTTGTATGTAGCGGGTCATTCGGAGCATATGGCCTTCGTATGATGTACGAAGCTACATGCACGGAGGATCGCTGCATCGCTGCCTACGTGATTTTGCGTTTTTTAAGATGTGCTACTGCTGTGCTGTAATGACCAGGCACGAGTGTTTTACACCAGGTATGACACCTGGTAGGAAGTGCTGTTTGCTGTATGTACTCGTACGTGCGGCAGCTGCTGCTGTACGATCTTCAGGCATCCAGTAAACAACACACACGTGATTGGACCCACGAACGGAAGGGGTGTACAATGGCAGCGCAGCTTGCAAAGTTAAGTATCAACTATTTATGAATCAGTCGAACTCACAGCTGACGTATTTCAAAATTTATAAAATGGCAGTAGCGCCAGTTTTTGAGCAGCTGTTAGCATAAACCGGGCCTTCGTTGTTCACGAAAAGGCACGAGCGGCGAGATCTCCATAACTTTCGCAGACTACTCGCCAAACTGTCCTTCAAACGTCACGGCGAACTTCACGACGATATTTTAGAAACTGAGACGACGTTCTCCGCGACGTTCTTTCACGGCGTTTTGTAAAAAATACGGGGAAACCCTATATTGAATAGTTGGCATGTTTGAGAAGAAAAGGGATGGGCCATCAAGTTGACGATGGGGGCAGTTGGTTGAACTTGGAAGACAGAGGGCGGGAAGGGTTCGAATAGAAAGGAAGAAGACCATCTGCAGTGGTATTTCTACTCGTGGGCGTGGGTGAGCAGGGGTATGGCACTGGGCGGGAGATCGGCGAGTTGAAAGAAGAAGCTGGAAAGTCACTGCTGCTGCTGCTGCTTGCTGAAAGTGTTTGGTTGGAAGCTCCTCGTGTTGCGGCGGCCGTTGCCGATGATGGAAGGCAGCGGCGGAGTGGTGGTGCAGGGGGACTTGGCGGAAAACGTGGGATCGGTGGTACCGTTGGAGGTAGAGGGGCGCAAGGTGGTGATGTTGCTGGAGGTGGCGGTGCAATTCGAGATTCAGAGGTGGCAAGAAAAAATGGTGGGGCCGCGGACGTTGAGGGTAAAAACGTAAAAAACTCAAAATCTCCCGCTATTCCCCCCCAGCAGGAAAACTGTGAACCTAAAAAACACTTTCGTAACCTTGCAACCTCACTTGCAGGTCCATCTTGAAGTCTTCTGCTACTCTCGAGCTTCGCCATACCTACCGCGCTACTTCGGACGCTAACGTATTCGCTTCAGAAGGTGTCGTCGCAGAGAAACTACAGCGTATGATAACGCGGCACTGCGACGTTGCCTCGGACCACTGCTTGTTGTGTCTGTACGCTGTGTCCCATGTCCCACGAAAACATGTGTATCTCCGATGCAAAAAATCCCTGTTCTATTGGGAATCAAGACGCGTTGCTTGACCAGCTACTGCCAGACTACGAGGTCGCCTATAGATCGTAGACTAACATCCTGAGCTCCCCCGATGAATCCACGCCGCTGAAAGCCTGGACATCGTGAGGCGTGGGAGCCATCTTCAGGTACCGGTATGTTTTTTGTTGAATTTGTGGGTTTCGGTAAGTTCTAAAGGCGTTACGGTTTCACAGTCATCTCTTGCGCTCGTGTCGCTCGTTGGTACCCTCGAATGGCCGGTACTGGAGTGTTTCATCGACAAAGTGAAAAAAACAGAGCCTCCAGTATTGATCATCATGGTGGCTTCCAGAAGCTTGGGGTTGGGGTTGGGATACCGGCATTACCCTCTAAACTCTAGACGCGGTTTCCGACGCGGCCTGTGCCATCCAAACTCCAACGAGCTTTCAACCAAACACACAACAAACAACACCGAAAAAAGAACAGAGAGCCATGCATCGGCGGTTCCTGAAGGAGAGGGACGCCTTCCCGAAGTCGGTGGACGAGTACAACCAGCAAGTGGAGCAGCTTCTAGAGCACAGGAGAGCAGACATGGATGCGGCGTGGGAAGAACTCGAAAAGGGATGGGATGCAAACAGCGAGTGCGCCGCCACACTGGGGGTCAGGCCTAGAACCAACGAGGAGAGCGTGATTAGGTTGAATGTGGGCGGCTCGAACGTTACGGTGCCCTGGCACCTCCTGGCAGAGACCACAAGCTTCAAGCATTCAATCCTAGGCGCCTTACTCGAGGGTGTTTGGGGCGAGGGGCGTCTTCCCCGAGACGCTGACGGCCGCATCGTGATTGACGAGTCTCCTGCGTGCATCAAGCACATCATTCACGCGATGCTTGGCCGTTCGAATTCAGCAGCGCTGGGGCTTCCGGAAAGTGCGGCGCGTTCGGCAGTGGCTGTTGGCGAGACACCGTGCCATATCTACACCGCAAACGTGATGGGGCTGCCGGGATTCATGCCCTCGCACCCCGAATACGGAGGCAGCACGATATTGGAACCACATGAAATCGTTCGTCTTGGTACGAAGATTCGGGAGTGGGTTGGGGGCTCGACAGAACAAATGACGCTCATCTACCGCGCGACGCGGGACGGTTTCGACCATGAAGCGTTCACAGCAAGATGCAGCAGGGACAGCCCCAAGACGGTCTCCCTTATTCGGGTGAGTTCGGGCCAGGGAGACGACGACGACGAGGACAGTGTTGTTGGGCGCTATGCTGCTGTTTACCCCGCGAACAGCGCTGTCGGGAGCAATGAACTGATCGCGAAAGAGGTGTTTGCGTTCATGCTCAAGGACGGCAGCAGTGCCACCAGCAAGCCCGTCAAGTGGAAAGTGCACCCTCTCTGCTCGATGCATGTACCCGGAGTGTTTCGAACCGGTGGTCCCTACTTCGGCGAAGGCGACTTGACTACGGTCTTCGACAAGACACGGGGGAGTTGCACTATCCGGACTAAACGAGAACATGGTCTTTTTCAGATTGACTCCAGTTCCCCGCTCTTGGCATTGCACGGAGAAAACGTCGTTGACATCGAGGTTTATCGCTGCTCGACGGCAGCCCCGCCCATGGCCGCCGCGCCCAGCACCACCAAACCGGGTGGCGATGTTCTGAACTATACGGAAGCTCACGACATCGATTCCTTCGGCCGGTCGATAGCAACCTCGCTCATGGAGGAGCGGGCTGTACTTGATCATGCCGTAAAGGATATGGAGGCAGCAGGGGCAAGCGTAACCGCTGCTGTTCGCGCCCTCCACATCGTGTACGGTCCAAGCGTGGCGGCGGGCAAACAGGACACAGTCTTGGAGCTCAACGTACGTGGGGTGAGGATGACAACACTGCGCTCCACCCTACAGGCTTGCCCGCACTCCGCCCTCGCCGCCATGTTCAACGAAGAAAGATGGCCAGCCACGGACAGAGACGAGGACAAATACGGGGGGCGGTTGATCGACTGCGACCCGACGTGTTTCTCGAAGATCCTCGACGTGCTCCGGATGAGGAAGCGCGCTTCTTGGAGGTGGGACGCGGCCGGGGGAACACAGCAAGAGGAGGAGGAAGAGGAGGACAAGGACGAGGACCAAGGCGGGGTCGAGGAGGAGGAGGAGGAGGAGGAGGAAGGGAACGGCGGCCTGCCGGTTGGAGTGTTCATCGAGCAAGTGCATTGGGAGGCCTTCTGTGCAGCCGTCAACATCTACTTCCCGGGGTGCGAGAGTTTCATCACGGATCTGACGCACCCGGTGTAACCCGGCTTGGAGACATGTATTCTACATCCCGGCGGCTTGGTGAGTTTCCTTTTTTGCAGAAGCTACTGTTCGGCCGGATGTTGAGCGTGCCAAACAAAGCTACCACTACTGCTGTAGATTGTGCGGCAGACAACACAATAGAGGTCCCTCTTGCTTAATTTATACCAGTTGTTCAGCTGTCTCTAGAAGCTCGCGCATAGGGATGTTTGTAACCATCGTCAACTTGTGTGTGTTTTTTTTTTTTTTTTTTTTTTTTTTCCATCACTTTTACTTTCCAGCCCACTCGTAGGAGGTTTTACCCTCGACGATCTTGTGGACAAGCCGTGGTCACAGGTGTCGTCCCTTCTCCCCCCGGTACGTGCCTTTAGTTTTTGTCGCGCATAGGGTTCAGCATTCCCACTGCTCGTCGATTTTCATCGAATGTACAGCTAACTCACGCTCTCGCGCTTTCCGCTAATCAATTTTATGCAAGAAAAAGTCCCTATGAGCATGCACTCGGTGAGACTCGAACTCACGAAATTGATCTTGATAGGCTCGCGGACCACCTACCAAGCCACCGGGGACGCCGGTACTGATGTTGGTAGATTGTAGACTGCAGTTGTTGTTGCTGTTGTTTCGTCGCCAAAATCTGTTCCGCGGCCAAATACAGGCTGCAACTTTTATATTCAGTATTCAGCCAGCCCGAAAGGAGTCCGAAAAAAAAAGAGCAACACAGCGCCAGTAGCAGCACATCAGCCAAAGCAGTAACACTAGCAAAATCAGCAGCGCAGCAGCAGCGCCGTGCAGCTGAGCTCTCTTGGTGTTATTTGGCGCTGGTGCTGTACTGCTGTCTGTTGTCTGTGATGGTTTGGTTGAGGTCATGCTCAACAGCACCCTTTTTGTGTAGGTTACGCCGCGTAAATAATCTACTTTTCGATCATGTACAAAGGGCTGCAGCCATCTCGAAAGGGGGGTGGCTGGCTGTTTAAAAAGAGTTGTCAAAAAATTGGAAAGTCGCACGTGCTCGTGACTAATAATGTACCTGGTATATATGCCAGTACGAGTACTTGTTTTGGCTGTATAGATGGCATCCCCACCGCTGCTGTTGTTTCTACTCCAGGAAAAGGTTCCACGGTTCAACGCGTTGTCTCTCGTTTTTCCTCTCTCGTGTGTGTCCTGTGCCCTTGAGGAGAATCAGATTGCTGCCCACAGATGTCCCTATTTGTGAGTGCCGACTAATTATTGTATATAGATGAACTTACTTAGATCTCGATCTCTGAGCGTGCTCGGTTGGTACATCCCTGGCCTCTCAGAGCTCCCACTTGGGAATCGCCCCCGTTTATGACTTGCCGGACCGTTCCAGCGAGTCTTTGTTTTCTCCATTTCTCGTCGTACTTTCAGTCCTTCTTCCCTTTTTTCTTCTTTCGTTTCGTGTGCGTGCGTGTACTCCGAGCACGGTTGCGCGGGCGAACCCGGCACCGTCGCGGGTGTCAGCGGATGCTGACGAGTAGAGGGGGAGTTGCAAGGAGCGCGGTCGCCGCTTTCGTGCCTAGGCGTCGCGTGTGCCTCGAGACACGAGGGATGCATCAATAGGCTCTGTCTGTCCTCCATTTGTGATTTTGGATAGAGTACGTACGAGTATTTAAGGTTCGTTCGGGATTGTAAGATAATATTCAAGCGGTGCTTATTTTTGCGACCGGGCTGAGAGTCACAAGAGGGAGGTACCCCGAATGAGCACCAACATTGTCGAGCTTGCGTCGAGGTCCACGGTGAGCACCGGGCTTCACGCGAGGCGGGCGTCGGGGCTCACTGTGGAAGAGAGGGAGGGAAGCTTTACCCGCACTGAATCGGTGGCGAGATGGTCGCGAGAGGGGCGGGCGGCGTACGAGGCTGAGAGAGAAGCTCTGCTGTAAGATTTTTTCTTTTTTTCATTTTTTTCTTTTTTTGACGGGTGTAAGGTGTTCCACTCAAGCAGTAAATTATTACATGAAAGGGGACGGGGATTTTTTTTCTTTTTAGAATTTGTCGGTTTCATTTTCATTGTTTTTGCTGTGTTGCTGTGCCGTTCTGTGCTTTATCTTTCGTACATACGACGAGTACACAGACACAGAGCATATCGAAAGAAGAAAATATGTACCCTACCTGGGGTATGTACGTATGTACGACGTGTGAGCGAGCGTAGCGGAAAACCGCCCGCGACGCGAAGCATATGTGGCGTCCGAGCTGTGTTTTCTCCTGAAGCATGGCGGCGGGACTCTTGGCATTATCAAGTCGCCAGTTTGCAGCTAACCACACAGGGGCCATAAAAGCTAACCACAGGGGCCATAAAAAAAAACAATATTCAATCATAGACCTCTGTCCGCTTCGCATAATGTGATGTTTCCTTCCTGAGCGAGCGTAGCGGGCGGCGTAGGCCGCCCGCGGAGCGAAGCGCCTTGTAACTACTTACAGATATCTCACTATCTGAGCGTGCTCGGTTAGTACATCCCTGGCCTCTCAGAGCTCCCACTTGGACAGCGCCTCCTTTGATTACTTGCCGGACCTTTCCAGCGGTTCTTTGTTTTCTAAATTTTCTCGGCACTTTCAGTTTTTTTTTTTTTTTTCTTTTTTTTTCTTTTTTCGTTTCGTGTGCGTACGTGTACTCCGAGCAAGGCACCACGGGCGAGCGCGGCACCGTCGTGGGTGTCAGCGGGTGGTGGCGGGTAGAGGGGGGGATTGCAAGGAGCGGGGTCGCCGTTTTCGTGGCTAGGCGTCCCGTGTGCCTCGAGAAACGAGGGAAGCATGAATGGGCTCTGTCTGGCCTCCATCTGTAGAATTATATTGAGTATGTAAGTCTATACGGGTCGTTCGGGATTGCAAAATAACATTCAAGCGGTGCTTATTTCTGCGGCCAAGCTGAAGTTCACCGAGAGAATTACGCAGTCTGAGTACCAACTTTGTCGAGCTGGCGAACGAGGGTCACGGTGAGCACCGGGCTTCACCCGACGCGGGCGACGTAGCTCATTGTGGTAGAGCGGCAGGAAAGCTTTACCCGGACCGAATCGGTGGCGAGGTGGTCGGCGGCGTACGAGGCTGAGAGAGAAGCTCTGCTGTTCGATTTTTTTCCTTTTTTTTCTTTTTGACCAGTGTATGGTGTTCCGATCAGGCAGGAAAATATTACACGAGAGGGGACGGGGATTTTTTTTTCATTCCGAAATTTTCGGTTTCTTTTTCATTGTTTTTGCGGTGCTGCTGTGCCGTGCTGTGCTTTCTATTTCGTACATACGAGTGCAGACTTACAACATGTAGAAAGAAGAAAATAAGTGCCGTACCTGGGGTATGTACGTACGTACGACATGTGAACGAGCGTAGCGGGCGGAAGCGTGTGTGGCGTCCGAGCTGTTTTCTCCTAAAGCATGGCAGTGGGGGACTCTTGGCATTACCGAGTCGCCAGTTTGCAACCACAATCAAATTTAATCGTAACAAAACCATATTCAATCATGGACTTCTGTCCGCCTCGCAAAATTTGATGTATTTTTTCCTTCCGGAGCGAGCGTAGATTTTTTTAGACGGGATACAATACCTCGGTGTCAGTCCTCAATATGTGGATACGATATCTCGGTATATCGTAACTTGTGACATCGCATGATATGGATATGATACCGTGATAATATCGCGATACATGATGCGATATAAGTCGATCGGTACACAAAACGTATAGTTTGATCGCGATACATCGCATCTACTAAAACTATGTTCGAGTACGTACGTACGTACGTACGTCGCGAGAAGTATTAATACTCCATTCTCTACCAGCAAGAAACGTAGTGTACATTGTGAGTGCCTTGACTGTGCCAGCAAGGTACCACTTTTCGTCTGTGGCTCCGCGCAACATAGGGTACCATTGCCATACAATTTGTCGATGTACGGTAGCCGCAAAAAACAGCCATCGTGGCCTTCGCATTTGCTGCGCCTTCTATTGATACATAGATTGCTGTATATTTTGAGGTGCATCAGGAGTAATTTTTAACCCGAACTTGGTGTCCGTGTTTTTCCATTTTCCTCGTTGCATGTACGGTGGAGTCGCGTTGCCGTTTACCGGCTAGAATTAGTTTCCTCAAGCGCCCGTTACCGCTGGTGCGTGTACGGTGGGTCCCCGTTTACTTTGTTGGCCGATCACAGTTGGCCTTCCCGCAGCCCTCCTCCACCTCCACACCGGCCGGATTTGGTGAAACATGATTATCGTGGAACGAGGAACCCTTCTATTATTTCCCACGGTCGAAGCTCGATTCGGGATCTGGTGTTCCTTGTGTTGTGGGCGAGCGGCGGAAACATGTTATATGCCGAGTCCGTGTCGGTGTGGCCGACGCTTTGTTTCTTCGATATCGATGTTATCGTGCGTGATGACGAACTGGAAATTTTCCTTTTTCCTCCTCGTCGCTCTCTGCCTGCCTGCCTGCCTGCCTGCCTTCCTGCCCCTTGTTTGCCACTAGAAGATACCGCCGGCGATTCCACCAAGACCGCACAAGTACCTTGACCGCTGTTTTTTTCGTTTGGGGAGGTTGAAGTGTATGGGTGAGGTCTCAGGTACGGACCTTAACCCCTTGGTAATGTTGTACTAGGAGTAATTCCGGACGTAAATCCCCGCCCGAAGGATGAACGAGAGTCACCTTCTTCGCACCTCGACCAGTAGAAGTACTACTGCTGTGTAGAGTAGTGCTGAGCGATTGGTGATTGGAGCGAGAGGTTTCGGTTTTTAGGGGCAGTCAGTACGTGTTCAGGGCCGCCTGTGCTCGCCGCCTCCTCCTCTAGGGGTGGAACGGCACACAAAATGTAGCAAGCCAACATTTACCTGGCATGTCAGACTAAGTATGATAGTGTGTTCTCATTTTTTTTTTTTTTTTTTTTTTCAGTTTGATGCGGCATGTCGCCGACGTGAAAAAGTGCTTATGCAGCGACGCATCGGACAGCTTTTCGTAGACCACAGAGCATAGTTTCCGCCCCTCTCTTCAGTGGGAAGGATAGGTCGAACCTTCATCCGATCAACATGGTTTTGGAGCATTATGGGCTAAGGAGTGGAGATAGGAGGAGAGGCTGCCTTTTGCATTCATCCGTGTCGAACTTGCGCCATGTGGTAAGGGGTAAGCCGAGTGCGGCCACGAATATAGGGTTAGGGGACGCCAATCACACCTCCATGAGGTAGCTACCATGAGGTGGTGCCAACCATTACTGGCTGGCTGTCTCTGCCGAGGTTGGACGGTGATTTGTAATTCGCCTGTGTTGAGCATAGTGCTTTTTCTGTAGAATGTATGAGTACAATACTCGCAAGCCTTTTCCCCTTCTGTTTGCTCGTGTTTTTCGTAGACTTTAGGTCGGGCCGTTGCGCGACCGGCATTTTGCGGGCACCTGATTTTCGGTCGAGCAGCCACGATAAAAAAACACCAACGGAAAAATGGGGTTTGATAGATTAATGGCCTGGTATCTATAGTATCTACGGCATGGGCTTGCTTGCAGAGAGAGGGTATGCTCATGTGCACGCCGCAGACGTAAAATATTCTACCTGGTAGTAGTTCCGCCGTTACAGCTAGGCTCTGCATATCGCATGCCAGTAATCATACGTGTCACGGTAAGCAGCGGGGAAGGGGGGGGGGGGGGGGGGGGGGGGGGGGGGGGGGGAGACTCGTTGGATCTTGCGGCGCTAGAAATCTGAGAGTATATTATATAGCTGGTATTGCGTACGAGTACACAAGACGCTTCGCTCCGCGGGCGACCTACGCCTCCCGCTACGCTCGCTCAGGAAGGAAAACTACATCAAATTATGCGAAGCGGACAGAGAGAGGTCCATGATTGAATATAGTTTTTTTTTTTGTCATTGTAGTTGCAAACTGGCGACTTGATAATGCCAAGAGTCCCGCCGCCATGCTTCAGGAGAAAACAGCTCGGACGCCATGTATGCCTCGCGTCGCGGGCGGTTCGCTCACATGCCGTACGTACATGCATACCGGTAGGGTACTTATCCAACGCCTTAGCCCAAGATCGCCCGCTTTTGCGAACGCCAGGTTCACGGAAATCGATCACGTACAGCTCTTGTAATCAACGACACATCTTTTCAAGGTGAACCAAACGTAATTCTGCAGGCGTAAAGCCTGCATGTACTCGTATCATAGCATCGGCGCTGAAATAACAGTGAAGGAACAAAAATAAAGATAAAAAGTACAAATAAGTGGATGCCGATGATGGGTTTCGAACCACCCAACGTCAGAGTCGAAACCCTCGTATTTTTCTACCTACTGAGTTATTGGTTAAAATACCTTTCGATTACATTGACTTCTTACCAAGGGGGTTGAATCCTATTCTGCCTGACAAGAGTAAAGACGAAGTGTGTCGGCCGCGCAGGTTCGAATCCGCTCGCGTGACTCCTTTCTTTTTTCACCAGTATGTTTGTCAACTTCGTTTAGTAGTGTCGCTTTCATCAGCGAATTTCATTGTTTGCAGCGAGAACACAATCCCGTGGGGCATTCACTCTCAAAAAGGCCTTGAAAAAAAAAAACACACACACACACACACGACAAGACAGTGGTGTGCGATACACACCAGACAGACATACAGAGTAGTTGAATACTGCCAACCTGCACGGCCCTCGCACTAGAGAGTTTTTTTCCCTAGAGGGCAAGACACGGCCCCGATACAGACAACAACGGACCGTGGCGGTGTTAGTGTGATGAACCAATGGGGTGCCCCCAATCGACGGGAATGCCCTGGGCGCCCTCCCAGACACACTGCCGCGAACATTGTCAGGGAGAGGTATACAGGTGACGAACGATCACCTTGTCACGAAAATTCTCCGAAAGACCGTTCCGCAAGCGAGAACTCTATTTTTTGCAGTCGTTCGCGATAGATCTTTTTTTAGTTTATTTTTCGACGTACTGTAGTGTTGCCCCGGAAAGCGAGGAAATCGGGTCGACTATTCTCGGGATGAGTCCGACCACTCTCGGAGAGGGAAGGATACCGAGGGCAGTTTCTCGCTTCTAGGGGGGTCGGAGTGCAAGGGCGACTGCATACGTCATGGCGCCAGGTATCCACCGGCGGCGATCGTTGACAACTAGCTCTGGGCGGATAATCTATGCATGAAAGCCACGCGACTTGAATCGGTTCATGGCTGGAGACGTCGAATGTTATTATCACTGTGTCCCCTAAACGCTTCTTGGGGCTCAAAGGAAATATGTTCATGGCTGGAGACATGGAGTGCTATTACCACTGTGTCCCCTAGACGCTGCTTGGAGTTCAAAGGATGGGGCACGCACTAGTAACGCCCCTCCGCCCCCCCCCCCCCCCCCCCTTGCCCCCCCCCCCACCCACTAGGCACTGTCATGGGCCGCCCATCTTGATCGGGCACCGACCACAAAAAATGTGACTACGTATGTAACGTGGAAGAAGGGGAGCATGACTCAAAGTATACCTAATTCTAGACCTTTATGTAGCTTGCGCGTTGACTGTTTGGTGGTTTTTGCCCCGTTATTTTCCAGGTGGCCAGCTCCCGCGTCCTCTGTTTTTTTTTAGTTTTTAAGAGCTTTCCAAGAGTTTTTTTTTTTTACGCGAGAAGCGTCTTTCAACACTTTCTTGTTGTCTTGTTTACTCGTACTTGCACACGTGTCGTAGCTCTTATTTTTTTGGCATCGCGATCTGTTTTGTTTGGCCGCTACCTCCCGAGACGACAGGTGCTGTAATGAGTAAATACGTAAATACCGTACCATCATTATGTCGGATAGGTACCCTGGTCGTAGCTTGTTCCCGCTATCACCCGCGGAGAGGCCGCCGACTCCACGGTGCGACACCCACAGCATCAGCAGCATTGCAGCAACGCTAATGTAGCACGAATCATGACAACAACATCATCATCATCATCCCGACCTCGGTTAACTCCGCAAGTTTATGCACCGGGACAGACGACCTGCAGCGGTTATTTAAAGGGAAAAACAATGTTCTTCTATCTTTGGTCGGATGTTCCTGCCTCTACTGCAGTACGAACAAACCTTCTGCTAAAGCAGCAGCAGTAGTCGCAGCTGCGGCTGGGCGCTCAGGGCCGTAAGGGGTTGCACTGGCTCCGCCTTGGCGAGCTCGATCAAGGTCTGGGTGTACCCCTGTGTTCTGTTGATCTGTTTGTGGTTTGATTTTGATAGGTGGGTGGGGGGGGGGGGGGGGGGCGGGCGGGCGTGGAGGAGGGGGGGAGGTTGCGTCTCATTTGTTGCTTCCCTTGGTCATCTGACCATTGGCCGCTCATCCCTTTCGGGGAAGGGGGGGAAAGGGGAGAGGGTTGGAGGAAAATATTTTGTGTTGAAGATGGCATGCTCCAGGGGCGCGCACGGTGCGTGTGCTGTGCGTGTAAGCACAGGTAGTTTTGTTCGTCCTGTCTTCGCCTGGGCGGTGGAGGAGGAGACGTACGTTTCGTTTAATTCAAGTACGTTTGTTTGATGGTTGTATTCTGTTCTGATGCTCACTGAACTACGTCCCAAAATTGGCCCCCTCTGCCCCTCCCCTGGTAATGGCTACACCCCTCCCCCCCTCCGACTCCGACAGTGTGTCGCCCGGCCCTCTACGGAGTGAAATCACCCTGACCTCAATTCCCGTCCTTCTAGTCTAAACCGTATATCGTTGGTAACATCTCATCGTTCAGTGCGTAAAAAATCAACTCGAGTCGGCACACAGTGTGTGAGGCACGAACATCTATACCATATGTGTATTATATTTGTTCCGTCTAGATATATTGCTTCTTCTCTTGCGTGACAGTATGTGACATACATAATTTTTATCTCGAGGATGAGGAATCAAGACAGACACTGCTGTGCTGATGTCGTTGGCTAGCAATGAGGGTTGAACATGAGCACAACAACACACTACGTATTATAGGCCTTCGTAGGGGGACCTCTAGACCTCCGAAGCTCCGAATCTGCCTGTACAAGTCCTCACCAGATATCCTCCCTCCCTCCCTCCCTCCCCCCCTCTCCCCCTCCCTCCCCCCGTCCCTCCCTCCTTTCTTCCCCCCACCCCCTCTCTTCCCGGCCCCCGCCCCCTCCGCGTCCTTTCTCATCGCCGAAACGTTATCATTTTGAACGGCTCCGCAAGCCAACTACCACTATGCTTGTGCCTACGTGCCTACTCACCTGCGCGTGCGAACGTACGTACGTACGTACTGGTACACGCGCTAACGACCGACCGACCGACATGCCGACCGACCGATCTACCCATTTCGATCCACCGAAACGCCGGGGTTACAAATAGACACTTCTTTTTTTTCTCCAAAACGGCTCTTATTTTTTTTTCGGATTAATATATATATCGCAAATGAGTAAAAAATAACATTGAATATGAAAAAAGGAGTGGCGATAAAAACGGTCGGGAGGTGCAGGAGGAGGCTCACTTTAGGCGGGGCGTGGTGAGGGCCCAGACCATCATCCACGGCCACCTGGCACGCTCCAAATTTCGAGGGCGGTTCCCGCCGGAAAAACAGGAGCTATTGCCGGACTGAGTGCAGAGAAGGCGTGATTCGCCGGAAGGGAGAGGGGGAAGGGAGATTCCGGGGGTTTTCTTTGTTTTTTTTTTCGTGATTTATTTTTTTTGTGATTGGTTTGTTGCTCTTTCATGCGATCCTTCCCAACCTGTCAATAGCCAAACACAGGGGTTTGCATCTAATCTGCGTGCTCGTTGTTTGGTTGGAGTCGGCGGCGTGGGGGGGCGGAAGGAGGGTACTCGATGTCGTGCATGGCTGTAGTGGTATGACCATAGACCCTCGCACCGCCGCGGGGGGGGGGGGGGGCGTACTCGATATCGTGCATGGCCGTGGTCTTATGAACATGGACCCTCGCATCCCTACAGTGCCGGGACGGGGCACGTCGCGTTATTACCGACCAGGCAGACATTGTTTGCACCAAGCGGGGGGGGGGGACTCGGATATTTTCTCACGGTGGTTTATTTCTGCTAGCATATCTCGATCTGTTACTACGGGAGACCATAGTAAATAGGACCAAATATTGTTATTACAGGGGACCATAGTTAACAGGACCAAATATTGGTAGTAAAAATAGGGAAATATATAGGGTTTTGTGTGTACCGTAGGTCCTATTAACTATGGACCACCGTAATAGTAAAAATAGGTAAATATATATAGGTTTTTGTGTGTGCCGTAGGTCCTATTTAGTATGCCCCCCGTAATAGTAAGTCAAAAACAGGGATGAAAATCTACAGTAAGTTTATCTGCTGTTGTGGATTCGTTGGAGGCGTCATTGTCAGCGAGAGGGTACAAGGGAGGTGTTTCGTTTTTTCTGTAGTTTTTTTTTTTTCGCGACGTGATATCGTATGATGTCACAGTTTTAACACGTCGTTTCGAGCTCGTTTTTGTTGATGTTGTTTGTGGTATTGATATATTTTTTGTTGTCACCGGGGGGCGGAATCGCCCGCCTCCCTCCGCAGAGTAACCCGCATTCAATCCGTTCAAACGTATTATATGTGTTTGTGTTTATACGTGAAGGTGGAGGCGCGGGGAGGGGGGGGGCACGGGATAGGGGGAGGGGGTAGCTTAGGGGTCGTTGTAAAAAGTTGAAGGTACCAAACATGCCATCGTAACAAGCTTTACCCCTCTGAGTCGTACTATGACTACTATAGTGCTTTTTTTAATGATCACGTTAATTTTCCGTCCAACTCGTGGGAGGTCTTACCCTCAGCGGTTTTCTTCTGGACAAGCCGTGGTCAAAGGTATCGTCCCTTCTCCCCCCCCGGTACGTGCCTTAATTTTTATCGCGCATAGGCCCACTGCTTGCCGATTTTCATGGAATGTAGGTAACTCACGCTTTCGCGCTTTCGGCTAATCAAGATGTATGCAAGAAAAAGTCCTTACGAGTATGCACTCGGTGAGACTTGAACCCACGAAATTGATCTTCGTAGGCGCGCGCGAACTACCTACCAAGCCACCGGGGACGCCGGCTGGTACTGCAATTCGGTAATGTGATATGTTGGATGCAGGAGGGATAATCACAAGCGAGGGGTATCGACATTTTTTTATTGTGCTATCTCATGATTAGACGTCCATGGCGAGTTTGGTCGCGCGGCAATACAGTGTCGTATCTGTGCCCGGAGTAGGAGGACAGGTCCTTACCCTCCCTGCTGCATGTATCCTCACCGCCTACTGGAATTGCTGGGCGGCAGCTGTGTTTAAGTAGTGGTGGGGGGTCGGCCTGACGCGGTAATGCCCCGCCGCAAAGGGTACCGTGTGTGAGGGGTATACTACACGGCAGTACCAGCACAGGCGGTTGTTTGGGGCTGACCGGCTGACCCAGGAGCAGCACTGACGCCTGTTGAAGGTATCGTATATGACGCAGCAGGCCATAGCTACGGTAAGGGGTACACCTTTATTTGCCTTGTGAGGCAATGTTTTATGGTCGGCTGAAGACCTCCAGTGAGCAACTACCGGGGTGAGCATGGCACTTTTATTACTGTAGTACCAGATATACTAGTTTCGGGACCAGCGCGTAGAAGTGCAGCTCGGTCGGGTCGCGTGAACAAACGTTCTTCGAAGTCATGTTTCGGGTGATGAGAGACATTGAGCTCTTTCATGTGAGGAGCTCGGAAAATAATAAACCGCCACCCCTCCCTGCCGTGGGGTTGCCGAGCAGCAGCAGCAGCAGCAGCAGCAGCAGCAGTAGCGCAAACACCTGTTGGAGCTATAATTGTATGTATATCGCACCATCAGTAACGCAGGGAACTGCGTCGGCTAAATCCGCTGTAGCGCAAGCGCTTGACAAGAGCTACGCATTCCGACAGTAGCAGTAGTTGTGTTTCCCTTTTTTTCGCTCCTACCCCAAATGCACATGTTGTTATTGTTTCCGGTCGACGTCTTTGCGAACGTATCGTTCCTGCTTTTCGGCCGCTTTTCTAAGCCCGATCAACGCCTGAGATTTCCATACCTCCGTCCAACCTTGTATTAAATGGTAATACCGTATTAAATGGTAATACCCAGGGAAAAGCAGGGCGACGCTTGCCTATTGAGATAGAGGAAGGAGCAAAGGCAACAAACAGAGTAACGTAGATAAAGCATAGGAGGAAGTAGACATAGCAGGCGGATAGACCTTGTCCATAGGTTTCCTTTGTTTCCGGGAATTTCTTCCTTCAGGAATGTTTTGAGTCATCAACGTTCAAGCTCATGCTGCACATTGTCGGACGGCAAGCATAGTAATAATAGCAGTACTTATGTTCCTCTTTTAGTATTAATTATTATTGTTCCGCTGACCTCTACCGGCCCCGGCTCCACGAGCAGTAGCTAGCCCTTTGTCTTGCCGTCGTCGTGACTCGGATCCGCGGTCTCAAAGCAGCGCCCCCCCCACCCCCATTCAAAATGTCTTCCTGGAGTTTTATCGCGCGTAGAGACCGGCTGTTCCTTCCTTCGCTCGTCGTTGACTGGCTCACCACTCGCGATGTTGTGCTCCCTCGCGTCATCTCTAAAGACAATGTAGTAAATCACCTACCCGCAGTATCAATGTCATATTACCTTCGAAACCCTCGCCTTTTTTTTTCTAACATACTGCAGAAATGACCCCACCCTACTATCAAGTTGTTTGTTTCCCAATCGGGGGGGGGGCATTATATAGAGGCGTGTTTTCATTAAGGGGTTGACCTCTTTTGAAATGCACACACGTTTTCGGGTAAGATCTACTTGGAATTAGTGTGCCGTACTTTTTTCAGCACTAATCGTCGGACAGATCTCTGTACTGTGCGTAAGCGCCCATGGTATTAAAAAAAAGTGCAATAGATTGAACCCGAGAACTATGCTGTTTTTCGTGTGAAGGGCTCGAGGATATTGGAATTTGACTGGGACGTTTTCTCTGCAGCGGGTAAAAGGTTTAGAGCCTCGTAGATGTTCCAGCACGCTTGGAAGCGGCGCGCCGCTCGTACCCGCCGGGCGTGGAGTTCCTGTCACTCTACACGCCACGACGGTGCAGCTTGGTCGAAATTGATACTGAAAATGAGAGTGGTCAAGTCGGTGGGAGAGAAAGAGAACGATCAGCACGATGCGGAGATGGAGGGTGGGAATCGGTCAACGTGGCGACGAGATTGAGCATGACTGCTGAGAATGGCCAACGCGGAGCCGAGACTGGGGACGAGAATGGTCAAAGCGGTGCTGAGATTGAGAGTGATGATAATAGTCGACGCGGCGCCGAGATTGGGCATGAAAATGGTCTACGCGGTGCCGAGATTGAGAACAAGAATGGTCCATGCGGTGGGAGACTAAGAGGTAGAATATTCCACGAGGCGCCGAGGCTGAGAATGATCCACGCGGTGCCGAGGCTGAGAATGACCATGGTGAACGCGGGGCCGAGCTTGGAAGTAAAAAAGGTGGATGCGGGGCCGAAATTGATAATGAGGAGGGTCAGCATGGTGCCGGGAACGATAACGAGAATGGATGTCAACGAGGCGGGACATCTGGGATCGAGAATGGTCCACGCTGTGCCGAGATCGAAGATGATAATGGTTTAACGCTGGGCCGAGGTTGATAATAAGAATGGTCAACGCGGGGCCGAAATTGACAATGAAATTGGTCACTACTGTGCAGAGAGTGAGAGTAAGAATGGTCGGCGTGGTTGGAGGCTGAGAGTGAGAATGGTCAACGGAGTGAAGAGATTGAGAATGAGATAACGGTCAACGCGATGATAAATAAATGATGATAAAAGACTCACACGGCGCCAATATTGAAATAGAAATTCGCTACGTATCACGGTTCTTTCGGCAGTATACGGAGAGCGAAAGCGCGATGGTGTTACGGTATTTCCGTGTTCCCTCTAGATTTGCTATGGAGGTGTTAATGTTTCTTTGAAAAGAGGAGCAACTCGCCTCGTTTCGGCAAAATACATCAGGGCAAGGCTAAAAGAGCTAGCTGCAAGTCCCAGCGGGGATATCGAGGTAGGGTACATGGTGCCCTGCGATTCTGCTCGGTGGCTGCATGGGTGTCCTGCGGGTTGCAATGTCAACACGATTTTCGCAGAAACTAACAACTTGATGTTTGAATTGATTGAGGATCGAAGATCCTCGGACAAACGTTCGGAGGTTTCGACACAAAAACTGGTTTTGTTTCAAGCGGGTGTGCTTTGCGCCTACAGTAAAGGCCTTACACTTTGAACGGTTCCCTCTTCCGGTGTTTGCTGTTGTATACCAACGTGTCGGAGGTAGGGGGTGCGGTCGGACCTGCGTGGAGTGCGCGGAGCTACAACAGCAGCCGTGCAACAGTCATATGTGCGACCTACGATTCACACGAATAGTCGCTCTCGATCTCCGCGGGCAGTGTGGAGAACACTCTCAACTCCTGGCATTACGTCTGATTTCCATCCTTCACCACAACGCTGTTAACCCCGTTTAGAGACCTCGCGCGAGCAAACCGGCGACTGTCCCGGTCACCGGCGAAGCACTCTTGTATACCACAATACCTTGTGCGACTGAAAACCGCAGCTGGCGGTGGGGATAGCGAAAAGAAACCTCTACCCACCCCCCGAGGGTCTATGGTCATACGACTACAGCCATGCATGATACTGAGTACCCCCCCCCGCCTCACCCTCCGTCTCGAAAGGGATGCGTGGTCAATGGTCAAATGACTGAGGCCAGCAAAAAATGAGCACGCCTCCCCCCCCTCACCCTCCCCCCTCCCCAAAAGCAGCAACACAATAATAATTATATTGTTAAAACAAAATTGGCGAGCATCCCACCTTCAAAAGTGGTAGGACGATTAGGTATGCAGCTAGTACTCGTAACTGCACCCACCTACATCTCGGGGGGGGCTGATTCACACCACAGCACACCATGCTTGGGCACTATTTGCCTAATGTAAATGGGGCTTACCGCCTCCCTCTCCAAAAACATTGGTTAAAGTTATCGGCGTTGGCCAAAAAAGCTAAAATCCCTCTCCCCTCAGGCCGCCGCCACAGCCAAAAAGCAGAGAAGGCATGGAAGTTACAGTAGTACAACACTGATCAACATCTCACCTACAACATTCTTACGTAGCGCTGATAGGTATACAGTTAGTATTGGTAAACAGCACCCACCCACGTTTAGGGGGACGCTGATTCACACCACAACTACGCTTGGTCGAGTTTACTTGCAGAAATAGAATATCAGGGTTACCGCCTCCCCTCCAAACACGAAACTGCTTTAACTCAAGGATTCTCTGCAGAAGCGAAAATGCCAACCCTGCCCCCCTCCTCTCCCCCCGCCGCCAAAGTCAAATGCGGCGAAAAAACATGAAAGGCGCGCATGGGTCTACTTGAACGGCAGAGCTTCTATCGGCATTTACAAGCACACTGACAAGTAAAAAGTGCACACGTCCCGCCACCCGTCTTACGCTGCTGAACACCACCGTTTCCTGCCATTCCTCTCCTCATCCAATCACACAAACAATGTATCGATTCCCCCCCCCCTCCCTGGTCCAATTTTTCGTTCCGGGGTATTTACTGTATGTAGTTGTTTGCCTCTGCAAATCCTTCGTCCTCCCTTCCCGGCCTGAACTGCACAACTAACATCACGATCCCACCACCCACTCCCTCACCATATTACTTTGGGCTGAGAATGTCGTCCATTCTTCCTAAAGCATGATCACGTGAGTACCACCCTATATACGTAATCCCTCGCGCCTTCCCCCTTCCCCCCCAACTGCTTAAGGTTCCGCGGAGAGTGTGGCGTTTGTTTCTCCACTCGCGCCAATAGCCGTTCATGGCTGACTGATTACACCACCGGCTAAACAAACCAAAACGCCCCCGTCTGCATGGCATCACACCAACCAACCAACGAGATTGTGGAGTGATACAACGCAGCGAAGTGGGCGATGCCGCGCAACGAGATATCGCTGTGACAGGGAGCGGTTTACTGCAAACCCCTGTGGTCTCAACCAAAACATGGACGGCAACGGGCCAGCGGCGAAGATCACCACACAAACAAGAACATTTTACGGGGGGAAGGATCGCGTCTAAAAAGGGGCTCACGTACCAGTTCTTGGAGAAGGACAGGCGGAAAAAGGAGAGGGACGTAGCGGACAACCGGCGAAACATGCTGAACATACAGACGTTGAAGGAGAGGGGGGGGACGGGATAATCGGCCTCGCCCACCTCGCGGGCGAGCCATCGCCAGCCGTAGTCCGCCATCATGCTTGCATCACCTACAAAACGATTGCCAAGTCTCGCCCCGTTGGGTAAGGAAGTGAGTACCATCGTCGTCACCATTATCATCATCCTCATCATCATCGTCATCCTTGTTTTTATCACCGTCTCCATCGCCCGGAATCATCATCACCATCCTCATCATCATCTCCGTGGTCATCACCGCCATGATCGTCATCCCCACTATCATCTTCATCCCCATGACGCCACAACTACACGGATGTAGAAAAGAAACTCCGCCCGTTGCTTTTTAAGGGCATCGCTAGGGGTGGACGGGTTGGGCCGGGGAGGCGGTGTGCGCAGGGGCGCGACGTCAAGTACACCGTCGTTTTCGCCACCGCCAGCAGCGGCATCGACAGGAGCAGCACCAGCAGCAGAATCAGCACCAGTAGCACCAGCAGCGCCCCACTCCCTGCCGCGCATGGTATCGATGGGCGAAGACGGCGGCGACCACTGCTGCTCGATGTCGCTCACGGTATCGCTGTTGGTGACGTCGCTTTGGGTGTAGATGCTGCTGTCACTAGCATATCCGCCACCACCACCACCACCTCCACCACCTCCACGACCACCACCACCACCACCAACGCCGCCGCCGCCACTGCCGCCACCACCACGGAAACCACCGCAAAACCAGCCACCACCACCACCACCACGGTACCCGCCACCAGTACCGCCGCCAACACCACCACCTCCATCACCACCAAGCTCACCACCACCAAAACCACCATCACCACGGCGGAACCCACCTCCGCCACCACCACCACCACTACCACCACCAAGATACCCACCAGCACGACTACCACCGCCGCTGCCGCCAGCACCAGCACCAACACCAGCACCATCACCAACGTGGCCACCGCCAGCACCAGCACCAGCAGCAGCACCGCCACTGAGGGGGAGGGAATCCGAGCGGGGCATTAATATCAGATCAGAGTAGCAGACGCGTGGGGGGGGAGGGGTGCTGAAAACGTGCTCGAACGAACCGAAAACAAAATAATGGCTCAAAATATCGTGGACAAAGCGTAGTAGGCAATGCGGAGAGCACGCGGCATAGCGCGTGTATAGTCTAGCGCGAGCCCACACTACAAGCACGTACTGACACTGGATAGTTTGTTATGTGTTTAATGTATATTCCGTATTTCATTCGTTTATTTTTGTTTGTGTTCTATGTTTTATTTCCTTCGTCTGTGGTACTTCCCAAAGTATCGTGTCACGTTTTACTACCTTTTAAAGGCAACGCCAGAAATAAAACGATACCTGGTACCATTCTCTGGTATTTTTTGTTACGTTTAACTACTTTCCAAGCGAGAAAACGAGATATCGTGTTTCCATCAACGTGTTTCTTCCAAAGCGCCCAACTCTCAGCGCCAATGGGCTTGCAATAGGTAAGAGACGTTTCCGATTCGTTGACTTTTGTTATTGATAGCCTATCGCAATGAATCGCCTTCGCGATCACGATAAGATACTATGCTGTCGATCCGGGGCATATACTCGATACCTCGTCTGTCACTCGCCGCGATTTTTCCAAGATTCTATCGCAAACGCGAAACACGATGTACGGAACTAGCGACACATCACTGCCGCCCCCCCCCCCCCGTACGCCGAACGTTCACGACAGACCCCAGCCTCCCCGCCCTCCTCGCGCGCGCATACTTTAGGCCTTTTCACTCACCAGTTCACGTCGGCCGTAGCGGCGGTCGGGGGAGCAGCAGTGTCGGCGGCGGGGGTAGCGGGACCGGTGGTGGGGGGGATAGCCGAAGTGGGGTTCGCGGGAGCGGAGGTAGCGGGGGCAGTGGACGTCGATGGGCAGTACCCCGCGCAGACGATAGCAGCTCCCTGCACACAGAAGTGGTATGTAGCAGCAACAGTGACAAGAAGAGGCAAAAAGAGAAAAGGGGCAAAGAGAGCGTCCAGACGACGGGACGTGGGGCGTACGAACTGCACGTAAGCTTATCGCGGCGAGTCGGTCGTTCTGTTTTTCACGGAATGACTGTGTCCCAACAAAGGAGTTCGAGGAAAATTCACCTACTAAGCTGATGATCGTGTTAGCATCACAGCCATGCCACTCGTCCGTACATAACAGGCAGTGCGGTAAGGCAGGGCATGGCGAAGTAGGTCAAGCCAAAGCAGCGCAAGACACGATAAGACACGATGGGACAAGATCGAGCAAGGCAAGGCAAGGCAGAGAAATTCAGGGCAAGGCGTTGCATACGCACACCTCGCTACCTTGAATCATACGTCGTTCATACAGTTCCTGGCTACGAGAACTCATTCAATTCCACGCCACCATGGTAAGCTACGAGTACAGTTCATGCCTGGCTACACGACCGCTCTAACTAGCCTTTCTTACCGCAATTGGCTTCAACCTTTCTCGCATCGCATCACGTCCTTGCAACATCCCCCCCCCCCCCCCCCCCCCTGATTATTTCCCCGCCCCCCCCGCCCCTCCTCTGTCCAACCCCCTATATCATATACCTGGCATATACATAGGTTGAGTTGAGGTCGGTTGGCGACGACGCCGCA
Source organism: Macrocystis pyrifera (assembly GCA_031763025.1). NCBI lineage: Eukaryota > Phaeophyceae > Laminariales > Laminariaceae > Macrocystis > Macrocystis pyrifera. Next base: position 3,791,407 of record JASSKH010000006.1, read on the forward strand.
AAACACGCCTCTCACTGCGTGAGCTAGACATCCAGGGCACCGTTTTTTTTTTGTTTGTTTGTTTTCGGCGGATATCACGGCCGGCGGTGGAGTTAGATCATTTTTCTGCGGGGAGAACCTTAACTCCGCACAAGGGGCATGACCGCACCACGTAGTGTGTATATGACTCGACACCCACGAAGCAGTTGCATAATAGGCTCATTGCCGTCTCCGGAAGTGGCCACACCAGGTGGCCACACCAGAAGCTAAATCCATTCATTGACGCTGTCATCCATATGCAAGAAAATCTGCCCCAAATGCGGTTCTTAGTAAAATGCTGCTCACTCTTCATGCGACTCGCCTAACACCTCGCAGCGCTTGCGCTTGGTGCAAGCAATGTCTGCCTGATCGGTGAAATCCCGACGTGTTCAGTCCCGGCATCGTAGGGATGCGAGGATCTACGGTCATACGACTTCGGCGACGAATGATACTGAGACCCCCCACCACCCCCCTCCTGTCTGCCCCGCCACGCCCCTCTCTCACCCACCCACCTGAATCGGAATGTTGGCCGTAGCAGCCTCGCCACCGGAGGACCGAGCTTGACGGCTGTTGAGGACGGTCGTCACCAACTCCTGGTGGCACGTGAACCAAGCGGTCTTGTTTTTCAGAAAAGCCATGACACGCTGCCTCTCCTCCTCCTTCTCTTTCTCCTCCCTGCCTGCAATCTCGGCGGCCAGCCTCCGGGCCATCCCTTCCTGCGCTCTCAGATGGCAAGCAAACGTGTCTCTGAGGGCTTCCTCCGTCTCATCCACGACGTTGATGTGGTGGCGCACGAACGCTTTGTGTTCTTCGAGGGCGTTCATCGCTGCTTCTTTCGCCTTCGCCGCCTCGCGTTCCGCATCCGCGATTCTTATAGCCGCCGCGAACGCGGCCGATGCCGCCGCCGCCGCTGCCTCCGATTCTATGGCTTCCTTCGCCGCCGCCACTTCTGCCTCTACTACCGCTGCTGCTTCCTCAGCCATCGCCGCTGCTGCCGCTTGCGCTTGAGCCGAAGCATCCGTAAGGATTCTACACGCCTCAGCCGTAGCAGCCGCCACCATTTTCTCGGCCTCCGCTTTACCGGCCGCCTCAAGTTCCTCTGCCTTAGCCGCGGCTCTCTCCTTGATCCCCGATTCCTCCTCCGCTACTGCTGCTGCCTTCGCGGCCGCCACCGCCACCACTCTTTCTTCCTCCGCAGCCTCGGCCAAAGCGATGCGCCTCCACCTCGCGAACGCGATGGAATTCTCACGGTGGAACCACCGGCGCGTGAAGTCTCCGAGGATATGGCAGGCGTGAGAGCGCTGCTCGACCTTTTCGGCTTTCTCGGTAGCCTTCCTCACCGATTCCGCTACGGCCGCTGAGTGTGCTGCCGCTGCGGCCGTCACTTTTGCCTCGGCCTCTTTGGCTTCCGTTGCAGCTCCCTCCTTTGCCGCCGCCGCTGCCTCTCCGGCCGCCATTGCCGCTGCTCGTGCCTCCGCTGCAGCCATAGCCGCTGAGTCCGCCGCTGCCCCCGCCGCTGCCGCTGCCGCTGCCGCCGCCGCAACTCGCTCAAAGCTCCCGTCGAAGGGGGCACGCGTGCGTGCTGTTTCGATCGCGCCTCCACTTTGCACCGACACCGAGATACCCATTCCGCCCCCCTCGTTCTCGTCCATCCTGGCATTCTCCCCCATCCCAGCCTTGAGAAGGTTGAGCGTTTTCGCCAACGAATCAGCCTGGATGCCACACGAGCCAATGTTCACCCTGAGGGCTCGAAGCTTCTCCTCGGCGCCAGCCAGGGTAGGGTGAGCGTCCTCTTCTACTTCACCTTCGGCTAGGTCCGCCATGGTTGCAATAGTCTCCAGCTCTGACAGGATCCCACCACCCTCGTCGACCTCACCGGGGTCCGCCGCGATTGTCGTGTTCGCCACATCCCGCACTGTCGTTTCCGCCGCGCCCCCCGCTGTCGAAGTACCCTCCGCCTTGGCGTCCGCCGCAACCTCCTTTTCTCCGTCTGCCGCACCCGCCGCTTTTCCGTCCGCCCTAGCGTCCACGATAGCACCTGCCGTAGTGTCTGCGATAGCGTTCGCCTTAGTGTCCGCCTCAGCGTCTGCGATAACATCCGCTCTGGAACCCCCCGCTGTTTCTCGTGAAGTACCCCCAGCCTTGGCGTCCGCCCTCGGATCTTGTGCATTTCCTTCTGTCGCACCCCCCCCCCCGCGTTTCCTTCCGCCTGGGCATCCACCCTAGCGTCCGCGATAGCGTCCACCCTAGCGTCCGCGATAGTTTGCGCCTGAGAGTCCGCGATAGTTTGCGCCTTCGCGTCTGCGACAGCATCCGCGTTGCACTTCGCGCGCCTAGCCGCCACCGCTGCCGCCGTTTCAAGAGCGGCAATGTCGGAGGCTATTTCCGCCCGGTCTTCCGCAGACATCTCGAACTTGCCATCATGGTTGCCACCCACCTCACCGAGCAAAAACTCGTCGATCTCCTGGTCGGTTGGGTAGTCGTCCGGCTCTTCGATGCAGTCCAGGTCGATGAACCTCTCCAACAGATCGGAGTCGGTTTCTGCATCGCAGTAGGTCGTGAGTGGGATGGGCTGGAAAACAAGGCGGGAGGGGGGGGGCGGGGGGGGGGGTAGTGGACGGAACGAGAGGGACAAGGCAGGGGAGCGTCAAGCAATGAAGGGCGACATACCACATAAATACTCGTGAAAAACAATCGGAAAAGAAGACCAAGAGTGATCTGCTTTTTGTTCCTTCGAAACCACCGGATGCGGGGGAACGCTTGCGGATAATTTCACGCCGGGTATGCAAAATACAAACCCTGTGCACCCTTTGCGTATTTTGCGCATTCATTTTTTTTTTTAAGAATCTACTGTTTGTTTCGAGGGCGGGCAATATAAATACCAAACCCCACCCCTAGCTCCGAGTTTCCCCCAAACCAACATGTGTATATTTTCACTACACCTTGGGAGGCATTGGAGTGTACAGAGACTATGTGTATACACCCGGTTTGCGAATAAGCGTCACGCTGGATGAAGAAAGGGTGCGCGCTCGGATTGTGGCCGTAACATCTACAACAACGTCAATTAACCCGTTTTCAGCCAAACGGCGACGTGTCCATTTTCGGCCAGACGGCGACGTGTTCCCCGAGCAGCAAAGGCAGCCCATACGCCCAGCACGGGCAATAAAACTTCTTACTGCTAACATGTACCTCGTACAACTACAAGTAGTGCTACATACCTAACCGAGGGCGTCCATTCGCCATCGGATGATGGAAAAAAAAGTACATCGAGCGCAATTCTAACGCGAGGGACGCGGTCTTTTTGACCCCTCTAGGCCTCAACCCTTCAAGGGAAAACTGCAGTCCCGTTTCGGGGACAAACTGCGTGATAATTGAGCAGTTAGTCGCCAAGCGGAGACTGCAACTTAAAAAAAAAAACGGTTAAGCACTGTGCTTCCTCTGGGCGGATCAACCACTTGGAATCTAGAGCTACGTTTAGGTCTCTGTACACTTACACCACTAGGAGGGTAAAGTACGCTCGCTCTCAGGCGAGGGAAACATCCAAGGGGTTCCTGACTACGCCCCCTGCAATGCAGGCAGAAACTGGGCGGGAGAGGAATGAAACGGCAGCTTTGACTTGAGGGAAATAACGGTATTCGTTTGGACGACAATCGGCGACAACGGCGCTGCATAGTTTCGGCGGAAATTTTATAGGCCTTCATACGAACAAAGTAGCCATAATGTCGCGGAAAGCCTGTCAATATTACAGATGCAAAGGTGTTTCGTTTAAAAAACGGAAAACGTGCAGTAACGGCTAACGTGTCTACTGTTGTTTGAAAAACAAACGGGGTGTACACCGCGAGAGGGTCTAGGAAAACCCCTCAAAAATGACGGCTTTCTCCGTCGTGCTCGGCCTTGTGTCAAGGCTTATACTTGTAGAAGCACTTGCAGAAGCTCATGCTATCAACAAGAAGTGAAGAACAAGAAAAAAAGAAAACACAGAAGTCTCCATCAGTTAGGGCTGGCGTTAAGCTTAGAGATATTAAGACGCTTACAATCAGCATGTGCGAAAGGTGCAGAGGGTGGGCACATTTGTTTTGGTGTTTGTATAGCGTTCCCTGCCTCCGGGTGCTTTCGAAGAAAAGTAGAGAGTTTTTTTTCTTCTTGTGGGTGTATGTGTGTGTGTGTGTGTGTGTGTGTGTGTGTGTGTTTTTTTAACGTATATTCCCATGTTTCGTTTCGGCTCTTCCCGCTGCCCTGCCTTGTGTCCCGTTCCGTTTAACCCCCGCGTTTTCCAGCCCCCACCCCCCGCTACGAGGAACAATGCGACGCCGATCTATTCGATGTGTTCCGGGACGTGGAAGGCATCGACGAGCCGGTCACCTGCCCGATTGAACAAGAAATCGACGAGGTACATTTGTCCCATTGAGATGGACGACGAAAAAGTCGACCGAGTCCACGCTGTCTGAAGCATCCCAGGTTTCACACGCTCCCGGAATCACTGTCGCTCTAGCGGCGGCTATAGGATGCACGGAGCGCTCGCTAGTGCGTTACAAAAAAAACTTAGCGCCGCCTGCCGCCGCTGGAATGGTACCGAACACTGGCCAATGCAGTCCGTCCCGGATGCGTCAGACTACGGGAACTCGATCGATAGTGCCGTACGTAGTCCATGTCAACGACACCATATATTCACGCCGTCCATCTCATTCTTCGACCGGTCAGACGACCGACTCGTCCGCGTCTCTCAGCTTTAGGTGCATGCCGTACAGATCAAAGTCGCTGAAGTTCCACGTCGCGGGGGCTGGGGGTGGGGTGTGCGGGGGGGAGGGGTGTGCTCGATAGGAGAGATGTACTCGATCTCATGCACGGCCGTAGTCGTAGGATCATAGACCCTCGCATCCCTACAATGCCGGGACGGGGCATGTCGGGTTTTCACCGACCAGGCAGACATTGTTTGCACCTAGCGCGAAGCGCCGTGAGGCAGAGTCGCATGAAGGGTGAGCTGCATTCTACTAAGAACCGCCTGCGAGGCGTGTTTGCATATGGATGATAGCTTCAATGAGTTAATTCAATTTCCGGTGTGGCCACTTCCAGAGACAGCAATAGGACTACTGCTGTAAGTAACTGCCTGTTGGGTGCCCTACCATGAACACTACTACGATTAATGATACTTCGTACGATCATTCCCCTAGTGCAGAGTAAAGGTTCTTCACCTCGCACTAATGATTTAACTCGACCACCAGCTATGATCGACCGCCAAAAAACAAAAGGCAGTCCCCCAGTTGCCTAGCTCAAGCAGTAAGCGGCATGCTTTACAGTATCGATGCCAACCGATCTATACATATAGGGGGGGGGGAAGGGCTGGAAACCGAGGGGGGCTGGACGGAACGGGGTAAGACAAGGCAACGAGAAGGAACTAAACGAAACAAGGAATGTCAACGTAAGCAAAATCCGGACAAAAAGCCAAGCACGAGACAATGGCTACCTGCTATATGTCTGACTGTTGATTGCATTGAAACACCTTGATGCAGGAAACGCTTATCCAAAAATTGCGCACCAGGTCGTATGAAAACGCATATTTTCCACAATCTTAGCGCCTTCCCACGTGCCGGCTTTAGTGCATGCCCTTGCATATTTTTGGGGTGACAAAAAACCCGAAACGGTGATAAATATATAAACACAACCCCAAACATTAGCCCTGTAACCCTCGCCAGCACTAAAAAAACAGCATCATACTGTTGCACCTTGGGAGGCGTTTGGGTGTGCAGAGTAAACTTTTCACGTCCGGTTTGCAATTTCGCGTCAAGCTTGATGAGGGGAGGCTGCGAGGTGAGGTTTTATGTAACGGCGGCGTGTCCTCATGCCCAACAAGGAAACTATTGATCCCAGCTGGGGAGCACGCGGATCCGAATCCCTATTACCACGGGGGGGGCCGTAGTAAATAGGACCTACGGTACCCACAAAAATCTATATATTTATCCATTTTTACTAACAGTATTTGGTCCTATTAACTATGGTTTCCCGTAATAGAGAGGTCGAAAGGAAAAACAAATCGGAGCGATGGCATCTCTATACAAATAGGTAACATGACTTGCTTGGTCAACTTGTGCTAAGCTTGGTTTTTAGTGTAACCCCCCCCCCCCTGTCCAGCTCTCGAAAAGGATAGCGTGGCCTCCGTGTTTTTTTTTTTTTCGTGCTCCCCTGCCCTCAACACGAAAAATATAGCGCCCAACAAGGAAAAAGAACGAGTTTTTTTGCATATGTAGCAAGCACAGTCACCCTTGGCGTCACGAAAGAGCCCCCCCTAAAAAAAATCTAACCAAAATGCCTTCCAGCCTTCACGCTTTGCGCTCGGCCACGCCTCAGCATTTGGCTGGTTTAATGAGGCGCTCGAGGGTGAAGCGCGAGCCTTTTTTGGGGGCCTATTTTTGTTGTGTTTACCGTCCCACAGTACGCGTCATGTTTGAGGTTCGATGTCGCTCACTCGCAAACCCTACATTCCCGATTTGTTTGTTTTTCAATGGGAACCAAATAAATAAACCTACCTGCACGTGGTGAAAGCCCATTCTGGACCTTCTCCAGGCGAAACCCTTTCAGCACTGCACTGCTACTCATTACACACATATATGAATATAATTCCACTCTAATTGTCCCCCATACGGAACTGTAGCTCCAAAAGAGGTTAACAACGCTCCGGCAATTGTTTTTCTCTATTTTCGATACTATTTAATATGAATAGTACCCGGTCCGCGCGATCAGAGGGCAAGACCTTAGCGAGGGAGGGAGGGAGGGAGGGAGGGAGGGAGGGAGGGAGGGAGGGAGGGAGGGAGGGAGGGAGGGAGGGAGGGAGGGAGGGAGGGAGGGAGGGAGGGAGGGAGGGAGGGAGGGAGGGAGGGAGGGAGGGAGGGAGGGAGGGAGGGAGGGAGGGAGGGAGGGAGGGAGGGAGGGAGGGAGGGAGGGAGGGAGGGAGGGAGGGAGGGGGAGGGAGGGAGGGAGGGGGAGGGGGAGGGGAGGGAGGGGGGGGAGGGGGGGGGGGGGGGGGAGGGAGGTGTTGCTTCACTTTACTCGCATACCTCGCACTCGGCGGCAGCCATCTGGCCAGTCTCCTCCGTTGATGTTGATGCAGTTCTTGAAGCAGCGCTACCTGCCGACGAAGGGCTCGACGAGGACGCGTAGCTTGCTGTCCTGGTGTACTTGGGGGCCTCCCCGTCTGGAACGGACGGGTCGCAAGGGAGAAGAACAGGTAGGAAGTTGCGGGTTTTCACATGTCGTTACTGGTGCAACTTTTAGTATTGCTAATGATGTTAAAGATTTTAATTTTTTTTTTTTTTTTTTTAGTGTTCCCCCCCCCCCGTCCACGTCCAGCTCAAATCTCGACCCCTCATGTAATGCGTAAGAAGAACGTGAAACCTTTCGTAGTGTTCAGTGTTTCCACGTTTGGTTGTCGTCGATCGCTTCCTGCCCTCATGCTGTACGAAACCCAGCTGCCTAACTTACCATCCTTTTTCGTGTCACTGTGCTTGCCGTCCGACAATGTATCGCAGTATAGCACGCATGAGCTTCAACGTTGATCACTCAGAAGCAATCACATCGTCCGAAGGAAGAAGAAAACCGAGGGGAACTGAAACAAAAACGGAAACCTATTGGGCACGAAGTCTAACTCCCTTCTTTACGTACCTACTTCCGGCTTGACCTCGATCTATCCCACATCTAACTTACTACTGAGAGGTGAGATAGTAAATGAGGGCGAGGGTATTACATGGGAAGAAAACAATTATACATATATATATATATCCCCCCCGTTTTTTTTCATCATGATAACTGCCATCCGACCACGGCAAGCAGAGTGCACGCAGCGTAACGAGCTTACTTGATCAACTCGCGCCTGCAGTGAGTGTAGCGAGGGGGAAGGGGTGGGGGGGTTGACTTCAAGAAAATAAACCCTCTTTCGAGACCCTGGGATAGTTTCGGTTGCCACACACCATCCGAGTATAAAGCCTTTTTCGAGGAGGGTGTCTCCAGATGCGAGGTCGCCAGTAGGCTACAGGAGGAACATTTTTGGGGGAGGGGGGAGGGTAACAGAGGCCCTCGTCAACCTATATATATATATATATATATGGCGTGGAGATGGAGCCTTTGGAAGAAAGCGTACACATCTATAGTAAAGTAGATAAGTCTCCGAAGTGATAACTCTATGCCAGGTACGCAGAACGGATACGACGCGAACAAGAGAAGATCGATTTTAGACTGGAGTCAAAGGCGGAGGAAGTCAACGCAAATCATCTACTACCGTAGTAAGATAAGCGGCAGCGCCGGACACTCTGCGCTTCTACCACGGGGGACCATAGTAAATAGGACCAAATATTGTCAGTAAAAATAAGGAAATATACAGGTTTTTGTGTGTACCGTAGGTCCTACTTACTATGGTCCCTCGTCATATATGTCAGACACATATTGTATCTATTTTGATCTAAATGCGTTTTTTTTTTCGCAGAACAGCTACAGAAATTCCGGTAGACTGGTGGCCCACGAGACACGCCAAGTCACATGCCAAGCTTCTCACCCTCGAGCTTAAGGCCTTCGTTTTTGCAAAGCTTACATGCAGTTAAACTATTTTTTGAAGACAACACCGTATCACTAATACGTACCGGGTACGCCTTGTTGTGTTTGCACCACGGAAGGCGCTTCCGGTGTTTTGGTACTTTGCGGCGCTCGTGATCTACGGAACGCCGGGCTACGTTAGATGCTAGGCTTGCGCCGGTCGGCATGCCAGTGGTTGGCCCTGTCACCAAAGGCTACTGCTAGACTACATTCGGTGGCGCGATGCATTCGGTGGCGCGATGTGTTCCTCACGTTTTCCGAGCTGATCAACAGATGGCGGAGTGTTGCGTACGTAGCGTTCGTCTCTGAGACGCTGCTCGGGCTGAAGAATGCGTAGGAGTGATCCGGCAGTCGTTTAAAGAAAAAATGTTGCCGTAAATGTACGTGATACTCCTCTGTCAACACCCCCCTGAGGTGAACGCTTCGTTTTTAGGAAAACGTGGCCCCGCGGGAGAACAAAGAGACGAGGGGGAGGACTTCTTCTTCAAAAACTAAAAAACAGAAAAAAAAAACGGGGGGAGAAAAGTCCCCGGGGTTTTCTTCCAAAAAAATGGCGTACTGGACACCCCCGCCGCAGACTCGCATGTAGCACGCCTCCCTGTCGTCACGTACCTCGCGCTCAACAACCAGCGATGTTGGGGTCTCAGCAGCATCTACGAGCAAGCAGAGGACGGAGGACACTTGGGGACGCTTGCACCCGTCCTCGGGGGGTAGTGCGGTAGCGACGAGGGAGAAGGGGGGGATGGCTCCTCTGATACCAAAACGAAAGGGCCCAAAAGACTCGAGAGTACCGCAAGCCCCTGTTTCGACATCGCTGGTTACTGAGCGCGAGATACGCGGCGTGCTACACACGAGCCTGGGGTGGGGGTGTTGAGGGTATCATTTTTTCGTGCTGTCCCTCGGAGGGGAGCGATGCATTACGTACGAGTATAGCGTCGTCCCCGGGGATATCAAAGAAGTAGGCGGGGGCTTCATCGACAGACAACGCTCACTCCCCGGAGAAAACGCCGCGTTTAGACAACTTCGTCGGCCTTTTTTTTTTTTTTTTTAGGGGGGGGGGAGACAACGGGGAGGGGCGGGAAGGAGGCGTTTGCAAAGGATATTATGGTAGTGTGAGCTTTATTCTAATACCTAATGCTTGGACTTACTAGGCTTTGTGTTGGAGGTGTGACGTTTTCCGTGAGGCGTGTATTTGAGATCGCGTGCCGAACTTATCGAGGTGTCGGGTACCGGTCGGCGTCGAGTTCGTACCGAATTTCACCGGACGGAGTGCTCGATCCAGTATTACGGCCGTATCGAACACTCCGGTAAAGTTCGGTAGGGTATAGCGGCCGTACCGAGCACTCCGGTAAAGTTCCGTAAGGTACTCGCCGAGCAAGAACCCCCGGTATACCTTGGTACGTATCCTCCCGAGAATGCATGCCTTTGCAGGATTAGGTGCAAGGAAGGGATGCCCCTTTCCCGAGTACCCTGCACGAATAAAAAACCAGGAAATGTAGGGGAAAAAACATGTTTCGACGCCTTCGGTGGATAAGAAACCTGGTTGAGGGAATTGACCTTACCTTGACCAGAAAAATAGGAGTCTGACGCCAACTCGGAACTGGTATTTTCCTATCGGGGGGCCTACACAGTAGTACGTACCGTCCCTGGAACATACGTGGTAAAACTCTCGGACTACTAAAAGTACAGTAGGTAGCTCTCTCTAAGGGACCCCGACAGAACGGAAAACGGTATTTAAGCGACCTTAAAATTTCTGCCCACCTTTTTTTCCCACCACTGCGTGTAAGGGATCGGCACCAACTCTGATAACTGTCTTTGGAAAAAAGTTGGAATAGCTTTGGAATAGCTTTGGAATATAGGGGGACCATATATATGTTCAAAGGCACCATGGACCTAGGAACCGACTACCGGTAGTGCCATGCAGGTAGTGCTTCTGGCTCTGCTCTGGTCACTCGCACTAGGTGCATGGAGGTTATCATCATTTTTGTTGTATCAGTTGCTTGCTCGCTCGCCGGATGTCTTCTGGACGAAAGGGTGCGGCGCTCGTCAGCTAGGCAGGCGATAACGCCTCCCAGGTATGATGAGGGGACGCTATTAATAACTACAAATCGTAAACGCCGCCAAAGGGGAGAGGGGATACCGCAGCCCCTCCAATCGCGAGCGCACTGTAAGTAGGGCCTTTTTAGTACTGCAGCCCCGTTTTGGGGACAAAGCACTTGGGGTTTGAGTGGTGGGTCCCCAAGTCGGGACTGCAGTTCTAAAATAGTACTGTACCGCCCTTTTGGGCCGAGTTAATCCTGGGATCATATTGCACAGGTATGATGAAGATCATGCCTTGATACTTGATAACCTGAAACCGGAAAGAGAAGGAGATCCTCACCGTCCGACCGAAAATAATAGACTCATGAAATCGAAAAGAGTTTTTTTTTAACCAAAATTAGGTATGCTGTGTCACTTTCGTGCCAAAAACAATTACAAGTTAAAAAAATAAAAATGAGCAAGTACAAATCACACGCCACGAGCCCTATCATTGGCCAGCCTCACATCGTACCTGTTTTTGGCTCCAAAAACTGGCCAGGTATGTCTAGATTTGTCTGCTTTGTCTTGCTTTCAGCTATTTTTGCCTGCTTTCCAGCCAATCAGAGAGGCTATACTACTGCTGTATTGGTAGCTAAATTGAAGTGATGTGGGGAGTGGAAATTGGGAAACGACTGGCAGACAGAGAAGTGTATGAGGGATACTGCTGATTTACGGAAGGGTGTTCGGTTAATATTGTACTGGTAGCTGAAATGAAATGTTGTGGGGGAATGGGAATTTGGAAACGACAGGAAGAGAAGTGTATGAGAGATACTACTGATTTAAGGAAGGACATTTGGTTTATATAGGAACGGCATCTACGCTATTTTGTCAGAAGGCAAGCATAATAATAATAATTATAACCACCATACAGAGCGTAATTATATTTCGGGACAGAGTGGCGTGATTATACCAAACCACCACATAGTGGTGAGAAGGAGAACGTGGTACAGCAGCAGCAGTATTAATAGTAGTATGACGTATTTATTATTGATATTAATAGGAGGGAGGGAGAAAGGATGAAGGGCGAGGATCGATCGTAAAATGCGGGAAAAGAAAAAAGAAAAAAAAGACAAAAAAAAAAAGTAGCGCGATTTTCCGTAGAGGCGAGAGCTTCGCACGTTTATATATGTATATGTGTGTACCAGGGATATATAATTATTTTTTTTTTTTTTGTAATGGTGGCCCGGTGTCTGTTGCTCGCAGCGCTGCAAATAATTGCGATATAAGCGCGCGAATATATATGTGCCCGAAAGCCAAGTAGCAAAAGTGCCTCCCGAACCTCGGAAAGGCGTGTATCGGGATCAGAACCTAATTTTCTTTTGTTCTACTACTACAGGCGAATAGAACAAACAGGGCCTAAAAAAGCTCGGACTACTGCTGCTGTAAATTAATTTGCCTGCGGCGAATTCAAAAAGGGGGCTCAAAATATTTTGGCGAATTTGAAAAGGAGTGTTTCACTTTTTTTCTTTGCTTGCTGGTCTGGTGAAGAAGAGACGCCGCAACTTTTTTCTGGGCCTGCGACCAAAAAAGTTGCGTGCCCAAAATCGCGTGGTGCGCTGGGCGCAACCACGCCCTCCGCGGCTGTTGCGGAAAACAGGTATTGATATGAATAGTATTTTGACTAAAATGTTGCGCCAGCGCAAGCAACAGCGCAACAGCTACAGTAATTATATCCGTGGTGTGTACCTGGTATGTATAGGATTTACGAGGACCCTATCCGTGTATTCATCTATATCTACAGATAGATCCAGCCATGGTCATAGTGCACGTAATGCTTGAAGAAGATGTACGCGCAGCAGAGCTCCATGCATCCGCACCAACAACTTTTATCCCGCAACCTGGCACCAGTGACACATAGTATAGTATATCCACGTTTCTCTGGTATATACTTCGTACATACTGTGCTGCTGTACACAGACAGGCACCAGCTATTATTCCATCGTATAACACACAAGGTTGTGTGTTGTCAATTTTTGGTGCTGGCGGAAATTCGAGATCTTGCCGTGATGGTGGAGGGTTTGGGATGCAGCTATTACGGAGGACCACAGCAGTAAACAGGACCAAATATTATCAGTAATAATAAGTACACATATAGGTTTGTGTGTGTACCATAGGTCCTATTTATTACGGACCCCCGCAATAGCTGGTAGGCAAAATTGCCCGTTCAGCTCTAATCTTTGAAGACGTGCCTGCCGAATACACAGTGATGATTGATGCTGTCCTAAAAACGAGGGAGGCTTTGTCACCAAACCGTAAGGGATTTCCCCCCCCGAGGTTTCCGGCTTCGGCTATTGGAGGGTACCACCCCGACCCGGATTTCTAACCCCAACCCTGACCCTACTAACCAGAAAGGCCTACTACTTGGTTGGTGTGCCAGTTGGTCGTTCTTGTGCTTGGAGTAGAGGCTCTATTATTATTAGCTGTTCGGGCACACACATGTAAGGAAGTTTGCCTGAACGGGCAGATCAATACGCAAACACCGGGGGATGCCGCGTGTGAGCCATGCTGTGACTGACTGCAGCACATAATCGATCGATCGATCACGATGCTTCTATCTCTGCCGCGTTGTTCCCTCATTCCGGCGCATCAACCCATCGATCGCCGAATACGGCAACCGCAGTACGTACGTAGCGCCGGTCGATCTCTTCTGAGCAGGGATCGGTGTGCACCAGGTCCTGGTAGGTATAATAAAATAGTCCGTGCGTGGTCCGTGTTCGCGAGACAATCCATGATCGCAGGCAGAACAAGCTCGATCAGCCAATAACACACCACTAGTAGCATCAGGATCCCAGGATACCAGGTACTTGTTGCTGGGTATGGTGGTACATGTATGTTTTCGTACTATTAATAGTGACTGACTGTATGTACATCAGCACTGTAACGAGGCTGCTAAAGTAGCTAGCTGCTTGCTGGGCCAGGTGTAGAATACATAGAGTTCCAAGTAAAGGTAAGTACAGAAGCTTTTCGACCAAAAAAAACTAGAACTCAAAAGAGGCAGTTACAAAAAGTCGGCCAATCAGATTGCCCCTGCCTGTTGCGTTTGCCTCGTGCCTCGTGACACCACCTGCCAAAAGTTCTTGCGGTGTTGCAGTTTTACCAGCAGCGAGTTTTGTCGGCCGCTTGGAATTCTTCGAGAGGGCACGTATACATAATACCCAGGGGCAAGGAAACGAAGAGGGGGAAAGTCTCGAATTCGCACAGCCCCACAAGGCGTTGGTCCGATTGCACGGACCAGCTCGAGCCAGGAAGTCTAGCAGGCCCCCTCACGGTCGCGGATGAAGATACAACCTCGTGCCGATGAGAGAGTGCGAGTGCAAAACTCAAACTCAAAACTGAACTGATTGGGCTGTTTGCTACGGTAGTTCGACTCGGCTTTTCGACGCGTTCGGAGTTCCGTGTCTCACGTGTGATTGAGTGTTGATTGTGAGCGCGTGTTGAGCAAGTTTATTTTTTTTGGTTACACGCTTGTACGAAGTATACTACTATTAATACCAGGTGGTACCTGGTATAACGCAAAGAGCAGGGTGCTGTTGTTGATCATTTACTCGTTCTCAAAAAGAAGTAAGAGAAGTGTGCGCCGCCAGCTGAACAGAATCTGCCGCAAACGAAAGAAGGGTCTTCATAGGATCTGTGCGGTTCCGCGGGGAAGTGGGGCGTGCATATGACTGCGCTAGTTCGCGCAGATCCTATGCGAGGGACGCCTTTTCGTCCTTGCCGAGCCCAGCATAAACTGCTGTCAGCACACAGCAGCGTACGGTACACAAGTACTACTCTCTCCCAAAATCGCAAATCGAGAAAAAGGGATCCCGCGAGGCCGACTCACAATTTTTCGGCAAACAACAGAGTAAAACACATCAATCGCCAGCGGATATCCATGCACAGCGCGTGCGTGCGACTGACGTTGCAATGTGGCGAGGTCCCATTGCCTACTGTATGTCCACGGCCAAATCTATCGTCATGTGGCCACACTTTCTTAATCCTTGCCGAGCACCTGTGCTGCTCCTCTCCAGAGTATCGCACGCTAGTCGCAAAGCCGCAGCAAAGAAATAACAATCGGTTTCTTCGTGCCGGCTCTAAAACAACTCTCTCATCGCGCTTCACAAGCTCGGCAACAACACAGCAGAGCGAAGCATCATCAGCGGGCAACGAACGCGGTGCACAGCGCATTTTGCATGGGTGCGTGTGCGACCCACCTCCCGATGGTGACGCTCTATTGCCCGGGTCCGGGACGGAATCCATCGGCATGACCATCTCGATCCTTGGACGGTGTTTGTCTGTGCAAAGCCACCACCCTTGTTTCGAGTGATCGCGTGCGGTGTGCGATCTTTTTTTTTGGCTCCCCCGGGGAGTATAACGTACACCCAACCCAAGTCCAACCTGCCAAAATATTGTTGGAAACCCAGGAATATGAGATGCGACGAGTATGATATATCAAATTTCCATATATTCGGCATCATGCACGTGTATACCGTAGTATCAAAGGCACTACTACTACTACTACTACTACTACTACTGTGTACTTGGTACACATAATGGGTTTACTCCATTTTTTTCACGAGTGTCCCATGTTGTCTTCAATACACAGTGTACTATCATCGGTGATGGACACACCGACCTCCAAGCACACATGTGATGGGGAAATGGGGGAGAAGCAAAGACCAGAGTAATACCAGATAGGCACTAAACTCTGTAAATAATAAGTATGATGTGTCGGGGGTGAGGGCGCCCCAGAAACAAATGCCCCTCCCCCCAATCCCCGGGCGGGCAGAAACATACATCAATAGCAGGTACTTTAAGTTTGGAGTATATTTGGAGTATATCATTGACATCAAATTTCATTTTCCCTCATATTTTATTTCATGGGTAGTATCCAAGGCACTACCAGGTACTACTTATTGTAACTGTATAAATATTGTGTGGGTTTATTGTTCACACTCTTTCAACGAGTACCCTTTCGCCTTTGTGCTGTGTATACTGTATAAATTATCAGCACCGGCGGTGGTGAACCGAGCACATACATGATGGGACAAGGAAAAGGGGGTTAGCGAGGGGTGAAACGGAGGCCAGAAGAAAAAAACAGGGACTTGATATCTGCCGCGGTGAATGTGGTACCTGGTAAATATTTGCAGTGAATGGATACTGGCTGAGCTTTTTTTCGTTTCAGTCTGTCCCCATTGAGGCGACACCTCTCTGAAGGTAAATATAACGACCGCTCAGTATTCATAGTAGTGTGTAATAGGCCCTTATATTTCCGCCTGGAGTGGTATGTAATACCTGGTATGCATTGGAACAGCAGTACATACGACATCACTAACAATCTCTCATGTCAGGCGCAGATTGTTGTCCTACTCCTATGACACATTTCAGTATCAACATGGCCACATTGCTGTCTTCGTCCAAAACTCGAGCCTGGAACTCTTAGCTCCCAGATTTTGACGTGCCATCGCCACGTCCGTACGAACACCTGACATATACAGCAATGGTAAAATAACGCTGCTGAGATATTATAGAATCAATAGTAGATGCGCTTGCATGAACAAACGCCACTCGGATAAAACAAAGTGCTGCATGTACTAGAAGCAGATGTCCGTCCTCCACCAAGTGAGAAGTGGCGCACCCTTTGACACCGACAGGGCCTTACGTGTGAACTTCGTTATCGAGAGAGGTGGGGGGCGGGGGTCCGAGTTGCATTTCCAACACAAAATCATACTTATCGACGTCACCTACGCGGACCCCCACCAAGCGGGAGTTCACCTGCGTAAGTGCTGATCAAGACGGACTAGCTGCTTCCGCTTCAGGGGCACGCAAACACTATGCCCGTCCTGAAGATGTATGCGTCCTTCGACAAGCGAAGCCATAAACTTGTCACCATTGTAGTGGGAAGCTTGGAGCGTCTCAGAACGGAAGGAAGCGAGTTCGTCACTCAGCTGGCGACGAGCGCGTGTTTATCGAAGGAGGAAGGGATAGGGAGGACCACGGCCAAGAAAGGCATCTGCCAGGAGCTCCTTTCCACAGATAATCTCAGTGACCTCTCAGGTCCAAGATCTCACGTCGGTTCATCGGTGCGAGCTTGTATTGCGGGGTCGCCAAGCGATTACAGTAACGGGGCGGGGGGGGAAGAGGAGGAGAAGGAGAAGGAGGAGGAGGAGCAGAAGGAGCAGGAGGAGGGGGGGGGAGGGCTGCTACCAATGGGGTAAGGTTGGCTCATAGATGCTGAGTAGGGAATAGAAAGAGTTGTACGGGAGAAGGGTAGTACAGGATTGGGGAGAATCTCCTAGTAATAGAGTGCGGAAGGATACTAACTAGAAGAAGAACAGGCCAGTGAATACGAAGAATCTGTAGGTGATAATGAGTACGCCGATCTTTTCAGGAGAGGGAACACACAATTTTGACGAACTTCGTCACATAGTTAGATTTGATTGGTGAGGCATAAGCAGACGGCACACTTGCAAATTTTGGATCGGTGAAACGCCGGCTAAGAGTCAGTAGGGTCCCTTCATGAAGGGGACGGCATTGTTGCTATATTTGTTGGTCAAAACTTCAGGTCTGACTGATCCCTACTGTAATAAGACCTTCCATATTTGAAATCATCGGCTTCTAGGCTCCCTTCACGTGTGGAGTACAGTGTATGATTGGAACAAGTGCTGCACACTGAGATGACAAAACGAAAAAAAAAAAACCCAACTGCTGTTGTATAAGTACTGGAACACCAAGTAAATGAATGTTGGCCCACAGACTTGAGTTTTTGTGCTTAGGGAAAAAAAAAAAATCCTATACTACGTTAGGTATATCTAGCAACGGCTTCCGAGTTTCTTGCTCTTCATTTAAAACGTCACAGCCTACTCTTCTTTGTGCTGGTTCCCCTACAGGCTGATGGTTCAAGCGCATCGAGCTACACTTCTTTCCTTCCCCGGCACAAGTCGACGTTACATTTTTCGAGTCGGACCCTGAAATTTTGAACACACAGACGTCTTCTATGAACCCTCACCAAAACTCGACGGAACGGTGTTTTTAGTGTTTTTTTTTCGCCTGATTTTTCGTCACTCGAGTTTTTCTTGGAAACTTGGACCTTATTTGACCCATTTTTTTTGGCCAAATAATAATAATAATAACTAAAAAAAAAACACGGTTCCGTGAAACTTCGGCAGGATCGTATAGATTTCGTGTGCATTTTCAGGGTCCATCTCTTGAAAATAGTGTGAACATTTTGACTCGTATGCGGAAACTTATCTCTTGCGTCGTCGCCTTGTAAGTGCCTGCTGTAGTTAGTCTCCGCATGGCATCGTTTTTCGGTGTTAAATTTGACTTGAAATTATCCTACTACGCAGTTATTTCTTCGGATATTTGCCCGAAACGTTTTCCAAACATTTCTGAGAGTACCTGGAAACGGCTCGTTCAGATTTTGTTTCGGAAACACATATGTTGTTGTCGCACGGAAACGCCTGCGGCCTGTTGTTGACCTTTTTGAAGGCCCGTGGTCGACCAGGCTGTGAGTCCGCCGGTAGCGCCAGCTCTAGGCCCTTATCAAAGAATGCTTGGTTATGCCACCGTCGTTGGCTTTTCATGGGGGCTGCATGATAGTTGGTACCTGGTACCAAATAAGCGATAAAAGTTCGAGTAGATAATGCAAGCGGCATTCTGCCGGGTAAATAGTCGGGGCGTTCAGCTTCAACCAGCTCGCATGTACAGTCCTGTGTTTTGTATGATGAACCTGGTGTGATTCAGCAAGCGATGTTTGCTATCGTCCGCAATGTCTAACGTGTGGCCCTCATACCTCAGTATTACGACCGTGATGAACGAAGGCATATCTTACGCACATAATGCCTCATGCACGATGCATTTCGCGTCATCCCTCGTGTTTAACGTCTCATCCCTCATGTCTCACATGGCTCAACGTCTCATATACCGCGCTGTCTCACCGTTCTCATTGCTTCGTCATGCTTCCCGCATCTCCAACCATATTTTGCTGTACAGACCAAAACCCGCGTCCCTGCAGTATACGTCGGAGCAAGACTCCATTAAAGGTTGTCGTCGTTTGTGCCGCAATCACCACTCCTTGATGCACGAACAACGAATGGTCGTTTATGGAACGAAACGCCCAAAACAATGTGTGAAACGGCAGATCGCCTTATTCATATTCGGGTGATACCAGTACTATGTCAGCCTTCTGAGTTACGTATGATACGAGTACAAGGGTAAAACTGCGGAGAATCTAACGCCCCCCCCCCCTCCTCCCCATATTATATAGGTTGGGTTGGCGTCGGTTGGCAACGACACTGTAAAACATGTCGCTTACAACTTGAGCTAGACAACCAGAGTACCGCTTTTTTGGGGGGGGGGGGGGGGGGGCGGTCGGTCACAGGTGGTTGTCCAGTTAGATCGTTTGTGCGAGGTGGACAAACTTCGGCACAAGTACTCCACACAAGTGGAAATGATCGTACCACGTAGTGTTCGGTAAGGCACTCAAGAGGCAGTTACATAGTGCTCCCATCGCTGTCTCTAGAAGTGGCTACACCGGAAACTGAATTAACTAATTGAAGCTGTCATTCATATGCAAGCCCGCCTCACAAGCGGTTCTTAATAGGATGCAGCTCACCCTTCATGCGACTCGCCCAACACCCCACGGCGCTTCGCGCTTGGTGCAAGCACTGTCTGCGTATTCGGTGAAAACCCGACACGCTCCGTCCCGGCAATGTAGGGATGCGAGGGTCTATGTTCATTCGACCACGGCCATGCATGAGATTGAGCACATCTCTCGTATCGAGTACCCCCCCCCCCCCCCCCCCCGTCCTCTGCCCACTGCGGCCCATTCCTAGCAACTATCAAGGGAGGGTTTTCTTGTGATCCGGGCGACGTGCATACTCACAACAGTGACCCGTTCTGTCCTCACCACCAGGCCTGTTTTCATGAAACATGACCCCGGGAGGACGGTACGGGCTTCCTATATTAAGTATGTATACATACATACCACATACATACATACATACATACATACATACATACATACATACGTACATACATACATACATACAAACATACAGTAGAGTAGCCCCCATCGACGACCATTTCGGTGTATACGCGCGCTCTGGCATGACATACCGGTGCATGCTTATGCATGCCAAGCTCTGCACGCAAATATTTTCCAGGACGAATTATTTCGTTGGTATTTGCACATTTTTGTGGAGTAGTTTCTTTTTTTTTTCACTCTCTTTGCTATTAATAGTTATCGCATCCATTGGTTGTTGCGGGGGACCAAGGTAAATAGGACCAGATATTGCTAATAAAAATAGACAAATATATAGTTTTTTATGTATAACATAGGCCCTATTAACTATGGACCCCCGTAATAGTGTATTTCACCCAATGGCCGAGCAAACGCTATAAGGGCGGGGGAGGGGATGTTCAAGACAGAAAAAATGGCAAGTATTGAATGCACATTTTCGGAATTCGTTTTTTTCAAGAGTTTCAATCTTTCGACGAGGAGGGGAGGCTAAATCGAGGCGGGAGGTCGGGACAGCAACCCGGGGTGGCGTAAGCAGCACAGGAGGTGCAGCGAAGGGTCGTCCTCACGGCACCCCCCCTCCCCGCACCCTCTTGGGGTGAAAAGGCTGTTTCATCACCCCCGCTATTCCTGATCACGGGCCGCAGCTGCTCTACTAACGGTGGGCGGTAGCTTTCGCGACCGCTTCAGGTTCCGTAGCCAGATTTTGGACAAACGCCTTTTGTAGCACCTCAGAGCGTTCGCGTTTGCCGTCAAGTCACACGCAAATCATGCTTATATATTCATGGCCCTAACGACCCCCCCCCCGCGTTCATCGCTGAAGGGGTTTGAGCAATCGGGCCAGTATTGCACATACCAAGGCGCATATATTTTGGGGAAAAAAAGCAAGATTATGCCGTTGGAAGGGGGTACACCCCCCCCCCCCCCCCTCCCTCGCTATGAAGCACGGCAGGGAAAACCTTTTGTGATATTTTAAACGATATAATGAGAACAATGATGGAGAAGGAAGACAAAATGAGCGAAGGACAAGCAGGGTTTAGTCCGAACCGTAGCGGTGTAGATCACGTGTACAACATTTGATGATACAATTTACAATCCAAGGTAGGAACGACGCGGGGCTCACAAACATGCTATGTCGTTCTATTACGGGGGTCCATCCTTAATAGGACCTATGGTGTACATAAAAACCAATATATTTCCCTATTTTTACTATCAACATTTGGTCCTATTTACTATGCCCCCCCGTAATAGATGTAATGAAAGCCCACGACACAGTGTGGAGAAATGGGTTGTGGAAAAAATTGTGGGAAATACGAAGGGATCAGAAGAAACATGTGGAGAAAGATGAAAATGATGGCGGAATGTGCGAGAAATGCTGCCTGCGATGCTGGACGGGGAAGGAAAATATCCAAGTATGCTGACACTTTACAAGGAGTTGCACAGGGATGCACGTCGTCACCTAATATGTTCAAGATGCATATATATATATATTAACGACCTGATAGCGGCAGTCGAAGCAGCAATGCAGGGAGTCACGGTGGGGGGAAAATTGGTGTCGGGATTGTTTGATGTTTGCGGATGACTTGTGGAGATAGCAGAAACACCAGAAGGAAAACAGAAGGCACTGCAATACACTAGTAAACGGAGGGTGACGGCGAACGTAAGGAGGTGCGCAGTAGTTGTATGTTAACAAAGACAAGGGGAACCCGGTGAACGTCGGTTGGAAGTGGGGAGAAGATGAACTACCGATCGTAGACCAGTATACGTAGCTTGGCGCAGCAATATCAAAATATTGCTCTTGGGATACACATATAGCAAAAGTAATTAGAAAGGGTAAATCACACGTAGGCAAGATGTATGCAATCCTAACAGACTCGCACCTTGATACTCAGATTAGGAGGTGTAGCCCGATGAACGCGATAGTACGAAAGCTAGAATATGTAGGAGAAGCATTAGGAAGAGGACCCGAAGTTCGTAAAACAGCTGAAAACAGTAAAGATGACAGCAGCTGAAAAAAATACTAGGATGCTCAAGTACGACGGGCCATACAGTAATAAGAGTAGAACTGGGAATGTACCCACTTAATACAAATTGGGACGCTAAGGAGTTGAAATTGCGGTATGAAGTAAGGAACATGCCAAAAAAGAGGTTGCCAGCCATAGTTGATAGAGCTGTATCGGAGAAAGCAGCAAAAAAGAGTCAGGTGGAACAAGGTGCGATGGCGTAGTCGAGAAATGGAAGGGTATAGGAGGAAACCAAGAAAACATTATGTCCGCCGGGAAGTTTGGGAGAAACAAGACAAAGGTAGAAGAAAGGATAGAAATAAGGGAAAGTCTAGCGCTAAAAAATAAGGTATAATCGGAAAAAACACTTACAGACACGCGGGGGGGTGGAGTGAAGGGATAGGAATGCAAACGTATTTTCACGGCCCAACAGACTTCGCGGAATCGATGAGACTGCGATTTCGTAGGAGACCTGGACCTGCCGGATTGAAGAAATAGGTGCCTGGTATACCAATAGCTGGGAGGAGGAAGTAGAGAGTAGATTTCACGTAGTACGAGACTGTGAAATGTACAAGGAGGAACGGGATGTATTAGAAAAGGAGCTGCGGGAAATAAACGAATGTGACATGGAGGAGTTTGATACACTAGATAGCAGCGAGGAAACGATCGCCATCCTAGGAGATAGATGATGGCCACAGGCGGCGAAACAGGAAGAGGACAACATTAGCACAAGGTTTCTATTCTATGCAACTTATGGAAATAACGTAATGAGCGCCCAACTGTAGGAGGTGTCTCTATTAGGAGTAGAAACGGTGCTCCGTCTCGAAAGGGATGCGAAGGTAAACGGTCATACGACTACGGCCATACATGATAATGAGTACACCCCGCCCCGCCCCCCTCGCTGGAGATGTGGCGGGAGCTTCGGTGTTTGGCGCTTTCCAGATAGCTGTCGTACGGGTAGAGATCGTTTCCTCTGTCGCTTTATCCATCGCTTCAGGGGCCTTAGCCTCGCAGGTCAAAGAGGCGAGGAGAGAGGTTCGAAGATATTCTACTGCAGTTCGCGCAACCTTCCGTGTTTCTGCATTCAAGGCTCTTCAGGGTGGGCTCACGTTATGGTATTGTCCCTGGAAGGCCTGTAACGGTCCAGGATAGGGAACACGGGGGTGGACAGACGGGTGCACCGCTTGGAAGGCCTATACGCATAGGGAAAACTGGGGCTCAGCGCGTAGGCGTGGCCGAGCGCCACCAGACATGGACCTTGGAAGAGGGGGTGCGTAGGGCGGGCACACTCCTCATAAAATCGTCTGGTCATGCTTCTGCAATAGGTGGCGTCGGCGAACCAACGGCCGGCTTTCTTCGGAATGGCGTAAAGCTGCACGATTTTTTTCACAACCTTCTCCGTTTTTTCTAGGAGAGCACACATATCGTGCTGTTTCGCTCATGTTTTCGTTTTTTCTCTTCGAGTTACGCCCGAAACGGTCCTGGCGAAGAAAAGGCTATACGCACTCTCTGTGGCTAGTGCATCTCCGACTTCGTACGAAGAAAATTTGGTGAGTTGGGCAATCTTCGATGTAAACCGATGATCAGCGAGATTGGGAATGTAGAAAAGTCGGAGCAAGCTCCTCCGCGAAAATTCAGGGGAAGGCGTCCCAAATGATCCGGGACGAGAAGGTAAACAGATTAGACTAGCCACTGTACCTACCTGTGCCCAACACTTGTTCCGAAGAAGATACAGTAACGTGTAAAGCTCCCACAAGAAGCCTTGAGTTAAGCTAGAGAGCAAAGACAATGTGATGGATACAAGCGGACTTACAGTATGGGCCCGCCAACAAGAAACACCTAATCTGGGCAAGCCTGAGATTCTTAGTGGGGCGCCATATTCAAACCACCTTGACCATAGGCTATTATATAACATTTGGTGTAGAGTTCACCACTGACCCGTTTTTCTTAACCCGGTTTTCTTAGCGTTCTCCAAAAAGTGAGCGTTATGTTCTTATTGGGCACTTTCTTGTTGGCGGGCCTATACTGTACCACAGTAAAACCGCAAGTAAATATGTAAATAGACATGGACGACGCATGGTACACATTTTGTGTGCAATGGAAACGAGAACAACAACCGCGTTCATTTTTTTTACCGCGACGAGTTGGCACTTGATTGTCGTTCAATTCGTCTAAATCGGGTTGATGCAGCCATGATTGGTTGATTGAAATCAACGCAATAGTGAACTACACGATGACGCAATTAATAAGAGCCCATCTTAACGGGGAACACTAAATTTCGTTCAAAGATGCAAATTAAATTAGAAAAAAAAACCAAGTCAAATTGAAAGAACCGAAAGTCCTCGATAAGATGGGCCCTTAAATTAAATTAGAAAAAAAACCTTAAATTAAATTAGAAAAAAAAATCAAGTCAAATTGAAAGAGCCGGAAGTCCCCGTTAAGATGGGCCCTAATAATGAATACCAGGTATCGTTTTTTTTTATCAAACAGTTTATTTCACAGATTCCGGCGCCAGCTGCGCGAAGGGGACGGGGCCACCTTGTTTCGCTAATGCACGGGAATCCCCCTTCCTCCCCCCCCCTCCCCTTCTATGGTCATGCGACTACGGCCATGCATGAGATCGAGTACATCTCTCCTATCGAGTACACCCCCCCCCCCCCTCTACCACGCTATCTTAAGTGCAGCGTGCCGTACAATGCGACAAGAGTGCGGTCAACAACGACCGTGTTTTCACTACTGTACCATGTTTTCACTACTACTGTACCGTGTTTTCACTATTATTGTCCCGTATTTTCACTATTACTGTACCGTTTTTCCACTACTACGTACCGTGCTTTCACTACTACTGTACCGTGTTTTCACTACTGTACCGTGTTTTCACTTCTACTGTACCGTATTTTCACTTAGGTTTCGTCAATGCCCTACTTAGTTTAGACATATCATCGATTGTTTTACCACCATTCGCGTGCTTGCGACACCACGAATGGCGTGCATGCCACAGCAGTAGGTAGATTTCCGATGTGCTTACAGGACGCGGCAGCACCAACGCTTTCTATATACGTTTTTTTTTTCTGTAAATGAAATTTTCACATCCCAACCTTTCCCCGCCCAAACGATTGCGTTGTCTTTGTAACGACAAATTCACCTATCACGAAGAAGCAGCAGCTACGTGGTGATATCATAGGTCCCATTCGGTTGCGCCGCAGGCAACTTTTTTTCGCGGTTAGGGCTGAGGGGACGACTCGTGCGCCGGGTGGTGCACCGCTCGACCTTGCCATGAGGCGCGGGAGCAAAAGAAGAGATGGTGTTGCGAACTCTCAAAATAAAGCTGTAGAATACGTAGTAGTTGTGAGGTCAAGGGGTCTCTCATCCCTCTTCCCCGTGACCCTGGAAAATCACCCAAATATAATTTTATGCAACCCATTCGCAAACATAAAACCCACCGCATATTCTCGTAGGACAATTTGGGGTTCCGTAAATCACGCTACAATCAGCCAATCACAGTGCATCAGACATTTTCGCGACTGTGAACAACTGCTATGCCCTATAGCCCCTCCCCATTCGCGGGACTCTGTCAGGATCATTAGTGCCAATGCGTTTCTACTGCTGTGGGTCTACAATCCTCCAACACATACGTTCTCTACCCGTGGCACTATGAGTATTATTAGTGCTATCAATTCAAACACGGAAATTCCAAAACCGATAAATTTTAAAACAGCTGCCTCCCTGGATAGAAAACACCAAATTCATCCAGAATCCATAAAATCAAATTATATGCAAATTTCTAAACCGTACTGTACTGGCGTAAGCTTCAACAATCTCCCAAACACTCAACCGCCGTAACTACGGACCTCTGTCCGCGATATTCAAACGGCAATCAGTTCAAAAACCTACTACACATGCACAACAAGGGCCGGCCCTAACGAGGACAAAAAAAAACAGAATAAAGAAACGAAATAAAGAGAGAAACAGGCTTCCGCTTTTTCGTAAAAAGCAGCATGTATGTTGAGTTCTAACGAGAAAACAAGCCGGAAAACAATTCGCTTCGTTGTTTTACCTCGTTAAGACCTCCCCGTTACATCACAAAACGCCCCCCCTTTCTTAGAAAAAAAACTAGCAACTAATCATGTTAGTTAAGTTCGATAATCAATTAATTATATCATGATAAGTTGATATCAATATAGTCAACAACAATCAATGTTGTATCACATCACATATATTATAAGTGGACAACTCGAGCAATCCCACAACGTGAATAATAATATTAATAGCATTATTCACTAAAAATAATCATAATTATTGACCCTTTTAGGAGTGCAGTCCCGTTTCGGCGACAAATCTACCAAATTCCAAGTAATTTGTCCCCCAAATGGGACTAGAGTACTGAAGGGTTAACGAGTTGATGTACGTCTTCATATTAGTATACCTGGTACGTGTTTCACCATAATAGGATGAAACACGTTAAGACAGATACACATTATGGCCTCTGCCAGATGATATCAGCAAGAGGGCTTCCAGCGAGGGACTCCACCAGTCTCGCTGGCCTCGCACTCAGTAAGTCTTGTTCTTAGAGCTTGTATTATCACGGAGTGATCCTCATCGGACCACGAGCCAGGTGGCTAGGGGACATCACACAGGATCCCCGGCCACTGCTCCACTCACACATGCGATTACACTGAAACCTCCACGGCTTGGTATCTTTTGGCTACAGCACCCCCAAAGCGAGTTCACTCGACACGAACGAGCTTGACAAAACCAAAAAACCAAGACGAAATCGCATGCGGCAAATCACAAATCAATGCTGAACTCTGAAGCAATTTTAATCTTGAGCGCACGGGTCATCCGTAATTTGCGCAATTCCTTCACGACGAAGTCAGGCGCAGCAGAATAAATCGACCGCAAAGACTCCCACGTGCGCTCCTCTGCTTCGAAACCATCCCAATCGACCAAGACAATCACCTCGTTGGCATCATCTTCGGCCACATGCACCAAAGCATTCATGCGGCATTCACCCTGCGCAAAGGAATGTTGGAAAACATCCTTCAGATCAGCGGTGACGTTCAACGTCGCATCCGCATAAAATCGTAAACGAGCCACGTGAGCTTGATGCACCTTCCCAGAAACGATGTTCTGAACTGAGTACACATGATCATGATCAGCTGCTACCACACGCCACGGACCAGTCCATGTGGACAACAATTTCGGTGTGACACCCTGCCGACGAACACGAGCATACAACACGAAATCACCAACCGCAAATTTTGGCAACACCACCTGGCCCTGAGCCTGTTTACGTTTGTTGTCGCGAGACACGGCAACAGCTGCGCGAATATCGGCGCAAAATCTCTCCTGCTCTGCAACGACTTCACGGACGTTCGCACGCAACAAGTCAGCATTCATCACGTCAACATTCCACCTGCCATCAGACTCAGAAACGAGCGCCGAGAAATCGGTACGCGGAGCACGCCCAAACATCACGCTGTACGGAGTGCTTCGGTAACGTTCACGAAACGAAGTGTTCAAGGCCCACTGAGCGGCCGGCAAAACATCAACCCACTCCGAAACCTGACGACGCTGTTCTGACAGAATGGAACGCAGAGCACGTACCACCTCTTTTACCATGCGTTCACACGTACCGTTCGACCACGGCGTGTAAGCGACAGCAAAACGATGTTCGATGTGCAACGCGTCGCTCAACAAAGCAAGCACCCTGTTCTTGAAATGCGTGGCGGTATCACTCACCCACACACGCGGCACCCCCAAAGTCTTACACCAGGCTAGCAAATGCTTCGCTGTGACCTCGGCTGTACAAGCCTCGGCCGGTTCCAACGCCACGTAGTTGGACAAATCATCCATGATGACCAAAACATATCGGAAACCATCCTCATCAGGCAGGCCATCGCTACCTTCGGGCCCGCTGTGGCCAACATACAAAAAATCAAAGTGCACCACTTCTCCCGGAGCGGTACCATGCACCGTGTCTCCGTAGGGACGAGGAATGAGTGCACCTGCACGCGTGTCTACACAGTGCAAACACTGGCGAACGAATTCGCGAACCTGAGAATCCATGTGAGGCCAAACACAATATTCCTTCAGGCGAAACAAAGTCGGCGCCACACCACGGTGACCAGCCGAGC
Source organism: Macrocystis pyrifera (assembly GCA_031763025.1). Classification (NCBI taxonomy): domain Eukaryota; class Phaeophyceae; order Laminariales; family Laminariaceae; genus Macrocystis; species Macrocystis pyrifera. The sequence continues at coordinate 3,819,225 of JASSKH010000006.1, forward strand.
GCATGTGCGCGCACACCATCAAACGAGTTTGAAGAGCAAGATCATCCGGCGGAATCCACAAGACGTCACGCACCCCAACACGCACACGAAACAAACCATCATCGGCCAAGGTAGCTTGACCGAAGGTTGTCGAAAATTCATGAACACCAACGCCGATACGAGCGACAGACCTTTGTTGCGAGGCACGAATCACATCCAATGCGGGAAGCGAATCGTCAGCATTACATGGGCTGTGCACGGCAACCGAACGAACAGGCACCGTAGGAACTTTGACCCAACGAGACAACAGATCCCCCCAACAGTTTCGATCGCCAGGGATGTGTTCGATTGCATAGCGGTATTGTCCTAAAACACCCTTCCAATTCTCTAGGCGTTGTGCCATGGTCTTTGTGACCGTCGTGACACACTTCTCCGGATTGAAAATGTACTGCAAGTTTCGATGATCAGTAAAGATATGAACACCACCCCAAAGCAGGTATTCGAGCCTCCGGAACGTATTAACGATCGCAAAACCTTCTTTGTCGACAGTCGCCCAGCGCAACTGCGAACCTGTGAACGAACCACTCAGAAATCCGAGAGGCTCGTGAGACATGCTTTCCAACGCCAATCCACTGCGAAATTCGTGTTCAGGCACTTGGGTGAGAAAACTACCCCAATGGAAATCAGAAGCGTCAGGAAACATCAAAACAACGCACCCGGGACGAGGATGATGAAGCGGCACTGCTTGCGCCACCAAACCCCGTGCGGCATTCCACGCCCGCACCCGATCCTCCGTCCACGCGGTATCCTTGATGACACGATTGCGCGCCACTCGCTTAGTCCGACGTGTAGCCCCAACAAGGAGCTCCTCCAAAAAATCACGTAACGGTGCTACCGTTTCCGCTAAACGTGGTAACGATGTACGCAACCAGTTGACAGCCTGCAAGAATTGCATTAGTTCTCCAGCGTTTTCGGGACGACGCATTTCACTTAAACCTTGCACTCGAGCGGGGTCATGGGACACGACACCATTGGAATACACCTTACCACACCAGACCAGTTCACGAGAGAAGAAGGTACACTTGTGGGCGGCGACAAACAGTCCAACATTCTCCAGGCGTTCAAGAATGTCATCAAGCAGCTGCAGAAGAGCTTCTTCGGTGTCTGCGAAAAAGAAAACGTCATCGACCCAAACTTTGCAATCCAAACCACGCAACACTTCAGTCATGACACCTTGGAAATAAGAAGTCGCATTCAAAACACCTTGGGGAACACGGGTAGGCGTGAACAAACCGTCGCTTGTCGCCATGGTGAAGACGTCTTGCGCCTCCGGAGCCAAAGGCATCTGCCAGTACCCTTGAAGTAGGTCCAGCTTGCCGAAGAAACGCGCCCCCAGCAGATCTCCCATGTCTTCATGGTTGGGCATGACGCCCGGGGACTTCTCCACCTGTGCGTTCACCGCCGAGTAGTCGCTCACCAAACGGAAAGAGTCCTTCTTGGGCACCGCCATCGCCGGACTCGCCCACACCGCCTGGATGTTGTGGTAGACAAAGCCAAAAAACACCAAAGCAGCAATGCACTTCGAGAGCCAGTCCCTTTTTGTCGGTTCGTACCGACGTGGCGTTGCCTTGACAGGCTTCGCCTGTTGCTTCAGCTGCACTCGCATCGGCTCCACTTGCGCTGGCGGATCACCACACAGCGCACGGCGAAAAGCACCCACGCGACGAGCCAAAATTTCGCGCAAACGGGTTGCTCCGCCGACGCTTAATCCACTCTGCTCTGCCTGCTGCACGCTGTCCTCCAACGCCCGTTCTCGGGCCGTCCGCTCCGCCTCCGGATCCATGAACATGTCTGGCCCCCGGTCGACCAAATGTTCCACCGCCTTGTCCTCCGGAGCATCCACCGTAGCCTCGGTCTGAAAAGCACGCACGGAAACCGTCACTCTGCGCGCCGCAAGGTAACTCGGAGTCTCCACACCGGTCGATACCGGCACTGCGCGAGGGCGAAGCTTCTCCAGAGCTTCACGGTAGACGTCGATGCCAAGAGCTTTCATGGTAGCCATGCCAAACAGAACGACGTTATCTGTACCAGGCATGACCGCGAAAGTGATGGGCTCCAATTTCACCGCTCCCCACGGCGTCCGTACACTCACGGCAATCGGCACCGTTTTGTGCGTGACCATCACTGAAACACCCGTAGCGGTTTTCGCCTGCTGCGGGCCATTTTCGAACGGAATTTGCAGATCGGCGCCGCCGAAATGCGAAGACAGCTGCTGAAGTAAGCCGACACCGATGGACGTGAGCGCCGACCCCGAATCAAGGATCACACGCGCCATCAGCGAACCAACCGACCCTGGCAAAGAGAGATCAGCGCGTAAACACTCAGCGCTGCGATCGACAGGCACTTCACCTGCAGTTGAACTCTGGTCGGTACCAAGAGTCACCTGACGCCATGGCTGCTCTGCTACAGCCGGCGCCGAAGAAATAGAATCGGCGGTCCACCCCGACCAAGACGCCGAATATACAGACGGTTCCGGCGCTACCGCCCCTGCAGCAGCACCAGACACTGACTCCGCCCGCTCGGTGGATGGCGAAGTTCTCGCTCCAGCAGCACCCACCGATGTTCCAGCTCCTCCAACGTATACAGCTCGGCCGGCAACAGACGAACCAGATCCCGACCCAGCGGCTCCTGCCGCTGGCGCACCAGAAGTTGAAGAAGCAACAGCAGAAGTTCCACCGTCCGCTGTCAATTGATTGCCACCACGGCCACCGCGCCCGCGTCCATGGTTGAATCTGCCCCGGCCGCCATTGCGGCCCCCGCGATACCCTGACGACCCGCGCCCACCACTGCTGGGAGCTGTGCCGCCACCGCGAGCTTTTGGGCAATCAGAAACATAATGGTTGGGATCACCACACTCGAAACAGACGCGAACAAACGACTTTTTCGCGGACTGCTGCTGTTTCGGTTTCTGCTGCTGTTGGCGTCGCGGTTCAGCTGCCCCTGCAGCATCTTTCCGACCATACGCCTCGATGAATTTCCACTGTTCTGCAGCAGAAAAAAAATTTGGTCCATGACCAATGCCGGGTCCTTCTTCCACCCTGCAGCGTACGTTAGCTGGCCTTTTACGTACTTTTTGAACTCGGACGGCCATAAGCCATCCACCAACGCCATGCTCACAAATTCCGCCGGTCCGGGCAACCACGAACGGTCCTGCGCGCGGTACATGGCATGCACCGCGTGATTCTCCGCAAAATACTTTTCCATAGCGGAGTTTACCATCATCGCGCGGTCTTTGACGGATGTTTCACCGCCCTGCTTTTCATCGCGCCTCATTGAGAGAACGCGACGCAAGTCCGCTGCCGCCCGCGAGGTGTCAAATCTGTTGCTGGTGGTTGTGTAACCAGCGTGCTGCCTAACAGCGTCCAACAACTCCGAGGCGGTCATCGTAGTCTGATGCTTGTAAAATCCCTCAAAACACCGATGAATGTAATTGGGGATAAGCTGGCCCATGCTCACTTTGGAGTGCTGAACCACCCCCTGAGCGTTGGCGAGCTGCAGCCGTTCCTCATAATCGAGGTACGCTGCGTAAAAAAACACGAGAGGCCTGCTCGGTCCACACCTCTCCGTATTTCGGTGGAGTCAGAGACTCCCCTACCACCAGCGGCGTGCTTGCCGTGTGCGCCATAATCCACAGCAGTCCACCTGGACTCTACTGTAATAACGGAGAAACTGCCGCCTGACCTGTGCGTCCTCCAGCTCCCGGAGCGTCCTCCCCTGCTGTGCGCTTCAAGCCGTTTCGATCCGTCCAACGGGCCAACTGCCTTCCCAGCTGTGACCCAATACTCCGCAGCCGAAAACTCCTCCAACAGAAGTTCCGCGAATATCTAGATATTATGGCCTCTGCCAGATGATATCAGCAAGAGGGCTTCCAGCGAGGGACTCCACCAGTCTCGCTGGCCTCGCACTCAGTAAGTCTTGTTCTTAGAGCTTGTATTATCACGGAGTGATCCTCATCGGACCACGAGCCAGGTGGCTAGGGGACATCACACAGGATCCCCGGCCACTGCTCCACTCACACATGCGATTACACTGAAACCTCCACGGCTTGGTATCTTTTGGCTACAACATACAAAAACAAGACCAATAATAGAAAATGAGTTCAGAGCGAAAAAAAAGAAACACTTGCCTTTCAGAGGTTGATGTTAAGTATCAACCCCTGGCGGGATTCGAACCCGCAATCTTCGCCTTAGGAGGGCGACGCCTTATCCATTGGGCCACAGGGGCATGTGGCAATCAACAAGCCACACTGCCGCTTTAATGCGTTTTTTTTTTTCCCGAGAACTTTTGGTTTAATACCGGGCAAGTGTAACAGCAGTACATAGAACTACTTACTTAGATCTCGATCTCTGAGCGTGCGCGGTTGGTACATCCCTGGCCTCTCAGAGCTCCCACTTGGAAATCGCCTCCTTTTATATTACTTGCCGGACCCTTCCAGCGGGTCTTTGTTTTCTTGTACTTTCAGTCCTTCTTTCCTGTTTTCTTCTTTCATTTCGTCGTGTGCGTGCGTGTACTCCGAGCACGGTTGCGCGGGCGAACCCGGCACCGTCGCGGGTGTCAGCGGATGCTGGCGGGTAGAGGGGGAGTTGCGAGGAGCGCGGTCGCCGCTTTCATGCCTAGGCGTCGCGTGTGCCTGGAGACACGAGAAATGCATCAAAAGGCTCTGTCTGGCCTCCATTTGTGATTTTTGATAGAGTACGTACGACTATTTAAGGGGCGTTCCGTATTTTAAGATAATATACAACCGGTGCTTATTTTTGCGACCGGGCTGAAAGTCAAAAGAGGGAGGTACCCCGAAAGAGCACCAACATTGTCGAGTTGCGTCGAGGTCCACGGTGAGCACCGGGCTTCACGCGAGGCGGGCGACGGGGCTCACTGTGGAAGAGAGGGACGAAAGCTTTACCCGGACTGAATCGGTTGCGAGATGGAGCGAGCGGCGTACGAGGCTGAGAGAGAAGCTCTGCTGTTTGATTTTTTCTTTTTTTCATTTTTTTCTTTTTTTGACTGGTGTAAGGTGTTCCACTTAATTAAGTAGTAAATTATTACACGAAAGGGGACGGGGATTTTTTTTCTTTCAGAATTTTTCGGTTTCATTTTCATTGTGTTTGCTGTGTTGTTGCTGTGCCGTTGTGATATGAGTAGAGCACTCATGGGCTATAGATATAGATAATACGTTGCAGTCTTGTAGTCTCACGAATACGAGAATAATCCAAAGAATGGATTAACCCGGCGGATATTCCGTTAGTTGAGAGTAACGTTCTCTTAGGATTGTTCCCTAGGGCAGAAAACCCCTTAGACGAGAGTAATGTTCCTTAGCGCAGATAGGACCACGAAGTGAGATATTCTTATATTAGCAGAAGAACGAACGGTAGCCACAGGAAAGTTCTGTAGGCGTACATCAGATAAGAGGAATTTAGGAGAGCTTGTGGCGTGGGGTGGGACGAGTATATCTGGGCGTCGAGTCCCGCCCCCCTACCTCTCACTTCTCTACCAGAGCACCTCCTCAGCTCTCGCCATCAATAAGAAGATCTAAATCAGAAGAAGCGAAGCACTGCTTTCCAGCTGCCAGAACAACCTGCGTCCCTTACCACTACCCTAGAGCGGTCGCCGCATCACACCGTGCTGTGCTTCATCTTTCTCCATACATACGAGTACAGACACAGAGCGTATCGAAAGAAGAAAATAAGTACCCTATCTGGGATATCTACGTACGTACGACATGTGAGCGAGCGTACGTAGCGGAAAACCGCCCACGACGCGAAGTATATGTGGCGTCCGAGCTGTTTTCTCCTGAAGCATGGCGGCGGGGGCGGGACTCTTGGCATTATCAAGTCGCCAGTTTGCAATTAACTACTGTAAATAAACTACAGGGAGGGGTCATGAAAAAAACAATATTCAATTATGGACCTCTGTCCGCTTCGCATAATTTGATGTACTTTTCCTTCCTGAGCGAGCGTAGTGGGCGGCGTAGGCCGCCCGCGGAGCGAAGCGCCTTGTACACATACATATATATATATACACAATGTCATGTACACGAGCATCGCATTATTTCTGAATTCTGTATTAAAATAATTGTCCTGTGCTGACCCGGGCAGCATCCAGGGGGTGGGGGCCGCTGGCCTACATCTTTGACAAGGAATTTTACATATATACAAGGCGCTTCGCTCCGCGGGCGGCCTACGCCGCCCGCTACGCTCGCTCAGGAAGGAAACATCAAATTATGCGAAGCGGACGGAGGTCCATGATTGAATATTGTTTTTTTTATGGCCCCTGTAGTTAGCTGCAAACTGGCGACTTGATAATGCCAAGAGTCCCGCCGCCGTGCTTCAGGAGAAAACAGCTCGGACGCCACATATGCTTCGCGTCGCGGGCGGTTTTCCGCTACGCTCGCTCACACGTCGTACATACGTACATACCCCAGGCAGGGTACTTATTTTCTTCTTTCGATACACTCTGTGTCTGTGTACTCGTCGTATGTACGAAAGATAAAGCACAGAACGGCACAGCAACACAGCAAAAACAATGAAAATGAAACCGAAAAAAAATTCTGAAAGAAAAAAAAATTCGTGTAATAATTTACTACTTAATTAAGTGGAACACCTTACACCAGTCAAAAAAAGAAAAAAAATGAAAAAAAGAAAAAATCAAACAGCGGAGCTTCTCTCTCAGCCTCGTACGCCGCCCGCCCCTCTCGCGACCATCTCGCCACCGATTCAGTCCGGGTAAAGCTTCCCTCCCTCTCTTCCACAGTGAGCCCCGTCGCCCGCCTCGCGTGAAGCCCGGTGCTCACCGTGGACCTCGACGCAAGCTCGACAATGTTGGTGCTCATTCGGGGTACCTCCCCTTGGTGACTCTCAGCCCGGTCGCAAAAATAAGCACCGCTTGAATATTATCTTACAATCCCGGACGAACCTTAAATACTCGTACGTACTCTATCCAAAATCACAAATGGAGGCCAGACAGAGCCTATTGATGCATCCCTCGTGTCTCGAGGCACACGCGACGCCTAGGCGCGAAAGCGGCGACCGCGCTCCTTGCAACTCTCCCTCTACTCGCCAGCATCCGCTGACACCCGCGACGGTGCCGGGTTCGCCCGCGCAACCGTGCTCGGAGTACACGCACGCACACGAATCGAAAGAAGAAAACATGAAAGAAGGACTGAAAGTACGACGAGAAATGGAGAAAACAAAGACTCGCTGGAACGGTCCGGCAAGTCATAAACGGAGGCGATTCCCAAGTGGGAGCTCTGAGAGGCCAGGGATGTACCAACCGAGCACGCTCAGAGGTTGAGATATCTATAAGTAATTCTATATATATATTTTTTTTATAATTTTTGAAAAAAAAAAAAAAAAACATCAGCTGTGAGTTCGACTGATTATTAAATAGTTGATACTCAACTTTGCAAGCTGCGTAATACGCCTCGTCTATATTCCATTTTTACCGAATTTTACAAGTATTATTGTGATAAATCAATACGCGCGTTCGGTTTATCACAATAATAAAATACTTGTAAAATTTCGGTAAAAATGGAATATAGACGAGACGTATTATTACGCAGCTTGCAAATAATGTTGAGTATCAACTATTTCCTCAGTCGAACGCAAAGCTGACGTAGGATTTCACAATTTGAAAAAAAAAAATATAACGTCGTTCGTACACATTGGCTCAGGTAATCGGTCGGTCTAAAAATGAAATGGCACAAAAACGTACTGGATACGGATGATAAGCCGTGGGTTGGCCTATGCCGCTGCCCGTGCTATTTGATTTTTTTATAAATTTTGAAATACGTCAGCTGTGAGTTCGACTGATTAAATACCTGTACCTGGTAGTTGATTTTATAAATTTTGAAATACGATTTACAGTGAGTGTTGCACAATTCAGGTTAGACCGCATTTATTATCCGGCATTTTTTTTCAGCTCCTGTACAAAACATGCCGCCAAAAAAACTACAAACCAATCAATGGAGATACGGGTCCTCGCGAGAAATATCAGGCGAGAGGTCGAATAGCTCCACCGAGAGGGAAAGAACTGGACGCGCTCTGGAACTATTGTCAGAAGGGGACTTACTTGTGGAGGTGAGCACGTTGTTAGGTTAGTTTCAATCGAGTGTTTTAATTAATCAGCGCTCAAGTTAGAGCCTTCTCATGTATTACCCGACCCCGTACAAGCACTGATGATGCTCTGTGGCGCATGTTTTGGCCTAGGACACGTGCTCGCGGTTTGAGAGATGCGATGCTACGCATCGACGACGCCTACCCACCTGTCTGCTGCACAGCGTTGGTATGGTCCAGGCAAACGAGCCGAGCAGATGGGTCGTGTTGTAGAACACGAACACATACGGCAGACAGCACACACTCACAGACTCGTACGAACGTCGAGTTTTTTGTACCGTTACTGGTTTTTTGCCTCTCGTGCTTTTTGTGCTATTCAAAGTATAGTCCACAAGAAGATACGTACAAGTGCAAGCCACGTACATGGATCCTCGTACCAGGTCAGGTACACCGTGACGGAGATACTACCATATGCTCTCAAGTGAGGCGGGTCTTCCTTACGTGCAGATACGACGCTTGCGCCAACGAATGTACAGCTCTATATCATCACGGAAGACTGAGCAGCAAACTCGTACGTAAATTATGTGCGAAACTCGTGCAAGTACTACGTTTCTTGTTCTCTCCGCATTTTTTTGTCTCCTATAAACACTGCTCCGCAGTACGAGTATTTTGCATGTACGTAATAAGATTAGCGTGTGCGAGCACGTCATGCTTACACAGGACGCCCGAGATGCTCTGCGCGCCGATGGCGTTAGCCAACGTGGTCGTAGGTATTCCCCGGTCAAGCGAGCCGGGCATACCTAGGCAGATGGGACATATCCACAAACGTTTTTTTTTCACGGAATAGACAGCAGTACACTCGTACGTAACTCGAACCCCCACCCCGCCGTACACAGCAGCACGTTTCTTTGCTCCCTCGGAAATGTTGATGTATCACCTGCAATATTCCCAAGCAAGTAGTTTCCCACGTTCAGTAAGAAAACGGCCACGTGCAAGCACGTACGTTACCTTGCTTGGGTACGCTCGAGATGCTCTGTGCGCCGATGGCGTCTCGGTCTACCAACCAACCTGGTCGTAGGTATGACCCGGTGACGTGGAGCGAACCGGGGCTTCCCTACGTTCATATGAACAACTCTGAACGGAATACAGCTGTTCGTTAATAAAGGATAGACCACTGAGCTACTCAGTCAGCGCTAGACCACTGAGCTACTCAGTCAGCGCTGACTGAGTAGCTCAGTGGTCTACCCTTTACAATCGAACAAAAGAAGTACCTTCGGGCTCGATACGGCCTCCCGCCGATAGCATCTTCCGGGATTGATCAAGCCCCTAATCAGCGCCTGGTTTTTCCCTTCCTAATGTCCCCCTCCCTAGTCGTGCGTTCTTTTAATAAAGTGGTTCACTCCACTTGATTTCCCTTTTTCTACCCACGGCAGAAAAAGCGGAACTACGACGTCTGGCGGGACTCGAACCCCGGACTTCTTTTGTTCGTTTATAAAGGACAGCTGAAACTCCGTGACGGGGCTGTTGCGAACAAGTCGCCCCTAGTACAGCAGGATATGGTTACATGCTAAACAGCAGTACGCAGCAGGCTTAATATACCCGACTGTACGAGTCTGCTGCTGTCTTCCGCATACTAGGCTCGCTTGACTGGAGCTCACGCACGAACAGCTCCATAGGCGACATCCACGCCCAGAGCTCGAGCGTACGAAATCGAAGATACGTGCTTGTGGTGCTAATCTGATGGGAACTTGGAAACGGTACCACTAATAGAAAAATATGGTGTCTGAAACAAATGTACTACAGCAGTAGTGCGACCTTCAAGTTTCCGTTCGATTGTGCTGCTCTCTTCAGTACACAAAAAATCGTTCGTGCACATGTCGCATCTGCACTTAGGGGAGCCCCGGTTCGCGTGGCTGTGGGGCTTACCTACGACCAGGATTACGGACGCCATCGGCGAAAAAAGATACTCGAGCGAAATAAACTTGATATACGTGCTTGCACGTAGCCGTCATTTTACGCAAACTACTTGAATACACAGTAGTGCACCTGATGGGAAAACAATGTGGAGGTACCAAACATACGCACTACAGTGCTACCTGGTACCTGGTACAGCAGTACGGGGTTCGTATTACTCGTCACTGCTATTGTTCGATTGTAAAGGATACACCACTGTGCTACTCAGTGTGCTACTTAGTCAGCGCTGACTGAGTAGCTCAGTGGTCTATCCTTTACAATCGAACAAAAGAAGTACCTTTGGGCTCGATGCGGCCTCCCGCCGATAGCATCTTCCGGGGTTGATCAAGTCCGTATCCAGCGCCTGGTTTTTTTCCTTCCTATTGTCCCCCTCCCTAGTCGTGCGTTCTTTTAATAAAGTGGTTCACTCCACTTGATTTCCCTTTTTCTACCCACGGCAGAAAAAGCGGAAATACCACGTCTGGCGGGACTCGAACCCCGGAAGATGCTATCGGCGGGAGGCCGTATCGAGCCCAAAGGTACTTCTTTTGTTCGATTGTAAAGGATAGACCACTGAGCTACTCAGTCAGCGCTGACTGAGTAGCACAGTGGTATATCCTTTACAATCGAACAATAGCAGTGACGAGTAATACGAACCCCGTACTGCTGCTGTACCAGGTAGCACTGTAGTGCGTATGTTTGGTACCTCCACATTGTTTTCCCATCAGGTGCACTACTGTGTATCCAAGTAGTTTGCGTAAAATGACGGCTACGTGCAAGCACGTATATCAAGTTTATTTCGCTCGAGTATCTTTTTTTTTTCGCCGATGGCGTCTGTAATCCTGGTCGTAGGTATGCCCCACGGCCACGCGAACCGGGGCTTCCCGACGTGCAGATGCGACGTGTGCAAGAACGATTTTTTGTGTACTGAAGAGAGCAGCACAATCGAACGGAAACTTGAAGGTCGCACTACTGCTGTAGTACATTTGTTTCATCCACCATATTTTTCTATTAGTGGTACCGTTTCCAAGTTCCCATCAGATTAGCACCACAAGCACGTATCTTCGATTTCGTACGCTCGAGCTCTGGGCGTGGATGTCGCCTATGGAGCTGTTCGTGCGTGAGCTCCAGTCAAGCGAGCCTAGTATGCGGAAGACAGCAGCAGACTCGTACAGTCGGGTATATTAAGCCTGCTGCGTACTGCTGTTTAGCATGTAACCATATCCTGCTGTACTAGGGGCGACTTGTTCGCAACAGCCCCGTCACGGAGTTTCAGCTGTCGCTCCGCATGCTGGCGCCGTCGACCGTCCGAATGAGCTCCAGTTCTTGAAATCGGCATCCGCAATTAACAAAAGGAGGCGCGTTAGTAGAAATACTTTGGGTTAGTTTGTATTGTTGGCGTAATGTTTTTAGCCACAGCAGCAATGAAATTACGATTACATACGTACACATGTTGCCGCCATGCAAGAAATAATATTATCCGCCCTATCGTGTATGCCCGCCCCCCCGTCACGACGACCGGGCGCACCGCGCAGATATTCATCGGGCTGCTGTTTTGGACTACTGTATATTGACGTGGAAGCTGACGCCAGCCCACAAGGTAATGCTCAAGCAATAGGAACTCCGCGCAGTTGTTTTAGACCAAGACGTTAGGTCTCGAGGTAGGATAACGTAATTGAGGTACAGTGAGGCGATGTACCACTCGACATTCTGAGGCGCGTTTTGTATGACAACAGGCAAGTCTGGAAACTTGTCGTAGCGCCCGCCGTAACGTGTTGTCTTTCGTATGTTTCGACGTCGGGCGTTACAGCAGTTTTGGCGTTCGACATTATTCGGCATCGTGTTTTTGTTCGTTTGTGGCGTCCATGTGTTCGTAACGGCAGCAACTAATTCGCATTCTTCTGTACCTCTGCTCCCAGATCCAGGCCCAGGGTCGACTGTGGCCGACAAAAGTCGGAGCGGCATTCTCAAATGAGCTCGGAGATGGAGCCCGTTCATAATACGCGTCGTCGTTGGTCGCAACCAAGTGACGGACGGTCGGCTTCGGTGCCGGAGCCGCCGCCGAAGAAGGCAAATACGAGAGGGAGGAAAGCTGCGTGTGGTCGACCAGTGTGCGGTGATGACGGCCCGTCGTCTACGCGCGTGTGCTCCGCGTGCAAGCAGGTTCCCACCATGACGGCTCGTGGTCCTCGCTGGAACCACTTGAAGTCAGACGAACACGCGGGCGACCTGGCGGCAGCTTGGGACGAGTGGCGTTCGTCTTCCCAGTCGGAAGGGGTATACACGGAGGTGACAGAAGGTTTTTCGCCCACTTCGAAAGACTGCTGCCTTTGCAGCAGGGGCACTTGCTTCCTCAAACAAACGCTAAAGTTCATGGGCGAGGCGACAAAGCGGACATGCGCGGTGTGTGCAACGACCAAAAGTAGGGTATGGAAGTTTCCGGGTGCTACGTTGGCACTATTCAACCTATACTTCAGGTCGGAACACGCCACGTGCAGCCGCCTGCACGACACAGGTGGGACGTTGACGGAAGACAGTCCGCTATGCACTTCCTGTTTCTTCGATGGCTACCGGAATGCGGGAACCTTTTTCATCAGCGACAAGTCAACGGTCGTTGGATACTTGAATCACATGGTGCTAGACAGCAACCCACCGAAGGAGAACACACACGCGTTTGCAGAGCAGGATTTTATACGGTTTTGTTTGACGAAGCTGAAGGACGACGACCTTGTTTACATGGCGGACGCAGTCGACGCCATGCGAAGCGCGAGGCGGAGTGCGGGGTTGCCCGAGATACTGGATGTTTCAATGAGGTCAAAGGTTCTTGACGTGTTCCGAGCACTAGACAGCGGTGTTAAGGATGCGCATCACCACGAATTTGACGGCGACGCAGTAGGAGACGGTGACAAGCGCTTAACGGCTCATTACCTCATGCCCACAGTGGTAGCACCACTGTACCTCGCAAAACTACACCGCGGCCTTTGTAGGCTCGGCAAGGAAGCACCAAACCGAGATTCGACGGAAGGTGGTGCTGATGGAGGTACCCAGCAGGCATCGGCAGGAACGGGAGCGGAGGGGAAAGTCGCTATTATCTCGTAGGGCAAAATCGTTGGTTCTAGTCTGGCCGTCTGACCGTGCTGTTTCAGAATACTCTCTTGCGCGAGAGAGTATACACGTTTCTTTTTTCAGTACACTGCCTACCGTACGCTGCAGTATACCTGGTGTACGCGTACCATTAATACCTCGTACGTACTTGTAGTTATCGATATGAAGGAATTTATAATTCCAAAATGTTTACAAGGTGTCCGAAGAAACCAAGTCAGGCAAAAAAAAGCCGGTGCGAATGGCGTGGTCACAGCAGTACAATGAAACAGTATAGGCCCACAGACAACAAGAAATACCTTGTATTATGAACAAGTCTTGAAACGTTATCATCACTCCTTGAGCAACGTATTTTCACGTTAACGACGAGACATACATACATGCTGTGCCCAAAATCAGGTATAGTACCTGATGACCCATTTGGGTCAAAATCAAGTAATACTAAAACCAAGTAAAGAACGCGCGCCACGAGCGGTGTTGACCATGAAAATCCGAAAGTATGTGCGCCTGCCTGTATATCAAAAGCGTGTGGCCTCCAAATCTGATTTGTTTTGTTTTCTTTAGGGTACAGGTACCACGGGCTCCGCTTGAACCTGCAGAGGGTCGCCAGGCTGCGTTTTTTTCTTTACTACTACTGTAGGAGCGCCTAGAGTATTTATTTTGGCGCCCCCCCCCCCCCGTTGTCAGCTTTCAAGAACTTCTCGACCATTCATTCTCGCGGAACCGCCTGCTCGGCATGAAATTATCTTGCCGCACCAAACCTTGAGACCACCTCGACGCGGGGTGTGACAGACGAACTGCTGCCGTGTTTGTCCACGGTGCTCTGATATGACTGACTGCTGTGACCATATATAGAAAACAACTGAGTACATTCTCGTATCACAGTAACAACTGAAGCACATCGTGCACCCCACAGAAAAGAAATGACACCAGCGCACGTACGTATGAATAAATACGTACGTACGTTCGCACCTAGGTATGAGTATAGTTTTTATTTTTATTTTTTGTATAAATTTTGAAATACGTCAGCTGTGAGTTCGACTGATTAAATAGTTGATACTCAACTTTGGAAGCTGCGTAGTACGTCTCGTCTATATTCCATTTTTACCGAATTTTACAAGTATTGTGATAAACCGAACGCGCGTATTCTATACGTAATTCCTTGTCAAAGATATAGACCAGCTGCTCCCCTGGATGCTGCCCGGGTCAACAGGACAATTTTAAACAATCATTTTGCGCACTGATACTATATAACCCGAACAAGGGATAATGATATGATGTTGCAACATGTAAACCTTTTCATTTCACAAATAATTTATAGATTGAGTATTATTGATTTTTTTTATAACACAAGAATTCCAAGCGAGACCGCAACGACATGCCATTGCGTTGTCTACTCTGCTTACTGTAAAATAACAATCAATGTGCCATATTATCTCTGTGGCGTAGTTTTGTAACTACATAACTCTTGTAACTCTCTTCTATTATTTATAACAGGACTGAAGAATGGGCACGAACACTGGTTGTGCTGGATATCGACGGGTCGGAAGAGATAAACTGTGTTATGTAGGGAACTCACAGACGTATACCGGCGGTAATTACCCTCTGTATTATCCTACAGACGCGCCACAGAACGTTCTATGACCGCAGCGCCACAATACCCTATATGTCTGTGAATTCTGTGACCGTCGCGCCACAATACCCTACACTTCGGCGAGTTCTGTAGCAGTTCCGGTACCCTACAGAGATTACCCTCAAAGTTCTGTCACAGATCCGGTACCCTACAGAGATTACCCTGAGAGCTCTGTATATACAATACCCTACACTTCTGTGAATTCCGTGACCGTCGCGCCACAATGCCCTACACTTCTGTGAGTTCTGTAACAGATCCGGTACCCTACAGAGAATACCCTCCGGTTCTGTAACAAATCCAATACCCTACAGAAATCATCCTTACCCTACAGTTCTGTATACCCGCGGCAACAATATCCGCGGTACGGGTAAACATTTGTGCACTTCTAATTACCCTCTACCTTCCACAATTGTGATTACCCCGCGGGTAGGCGTCGTTTAGTTTTTTTGTTTCCTCTGGGACGGGGGGGGGGGGGGGGGCAGGGTAGGATCGTTGACGGACAAGCAAAAGCTGGAAAACTTGGCATTTTTGGGAGAACTATAATTATAATTAATTTTAAATATAGTTTAATTTGCCGACAGTCTTGCGCGTTTTCACCTGGGAAGTACTGAGAAGTTGAGGTTTGAGATACGGTGGATAGCAGGGTCCGCACGCGCTGTGCACGAGACAACCTACCTTAGTCTCTCATACAACCGAGTCAAATCCAAGGCACAAAGGTGGTAAGTACAGAGACCGCGCGGGTATACCGGGGGTAGTTGCGATCTGTCGTTAATACCCCACAGACGACTTCTGTGCGTTCTGTGACCGTTGCGCCACAATACCCTGCACTTCTGTGAGTTTTGTAACAATTCCGGTACCCTACAGAGATTACCCCGAGAGCTCTGTATACAATATCCTACACTTCTGTGCGTTCTGTGACCGTTGCGCCACAGCATCCTATACCTCTGTGAGTTCCGTGACGGTCGTGCCACAATACCCTACACTTCTGCAAGTTCTGTAGCAGTTCCGGTACCCTACAGAGATTACCCTGAGCGTTCTGTCACAGATCCGGTACCCTACAGAGACTACCTTGAGAGGTCTGTATACAATACCCTACACTTCTGTGAGTTCTGTAACAGATTTGGTACCCTACAGAGATTACGGTTCTGTATAATATCCAATACCCAGAGATTACCCTTACCCTACAGAACCTACCCGTGGAATATTCATATTAACGCGTTAATGTGAAGAGCACACACACGCAGACGCATACATACGGAGAGAAAAAACAATGTACTCATGGCCTCTCTGATTGGTTCAAAATTTGCAAAATCAGTTGAAAGCTAAACAGAGCAGTCTAAGCATACCCCTGGGCTGGAAATCGATCGATCTTTTACCCCTATAGCTCAGTAGGTCACACCTTCCTTCACATTTATTTGTCGTCGACGGCGGGACACAGGTAGGTTCGAATCTCGCTTCGAACGTTTCTTTTATTTATAGAAATGCTTTCGCGTGTGCCCCTAAAAATCCCCCGTTTCCCCAGGTATAGGTGTTGAAACGAAGCGGATAGGTCAGCTTGCAGCCGTGTACGGTACCGACGCCCCAAATATCCCGCCGTTCAGAGTGGGGGGAGAGTGTTGCAAGGATTGCCTTGGGCTGGTTAATCGATCGATTTTGATCGATCGATTTTTTACTCCCTATAACTCAGTAGGCAATAATAATACACCCACAACAAGCAGACAAAGCCAGGCATACCCTGGCCTTTTCGAGCCAAAATCAGGCACGCGGCACGCACTATGTCAATCTGGCCAAAAGCAGGGCTCCTGGCGCGTGATTTGTACTTGTTTGTAGTATGTAACTGATTGTGGCCCAAAAGCGGCCAGGTATACCTGATTTCGGCTAAAACCCTACTTCAAACTATAAACAACTGTCATACTATAGGCGCTACGAGGATATATGTATATATATGTGTGTGTGTGGATAAAACATGTACATAGGCGCGTCGCATGCCTGTTTTTTTCAGGTACGTTTGTCGATACGTGGGCACGATTCTTTTAGTAGAATGCCTGAAACCCCGAAAACGTTGTAACCCTTGCTACACCGTGCGTGGAGATACCTAAATAATACAACTTAAGGCATACCTTGTACCGCTTCACTAAACGCCCGAATAGACGCGCCTGAGACCTGTTGAGCGCCCCAGGGGACATCTCCTATTATACTAATCTGAAGCATTTTTTGAGCAAGGGTTATAGCGCCTACTATCTCGCCCAAAACATGCCACGAATCTCCTCCTATATTCCCTAATAGTTTAGGGAATTCCAGGCTCCCACCAATAACGGCGTTATTTCTACAGCAGTAGTCGCCCGAAAAGGAAGCCCTTTGGCGTGTCCTGTATATAAGATACACCTTTTTTTAGCTGGTACCTGGTAGACAAGCTATAGGCCTCGAAAACAACAGCGTATGTAAAAGGCGCTCCGGCATGCATTATTTAGGGCATGTCTTTTATAGGGTATCCTATTACGGGGGACCATAGTAAATAGGACCCAATATTGCTAGTAAAAATAGGTGAATATATAGGTTTTTGTGTGTCCGTAAGTCCTATATTTACTATGTTCCCCCGTAATCGTAGTATCCGAGTATCGTGGTAAAAGGGAATGGAAGGCAGGTACTATCTTATCTGAACAGGCCAGGAAGGCAGCTTCTCTTGTTCAGGAGACTTCTTCTGTTGCTGTCGTGTTGTTTCTCTTCACGATGAGAAATGGAAAGGAGAGGTTGAGAGTGATTCGATAGGAGTTTGGTTCAAGGCACCAAGTTCACTCTGCCCTCTTTCTATTCATCCGCCGGACGGGTAAATAAGCCACTTGTCCGAGGAACTTTCCTCGGGCGCTTGTCTACTCTCCTATCGGTTTTCCTAACCATTGCCATTGTACTGCGAGGGAAACTTCAGAGCCCCGGGTGTTGAAGGGCTTTTTGATAC
Organism: Macrocystis pyrifera; assembly: GCA_031763025.1. NCBI lineage: Eukaryota > Phaeophyceae > Laminariales > Laminariaceae > Macrocystis > Macrocystis pyrifera. The sequence goes on from JASSKH010000006.1 coordinate 3,836,956, forward strand.
TACGGATATCCCGTAACCATTCTATAAGCGCCGCCACAGCGCTACTCCATATCGCATTTGCCCACCCTGGATAGTCGTGTATGCAGACCACACGACGGTCGATGGATGATCGCGGAATTCATCCGAAAAGACCGGAAAAGGAGGTCGACGTTGCGGCTATTCTAAACAACGAAACGAGGCTAATATTTTCCCCACATCTCGTAGTGAGGCCTAGGCGTCACGGACAGTAGTGGTAATATATTGTGAGAAACACCCCCGCTGAAAGAGGGGGTCAAAAACCTTAATATAACAGGACAGGGGCCGACCATACGACAGTAATTTATATATAGTGCCTAGAGAGTGGGTGCTGTCGTCGTCCACAAACAAGTTGACGTTCGTCCGTATACGAGTAACGATTGGTGTATCGGGTACAACAGCAAAACTGTAGTAGTAGTATCCCTGGTAGTTGTTATCTGATCTTCTTGTGACGTCCTTATTTATGTTGATCGATCAGCTGGCTATATATCATACAGCAGGACATATTGTAACAACAGCAAACAGCAACCTTGTCCTCGGGACTCGGCCTGCGCCCTGAGCGCATGTTTGCTTCGTTTTTCTTGTGTTGTTTTCTTTATTTTATTTCCTTTTCTTTCTTCTTTCTGTTTTCCCTCTGCGTGTTTTTCTTTTTTTGTCTTTTTCTTTTCTGTTTCCGTTCCTTTTTTTTCGAGTGTACATATATATAATACCAGGGATGGATATGTTCCAGACCTGGTGGTGTTATTTGGTTGCAAGTAGTGATGATACGGGATGGTATACCACAGCCCGTTAGAACGGTTTCCCTTTAGGACTGGTATCATGATGCTGCCATGTGCGCTATTTCGTACCAGGTACATGTTTGTTTTCTGTCATTGAATTTTGTTTTTGGTTACAGCCTGTTTTGTGGCCACAGCAGGCAAGATTTCAGGGAAGTGAGCTAATAATATGAGACCCACCACCACCACCACCACCACCACCATCATCATCATCATCATCATCATTATCATCATTATCATCATTCTCTCTTGCTGGTTGGGTTGATTGTTGTACCACAGGTACAGCAGGTACATACGTATACACTTCGAGTATAATCTAAAGGCCAAATACATTCATACTTGTTGCTACGGTACGCACAGGTATAGTAGTACCGCCGGTTTTACTCGCACGAGTTAGTTAGTTGTGAGTGTGTTATTGTTTGCTGTTTGTCCGAAAAACGGGTGTGCGGTGCAGTGCACTACTTATTACTGCTGCTGTTTGCTGTAGTGTGTGCTGTGCGCAATGATGCGCAGTTCTTCAGGATCGTTCCTTTTCGTTGCGGACGAAAAATCGTTTCAACAATCGTGCCGGTACATCGTAGGATCCTACCACGTGCCAAGTTGTCCGAACCTGTAAATATTTTTTCGTATTAATTATTAATGAATAAACGTTCATTATATTCCCGTACATAGCTGTATATCGTACCAGTACGCCGAGGTCGCAGATCGTACGTCTCCTTGTCTCTGTTTCGTCATCCCTGTAAAAATCGAAGGGCCATTCGCGAATTCTAGATGAAGCCTTACGAGTTTCCCGTAGGATTGGAACGCATTCAGACCCGACGAACACTTAACACATATTTTTGCCGGGGAAGGGAGTGATCTGACCGAGAGTTATAATCGGCAACGAGAAAGGGCGAACCTTTTTTCGTCGAGGCGGCGGGTGCTCCGGAAACAATAAACAAGAGGATGAAACTGTAGCAATTTTGAGGTTTTGTATAGAAGAAGAGGCCCATATTAGACGGGAAATACAAGTGAAGTTTTACCGTGAGATGTCTAAACAAACGCAATCACGTGCAACCCCGCTTCGCAAGGAGCGTCTCGGTGGGCGCGCGGATTCCGGTCCCAAGGGCAACCGATCTATATTACGCTGGCCTCCGCTTCAAAAGCGAGCCCAACGCGCTTCAAGGAAGCCGTCAAATCGGGAGTTCAAAAAGACGCTCCCTGCTGTTACGAAGGCGAAAATTGGAAAAAAATCAGGAATATAACACGTGTTTCTCACACAGCTACGAAAATAGTTTCGGGCGTCTTTCCGAGCCAGGCTTGAAGCACAAGCTGGGAGATAGCCTGCCCTGCAGAAGAACCGTCATCGCAGCTCCATTGTCCGGCGGACGTGACCTCGCCACTCTCTTCGCTCGAAGCTAGCGAAGAAAAGCTAAACGGCACGCGACAAGAGGGGTGGGCTCTCTCTCTCTCTTGGTCTCGCTGTTGCAGTGAGAGGCTTTTTTTTCCAGTCTACTCATCGAAAAAAGCAGGACGGGACGTTTTGAAATTTCTCTTTTTTCCAGCCAGCACAGCAGCAGCAGCAGCAGCAGGAATGTCTCGCCACGGAGCGATGGTGCAATCGAGCGGCGGCAGCAACATCAATATTGGAGGGGGAAGGTACACCGTGGTGGTGTTTGAGGCGGAAAGCGGGAAGAGGCTTGACGTGGAGCTCCCGGAGGGACAGCAGGACGGGACGGATGAGTTGCGGAGAGAACTTTTCAGGTGAAAATCTATGGTGATCAAAGAGGGGGATGCAAGAAAAAATATTGAGAGAGGGCCGAAAAATAACAGAAATAGGAAATCGAATTTAGAGGTTCACCAAGACTTTTGGCTGTGCCTACGTAGTACACGTGAGACTACAACCTGGTAGACCACTACGTACGCGTGAGACAGCAAACAGCGCGGGCAGCAGCCGGCAGCCAACAGCCAGCAGCCAGCAGCCGGGTGGTAGTATTACGGCGGCAACCTCCTGTTCGAGGCGGTCATTTTGTGGTCGGCTCGATGAAAACCCTGCGGGTCGATATCGTAGGGCTTTCTTCTTAGCGTTGGTTGAGAAGGTTCAAGAACGAGACGTTCTTCTGATCTGGCGATTTCTCTCGAACCTTCCGGACTTTTCCGACGACGCAGGCTGTACCCGTACGTAAAAGAGAGTACGTTTCGTACTCGTACGAGTACTGGGCGGTGGGTAGTCTACCTACTGGATCGATTCGTTATTTATATTCGTTCTACTCCGTTGCAAGCAGTATTACTATTAATATTAATATGAGTACTACTATCAATAGTAGCACTCGTATTTAGTTTGAGCGAAGTTGCTCGTCTTGCTGGACTCTGGCGTCCTTGGATCGCACCGATGATCTCCAACCGCCCCCCCCGCCGTCCCCCCGGCCGGCCCACCTCCGCCACCACGATGATCCACATGCGCAATCCATCGTGTCATACCTTCAAATAAGTCGAGCGCGATACCACTACTGCAGCAGTATAGACGTGTTACAGCATACCAGTACCACGAGCACGTGTACTGCTGCTGTAACACCTGTATAGAAATAAAGAAATAAAAGCTCTGCCTTTTGTATCGTGCATCAGAAAAAAAATGAAGAGATGCCCCCCCTCCGCCTTTTTGCCACTCTACCGTCGCTCCAGGTGGATTCCCTGTACGTAAGGATGGATGTAATTGCTGTCGTTGGTCTTTATCAGACGGCATGATACTATTAGTACTACTGTAGTACAGTTTAGCAGTCTAAGTATATGTACCGTTACAACGCGCAAGGTAACACCTCCCCTGTAGACACTCGGGACGCACTGCAGAGCGACTTCCTCCAAATCCAAAACATGAGGGCGAACACACACCCCAACCAAACTTGATATTGTGGTTGGAGAGATCTTGGACGAGCCGAACTTGATATCGTGGTGGGAAAGAGATCTCAAACTCGATATTGTGGTTGGAGAGATCTCGGACGAGATCTTTCCAGAGAGAGGCGTCGCTCAGCGTTTACACTCTCCCCTTCGTCGATAAAAACAGCTTCGGAATTCGTCATGCTGCTGTAGGAGGTGCGTTGTCTTGCGCGCTACCTGGTACACGTTTTCAAGGTTTATACCTGGCACCAGTATGTAGCAAACAGGCTGCAGCCGATCGCGCTGTTGCATATTGGTATTAATAGTGTAGGTACGGCGTACCCGAGGGAAGCACGTAGCGAGAGGTACGAATATACCGCACATACAGCAGTACGTACGTAAAAGTTGAAACTACTCTGTACGTATATATACGTACGTACGGCAGTACGGCGGCACCACCCACGTTTCCGGACAATGCACGTGCTTGGAATTTTGACTTTTGGGTTCATTTTTACACTACTGGTAAGAGGCGAGCCTCCACTGCTACTCTATCAGTTTTAACTCTACACTACGTACGGCGGTAGTACCGGTATGGTATACCGACAATGCGTTTGTTCGGTACTACTGTTGGTTCCCCTATTCGGTAACGTTGCCCGCGCGCGTGGGGGGGGGGGGGGGGGGGGGGGGGGGTCGGTGACGTGGCCATTTCTTGTAAATGCCGGTGGATGAAACCCCCTACCCTACTACTGTACCTCGTACTACCGTATACTATAACCAAGATAACATACCCCTCTGGGACGAAGTTCAGACCCGGTTTCCTCCAGAACATGGGGGGGGAGGCACACACCACGAAAATGGTGGCTTTGAAAGGATGGGGGCAGACACACGAATATGGTGGCTTTGGAAAGACTTCGTCGAGAAGATTGCGCAGCCAGTAGTAGAAGCATCGCTCGTCGTACTCGGTAGGTCCTCCTCGCTGTCGAGAAACCCAGCTTGAAAAAAAATCCAGGGGGGTGTGTTATCTTGGGTGTTTTGCTGTACGGTATACACGTGTTGATGGGTTCATAGCGATACACGACGCAGAACTCTGGACGGAAATATAACGACCTTTTACCCATGAACATGGTTACCATGCGGTGCTCGCAATCCCGTTCAGAGGGGTACCTGGTAGTATACTGCGTGTATCAGCAGTATTACTGGGGAACTTATCATAGTAATCAGAACAGAGTACGGTGTCTGAACATTAGGGGATACATGGGTTTTGGGTCCATCGTGGGTTCTGATGCTTGTTACATATGCCAACCCGCGTATCATTACACTGCGAAGGGCCTACTTGATTTCAAGTATTGCAGTCTGTCTTTGACGCTTGTTGGGTGGTGCACCATCCATCGTAACCATAGATGGTGTTATCATATGACGGCAGCAAAGGTATTCATAGTGTTGGGTGATCTCTTTCGTCTTTCGGGCTTGAGAGGGCAAAAATCCCCGACAATATTACGAGGTGACGGTTGCTGCTGATATGACGGTTACGCTATCGGCCGCACGAAGCAGCCTCGGCTGCTGTGGTAAGGGATAGGATATGTCTTTGGAGGGCAGCGAAAGAACGATATATGCATAGATGACGTCCGCGCGTCAAGATGATACCGCCGTGCAACGCGCAAGATAGAACACACCACCCCCATCCCATGGACGGAATTCGACGCTGGTTTTCTCGGCCGTAGGGCAAGGTGCCGACGCCGAGCGAGCCGATGCGTCTCTAATGAAAATATGTCGTCGAGACCGTCCCAAAACCATCATCTTGCGAGGTGTTCGCTTTTGCCTACCTGCGCTTGGAGAAACTCGGCTCGAAAACCCGTCCCGGTTGGGGTGTGTTAACCTTACCACCCGCGTGATGACGGTTTTCGCACTGCTGCAGGCTCTCTTCCATCATGACGGTAACGCCCTCCTAGTGTTTTATGATCGCTACACGAACATCTCAAAGGGGTTCTAGATAAGGCGCACCGCTCTTGTCACAGCTGCGTACGAGTACAAGGAACTTTTTTGTACCAGGTATATTAATATCCAATCCCAAATGTCCGTACGTGCAGGGACATGATGGCATACCGCTCATTTGTTTGAGCGTCCAGATACGTACGTGGTTACTATTGATATTACGGGGGTCCATGGTTGATAAAAATAGGTGAATGTATAGGTTTTTATGTATACCATAGGTCCTATTAACTATGGACCCCCGTAATAGTGACAAAGGCACCAACAAAACACCAAAAGCTGCCTTGGAGGAAACCTGCGGTGTTTTTTTTTTTTGGTTGGGCCCGTCCACTGGAAATTTGGTGCGTGATGTTTGCCAAAAATGCATGCACGATTTCCAGCTAGCGGTGACCATGCATACTTAATTTTTTGTTGTGTGTTGTTGGTTTTTACGAGACCATTGCAGGAAAGGGCACCTGCGGTCTTGTCGTGCCAGGGTGAGCGATATTTGGGTACGACTGATTGTCACGGTGCGAGCGTGCGTTCTCTATATAGTGAAGGACTTGCGTTAATCCTTACAGGAGTGCATGTGTACTAATTTCAAGTAGCTTGTACCCGAAACAAACGCGAGCACAGCAATCGAAAAGCGGCGAGAGTGGGCCACCCCTTAGATAGAACAGAAGTACCGCCGGGAGGGCCGGATCGCTGGCGGGTTGCCATTATGGGTGGGGCCGATCCTGTATTTAACGTACATCAGTACTGCATGCATAGTCGCCTTTTTTCCATGCCCTTGTTTGCCGCTGAAGGTACCAGGTGTTTCGAACGAAACCCTTTTGAGACCCATGGGTAGCATGAGTATACTTAAGCGACCAAGTAAACGAGTACGTATTTATACATGTATTAATATTAATAGTATATTTACACATTTATATATATATACAGGTATATGCTAAAGTAGTACCTTGTATATATCTAAGCTGTGCGACGTCATTTTTCCTCGAAACTGATTCTTGTAAAACTGTTTTTTGTAAAGCTTGGTGTGTTACTTCGATCCCGCGTGCTACTATATATTATATGCGGTACTGACATGTATGCGCGGATTTGTCATCCTGCTAAAATGTGAGCGCGCAGCCGGGGTATCGTACTGCTTACTGCTGTGGCAGGTAAGCTATGCTGACTCTCCACGCATATCGCGCTGCCTCCTACTCCTCGCATGTGCTGTAGCTCGGGTGTGTGCTGACATGCTAAAATGTTCACCCACTGTTGACGCTGTCAGTAGCCCGGGGCTGCCCCGTTTGGTCGTGCGGTCGACACCGCTCTACGTACGTTTTATCCCTTTGAGCGCAAACTGCAGTGCCGGTTCGGGGGACAAACCACTCAAAATTCTAAGAGGTTCGTCCCCCAAAACGGGACTGTCTGCAGCCCTACTGTTAATAACTCTACGTGAAAGGGTTGTGCGCTTTATTAATTCTGCAAGTTGTCATTTTTGTTCTGCTTTCGGGAAATCCGGAATTATTGAACTGGATGCAGGCCCTCCAATAGAGTACAACGCCACAACCTGAGACCCGTTTTTGGCTCTCTCTTTCCAATAAACGCATCCCGTATATCCCCCCTGATGTACCCGATCGCCCCACTAGTGGTGAAAACGTGCTGTATCACTCCCCGAGGCTCAGGTTTCCTTTGCTCAATCTCCCATTTTAACCCTCTTGGGGTAAGACCAATTATTACCGGGGGCCGTAGTAAATAGGACCAAATATTGTTGGTAAAAATAGCGAAATATATAGGTTTTTGTGTGTACCGTAGGTCCTGCTTACTATGGTCCCCCGTAATAGTTATAATTTGAGTGGTTTGTCCCCGAAAGGGGACTGCTGCAGTTTGCCCGCAAAGGGTTATAGTTGCCGCCGGGTGCTCGTTGCTGTGTTTCCGTCGGAAACCCTAAAAAGAGCCCCCAAAAAAGAAGGTTGGTTGATGGCTGCCTTTGGGTGTGTTGGTATTATTGGATATGGCATGTTTTGGAGATGTAACGGTCGTCAATCGTCAGACCAGACCTTCCACGTCGCGGGTGCGCACACGGGCTTCCTGATCTGCGCCAACGCGTAGATAGACGAGCCTTCTGATGGTATCCGGTATTTCTCACACTGCTATCATGTCACCCACCTGGTATTGTAGAAGATGGAACCTCTGGCAATGCATGTGATATCTGGTCTGTAGAGTACTTGAAAGCAGTACCGGTATTTATTTGTGATGCAGAAGTTATGTATGGGTGTGGTCTGTCCTGAGAGTTTCCGGGTGTGTTCGTAGGTGTGTATCTCGTATTTTCCATGTGATATTTTACGTTTGACCGTGTTCATGGGTGTGTATCTTGTATTTTCCATGTGATGCTATACATTTGACCGTTATTTCTATCCAACGACCTCCAGGAAGCACACCCGGCAGGACCCGTCCGTACTCGTTCTGAAATCGGTATTCTTGCGGCGTGAAGAACATTTGTATAGTAGTTCCGTTTGTAGTTACATCGTGTGAAAAATGAATAGCAGCACTGAGAGTACGAGGTCGTGCAAGACGAAGCAGCAGCAGCAATTCAGCATACTGTGATTGATTTTGACGGCAGTATAATACTCGCTACTGACTCTTGAGTCAGCCAGTGCCAAGCCCTACTGTAAACGGCGCTTTTTGGACGAACCGTTTCGGACTGACGGGGGTCAAAAGCTCTTGGACCGATGTTTTTTTTTTTAATTTCCCGACAACTACCTGCGCCTCTGGGCGTAAATCTAGTACCTCTCAGCCACTAATATGGAGACCGAGCGGTTCTTGCATTTCCGCCTGGAGTGGCATCGTTCATGGAGTCGTTTCGCACTTCTTTCATTTTTCTCGAGGTCCGGGGTTTGGGGAAGGGGGTACAGTGCAGAGCTCTTCAGGTTAGGGACCTCAACTTGGGAAAGGGCGCGCCTAAAAAAAACCCATCCCTATCCCTGTCGCTGTGGGCGGAAATGTAACGACCCTTTAAATAGGCGTTAATATGAAGACCAGTCGGTCCTTTTATTGCCGCTCAGAATGGTTTTATCGTACCGGGTGGCACGCATCACATCCTTAAGGCGTGATGCAAGCAAATTGTTGATTTGTTTTTTTGCCCGGTGTTTTTCCATTTTTTGTTTTTTTTGTTTGGCTTTTTTTTTCTCTTTTTTTTTGCTTGGTCGGTCGGCGTCTGACTTGATTTGTGATGTTGTCTATTGATAGCGCAGTTGTAGTTTGCAGTGTGTCCCGTGTTGTGTTCTCACAGGGGGCGTGGGACAGTCGATGGGTCTTGTTTTCTGTGATCTCGCTCTACCAGAGAGGGCCGGAGTTGTTGCAGTTGATGGGAGTTGTGGTTGATCACGTTGGCGCAGGTCTGGAGGGTTCCGTTCGTTGCCTGAGGCTTGACTTTTCGACCTGCGGATCGGGTTGGGCTTCGGGAGCGATAAATAGGGCATGCCTTATAACATGTTTTATAACGCGTGGTAGGGATGGGAGGATCTGTAGTCATACGACTACTGCCATGCACTATGTATCGAGTACATCCCGCCCCCCCCTGATGCATCTCAAAAGGGATGCGTGCCCAACGGCCAAGTGACCTGAGGCTATTACGGGGGATCATATTAAATAGGACCTACGGTACGCACCAAAACCAATATGATGCCCTATTTTTACTAACAATATTTGGTCCTATTTACTATGGTCCCCTGTAATAGAAGGAAAAGCTTACGCCTTCCCCCCCCCCCCCCCCCCGCCCCTGCCCCCGTCTCCTTGTGCTGCCCCGCAGATTAACTGGTGTGCCGCAAGAAAACCAGATCCTCCTCTGCGGCGGACCCCCTTACAAGCCGCTCCGGTCCCACCTCCCTCCGGGGGTAGCCGTCGCCATCTCGGGCACCGGTGGCACCATTGCCAGCACCAACAACGAGGAGACCGACACCAACATCAACACCAACCATGGCGATGGCGACACCGCCGCCGCCGCTACCGCCACCGCTTCCGCCACCGCTAGTAGCACTGACGCGGTGGAAACGCCTGCTAACAAGAAGAGGAAAACTAACAACGTGTACCTCTTCGACTGGCGCACTTTGGCGCCGGAGCGGTCCGCACCGTCATCCCCCGCCGCCGCCGCCGCCGCTGCCGCTGCCGCTGCCGCTGCGGCTGCTGCTGCTGCCGCCGCCGCCGCCGCTGCTGGAGCCGATTCGACCGCGCCTTCCGTTTTCGAGGAGGGTGGGGTCTCCCCCTCTTCTCTTTCGCAGGCGTCATCGCAGCTAGAGGGGGCGGCGGCAGCGGCGGCGGCGGTAGCGGCAGCCGCCTTGCGCGAAGCGGAGGCTGTCGAGGTTGCGGAGTTCGCGGGAGTGGCGGAGGTCAGGCTGCCGACTGAGCCGGGGGCGGCGCCGTCTCCGTTGCCGTCGGCTGAAGGATCTGTCCTTTTGGCGGTAAGATCCGCTTGGGGAGTGAGGCGTGAGGGGTAAGGGTCGAAGGGGGGGGGAGGGCGGGGCGGGGTGGAGGGGAGGGGAGAGCGGGGTGGGGTTAGGGGGGTAGGGGGTAGGCGTTGAGGGGCGAGGTGGGAGGGGGGGTAGGGAGGGGAGGAGGAGGGGGGGGGCAGATGGTGGCTAGCCTTTGACGAAGGTTTGGGTCGAGTTTGGTGTTTTTGTTTGGCGAACGCGCGCAGAGGCGGTGGGCCGGCGACGGCGGGGTGGTGTGCATCGTGATCTTTCCCCCCCGCTTCCGCTTCTTTTCCCCCCCCCCGTCTACATATTTCTGCAAGGGGCCGCGAATCTCCACTGTGTGTGCGCCGTCCAGCATGCCTTTCCTCAGAGCGACCGCATGGCCCCGCGCCCCCCCCCCCCCCTCCTCCCTCTCTTTTTGTCACCCCCCCGTGCAAGCAATATCTGCCTGGTCGGTGAAAACCCGACATGCTCCGTCCCGGCATTGTAGGGATGCGAGGGTCTATGGTCATACGACTACGGCCATGCATGAGATCGAGTACATATCTCCTATCGAGTACACCCCCCCCGGTGGATGGTCATACACCCACCACCGTACCCGGCATCCAATCTTACCTCCCGTTCTGTTGCGCCGCGCTGTCGCCGTTACCGTTCCCGTCGCCCCAGACCATCGCAAACTACGAGCGAGGGTCCATGCTCGCGTTCAATCGAGGGCAGGCTTACTTTGACTCCTCCGCCAAGAGGCTGGACGGTGGGCTTGCGTGTGTGGACAGGATGCAGAATCAGGTGGGCGGTGGTGGTGGTAGTGGTGCTGGCGGTGCTGGGGTTTTACTTCCGTACCCCTGTCTGTCTGTCTGTCTGTCTGCCTGTCTGTTTCCAGAAGAATCGTGTATGATGGGTGTCACTGCACGAATGGCGGCGGTTCGCCTAGTTTCGTCTGAGTTCTTGGCATTCTCCCGTACTCGCGCCGTTCCGCACGTGCTTACGCGCGAGCTGACGTACGTCGTAACTTACCCTCGTCCCTGCTTGGTCACTTGCGCATGACACTTGACACTTGCGTGTATGTGTATATTCGTTTTTTTTTTTTCACGATGCAGATGGAGGCCCTTGATGCGGCCATCTCAAACTCCCTGGACCACTGGGAACCGCTGCAGCGCGGCTACACTGCGCTCAAGGAGAGGCTCCAGGAGCAGGCGGTGCGACACGAGGGGATGCTCCAGGTAAGCCCCCCCCCCCCCCCCCCCCCCCAAAGCGGTTCTTGGTAGGATGCAGCTCACCCTTCATGCGACTCGCCGAACACCTCACGGCGCGCTTGGTGCAAGCAATGTCTGCCTGGTCGGTGAAAACCCGACATGCTCCGTCCCGGCATTGTAGGGATGCGAGGGTCTATGGTCAAACGACTACGGCCATGCATGAGATCGAGTACATCTCTCCTATCGAGTACACCCCCCCCCCCCCCCCCTACAGCAGCGGTGTTGGCGATTTTGTCGGGTCGGGGCGCCGCTTCCTTCAGTCACAATTTATCCCACCTTTTTGAAGACAGAGTGCTCGGAAAGGGTGTGGGATGAGTTTCGCAGCTTTAAAATTCCGCAGTTGTACGCAAGAGTGGGGTTATGTTATCCTTTTTGGGACCTGGAAGGTAAAAAATGGGAAGAAACAAATGTGACGTCAGAAGAGTGCGATTGCAGCACCGGCCACTTTTGCTTTTGGCTGGGGGGTGATGTGTTCATGTAACTGCTGAATGAAACATACCAGCTGTTACCAGCTGTGTACAGCTCGGAGCGCAAGCACGATGCTACGTGTACTGCTGCGCGCTCATGCTATCAATACGAAGTATGCACGTGGTGTGTTATATAGGCGGTTGATGTTATGACCTAAGAGTCTTTGTATTTGACCAAATTATCGTTTCATTTTATGAAGATACACAGAAGTACAAGGTTCCCCTTCGAGATGTAGTTGATTTGAAGTCCCTTGCGTGTCGTAACTTGAAAAATGGGGGGGGGCAGTACCATCAGCAGGCGTCCCTATTCACTTGTACAGTGGTACTGCTGCTGCAATACTGTTGTTTGCAGGAGGAAGAGGCTCGACGACGTGCTTGATTGTAAAATTGTAGGTGGAAATGTGGACACATTCATCTGCATGTGTGTGCTGTGTCTCGTGGTGAACACTACACCACGGACAGTCATACGTTCGAACACTGCCACGCAGCCGAGAGCGCGAGAAAAGACCGGCGACCCGAAGAGGAAGCTCTTGCGTTCCGCAAAAAAAGTGTTATGCCATACACTGACATACGTACCAGGGGTCATGTTTTTTTTTGTTTGCCAAATTATTTTTTTTTTTTCGCCGGAATGTTCTGTTTGGGTCGCCATCCACGGTTTGGAGACACTTCACTTATAATTTATCGTGGGGATCGTTTTCGCTGTATTTGTTGTAGTTTATCAGACACCTGGTCAGGTTTTTGTAGTGGTCAGGCGTTTCTGTCGTCCGCTTACCGGGATGGAGAGCCAAAGTGGGCGCGCCACGCACCTTCTCGTACGCGCGTACGTATATAGTGCGTATGAACTTTTGTGTTGTGTACCCCCCCCCTCTCCCCCGTGTAATGCGTTTTTTTTTTTTCATATCGGAGGTTGGGCGGGTGGCTTGCTTCGCTCCGCTGTATTTTCCGCCGTCTGTGGGAGCACACGGGTGGGTTTGCTTTTGGATCTGGAAGCGCTACTCGCACGTACCCCTCGCGCATTTCCCTACCCCCTTCCCCCCATCGTTGTCCCGCCCCACTCAACCAGCATGAGCTCTAATTCTCTGAATTTGGGTTGTGACAAGATGTGACCATCTCAAATATAAAAATGCATCGAGGTGCCCCCCCCCCCCCCCCCCCCCCCCCCCCCCCCCCCCCCCCCCCCCCCCCCCCCCCCCCCCCCCCCCCCCGCCCCCCCCCCATTTCTCCTCCTTCCTTCCTTCACCTTCCCCCTTCCCCCCCACACCTACCCCCCTGCAATGCCACCGTCCACCCCCCCCTCCCTCCCTCTCCCTCCCCTCCTATCCCTGTCCCTTCTCCCTGCCCCCTGCCCTTTCCCTCTCTCCCCACCCGCACCTCGTCTCGCACACCCCCTCCTCTGAACGAAACCCTCCCAACATCTGCCACCCGTGGTACAACGACGAACGCCTCCTTTTCCCCCCCCCCACAGACTTTTGAGATGGACGTGGCGACGCTGGGAGCAATCCCACTGCACCCCGCCCTACCCTTGCCCTGGGCTAACGCTGCCAGCGGCGACGGCAGCGGTGGTGGTGGTGGTGGTGGTAATAGTGGTGGTGGTAATGGTGGTGGTGGTGGTGGTGGTGGTAATGATGGTATTAGTGGTGGTGGCGGTAGTGGGGGTGTTGTTGGTGGTGGTGGCGGTGGTGGTGGCGGTCGAGGCGGTAGTGGCGAGGGTAGCGGCGGCGGGCGAGTTGGCTTTGAAGAACGCTCTTCTAGGACAGGGATGGAGGGTGCAGAGAGCGAGGCGCTGGGACGGACGGGATCGCTGTCGGTTGCCCGAGGGCCGGCGGTGGGGTCACCGGAGCCGCCACCGCCGTCACCGTCCCAGCAGCAACAGTACTACTCCCACGACAAGGTGGAGCCGGGGCTGGGGGCTGGGGCGGGGGCGGGGAGAGCGACGGCGACGCTGCTGGAGTGCGTGCCGGTGGAGAGGGAGAAAAAACTCCTGGAATCGTGCCGCACGAGCCAGCGGCGGTTTCGACAGGAGGCGGAGGCCGTGGCAAAGAAGTACGCCGCCATCAAGAGGGTGAGGAAAGAGAGCACAGCGACATTGTTTTTTTTCGTTTCTGTTCCTGTTGTTTTTTTTTGTGTGTGTTTTGTTTGTTCGTTTGTTTTTGTTTGTTTGTTTTTGTTTTTCGATGCTCTTGTTTTTGTGGTGTTGTTACAGTGGGTTGATCGGGTCCTCTGTTTCATTTCGTTCAGTGCTCATCTTTTTGTGTGTGTGTTTTCCTGTCCAGGGTTGACTATTGTCGTCTACTGGTGTATCGACTGATTCCTCCTGCTTTATCGGTTGGGGTGGAAGGTTGGAATGCCTCGGTTGCTGTCTGTTTTCGCACGCAACTCATTTCTGAGTCTTGTGCCGTCTCTGAAGGTGCGAGAGCGCCGGTTGACAACGTTCCACACCTTTGAACATATCATACAGATCATCTACAGATGCATTCCCACAGTTCATGATCTAGATCCTTCAGGGCAGGCAGATAGATGGATCCCTGGTCTGCATGATCTGCAGCAGCTCATGCTGCCGGGTGAGAACCGTTCAACCTGGTCGATCTGTAGCACTATGCCTCCTGGGCTAGACCTGTACCACACAGATAGATCCTGCATCTCATCTCATAGCGGCGGGTTATGATCTATCTGATCTGTAGATGATCTATCTGTAGATGATCTGTCTGTAGATGATCTATCTGTAGATGATTTAGACGGTAAGAATCGACCTTTCCGTGGGTAGTGCTGGACCCTATGCGCCCGGCGAAAAATGAAGGCGATAGCCAGAGGAAGAAAGGATGGCACCTGGAACCACGGCTTGCCCAGAGGGCCGCTAATGGTGTTCACTCCGCACGAGTTGAGCTGGGAAGCTAAAAACAACCAAATGCCAGCAAGCAAGACATATACTTCCCCACAAGTTTTAGTTTAAAAGTAAAAGAAAACAACCGAAGTGCCAGGAACAGTTGCACACGTTGTGTCACTTGTTGATTTTTAGGACGGGAGACGCAACGGCGAGGAAAAAGTGCAAAGGCAGTTTGTCGGTTGGCGGCCCCCCCGTGGGGCTTTCTGCGAGTGAATGCGCGCGTCCTTCGTGCTCGCGCGCGAGAGACCTCTGCCTGGTCTGACTCAAGACTTCCAAGGTGGCAGGAGTTTCGCGCGCTCTTCGATCGACTGGGTGGAATCGTCTTTTTCGACACCACTTCCATGCCCCCCCCCCCCCCCCCCCCCCCCCTCCGCGTCCGAAAGGGAGCGTGGTCATTGACTAAAGCAAGCAGCAAATGAGCGCTTCCCCCCCCCCCCCCCCCCCCCCCCCCCCCCCCCCCCCCCCCCCCCCCCCCCCCCCCCCCCCCCCCCCCCGCCTCCTCGCGGTATCTCTCCCGCCTTCCCTCCCTCCCTTGCTCACTCCTTCTTCCTTCCGACCCTCCGTCCCCTCCCCTCCTCCTCCCTCCCCCCCTCCTTCTTCCTTCCGACCCTCCGTCCCCTCCCTCTCCTCCCTCCCTCCCTCCCTGCCTTGTGTCGGACGCTCATGGATGTCCCTGTCGGGGCAAACCGGCGGTTTTCGCCGTTTTCAGGGCATAGAGGAGCAGAGGGGGGATCCCGTGGCGAGAGACGTTGCCGTGAAGGGTCTGTTGGAGCGCGCGAGAGACCTGTGCGCTGAGCAGGAGAGCCGCGCGGCGGAGCTGGAGGCGAACTACTCGGAATCTTTTAGCCGCGCATCCAAGGAGAACTGGACAGGTGCTTGCGGTGTTACTGGTGGTGCTGGTGCTGGCGGCTAAACTGATGATCGTGGTGTTGCTGACGCTGGTTATACGGTGTGGGTGGTGTTGACGCTGCGGTCAATTGCACTGTTTTTTTTTTTTTTCGACGCGTCGTTCGTTGGTTCGTTCGTTTGTTTATTTGTTTCGTTTTGTTTGCTCGCTTGCGTGTTTTTTCCTCCGGTCGTGAGCAGACGACAAGGAGAAGCAGGATGCAATCCAACGAATGACCGAGCTTACGGTCGCTCAAGAAAATATCGTTCCTGTGATGAAGGCGAATGACCTTCAGGTCATGGAGGCGGTGGTGAGTTTGTTTTGCTTCTATCTATTAGCAGCTGTCCAGCTGTCTTGTCTGTCTGTCTTGTCTGTCTGTCTGTCCGTCAGTCAGTCAGTCAGTCAGTCTGTCTGTCTGCCTGTCTGCAACCCCAGCCCAAATTCAAGAACTACGAACAACCCGATCAACACCAGCAATCAGCTTCAACGCTAAAAGTGAACGCGGCAACAACAATGCCGATACCTTCCCCGACCCTGTACCCGACTTCAATGCGTGCTTGTTGTTGCTGCTGGTGTTGTTGCTGCTGCTGATTCTGCCGCGGCTGTTGTTCTTGGTGATGCTGTTGCTGCTTATTCTGCTGCTTATTCTGCTGCTTGCTGTTGCTGTTGTTTCTGATTCTGTTGTTTGCTGCTGTTGCTGTCGTTTTGCCTGCGACTCCCTCGGTGTGGTGCGCGTGACCGGAACAGGCCGAGATCGCGCGGGCCAAGGCGGAGTTGTCGAGCACGCTTCGGCGACGCCTCCGAGAGGTTTCCAAGCTGCAGACGGACATCGGCAAGATCCAGAAGCACCAGGAGCTCGTGGGGATGGCGTGGGGACAGAAGGTTTGTGAGAGCGCGACTGTGGGGGGAGAGCCGAACCGTCCTCTGTTACGGGTTGTGCACGTGTTGCCAGTCCAAACGTTCCGAGCGTCGAGCGGGTAATGATCTAGATCATGAACTAACTTGTAGACCATCTACAGTTCCTCACCTTCCTGCCGCTGTGAGTGGATTGTGCAGGGTCTGCATTATGCAGTACAGGAAGCGTGCTACCTTAGAAGGTGCAGCTCCCACCCGGCAACATGAGCCACTGTATGTAGATAGTACAAGATCGCGAGTAGATCTGCGGCGAAATGTCTTCATCGTGGAAGAAGTGGGAATGATCTGTAGATGATCTGTCCGAGTTGAAAAACACTTGTTCATTTGCCAGTGACGGGGGGGGGGGGGGGGGGGGGGGGGGGGGTCCTCATTTGAGGAGAGGTATATACGCAATGCCTCTGCATCTGATGTGTACCTAGTGCATGTTAGCACTGCATATTGTTATTTGTAAGCCCAACCGACTTGGGTATCGGGGCTTAGCTACGATGTGTACGTATTGCGTGTAATTTTTTGCAGTCCCTTTGATTTGATGTATTGAGCTTAGCTACGTAGCAGCTTTCCGACGTGTGCGTGTGGCTTATTATTATTTGCATTCCCATTTGATGTGTATGGGAAAACTTCTGCGATGTGCGCGTATTTGTGTATTATTATCCGCAAGCCCAGTCGACCTATGTACCGGGCTTAGCCAGTTTTGGCGTTATTTTTTTGTCAAGGTTCGGCTGTTGGGTGGGGTAAAGAGCTCCTCCATGTGAGGCGCCTCTCGAGAAAGAAAGTGGTGCTTAAATATATTTATTAGACTCTGAGCGAGCGTAAATGTAAAGACCGCTTGGTCTTCATATTGATGTCTGAACAGTCCTTGTGTTGCCGCCCAGAGCGGTCTACAGTGCATACACCCCTGCCGTCTGTCTGGAGGTGGCGGTGCAGGGCTTGTTTTTCGTTGCTCTGGAGGGGAAACATGGTTGGATGGGCGAATGGGGGGGTAGATGGGTAGGTGGGTGAGTGGGTGGATGAATAGATGGATGGATGGATGGATTGGATGAATTGGATGAATAGATGGGTGGGTGGGTGGGTGGGTGGGTGGGTGGGTGGGTGGGTGATTCCACGAATGGACGGACGAACAGGTAGATAGGAAGGTGGAAGGATGGATGGGTGGGTGGGTGCTGATGCATTTGCGTTATTTTTGCTCTGTCCACCCGTCACCTGTTTTTCGTTTTTTTTTCGTACGTGCGTGTGTGTGTATGTTTTTTTTGCGTTTTCTTTTCTTGCCAGGAGGAGCAGTTCGAGCACCTCGGTAAGGTGGCGAGGATGCCGGCGGCGTACGACGCGTTCATTCTGGAGGTGCTGCGGCGCAGACGCTACCACGAGGTAACTGTAACGGTAACTGTATCGGTAAAGGTAACTGTAGTGGTAACTGTAACGGTAACTGTAACTAACTGTAACGGTAAATGTAACGGTAACTATAACGGTAACTGCAACGGTAACTGTAACGGTAACTGTAACGGTAACTGTAACGGTAACTGTAACGGTAACTGTAACGGTAACTGTAACGGTAACTAACGGTAACTGTAACGGTAACTGTAACGCTAACTGTAACTGTAACGATAACGGCGTCGGTATCGATAACCGCCGGTGCCGGTGGCAGAGCGGTGGTGGTGGTGCCCTAAGTTTTTTTTTGGTTCACATTTGACTGTCATTTTTCGGTGGTGGGGGCTGCTATCCATGGTTAAACAATGATACGGATAATGGTTCATTTACACTTCCTCACGCAATGTTGTTTCGGTTTAAGGCCTGTGCACGGGGGCGGGGGGCGGCATTCGCGTTGTCTAACCGTTTTTCGGTTTCGAATCCCGCCGTTTTTTTTTTTTTTTTCCCGCTGCTTTTGTTGTCATCGAACACGTTCGTGGAGTTGGGGACTGGCCGGCCGACCGCGAATCGCGATAAAACAATAGTTGGCATCACGCTTAAGTAACGAAGCTCAACATTCTTGCCGCCGCCACCGCCGCTGCTACCGCCACTGCTGCTGCCGCTGCCGCTGTTGCCGCGACCTCCACTGCCCCTCCGGCTGCCTTGTACCTGGTGTTTTTTCGCGTTGCCGCTCGTTTTCGATGGGAACAGGATTTCGAGGCCAGAGTCGTGGACTTTTCCAGCTCCATGGGCGCTCTCAGGTCGGCCGAGATCGCCTTTAGAGAAGACTTCAGGCAGACTCACCTGGGCAACCTCCCCCCAGTCTTCATGGAGGTGATGAGATCGCCTTGTTTCTCTTCTTTTTCCTCTCCGCTTTTTCTCTTGTGTTTCTGTTTCTGGTGTTGCCCTTTGTTTTTCTGTTTTTTTTTTTTTTTTTTTTTTTCTTCTTTTCGTTATTCTGTCGCTTCTGTCTCTGTATTGCCGCCGCTGTCGCTGCCGCTGCCGCTGCCGCTGCCGCTGTTACTGCCGCTGTTTTGCTGTTGCTGTTGCTGCTGCTACTTGCAGGAGCGGTGATTTGTGTGATGTGCGCATTACTGCTGAACCCTGGGACCAATCGCACACACGGACCGAATATCGCCGCCTCCTGCGCCCCCCCCCCCCCCCCCGCCACCGTCCCCCCCCCCGCGCGCGCAGATGGCACCGGGCCTGCGCAACGCGCCGCCCGCGTTCGAACCCCTCCGGTCGCTCGGCTCGAGCCAGGCGAACTCCCCGAGATTTATCCCGAAGCGGGGGCCGTGCCGGGGCCACCGCCAGGGGAAATGGGGCCAACCAGCGGCCCCGAAGAGGTAGGCGTCAGTGTAAATAGTGAGGTGGTGTCGCCGGCGGGAGCAACAAAAGCAGTTTCAGCAGAAGCAGCAGGAGATTCAACAGCAGCAACAGCAGCCGCAGACGCAGCGAAATCGTCAGAAGAGGGGGCGGGGGACAACGGGGAGGCAGAAAAGGAGCCGGAGACAGAGAAGAAGAATGGGAAGGAGGAGGAGAAGGAGAAGGAGGAGGAGGAGGAGGCTTCAAGAGAAGCAGAAGGAGGCGCGAGTGTTGCGGGGACGGGGGTTATTGAGATTGCGTCGGCACCCGCGGTGTCGGGGCTCGCGGCGGCAAAAAATGAAGAATTGGAGGCGAAGCTAGAAAAAGTCCTCGCGATTGAGGCGGAGAACTCTCGCCTTGTGGCAGAGCTGGCTGACGCTCGAGCTAGGCTCGAGCGGTTCGTGCGCGACGCACAGGCGAAGCAGGTGGAGGAGGTCGTGGAGAAGGTGGGGGTGGGGATGGCGGTTAAGGTTGGCGATGCTGGGAGGGGGGCGGGGTTGGGCGGACCGGCGACGGCCACCGGTAGCTCTAGCCCGGAACAGGCTAGAGTTTCTGTCGAGGGGGTAGGAGAGGGGGAAGGTGGTTCCTTGCTGCCGACGGAGGGGGGTGACACTCCAACCGAGTCGGCGGAGGTGACCGCGGCTGCAGCAGTAGCGGAGGCGGCGACGGCGGTTTCACCGTTAGCACCCACGGGGGGGGAGCTGGCCGAAGTTGTCGGCAAGGATGCCGCGACAACAGTCGGCAGCGATAAGGGTGGGGGTGGCGGAGAAAGAAGCCGCCGCAGTTTCAGTGACGTGACGGCAGTTCGTAGCGGCAGCAGCGGCGGTGGTGGCGGCATGGGCACGGCTGCGGTTGCGGCTACGGCTACGGCTGCAGGGTGCACCTTGGGGGGCGGCGGTGCGATTGCAGGAGGGCGCGGAGGATCGGGGGCAGTTGCTTCGGGCAGGCGAGGGTCGACGTCGTCGAAGGAGGCGACCCAGAGCCAGCTGGTCGCGTACCGTGCCGGGCTGTCAATGTTGGTCAAGCTGGCGGACCAGCTGGCAGCGGAGGCGGCGGCGGCGGCGGCGGCGGTGGCGGCGACCGGCGGTGGGGCTGCTGGGGGGACTGTGGCAGATGTTAGCACGCGGGGGGTGCTGGGAAACGAGCCCACCCGGGAGTACGTCTTCCCGACGCGCGCTGAAGGATGAAGGCACGCTGGTGGTGGCGCGTGCCGTGGAGGCGGAAGCGAGCGACGGCGACGGCGACAGCGACACCGCCAGCGCCAGCATCGGCGGCAGCGACGGAAGCAGTAACCGGCGCGGGTGACACTCCAGCGGCCGGTGACGCTTCTTCCGCTCCCGTCGATGCGGCGGCAGATGCCGCATTGGCCGCGGCGGTGGCGGTGCCCGTGGCGGTGGAGGGGAAGTCCACCCCGATTCCCGATGCACTCGAGATCACGCCTCTTTCTCCTGCTGCGGGCAAGGGGGGCAGCAAGGGTGGCAGTGTTGGCGGCGGCGACGGTGGCGATGGTGGTGGCGGCGGCGGCGGAGGCAGCGGTGGGGGCGGGGGCGGTAGCAGCCAGGATGATGCCGCTGCTGCCGCCGCGGTCGCCCCGGGTATAGGTGTGGTGCCTGGCGGAGGAGGGCGGAGCGGAGACGGAGGAGAAGGAGAAGGTACTGATGGAGACGGGGGTTCGACGTCAGAGGCGAAGGAACCTGATGCGGATGCGGATGCGGATGCGGCGCCGGCTGCCAAGGTTGACGAAGGCACGGCGAGTTTGAAACCGGCGGAACGGGGGGAGGATAAAGGAGGGAGAGGGGCGGGGGACACTGCGAGCCCGGTATCCTCACGGTCGGCGGACGACCTTGGGTCTGAAACGGCTGCCGTCACGGTGGCGGCGGCAGCAACGACGCAAGACGCTTCTGTCGCACTCAAAGTTTCGACTTGTGGTCCCGCTGCCTCCGCGGAACCTAGCGCGGAAATGCCGGCCGTTGCTAGCGGAGTGGGTGCCGCGGCGGCGGCGGGCGGCGGGGGTGGAGGTGGGGGCGGGAGCGGCTGAGGGAGGGGCCGGGGGCCGCGGGGGCGTTGCCGCTGGCGCTAGAGGGAAGGACGTGGCGGTGGTGCGAGCGGGAACGACGAGGAGCGTTGATCGGATAAAGCGGGCGGCCGAGCACGTTGCGACCCACTTGCGGCGGAGTCATGTAAGATGTTCGATATGTTGGGCGTCCGGGATGGAGACGTTTTTTTTTTGGGGGGGGGGGGGGATGACGCTGTTGTCTCGCATCGCGTTGGTGACGTTTTGAAAACTATCCATACAGTATATACCCGCCTGGGTGGGCTGGGTCTCTGCCGACGAACCGCAACACCACCAGGGAACATATCGTTGTTGGACCTATGCCAATGGCAACCCGAAGTATCAATAAAATGTTTAAATTCCAAAGATACCGCCAAACATTTTTAGAACACGCTTCCTATGGGCACGTATTGGAAAGAAAAAAAGTTCCCAACTTTTGGAAAAGCCCGAAAAAAGCAAATCTGGGGCCGATGTTGGGCCAAGATCGGCCTGAGAAAAACTCAGGCCGATCTTTGGTTCGAAGCGGCGAGATTCCGAGTCCTCGACAGACATCGATCGACAAAACCCACGATTGCGTCATGAATTCTGAACGGAGTGCGCTCGTTAGGGGCTCCGACCCACCCTTGGGTCACTGTCTTCACACAATGGCCAGTGACGTGCGGCGGGCGCTGGCCAGGCGTACGATAAAAAAACAAATAGCCGCTGGTGTGTACAAAACAGAAGACAAAATTTCTCGATCCGTCTCGAATGTCAAAAACAGGCTTTTTTTCAGGTTTGGGAGGATACCGCAGGACGCCACCGGCAAGCTCTTGCCCCTAGAGCATGTATTCACTTTCTATCTTCGATGCCGTCATCTATACTCGTTGGCCTGGCCCGACACCAAGCGGGTTGGCCTTGGGCTGAGTCTATATCGAGATCGAGCATCTATCGTCGCACGAGCTGATTTTTATCAGCGTGTTGACAATTTGCAACGAGAGAAAACAAATTGCGCCGCCTGCAGCCGTTGGAAAAAAAAGAAACGAAAAAATCAAACATTTTTTCCCTCTTTTCCCACAGCGGCGGTACGAGGATATTTTGCGGCTGTTTTTTTTAAGCAATATTTTTGAAAAAAACTTTCGAACTTCGCGTTTCCATTGGCATAGGTCTTACAGCAGTAGCCTTTGCTTACTTTTGGCAAATTTCATTGGTGGCGGGTTCGTTGCGTACATGAGCTGTCAGATTTTTTGGACCCGCTAAAAAATCTACACATCCCGTAGCCCGCGCGAGGGGATTTTCACACGCATATAGCCTGCAGATATTGCTTTTTTTTTTTTTTTTTTTTGCGAGGAATTTTTCGATCTCGCAGCCGAGTAGTTTTTTTTTTTTTTTTTTTTTTTTTTTTCCATTCAAATACGCGAGCATACTTTGTACCTGCACAGCACGTAGCTGGCAGTGAGTGTATACGTAGGCCTCTCTAGTGTAAGTAGTTGTGCACCCCGCAAGTCATCATATTGCGGCCGTTTGAACCCCCTTAGACTAGAACGCCTCTTCATGAGGGGTGCGTGCGGGCTTGAGCCCTCCGTTGTTTCGGTAGTTGTCTGGTCGTTCGCTGTCTAGCGTGTCCGCCGTGTGTATAAAAACTTACTCACCTCCGACAGACCGTCGATTTCCACTTCATGATGCCACTTTTAGATATATTTCGGGGAAGATGCATTCGTTGATCTGTATGATCTACAGCGGGAGGTCATGTTACCGGGTGCGGGGCGTATAACCTGCGTAATCTACTGCAGGACTTGTTTCGTGGGCTAGTCCTGTAGTGTTACGTATACAGATCGTGGTCAGCATTTGATGACGGCAGGTCAGGATATATAGTAAATAATATAGATGATCTGTCTGATGTGTCTGACCTAGATGATCTAGATGATCCAGATGATCTACCTGTAGACGGTCTATCTGTAGATGATCTATCTGATCTCTCTGTGGGTGATCTATCTAATCTATCTGTAGATGATCTATCTGATCTATCTGTAGACGATCTATCTGATCTATCTGTAGATAATCTATCTGATCTATCTGTAGACGATCTATCTGATCTATCTATAGATGATCTATCTGATCCATCTGTAGAGGATCTATTTGATCCATCTGTGGATGATCTATCTGATCTATCTGTAGACGATCTATCTGATCTGTCTGTTGATCTATCGGTCCGACGCTCGAAAACATTACCTCATCGATTGCTGGACGTTTACACTGCCGATTTCCACCAAACTGTTGTCTCCAGGAGAGGACTACTGTAGCTTGCGCAATATCTTAGGTCGTGGGCCTTGTTTCGTTGTATGCCGACTCGAGTTCACCGCGGGGGCCGGCCCGTGCCGCAGTGCGTATTTCACGTTCCTGGTTGTGATTCGATTCGATTCGATTCGATTCATTTTTTTTTTTTTTTTTTGCTTTTTGTATTTTGGCATCTTTTTTTCTCTCACTTTCTTCTCACGTACTACCCTTCTTCTCGCTGTCTTATGGCATACTGCTCCGTGTACGGTTTTTAAAACGCACACAGCCTACTGCGAAAGGTAGGTATGAGACGTTCGTGCCTTCTTGGTTACCACTTTTCCACCCTACCACCCTACCACCCTACCGTACTGCTGATCGTAATGCAAGGGGCCAAAGTAACAATGCTCCGAACCCATTAGGGACCTTAACACCAGAGTAACCCCCTATGCTCTCCGGATGGCTTGCGCACAACTATCGCAAAAGTCTGTTCGTTATGTTATGATACTGCCTTGAAGGAGGCTGAAAGCCCGGTGATTACCCGCGTTCAAGTATTAGGACCGTAATTGTAGTACTTGTGGCTCATCAAGTATACCAGGTAAATAACTGTTACGGGAGACCATAGTTAATAGGACCTACGGTACTCACAAAAACCTATATATTTACCTATTTTTAAGGACAATATTTGGTCCTATTTACTATGCCCCCCCCCGTAACACGATGTTCCCGGGTAGTACCAGTGTCGATATTGATAGTATATATACATCCATCAAGGTCGTGGCTAACGGTGACATCGCGTGTCATTCGCGCGGCGCGTGCAGGGACGCATCGGAGAGCTCCTCGCCTTCGAAGCCCTCGCGGCCGTACCCAGGATCTCCATGTGCTCCTTCGACGTTCAGGTACACGCTGGCATGCGGTGGGATGATGGGGTTGTTGTTGTTGATGTTGGCTTTTTTTATTGGTGATGATTTTGGCGACGGTGGGGGAGGGGTGCTGGTATTGTTGGTGCTAATTGTGGTGATGGTGAGTTGCCGTGGGAGACCAATTATTACGGGGGGCTATAGTAAATAGGACCAAATATTATTAGTAAAAATAAGTATATACACAGGTTTTTGTCTTGATCGTAGGTCCTGTTTACTATGGTCCCCCGTAATAGTGCTGCTGGTGGGTATGGTTCGATTTGTTTATTTTACTCTGTGCTCCCCCCCAGCTGCTCCCGGAAACCGCATTCCGTTCTGTCCTTTCATTTACCGGAATTACGTTCTCGCCCCTAATATATGCCAAGCTTGTGTTCATGGTTGCTATTGTTGTCTTGTTGCGTGTTTTATATTATCCAGGATATCGCGCTATTCTTGCCCACCATGGTTGGCCCGGCGGAAGGGTTGGGGGGGGGGCCTGTTTTCTTGGCTTTTCACGTGAACTGCCCGAACCGGTACCTATCGGAGGAAAGCATCAACACTGCCCGCCAGGACCTGGGCTCTTCACCCGCGTACATCCTCGGCAGGATCATCCTGGTCGAGCAGCACGTGGCGACCGAGGTAGGAACCCGCGTGGACTACATGGGCTTGGGATAGGAAGAGGGGAGGGGGGGGACTGGTTAGAGATGAGACAGGAAGGGGAGGGGGGGGACTGGGAGGGGGAGGCGACGACAAAGATGACGAGCCTCTGAGGGAAACGTTGAAACTAAAACAAAGATGGACCACGAAGAAAGAAGAGACACCCGGCATATGTTCCCAAGAGGTTGTCGTTCGCTCGCTCGTCATTTTTGCCCAGCCGCTCTGTGTAGTATATCATGTATATATATTGAGAGAGACCCGCTCGTGTGTGTATTTTAGGCGCCTTTCTCTCGTCCGCGCAGTTTCTAATAAAGTTGCACGTACAAATACGTCAGCTGTGGGTACGACCGATCGAATGTTTGAAACTCAACTTTTTTTCTTGATTTTGCGGCGGAATACACGTTGGACCCTGCGTGGCTTCGTCGCTTTTCGTTCTCGCTCTCTTGTTGCTCTGGTTTTGCCGAATTGGTTTCAGACATCATGTATACCAGCTATGCATATATACGTACGTGTTTTTTGTTTGTTTTTTTAAGAATTTCGTTTTGGTTTGTGCGTTTCGTTCTGGCGCAGGAGCCCAACCCGTACAACGTGGCCAGCAAGACCGTCTACTACGTGTTGACAGCGGCAAATGTTTGCTAGCCGAGAGCTGTCGGATGGATGTACGCACGGGGGGTGGCGGAAAGGAGGACGCGACATAGTAACGCCGCTAGCGTTTGGCAACGGCTGGAAATCGTACCGTGTTCCGCCACCACCACTACTACTGTACCACTTGCCTCCCCCCCCCCTGCGTCATTTTCCGCCGCCCTGCGCCGGGTGGATGCACGGAAATCGAGCGGGGAATACTGATACCGCCAGCGTTTAGCAACTCCTGGGATCTCCATCACCACCATGACCTCCCCCGAGCTCTCTATGGGCGCCTGCGTCGAAAGATGTGGGGAGAGGGCGAGGTACGGGGGGAGTACTCATGAATGGGGCTGGGGTTTTAATACTGCCAACGTTTGACAACTCCCCGGCAACTCCGGCACCATTAGTACCATCAACACCACCACCCACCCACCCGCGGCCTCCTTTTTCACACCTGCTGAAACCCTCTGGGTTGGAAAAGCTCGTGGTACTCTCTCAGCGGTGTAGGAAATAGGAAGCGCTGCGACTATCATGGCGTGGCGTGGCGTGGCGTGGCGTGGCTTGTCGTCGCGCGAGCTTAGTTGTTTGCCGCCGGGTTGTCGCGTGGTCGTCACCTGGTGCGGACCCAATCTCTTGCTACGCGTCTGAGTCGGGGTAGCCGGCAAAAATCGGCTGTATACCAGATACTGGGTACCTGGGTACCTACGTACGTGAATACTTGGGTACCTGGGTACCTGGATACCTGGGTACCTGGATACCTGGGTACCTGGGTACCTGGGTACCTGAGTACCTGGGTACCTGGATACCTGTGTACCTGGGTTCACGACAAGAGTCTCGTGTGTTCCCGGACTATTGCTACTATTGCTGTGCAGCTTGTTATCCGGCTTTTTTAGGCAATGTCTGCGGTAGATTCGGCCTGTACTCTTCACAGTTTTCACAGGGGGGGGGGGGGGGGGGGTGTGAGCGTGGTTATGAATCACCCCCGTGTTGAAACATGTAGGCCGTGCTTCAGTTCAGGGTGCTTGCTTGCTTTTGCATTTGTTTACAGAATGCGAAGGCTGGCCCTGAAAGGCAGAATGGAGTCGCCGTGAACGGTGTTTCCTTCCCTTCGCTAAGCAGCTCGGTAGAACGGGGTGGGTGGGGAAGGGGTTGCAGTTCCCCTCAGCTTCGCCCGTCGCAAGTGGACGCTCTGTGCCTCATAGGTTTGGTTCTTCAGTTCTGTTCTGTTCGGTTCGGTTTTGTTTAGTTCGGTTCGGTTCGATTCGGTTCGGTTCGGTTCGGTTCGGTTCGGTTCGGTTCGGTTCGGTTCGGTTCGGTTCGGTTCGGTTCGGTTCGGTTCGGTTCGGTTCGGATGTGTTTGTCGTTGTTTTGTGGTGCTGGTGCCGCAGCCGCCGCCTGCTCGTCCGCGCGCGGCCCACGCCTCCCTGTAAAGTTCTGTGTCCCGTTTTGTCCCGTTGTCGTGGTGCGTGCGTTTTGTGCTGTTCGCGGTGGTGATTTCGTTTTTTCTGCTCTGCTGGGGAAGGGGGGGGGGGGGGGGGGGGGAGGGGTTCTGGTAGGGATCGTGAGAGATACGGATTTACAGACGGACATAAAGCGTAACGGTGGTAAATGGATTATTAATCGAATTGTATTTTTGAGGTACGAAATCAGAGAGAGAACGAGGGACTTTATCGGAGGAAAAAAAGAAAAATAAATAAAAACAACAGGAAGAAATAGTTTTTTTTGAATGAATAAAAATGGAATGCTTCGTACTGAAAGAAAGAGCGAAGCAACGAGAGATGTACATACATGGAGGGATTTGAAGTTGGTCAAGCTCGTCCGCAGCAGCAGCAGCAGTGTGTACTGTGGTACTATACACTACCCCGATCGAAAGCTCCTCATGTCTTGAGTTTTCTACAGGGTTGCGGTTTTCCGGTATAGATACGCGCACGGTTCACAAGCCCACACGAGGCTCTTCTAAACAATCTGCGTGTTTGGCTGAAGGATCGGCAACAGCTCCTGAATCGATTCGCCTCCATATATGTTGGAAACCTCCTATTTTGATGTTTTTTTGGTGATGGCAGCACAGCAGCTTCTCCGCTCCTTCCTCGCTCTTCCTCGCCCGGCCGAAACGGATGTCCCTTCTTGCACTTTTTCTTGGCCTGTTGTTTTCCAACGAGCGGCGTGCGGGCCTGTTCTTCCCCCCGTCGCTCCTCTCCGCTCTTCTCCGCTCCTCTCGTCACGGTCCCTTGCTCGACCCCGACCCCGATCATGACCCAGATCTCCGCCCGTGGCGGGCCGACGCTGTATTATATTGTTTGTATTACGGGGGGGTACATAGTTAATAGGACCTACGGTATGCATAAAAACCTATATATTTACCTATTTTTACTACCAAAATTTGGTCCCGTTAACTATGGACCCCCGTAATCGCACATTCAGGAAGGTGAGTAGTTGTGTGTTGGTGCAGGCTTGTGCTGTACACGCGCGGTCGGCTGTTGCTTTTGTAAGATTGTACCAGGTACAGCTGTAGTTGCTTGTTGTTTTTGGCAGTGTTTGCGGAGAGTCTTTTTTTTTTTTTTTTTTCTGATTCACCGTGTTTCTACAGTAAGTACATGAAGTGCGGTATCGTGTACTCTCTTTCTCCACACTAAATACAAGTAGTTTGTCTCCAAATACATACGTGGGTGTTGTTCTACTAAAAAAAAAAGGTTCTAGGAAGGGCTAGCCCGTTTAGTACAACGGCAGTTTCGTTTTGGGGACAAACTACTTATTACGGGACACCATGTTCAGCAGGACCTATCATATACATAAAGACCTGCATATTCCAATATTTTTACTGTTACGGAGGACATATACGACATAAAATACATAAAAACCTGCACCTTCTAATATTCTCACTAGTACGGAGGACCGTAGTAAATACCTGGTAGCACCAACGGTACACACAAAAACCTACATATTTGGCTATTTTTACTATTAGTAACAAAATTTGGTCCCATTTACCATGGTCCCCCGTAGTAATAAGCGTACTTGGCCCTGATTACTGATTTCCACCGTAATACTAGTTTGTCCCCGAACGGGACTGCGGTTTGCATTATTACGGGAGTCCATAGTTAATGGGACCTATGGTATAGATAAAAACCTATATATTTACCTATTTTTACTAACAAAATTCGTTCCCGTTAACTATGGACCCCCGTAATAAAAGGATCTCACTGTTTGTTTTGGGGACCCAGGTATTCACACATGGCAAGCGTGGCCTTATCGGACTGTCTTGTCAGATCTCGGAATCGGTTCGAGTGGTATCGTGGCGGCGTGGGGATCCCTTTGTATCTCCGAGTGCGTTGTATTTCTCGGGCATTTCTCCTTCCCCTCTATTTACCGCAGTCAGTGCCCGGTGGTCCTCATTATTTGGTAAATGAGTGGAAGCTTCCAAAACTTCCACTTGGAAGTCAAGAACTTCTAAACTTTCATTTTTGACTTCCAAATGGAAGTTTATAACCTCCAAATGGAAGTTTTTGACTTCCGAAGGGAAGTTTTTGACTCCAGATGGAAGTTTTTGACTCCAGATGGAAGTTTTTAACTTCCAAATGGAAATTTGCAAAGTGGAGGCAAGTGGAAGCAAAATGGAAGCTTCCACGGCCATCCCCGGTGGAAGCTTTGTCCAGCTTCTACTAAGCTTCCACACACCTTGATATACTTCCACCTTCTATTGTGGGGGTCCGTACTTAATAGGACCTAAGGTATAAATAAAAACCTACTAACTTTTTTTACTAACAATATATTTGGTCCTATTTACTATGGTCCCCCGTAATAACACCCACTTCCACTTCACATCAAGGGGTTCCATTCGACTTCCACCTTCTAGGAAACTTCCATCGGCGTCCGCATAATCTTCTGTCCACTTCGTTACTCAACCGGAGCTTCCACTTGCTTCCACCTACTCGCAGCCGCTTCCATTCAACTTCCACCACAACTTAGGTTTGGCTTCCAAAACTTCCATTTTACTTTTCATTTCGACGAAACTCGCATCTGAGTACGCAGAATCTTCTGACCACTCCCATACTCGAGCGCGACCTCCAACTACTGGTACGTAATTCCCACGCACTTTCATTAATCTTCCAGTGCCTACAGTTTATCTATTTATCTTCCATTTATCTTCCATTTAACTTCAATGGAAACTTCCACCTACGTCCGCAGACGCTTCCACCGTGGTCCTCATTATTTGGCAAATGAGTGGAAGCTTCCAAAACTTCCATTTGGAAGTCAAAAACTTCCAAAACGTCCATTTTGACTTCCAAATAGAAGTTCATAACTTCCAAATGAAGTTTATAACGTCCAAATGGAATTACTTATATTTGGAAGTAAAACAAGTCCATTTGGAAGTCCAACAATTCCGTCTGAAAGTCCAAAACTTCCATTTTCACTTCCAGTTTTGGAAGTGAAAATGAATGTTTTGGAAGTCGGGTATGAGCCTACCACGCGACTTCCATTCTCCATTCAACTTCCAAAACCTCCATTTTGACTTCCAAATCGAAGTTTTTGACTTCCATAGTAAAAGTGGAAGTTTTGGAAGATTTGGAAGCCAATGTGAAAGCTTCCGCCCGACTTCCATTTGACTTCCACAACTCCTTTTTGACTTCCACAACTTCTATTTTGACTTCCACAACTTCCATGAAAGTTTAGAAACTTCCACTTGGAAGTCAAAATGGAAGTTTTGGAAGTTTTTGACTTCCGAACGGAAGTTTTGAAAGTCGAGTGGAAGCTTCCATCCATTTACCAAAAAATGAGGCGGGACACTCCAGGTTTTTCCCTTGGAGGCGGAGGATGCTCTGTTTATCAGGCAAGCGTCATTTTTTCGTTTTCCCGTCATCTATCTGTTGTCACCCTACGAATTATCGAAAAGGGCACGGCGCGGCGGCAGCGGCGGACAGTGAAAACGAGGGACGTGGGCGGGGTGACTTGTGTTGAGCGTGTAAAGATGTTTTACTATCACGGGGGACCATAGTAAATAGGACCAAATATTGTCAGTAAAAACAAGTAAATATACAGGTTTTTGTGTGTACCATAGGTCCTGTTTACTATGGTCCCCCGTAATAGCGGTTGTGTTCGGCAGAGGTTAACAAGGACAAGGGAGAAGGGCGGTCGACTTTGTTAGGTACGAGTAACGTTCCTGGGTCTCTTTCGTGGCGCCAAGAAGGGGGGGAGGGGGGCGGTGGGGGGAGGGGGGCGAGTGTGACAGGAGTCCGGGTTGAGCTTCCCGAAGGTAAACGTGGCGGGGTTAAGCGTGAAGCGACGACGTGTCTACGCGTCTGTCGTTGTTCTGTTGGTTGGATGATTGGTCGATTGGTTGGTTAATTGGTTGATCGTTTGGTTGGCTGGTTCGCCTGACGGTTGTTTGTGTATAAGGTCTTAGTCCGTTGGGCTAAAGGTAAAATGTTAACCAATCGCCTACCCAATCTAAGCCTTATAACACTCTCCTCCCCTGGAACGGACCGGATATACGGGTCGACGCGTGACACCAACACGCGGTTCCAATTTCTGGGGATCCATAAGTATTTTTTCAGATTCTTGACATGAGGAAATTCACTGTTCTTTAAAAAGCGACTTCATGGTGGACGTGAGATTCGAACTCACGACCAACGACCCATGTTCTGCCGTCGTCGCCATTTGCTAAGGTCTTAGTCCGTTGGGCTAAAGGTAAAAGGTTAACCAATCGCCTACCCAATCTAAGCCTCATAACATTTGTGTGCGTTTCCTTGAGATTGCTTTTTCGGTAAGGATTTCAACTGGTCAATTGTCAACTTTTTGATTTTGCGAAAACTCAGCAATCACATTATTTCGAGACACCACATATTCAACGTTTTGTCGCGGAGAATTGAATTGTTGTGAAAGGCGATACGATCACCATCCAACTTTTGTTCTTTTTGTATCCCTGATATTTCATGCAGCAATATTAACGTATTAATTCTGGACGGAGTCGAAACTTTTTTTCCGTTCTCGTTTTTCCTTTCCGGAAAACTGAAATCTCCCTCTTCAACTCCACCATTTCTGCCAAGAGGAGGAGTTCACTCTCTCGCTCTCCTCAGCTCCAGCATGTCCATCACGATCTCGACGGCATCATCCGGCATGGAGTCACCCCACGGTAGGGGTTGCACTTTTTGGGCGAAAGGTTTCTGACCAATTGAGTTCCTTAAGTGAGGAACTACCAGTTATGATTTTTTTTTCCTCGTATATTCGTTTTAAGACTATCGCGAAGAAGTCCGGTCGGATGGCCCGAACGAATTTCTTCCAGGTATTGTATCGGGTGAGATATTGAGTTCCTAATGTAAGGGGCTCAGGAACGTCGGGTGCACCCCTACTGGGGGATGGCTCCATGGTGAAGGCACTGCTACTCCCACCCTACCTACCGCAAGGGTGTTGCTCAACGCCGACAACACCATCTTACCTTATATATACCCAGTACCACCGTATACATCACACGGCGGGTGATAAGAGACACACACCGCGTGGGACGATTTCCGTGCCGGCTTTCTCCGCAACAAGCGGGGGGAGACACAACGAAATTGGCGACTTTTAGGAGATATCGTCGAGATCTTATCCGATGTCGAAACACCCCACCAGGTTAAAAATTCTCCTAAAGGGGTGTACTTTTCTTGCGTTTTACCGGTTTACGGCGAGTGAGGTGTTGCTTTTAACCCTGAAGCTCGGGCAGTTGCTGTCATGTATACTGGTACGGTGGAGCGGCGGAGAGCAGGTATACATGCTCGGACGAACATAACACTGTGACATCGATCAAGGGTATACATGAGAGAAATATTTCGGTCCATGAGGTTCGGGCCCTCAGTCGCTGGGATGTCGATTTGTACTGTTGCGGGGGGGGAAAACGGTAAGTAAGACCTACGGTACATGCAAAAACCTATATAATAACCTATGTTTTACGGACAATATTTGGTTCTATTTACTATGGTCCCCCGAAATACAACAGTACAAGCGATAGCTTTTGAGCCTAAAATGACCTAACTTGCGATGAGTAGGTGCACCTCTCGGTACGTTGGTTCCTGTGGACGTGCCCCACGTTGAATGCCCCTCGCGACTCTGCCGGTGGCGGCCTCTGTCGTGCTCGTGGCGTGTCCTGGCGGAGCGTGTTATAAATAGAATCGTTTTTATCGGCGAAAGTGTTGCTCTGGCTTATTATACCTGGTATTATTTTCTACTCTCATCATTTTCGGCTCTTCTTACGTTTAAATACACACCAAACAGCCCGCTTCCAAGAGGAAAAGTTGTCATAGCTGTTCCAGTCAGTGTGATCCGTGGTAGGATTTAATGTGCTATCTATGTATGTCGTGAGTTTGAAGTCGAGGGTTCGAGCCTGAGCAACACCATTTGGTTGCGTTGTTTTGTTTCTTTTGATGTTTGTTTCCTACCGGTATATATTAATAGTTTACTGTCGACTGGCCGTGAATTTTTACATTTTTATGGGTTTTGGGTTTTGGCGACGTGCTGCTGTAAGTACGAATACTTCGAAATATGCTTGGATACACGGGATACCTACTTGCTTGCTGCTGCTGCTGCTGCTGCTGCATTTACATCCACGAGCAGTGCAGCTGCCGCCGCTGTACCCCGGGTATACTTCAACTACACTACTGCAGCTGCTGTACTGCTGCTGCCGTCACACTAAAAGTAGTGGTGTATTCATCATATACGTGGATGATATGACTGGAATAAGCTCTGCACATTATCCGAAGGCAAATCATGAAAAAAAATCAAACATCAGTGGTATGATATTTTATGCCAAGAAAATATATATATATATAAAGAGACTCAAATTGTCAACACAGTACATAAAATAAGTCAGGTACAGAGAAACACGGCTCAGAATGGGCAAAAACATGTAAAAACAGGCATATAAAAACAGAATAGATCGAAGGCTACCTCAAGCTGAGCAACGCGGCCGACACGGAGCTTGACATTCGACAACACAATATTTCAGCGGTGTTGCCGTCAAGAAGGCTGCTGGTGTGCACTATCAATATAATACGTCGACGGCCGGTTCAGTGTTGTCCCCCCTGGTGCCCGTCCGGTCAAAGTTCTTTGCGTTTTGTACTCGTACGTTCGTGAGACGCGGTTCTTGCCGTACATACGCTTTGTCCTGCAACAACAAGAAACATGAAACGAACGAACAAACGCTGAAATCGGTTGGGTTTTGGGCGACAAAACAAGAAGCCATGATATAAGAAGTGTAGCTGATGAGAATGCACAAAACAAGACATCGAGCCTGGACGCCAAGTTGACGTGTCTAAACACCGCCCCCCCCGCTGAAGTACTGCAGGTGTTGGAACATTGTTTGTGAATGCACCCCTTGGCAGCAATGTCGCATGTACAGCCTGTCTATGCTTGCCTATGCCATCCTCGACCATTGCGGGCACGCGCGAAGCCGCAGACGGACTTCAGCTAGCCGCGGCAAAGCCCCTCTTGTATTACATATGTTGATGTGGGGCGCCTCATCGCTTGGCGCACATGACAAGGGGGGTCACATTAACCACACAGCAGACATCCAGGAACCATAGAGTAAGCATCGGGGCCCAGACATTTCATCGTGCGAAACCCAACGTTCCGATATCCCGCTATCAATGCTAGAAATCACGCGATAACGACGCCAATATAGTGCTATCGGCTTTCGAAATGTACCGTGTCTATCTGTGCGAAGTAGGGATCACGAGTAATGTCCTCCCTGCGTATTGAACGGGATGGCAAAAATACTACAGGTAGTACGGTTATAAGGGTTCGCAGTAAAAGTGAGTGACAAATTAAAAGAGAAGAGCAAAAAAAGTGAGTAAAATACCGGGCAAAATGCGAAAAACAGAGGGGAGAGGTTTTACTTTAGTAGAGTTCTCCATGTTGTAGGTGCATAGTAGGTTTCTGGGATTATTCTCCATAAAATCTGAGAATACAGAACAGGCCCCTGCTTGGCCCTCCTGATCCCACTCGGACCTGATCCCACCCGGATGTGATCCCAATACGCGAAGCTCGAACCGTAAACGGTCAGAAATCGTCGACCGGTCAAAAATCGTCGGATGTCAAAGAAAAAGACGTCACTACCCGGGAATTGAACCCAACATCAAAATCATCATGCTGGGCACCATAGACCGCAGGAGCTATATCACCCCCCACCAATATCACCCTCCACCCCCTGCACCCCCTCCACGTTACTTTTAGACCAGTTATACTTGGTTAGACAAATCTTCATCACTGCTAAAACAATCTGAAAACCAAAACGATTCTAGGGTCCGAAGTTTAATTCCAAAATCCAATACCCAAGTTCCAAATCTAAATCATCAAACTCATGAGTGAGCAGCCATAATTGTATGGCTGCTCAGTAAGTGCCGTTAGTCAACTAACTGGCCATAACCGGTAAGCCGGCTGAGGGAACCAGCTGATGGACAGCCGATTTGCCGGCTTAAGTCATGCTAGCAAAAAGAAAAAACAGCAAAGCAGCCCCCATCCAGACAAGGGGTCTCCGCCCAAAAAATAAAAATAAATTTCGCACGCAACAATCCTTCCTACGAGTAAGTATGGAAACCCAAGAAGTCGTATACTCGGCACCTTCCGGAAACGACACACTGACTACTGTTCCGATTAAACAATTACACAGTAGTTGGTGACTGAAGTCGTGCCGACTAACAGCTGTATCAAATTCCGAATCGTATCCTATTTATACTCACTGTGCCAAGGTATAACGGCATCTTCCAACACGGCACTATTTCGAATAGCTCATACTCCAAGAATGAGATGACGAAAACATATAGTGTTTTTAGCAGAGAGAGAAAGGCGTGCGTGCGAGTTATCAACATCGTGATTTAGCCCCTCTTACGTAGAGCGCGTCCAGGAGAGAGAACTATTGTGCTGTGCAGCGAGACGAGCGCATGTGGGATCGGAGTAGCAAGCTGCACGAGCGCAAGGCACGACCATAGCTGTCAGCCTAGTAGCTAGCGCAGTTGTTGTTTTTTCTTTCTTCTTGCCTGACAGCCTGCGCGAGAACCGCGGTGCACTTGTTTCACGACAAGTCGCCGGAACAAGTAGGACTGCTTGAGCCGCGAGGAGCGATGTCGCCAGCCGCGCCGCCTCAAGTACCCCAAGCACCAGCGTTCGCTTGAAGCAACCATGAAGCAGCAAAGGTTGCAGGGAGCGAGCACGGGTACCACGAACAGGCTTCTCGAGCCCAGCATTGGTGAGCATCGCCGCGATCACCTAGATAATTGCAGTACGGAGAACCCACGTTAACTGTGTGCGAGTTGGAAAGTGTACCTAAGCTTGCGTAAAAAACAGCTAAATATTGAGCGTGGCAGCTCTATTTGTACTCGAAGCTGCATGCATACTTGTCCGTTAGGATAAACTGAAGTCCGCGTAAAAATACGAGACGTACGGAGCAATGCCGACTGGCAATGATCGGTGGCCTCGGCGTCGTTGGCGGCGTCGGTGGCTTCGGCGGCCTCGGCGCCGGAACCAGCGCTCTCGGCGTGCCAGGCGGCTTCGATTGCCCCGGAGGCTTCGACGGACGACCGTACAGCCCGGCCGGCCGTCTCGGCACGCACCTCAGTCCACGATACGCAGAGCGGAGGGATGTCGGGCTATGAATGAGCCATCATCCCGGACAAGCTGGCGGTGCAGAACGCCGG
This sequence comes from Macrocystis pyrifera, assembly GCA_031763025.1. Taxonomy (NCBI): domain Eukaryota; class Phaeophyceae; order Laminariales; family Laminariaceae; genus Macrocystis; species Macrocystis pyrifera. Next base: position 3,873,346 of record JASSKH010000006.1, read on the forward strand.
TGAGCGGAGAATCAAGAACTAGAAGGATGAAAAAACCCGTGCTCATATGGTAATCTCCGTCGGCGAGACCCGGTACTCGGGAAACGGGGTGATGAAGGGCTACCTCTATGACGTCACTTCTGTCACCGAAGGGGTGTTCAAGCAACTCAACGAGAACACGGACTACATTTTGGTGCAATGCGTTCTCCCCGGCGCCACTCAGATGTTGCTTCTTCTCGGAAAGCATCTGACCGTTTTCACCAAGGCGGTTGTGACGATCGCAAGGCGGGTTCGCATACTACCCAGGGACGTAGGCGCCGCGCCGCGGAGGTTCGCATTCGGGCTCTCACGGAGGCCTTCGCTCAAGGTATCGGCCTGCTGGCCAAGCACGTTACCAAGTATTTCGGCAAGACTCAAATTTCCGCCAACCGTCTTCGCATGGAAACATGCGTAAGGCTCGACTTGGAAGTATTCGGATGGGCCGTCCACGACCGATATTATCGTCTAGCGAGCCGCCACGGCCAAGTACCCCCGATCTCCGAATTTATACCTCCCGTCGTTCCGGTGTGGGAGAACTTCATTTCGTACGGCAAAGCGGGCGGTCTCACCAACGGTGCGACCCCTACAGCGAGGGCGGCGGCGTCGGCTACCGGCTTTGCTAACTCCGCCGGCGCGGCGTCGTCGGGCACGTGCCGCCGTTGGGAGAGGGGTGGCGAATGCCAGTACGGGCAGGCGTGCACATTTGCCGCGTCTCACACGGGGAATAAAAGCGAGAAGAGGCGCACGAGTAGTAGGGGCGACAAGAGCGCTAGGGACGGACGCAAGGGCGAAGGCACCAAGGCGGGGGACGGCAGGTCCACCAAGCCAGCTACAGGGGATATCAAGGAGGAAGCCGGAGGCGCAGCATCTTCGGCCGACCAGGGAGGGCACTACCGGAGGAGGCTTCACTTCCTGAACGGGGGCTGACAGATAGGGACACGGGTTTTGCTCAAAAAGCAAGGCCGACCACCAGGATGGCACACCTCGCGGCATCCGCGCTTGCCGGAGAGGTGCAACCAGGGTCGGCAGCAGCTCTAATCCCAGGTAGGGCAAGGGCTGTTTCACGGTTTGTTTCCTTGTTGCGCAACATGCCGGGTACGGTGTCGAGTACGATATCGGGGGCGGAGATACTGGGGCAGGTTGCTCAGGAGGGTAACCGCGGTTCACTGGGTGACGAAGTGCAAGAGGGGCATGGAGTCACATAGTGGAGCACTGATGCGCATTTTGGGCAGACTCGGAAATTGCAGTGGCTGGTGCTTACCGCCGTTCATGTCGTCGGCGTAACTTTTTAACTGGGGGACGGGATTTCTAGGTGGGAGAGGCCACCAATAAGCACAAACTTACGTCATCTCCGGCCCGACGTTAGTTGGCGCGAGCAGGCCTTGGGTCAGGCGGGTGCCGATCTTTGTTCCGGGATCTTAGCCGCGAGTACATCGACTTGTCAGTTGCGATATCATCTCGGCGGACTTGCGAGAGCGATTCTCGGTAGTTGTGTACTTTTTGTTCCATAAACGGGATCGCCTCGATACTTGCAGATCGAGGAGTCGGAATCGGAGCATACTCAGGCACCGACGGCATTTGCGGCGTGATGTTGGTCGTCGCAACGTATTCAGGTAGGCACGATTTCGGATGAACCAACGGCGGTACAATTTAATTAACAGAAAGGATGCAGGTCTCGAGCTTCCGATAAGCTCATCCCTAATCAAGCGTGCATTGCGGGGTATGACCAATTCACACGTGGTGCCAGGTACACCGCGTCGGGTTCGCCTTCCCATTTCTTGAGACGTTTTGTTGGCTGGTAGGTGTTTGATTCCGTCGTTGGGAGCCAGCCAGGGGTGGCCTGCTATGGGTGCGTCTCGCTTTGGGGTATTTCCTAGCGGCGAGGCCAGGTGGAATAATCGCTAGCGACGCGGGGATTGCGCACCTAATACATTGTCTTACACGTCGAGATGTGCCCTCCTTCGCGGGATCACAGCAAATAAAATGTTCGGAGTGACACTGAGCTAATCGCGTCGGCTATCGATTTAGAGGGCGGCCGAGCCCAGAAATCATTTTCGTACGTACATGGAAATACTTTACCGGTCCACGCTCTGGCGTTGGCGCAGTCGCGGTTGCATTGATGGCGGAATTGATGGCGTCGGGCATCACTCTGCCATATCGTACACGAATCGCAGTGTTGTGAGTATGGTAGTATGGACAAGCCCTGCGAGCATTTTGTTAGGTCGTGGTACAGCCCGGGGGCGAACCTAGCGACTTCGCCCTTCATTACCTACGTATCGCAAACTGGCGGCTGAAGGGGATGTGCCAGACCGAGTACTCCAGAGGGAAGGTCGTTCGACTAAGAAATCCAACAGCTCCAAGGTATGTATTCAAGGAAATACTGCAGATTCCCGTAGGTCTTCGAATAAGCGAGTACAGGTAGTCAACGCAGTCCCAAGCCTGCCTGGACAAGGCACGGTGTGGCGCCAAACATGGTAGCCTGGAAGTAACCTCGGAAATCGAGTAGGTCAATGTAGGCACCATTGCGAGCCTCGACCACATCCGAGGCTGGCTATGTTGAGCTTCGGTCATCTGTTTGCGTAGGGAAACTCGAGAAGTTGAGATAACTGGTTAAATTTAGATATTGACGCGGCAGACCGCGGGATGTCCTGTCCCGCCAGTGAGTTTTCCCTTCCGGGTCACAAAGAACAATACGCGGCAATTCGAACGAGATACAACAAAGTGAGATATTTAATAGGGCACGATACAGTATGACATTTTTGGTTGTAGAGAAAAAAATCTCTACAAGTTCTCAACCTGCCCAGCAGAGACAACCATTGTATTGTACAGCGGGACGAGTGCGCGTGGGAGCAGAGCAGCAGGCCGCACGGACTCAAGGCACGAGCGTAGCTGCCAGCCTAGTAGCTAGCGCCGTTGCTGAATTTCCCATCTACCCTGTACCCTTTTCTTTCGAAAGTAGGGGGGAACGAAATTACCGCGTAAGATACACGACTTATATATCGTTACAAGGTTCCCCTTCAGGATGTATGTGGTATGAAATCCGGGGGGTGTCGCAAGTTGAAAAGGGAGACGCACAGGTAAAACCCTTGCACCTCTGGTCTGAGTAAAAATGATCTCGGAGTAAAATGAGTCATCATGGGCTACAGTATTAATAGCAATGTAATGTATCTAAAGCGAAGAGTAGTACCTGGTAGTCTTCTAGTCTTCGATGATCTCGCATGTCTTGGCGTATAGGAGGCATGGAGCGTCGAGCAGTTGTCGCGGTGCGTCGTATTCGGGTGCGTGGTGAGCAGCGACCACGAGAACGTAATATCGTTAAGTTCACCTGAGAGGCCTGTTTTGTTCACAACCGACATAATTAATTACTTATAGCCATGGGGTCTACCGACGGAAACCATATGGCTTAATTTGTTCGGAGGCAGAGAGGAGAGAAAAACGACGATGTGATATGTACATCTTTACTGGGTGGGATCTGTATGATCTGCAGGATCTGTATGATCTACCTGAGTGGAATATGTGTGATCTGTATGATCTGTCCGTCTTAACCGGGATGCGTTCTGTATGATTTGCAGGATCTGTATGATCTGCAGGATTTCTGTACGATCTGGAGGATCTATAAAATCTGGATACTTCACACTTGCTTTCAGCATGTTTAGCGAGGATGGGGTCTATGAGGTAGATATGTCACACGTGTGTACCTGAGTGGGAACTTGACCTGTGTGGTCTATACCTATGTGTAATCTTTAGGATCTGTATGATCTGTACACATGTGTCATCTGCAGCATCTGTATGATCTACCTGAGTGGAATCTGTGTGATCTGTATGATCTGTTCATCTTGACCGGGATGGGTTCTGTATGATCTGCATGATCTGTACATGTTCATCGGTTGATTTGCATGATGACCTGCAGGAATTGTACGATCTGCAGGATCTGTAATATTTGGCAGGTGTTTACCTCAGGGGGATGTTGAGTTATGTGATCTGTACATATTTACCGGGTGGTATCTGTATGATGAGGTAGATATTTCACACGTGTGTACCTGATTGGGAATTTGCAGGATTTCTGTATGATCTATCTGCAGGATTTGTAAATCTGGACACTTCAAAATTGTTTACATCATGTTTAGCCGGGATGGGGTCTGTATGAGGTAGATATTCACACGTGTGTACCTGAGTGGGAACTTGATCTGTGTGATCTGTACATATGTGTGATCTGCAGGATCTGTATGATCTACCTGAGTGGAATATATGTTGATCTATATGATATGTTCGTCTTGACCGGGATGGGGTCTGTACGATCTGCATAATCTGCATGTGTTATCGGTGGGTTTGCATGACCTGCAGGATCTAGAAATATCTGTATGATCTGCAGGATCTGTAATATTTGGCAGGTGTGTACCCGAGTGGGATCTTGGTCATTGTGATCTGTATAACTTCACCGGGTGGGATCTGTATGATCTGCATGAACTGCACATGTTTCGTCGGGAAGATCAAAGAATCAATCAAAATAAATCAAGCTCGAAAATGAGTTGATAGATAACCCAATACACGCGCAACGCGGTACAAAATATACAAGGTACACGAAATAGCCAGGGTGTGATAAAAACATCAGTCGTACGGACACAAAAAAACTAAGAGTAGCGGCAAGGAAAGCAACCTGCGCCAGCAACAACAGCAGTAGCTATACCGTGACAGTGTGCAACAGCAGCGTCATCAGCACGACCACCAAGACAAGTCACCGTGTGACACGGGCAAAGCAATACTTTGGGTAGCAGCAAGAAAAGGCGCCAGCAGTAACAGTAGTAGTAGCAGCTATACCGTGATTGGGTGCAGCCGTGTGCAGCAACTGTTAACAGCGGCAGCAACAACAGGAGCAGCAAGATAAGCAACCGCGTGGCACGTGGCAAACATGAAATAAGGGTAGCAGCAAGAAAATCAACCTCTGCCAGCGACAGTAGCAGCTATACCGTGATTGTGTGTAGTAGTAGCGGCAGCAAGAACAGGAGTAGCAGAATAATACACAAACCATGGTGCATGGGCACATTGTACAACGGGCGGTGAACACTCGGCTATTACACGCAACGCAATACGTGATACAAAGATCCGATAAATGATGAATCGCACCGAAATATCAAAAAATTACTACCAGGTACCAGGTATGTACGTGGTGGATACAGCCTTTTCGCACAATCTTGTGGCCAAGCAGTCACGAGCACACGAGCACTCAGCAGCAGCAGCAGCAGCAGCAGCAGCCGCAGTAACACTCAGCAGCACTCGAGCAACACTCGATTCGAGCAGCACTCCTACGCCTGTTGCTGCTGTTCTTGTACTGTTGCGTACTGCTCGAGCGGCACTCGAGCGCACGAGCATGGTTTCCAAGCCTGTTGCACCGCAAAAAAAAGACACGGTGTAGTGCGTTTGTGGATCACCTGGTTTAGCGGATCACGTTGTCAAAAATGAGTGGTGGATCACCGGCTGAGTGGATCGTTTTTTGGAAAATGAATGGCGGATCACCGGGCTAGCGGATCACAATTTCAAAAAATAGCTGCTGGGCGTAAGTCATGATTTTTTGTTTTTGTTTTATTTGTTTTATTAAGGGCGACCCTTACGAGTACGAGATCGTACGTACCAGAAACAGTACAAGAAGTACGATATCGTACCAGAGATAATTAAACGCCATGCTTAGTGGATCAGACTGGAAGAAAAACCTCTGGAAAACCGGAAAGTGCATCACAGTGTAAGAAGTTGGTGAGTTGATTCGAAGCAGCGTTAATACCAAATAAACAAGCACGATTTCGCACCAGAAAAACATACAAGAAGTACGATATCGTACCAGATAGGAATAAAGACCATGCTTGGTGGATCACACTGGCGGAAAATCCCCTAGAAAATCGGATATTAATAGTGAATCACAGTATGTGAAGTTGAGAAGTTCATGCGAAACAGCACTAACACCAAATCAACAACCACGATTTCGCACCAGAAACATGTACAAAAAGTACGATATCGTACCAGAGATGAATAAATACCACGCTTAGTGGATCACACTGGCGGAAAAACCGCTGGAAAATCGGATATTAATAGTTAGTTCATCTTTGGTACGATATCGTACCAGAGATGAATAAATACCATGCTTAGTGGATCACACTGGCGGAAAAACCGCTGGAAAATCGGATATTAATAGTTAGTTCATCTTTGGTGCGAAATCGTTGTTGTTCATTTAATATTTTGGTGTTTATGCTGTTTCGCATGAATTTCTCAACTTCACACACTGTGATTCACAATTAATATCCGATTTTCCAGCTGTTTTTCTGCCAGTGTGATCCACTATGCATGATCTTTATTCATATCTGGTACGATATCGTACTTCTTTTGTACCAGGTATGTTTTTCTGGTACGAAATCGTGGTTATTTATTTTTTGTTTTAACGCTGTTTCGCATCAACTTATCAACTTCTTACATTGCGATGAACTATCGGGTTTCCAGAGGTTTTTCTTCCAGTCTGATCCACTAAGCCTGGTGTTTATTTATCCCTGGTACGATATCGTACTTCTTGTATCTGTTTCTGGTACGTACGCTCTCGGACTCGTAACGGTCGCCCTTAATAAAACAAATAAAACAAAAAAAAATGTCATGACTCACGCCCAGCAGCTATTTTTGAAATTGTGATCCGCTATAGCCCGGTGATCCACCACTCATTTTCCAAAAAGTGATCCACTAAGCCGGTGATCCACCACTCATTTATTCCTAAATTTGATCCACTAAACATGGTGCTCCACCAGCTATTTTTGAAATAGTGATCCATTAACTCGGTGATCCACCATTCATTTTAGACAATGTGATCCACTAAACCAGGGGATCCACTAACGACTACAACGGACCACGATCACTCGATTGCTCATGCGCAACGAGCACGAGACGAACAACACGAGCACGACGACGTGGCCAAGCAGCCACGGGCACACGACCACTCAGCAGCAGAGCAACAGCACCCAGCGACACTAGAGCAACAAACACTCGACTCGACCAGCTCGAGCAGCACGAGCTCGAGCAGCACTGGTGTGTGCTGTTGCAGTTTTGCAGCAAGAAGCGAGAAGAGCAAAATCCTTGCAGCTAAAAAATACAAAAAAATCTCAGATCCGGGTAGGTTCCAAGCCCCTAGATGGCTTTTCGAGCTGGGACCCCATCCCCTGAGTTACTTGCTGGGTCACGTGACTTTTTGAGCACCTAGAGCATGTGCCACGGAGCCCGGCCGGAGCCAACGCTTGCATCGTACGTGCCACGCCGCCCCAACTGCGGGCCCCGCAGCAGGAAGCACGAGAAAATACCCGCGGCCAAACGAGAAAAGTGAACTTTTCCGGAAAGAAACGCCATTTGGCACAAAGTAATATAATAAGATAGATGGTACTGATTGTGGTTGGGTGGATTGAATTCGTCAAGGATTAGGTCAATGGCAGGCACTATACTCGTAGAGGTGGTCGACCACATCCGAGGCTAGATAAGTTCGGGCCACCGACCATTCGTTTCGAAGGGAAACCCGAGAAGTAGAGGTACTGGTGAGGTTCAGAGATCTGCGCGGCAGGCCGTGGGATGACCTGTCCTGCCAGTGAGTTTCCCTTTCCGAGTCACAGATAATAATACATGGAAAGTCGAAAGCACCCCGCCTTCAGATCCAAGCGTAAACCTTCGTTCAATCGAAGTAGTACTACACGAAAACAAACAAACAAATCAGCTGCGAGATCGAAGGTTTGTCGACACTTGTCTGTTGCAAGCGGCGTGTACTGCTTCAGTCTAACATATACTTCTACATATATTACTTCGTACCAAATGGCCGTTTTTTCCGCAATAACAGTAATTATAATAATAGATAAATAGTAGTTCACTTTTTTTCTCGTTTGGCCGCATGTCTTTTCTTCCTGCTGCGGGGCGCCCAGGGGGGCGGCGTGGAAAATACGGTTCAAGCGTTGGCTCCGGCCGGGCTCCGTCGCACATGCTCTAGGTGATCAAAGTCACGTGACCCAGCAAGCAACTCAGGGGATGGGGTCCCACCTTCAAAATCCATTTAGGGGTTTGGAAACCCTCCCGGATCTTCGTGTTTTTAGCTGCAAAGATTTTGCAGGGCTTTTCGCGGGCCCGACCCGCGGGTCGGGTCACGGGGTGTTCAAAATGTCACGGGTCGGGTCGGCTCGGGTCGGGTCAGGAAGCGTTCAAAATCTCACGGGTCGGGTCGGGTCGGGTCAGGAGGTTTTCAAATCTCACGGGTCGGGTCGGGTCAAGAGTTTTTCAAATCTCACGGGTCGGGTCGGGTCGGGTCAAGAGGACCTAGGTGATGAAAAGCTCACGGGTCAGGTCAGGTCATGGCCCGCGAGAAACGGGTCAATCGCGGGTCGGGCCAGCGTGACCCTCGAGTTCTTTTTTGCTGACCCGCGGGTCGGACCCGCGCATCCGGCCCGCGGATCCGACACTCAAAGTATTTCCCGCTCTCTTACCCAAAGGCTTTTCTCGTACAAATACCCAATAATAGTCCTTTGGTATCTTGTTCAAACATGAAAACACTGTCAAAATCCATATACGCATGCCCGCATCCACTAACACCCACTACAGCCAGGCCACATATCGCTTGTGGGCACAAAAGTGAATATTAAATTGATTTTGAAGTGTCGACCCATGGGCCGGATCCGCAGGTCGGACCTGCGGGTCAAGATAAATAGTCTCGCGGGTCAAGGTGACCCGACCCGCATGAAACCCGTGTCTCACGGGTCAATCCGAAGGTGGCGGGTCGGGTCGGATCGGGTCAGGAAGTTTTGAAATCTCGCGGGTGGGGTCGGGTCGGGTCAGGATATTTTTACAATCTCACAGGTCGGGTCGGGTCGGGTCAACAACTTTTTTAATCTCGCGGGTCGGGTCGGGTCGGGTCGGTTCAAGAGGCTTTCAAAATCTCGCGGGTCGGGTCGGGTCAGCTGACCCGACCCGACCCGACCCGACCCGTGAGATTTGACCTGACCCGCGAAAAGCCCTGAGATTTTGTTCTTCTCACTTCTTCTTGCTGCAACTGCAACAACAGCACACAGCAGTGTTGCTCGAGCTCATACTGCTCGAGCTGCAACAGTAAAACAACAGCAACAACAGACTGCTCGAGTCGAGTGTTGCTCACACTGGGTGCTGCTGCTCTGCCGCTGAGTGCTCGTGTGCCCGTGGCTGCTTGGCCACGTCGTGCTCGTGTTGTTCATCTCGTGCTCGTTGCGCTTGAGCAATCGAGTGATGTGGCCCCGTGTCTTTTTTTTTTTTGCGGTGCAATAGGCTTGGACACCTATACTCATCATGTTCGTGTGCTCGAGTGCTGCTCGAGCAGTACGCAACAGTACAAGAACAACAACAACAGGGCGTACGAGTGCTGCTTGAATCGAGTGTTGCTCGAGTGCTGCTGAGTGTTGCTGCTGCAGTTGCTGCTGAGTGCTCGTGTGCGTGACTGCTTGGCCACAAGACGCGAGAAAAGGCTGCATCCACCACGCACCTACATACCTGGTAGCATTTGTTTTAGTATTTCAGTGCGATTCATCATTTATCGGATCTTTGTACCACGTATTGCGTTGAGTGTAGTAGCCGAGTGTTCACTGCCCTTTGTACAGTGTGCCCGTGCCACACGGTTTGGTTATTATTCTGTTACTACTCCTGTTGTTGCTGCCGCTACTGCTACACACCATCACGGTATAGCTGCTACTGTTGCTGGCACAGGTTGCCTTTCTTGCTGCTACCCTTATTTTATTTTGCCCGTGCCACGCGGTTGCTTATCTTGCTGCTCCTGTTGTGGCTGCCGCTGTTAACAGTTGCTACACACTGCTGCGCACAATCACGGTACAACAGCTGCAGATCACACAGATTCCACTTAGCCTGAAGATTACACGTAGGTACAGAATACACACATCAAGTTCCCACTCACGTAAACACATGTGAAATATCTACCTCATACAGACCCCATCCCGGCTAAACATGCTTAAAGCAAGTGTGAAGTATCCAGATTTTATAGATCTTCCAGATCATACAGAAATCCTGCAAATCGTACAGACCGCATCCCGGTTAAGATGTACAGATCATACAGACCACACAGATTCCAATCAGGTATAGATCATACAGATCCTGCAGAATACACATAGGTACAGACTACACAGATCAAGTCCCCACTCAGGTACACACGTGTGCAACATCTACCTCATACAGACCCCATTCCGGCTAAACATGCTGAAAGCAAGTGTGAAGTATCCAGATTTTATAGATCCTCCAGATTCTGCAGATAATACAGATCCAACCCGGTAAAGATGTACAGATCACATTGTCGTTCTTCTCTTCTCTCTGCCTCTGAACAAATCCATCCATTTAGTTTCCGTCGATAGAGCCCATGACTACAAATAATTAATTCCGTCGGTTGTGAACAAAACAGGCATCTCACGCGAATTTATACTGCACTTTCGTGGTCGCTGCTCACCCCGCACCCGATTACGACGCACTGCGACAACTGCTCGACGCTCCATGCCTCCCATGCACCAAGACATGCGAGAGCATCGAAGGCTAGAAGACTACTACCCTTCATTTTTATCAACATAAAAGTACTACTGTAACCCATGACTCATGTTACTCCGAGACCATTTTTACTCAAACCGGAGGTGCGAGGGTTTTACCTGCGTCTCCCTTTTCAACTTGCGACACCCCCCGGATTCCATGCCACCCACATCCCGAGGGGAAACTTGCATATACATATACCATGATCACACCCCTTGTAAAGTGCTCACGGAAAAGTCCCGGTGATTTTCCAGGCAGTATTCCGACACGTGGCGGCTATAAAAAGACGGCGACCAAGGTTGACGTGATGTATTGCCTCCACCGGTCTCTTCGCTTCAATAAAAATCTAGGAATACTCCGGTAATTATCCCATCCCTATAGCCAACAGGCTGCAATCATATCGTACCAGGTACGCCTATGTATACGTAACGGTAACACGAATTCTTGGACCTTTCGGTGGAAATGCATCCTCCCCCCTCATCCTGTATACCTGTGTCGCGTTATCAAATTACTGCTGTAGTAGTCAGAGGGTAAAACATGTTGACACTAGTATTCATCGTCTGGCGGCTTCTTCTTGAACGGAGCCCCAACTTTCCCCCCCCCCTCAACCTCCCCCGCCTCCACCTTCCGAAAACAAACACAAACCAATCATATGAGCAGCTGGAGGTCGGAGGAGTCTGACAGCGAAGGGGGGGGGGGGGGGGTTCTTCTTATACCGTACACCAAAAACATTTAGGGAGAACAAAGCATAGTTCAACACCCCCCTCTGCCCCCCTTGCCCTCCCCTCTATTATATAACTGGTATATATATTGGTTGGGTTGGTGTCGGTTGGTGACGACGCTGTAAAACACGCCTCTCACTGCGTGAGCTAGACAGCCAGGGTACCGTTTTCGTTTTTTTTTTTTTTTTTTTGGCGGTTACCACGGCTGACGGTCAAGTTAGATCATTTTTGTGCGGGGATAACCTTCACTCCGCACAAGGGGGACGATCGTATCACGTAGTGTGTACATGGTGAGGCACCCACGAGGCAGATACATAGTAATCCCATTGCTGTCTCTGGAAGTGGCCACACCAGAAATTAAATCAATTCATTGATGCTGTCATCCATATGCAAAAGCCGCCTCTAAAGCGGTTCTTAGTAGGATGCAGCTCACCCTTCATGCGACTCGCCCAAAACCTCACGGCGCTTCGCGCTTGGTGCAAGCAATGTCTGCTTGGTTGGTGAAAACCCGACGTGCTCCGTCTCGGCATTGTAGAGATGCGAGGGTCTATGGTCGTATGACTACGGCCATGCATGACAATAAGTACCCCCCCCCCCCCCATGCCGGCGATGCCTCTACACACAGAAATCCTGCCCGACGTAATCAATCGAATGTATCAGATTAAATGGCCCACCCCTGTGCTTAACTCCTGTCAGATCGGGAAAGGTACTATAGCAAAAACAAACAAATCAAGTGAAACAGCCGCGAGGAGAAAATCTCTGAGTTTCCCCGCGCACCCCACCCCTCCGGCAAATCATGTCTCCTCTTGGCTCAGTCCGCCTCCGTGTCATGGTTGTCCGGAAACAAATGCACTTGGGGTTTGGAGCGTATCAGGTGACCCCGGATGACGGCCTGTACCCTGACCACGCCGCGCTCTAAGAGAGCCTGCTCTTGAACCTCCCGCACGTTTTCCCTCCACTCCTATCAGGTTTCGGAGGGGGGCATTGTTTCGGTTCGTTTTAGGTTTCAAAATTGTTTTCCGTTAACTCCGTTTTCGTTTCGGTGATCAAAGCTTGTTGCGAGGTTTAGATACTCCCCTGATCGATCGATATGCCATTCGGTAGGCCCTTCGGGACGTAGGTACGTCGGTCGGTCGCGCGTGCGTAGTGTACAGCGGTAGGGAGCATAACAGTGGTGGTAGTCGAGTTTCGTGACCGTTCGAAGCGATAGCGCTTGATAGATGGGTAATGTTGCGGAGGGGGAAGGAGGGGGCGGGGGGGGGGGGGGGAAGGCGAACCGGGGGGCGGGGGGCGGGGCGAGAGTGGCTTAGGGTGTTTGTTGAGCTGTTGCGCAGGCATAGGACCAGGGCCATGCATGACATGATTACGCCCTCTCCCGAACCCTGTAGCTCCCGTCGCCCTCCTCCCGCCCTTTACCCATGTACCACGATTAATCTACAGATAATTATCTGGAATAACCCCCCACCTTGGTCGTGCTTGCCGTGGTAGAGCCGCAGCAAGCCCTAAGGCAGCGCGTGTCGAGACGCAGCAGCGACAACTCCTTCCTAACAGCGTCGAGCACCCCCGCATGGCGCTTACAGACGCTGAACGCCAGGTGATCGCTGGCTGACACATTGGACACATTGGTCTCGTCGGCGTCTTCCGGCAGAGCGTGCTGAAAAACGTGCCTTGTAAGGCGCTCCATATTCTTCCTGCTCGTGGAAAAGAAACACGGGGGGGTCAAGTCACTCAGGGTCAAGGCGAAGCGACTGAGAGAAAGAGAAGGGCTGCTCACACGGAAATGAATCCTCACGGTGGCTCTAGTTTATCCCTCCCTCATATCTCTCACGCTACGCATTTCTGCCTCTGTATCTCTCTGAGTTCCTGTCTGCCATTCTCTGTTCATCTGTGCCTATGCATCCGCCTCTTCGACCCTCCTCCCACGCCTTTCCCCCCGCTCTCTCCATATCTTTTCCCCCTACCCTCTTGCCTCCCTCTCCCCCTCTCTCCCAGCTCCAGCTCACCTTAATTCCCCAATCTCGTTCAACAACGTCGCATGAGCGTTCACGGGCCTCTCGATGGAGCTCTGCTCGGGCTCCACCGCTGTTGCCCCCTAGATAAAAAATTAATGAAAGGTACAGAATGAGCACCAACAACATCCGCAAGCGTAGCAACAGCATCAACAACGTCACTACCAATACCAACACCAGCACGAGCATTAGCGGCGGCCTCAAAGAAACACATCGCCACTGCCACCACCACCACCACCACTACCCGCCACCTTGCCCCCACTTCCATCGCCACCACTATCACTACAACCACAACTACGACTACCACCACCACCACCACCACCACCTCTAGTAGCATACTTACTTCCTCGCCGCAGATAACATCTGTCGCGGCTGCTCCAAGCCATCCCTTCAGCGTGATGTGTGAGCGCTTACCACTTCCCGGGGAAATGCTCCGAAACGTCTGGCGACAGCAAAGTCAATGGAGCCAAAACGCGTGCGCAGACACGATGCACGAACAATAGTCAGTAAAATACAATGAAACGATATGCGCAGAAGGAAGCAACTATATTCAGTGATTTGGTATTCGACCCTTCAAAGGTCAGCGCAGACCTTCTCCAACCTCAAATAAAGTCAACACCAATCGCCAACGAGAAATACAGCAGAAGAGGCACACAACACCACCACTGCACTGCACCACTATCAGCGCTAGGTAGCGCCGACGCCAACATCCCCAGCACGACCACCACCACCATCCTCACGACGGAGGCCATAACCAACACAAACGCAAACACCACCACCAGTACCTTATAAGTCACACCATCACTTAAAACAGATTTGGCATTCGAGCATAGATAACAGGAGAGCAAGAGTAGCCGCAACAGAGCGCCAAAAATCGCATCAACAAGGTCGGAATACACATGAAAGCATGAAGACCAACCAGTGCATCGGGCATTCATCAAATAAAATATGCGAGGGATCAAACCAAGCACACACGAAGACAACACAAAAACAACCAGCCCTACACGAAAATAACATTAAGAAAGCAAATAAATACATCAACGACAAGCTAATGACGAAAACACAAGAGTGATACGTTGGTTAAGCTATTGTAACAGCTGACACATTCTTAAGTCTACCATTAAACATATCCCTGGTATACGTTACGAGCACACAAAACATTGCCTCGCCTCGCTCCCCAGACGAGCACAGCCACTATCACTCGCCTCTCACCTTTTCTCTCTCCCGCTCGGACATGATCCCTTCCCATTTCACCAGGGCAGCGGCACGGTTCATCACCGCCTGCGCATTCGCCGCACTCACTACCTGCACCGCGGCAGCAGCAGAAGCAGTAGCAGAAGCGACGGAAACACCAGCAGCACCAGCACCAGGGGCGACAGCGGCGGCGGCAGCAGCAGCAGCGTCAACAACGATAAACAACAAAGCAAGATCAAAAGCAAAGATAAAGTGTGCAAGTATAAATTCAAAAATAGAATGTCTACCTTATAGTATGATAGACAAGATTCAACGAACCAACACGGCCAATGGTTTTCATTTCCTGTGGTTCGCTCCTGCTGCTCTGCGTGGCTTCCCACGACAGCAACGGCAATCTTGTTGGTATTTCGTACGTTGATCGGTGTGTCGATATTTCTTCGTGATCATACCGACAAGCAGGCAGCAGCACAAAATACAAAAAAAGCCCAAAATAAACAAACACAACCGACAAACCACACACACATGACGGGCACTACAGTAGAGGGGCAACTCAATTTGTTTCACACAGAAAACCGTAACCGCAAGAATACAACAACACCATACGGTTCGTGTTAAGCTGCTTAACTTTCCCCTCCGCCGCTTGCTTCCCCTCTTCTAACTGCTGCTGCTGCTGTGCGACTTTCCTGCCAAATTAAAATAAATCTACGTGACTGCTGGCGATGATCTTGACGAGTAGGCAAAAACACACAAAAACAACACGAAACACTGAATCACAAAGCAACAAATGATGTAGAAAATACGCCGTATGCCCTCCTTTAGTATTGACACTACAGTGAATTTGAGTACAACGTATTTTGCACTTCTTGCTTACTTGCCTCGGTGTACCGGTTCGTCAGGATGGCGACGAGCAGATTGAGGTAGACAATGACCACCACCAGCATGAACGTCACGAACATCAGCACCCCCACGGTGTGCAGAAACCTGTATGGTAGATGGTTGTGATACACGGTAAGTCACCGCGTCGTGACGAACAACGGGACAATGAATCAGTCGAAGCCGATATCGAGATGGGGATCAGGATCGAGATTAAGATTGAATACCGATATTTCAAATTGAGATCGGGGGTTCGTCAACCGAGATCGAGTACGATATTGAGATATAGACCGGTCGAGATCAAACCACATTGACATGTAATCAATCGAGATCGACATTGACACGGTGACAACACACCATAACGGCCCTCTAGCGGCCCTTCAAACGTTGTTGGAGTATTAGCTCTCTACCATAGCTCCAACGGTCCGGTCGTCTGACGATACTGTGACGGCACTCTAACGGTCCTCTAACAGCCACCGCGGCGGAGGAGGCGCTCACTTTTCTTCGCTGAAAGGGAAGGTAACATCCCCCATGGCCATGAGGAACATCGTCACCATGCTCTCCCAGATGGTCTCGAAGCCGGGGCTTCCTCTTAGGAGGGCGTAAAACGCAAAGGCGAATGCCACCTGGAAAGAAACGTTGGGCGGGGGCGGGGGCGGGCGGGTGACATGCGCAGGGTAGAAAAATGGTATCAGCCAATCATTCCATCACCTGTTTCGGCGCTGAACCAATACAATAAGCAAACTGTGTCCTCATGTCATCGTTTGTTCTGTACATGCACGTATGGTTTATATGCAGGGTCCCGAATATAGCGTCTGCCGACAGATATGCACGCGCTACATGATCTGCGTGAGACTGGTTTGCAAGGGTTTTCGGGGTGAATGAGGCGAGAGAGGGGGAGGGAGAGGGTCGGTGGTGGGGGCAGGGGGTCAGCTATAAACACACAAGCACTTTCTCCCTCTGACATCACGACGGGTACCAGGGGACCCGTGGGACATACCATACCTTCGCGATGCGCCGAACAACCCGCATCAAGTGGTGGGGGGCCAGGGTTCAACAACGAGTTTGCACCCGTACAGTGAGGAGGTACGGTAGATTTGTACGGAATCTTGGGACGGTATTACTAGGGGATGCTACCATTTTTATATAAGATTCTCCTTCGTGGTGTAGTTGGCTCGAAATCCCAGGGGTGTCGCTTTCTTTGTAAACTAACTTATGTGAGGTTTGCTGCTCGTGTGTAGCTGTTGTTGCACTACCTGTGTACCGCGTGAGTGATTTAAAAACCGAGGGGAAGTGTGGGTTGGAATCGTCCACATTGCGTCCAGGACGGAACACTCGCCCACATACGCACACACATAACCAGCACGTCGTGGCTGCCACCAAGGAGAGGCCCAAAAATATAGTGCGACTGCTGTTGTATCATGACTGCCACAAAAGATATAGATCTAGGAAGAACGTGCGATACAGATACACAACAGCAACATATAGCACATGAACAAAATAAATGAAATTGCGCCGCTCTTGGATTTCTTAGCTCCTACTGCTTGATGTAAGATAGTTGGACCTACCAGGTACGATCTTAGGATGGCACACATGCACACACGCACAAACTCACACACACCAGAAGCATCGTTCATTGCTGTCACAAAAGAAGATATCGTGAAACGCGGCCGCTGTTGTAGCGTGGCTGCATCAGAGTTTAGTATACAGCTTTAGAGCGATGGCATGGTACTTGCAGCTGCAGAGCGGAACACCAAGCGTACTGGCTGTTGGGGGTTTTTAGGCTCTGCTTGGCTCGGCGGGTCGGAATGCCATCCCCTGAACATGAGCCAGATTGCACGACGTAGGACGCCCAGCGGACGCGCCACGGAGCCCGTCCGGGCCCCTAACGTGCTCCGCGTGTACGGCCGGGGCATCTGCGCACTCTGCTAATGGAAGCGCGGTTAACAACGCGCGGCCGGCCGAGACGGGTATGCAAGCGTGCAAAACAAACGCCTCTTATACATACACATATTGTGCATCGAGCCTGCTCCACTTGTCACGACCTGTTGGATGGTTGTGGATCTGCCGTAGTGTACTGCATACATATTTTAATCACGGCCGTGAGCTACGACTAGGGAGGCTGTTGGGCATACTCGTACCACTGCCCGATATTAGATATAGCTGCATGTGGTATGCGGAGAGTGACTCGGGGGCTACAACAACTACTACTGTTACTGCTATTACGATGGAATGTTGAAATCTCGACAGAATCTGCGTTCCATATGAGTTTATTCTGAAGAACATTAGGGTTGTTATTCGTTCTAGCCTACCCGGGAATATTCTGTAACCGGTTTCAACAACCTACAGGCGCAACAATAACCAAACATGATAGTTGAGG
This sequence comes from Macrocystis pyrifera, assembly GCA_031763025.1. Taxonomy (NCBI): domain Eukaryota; class Phaeophyceae; order Laminariales; family Laminariaceae; genus Macrocystis; species Macrocystis pyrifera. The sequence goes on from JASSKH010000006.1 coordinate 3,891,099, forward strand.
CCTTGCCCAAAAGATGAAGACTGCAGTTTTCTTGTGGCGGTAGTTTCGTGCTCAAATTTCAGTGTGCAGGACGGCGGCGTGAAAACGGCATGGAAATTTCGGGAAAAACTTGAATGGGCCGGCCCCTAGCGCCCCTAATTCCATAAAAAATAGGACGAACGGAGTTTCTACCCATGCTTCGGAGATCGTGGTCCGGGTCAACGCGACGGTTTTTCACTTTTGGCATTTCTTGCCAAATCGCACGATATATTCGAGCAATTTTCATCTCGTTCACCTGGATGCCGGGCTTTGTATTTTTGTACCAGGTATGAAACCACCATCATTTGAAAGCTGCAGTCTTCACGTGCCAGTCAAGGGCTATACTGGCATTAGATGATTAGTGTCTGGGCCTGCAGGTCATTGCGACCAGTAAAAAAAAAATGCCAGGTGTGATAAAACGAAAAACAAACGTCGTTGTTTTCAGAATAAAAAACACATGAAACGCAAAATCAGAAACTACAACATTCCTCCGTACTACGACTCCTCCTACTTTTTTCGTACCTCGAAGAGAATGAAGAGGATCGACCAGCTGGCGGCGCTAACGATCATCATGCGGATAACTACGATGAATATTCCCGTCGACCTCCACACCGCCAGGTGCTCCATCAGCCGGGTGAACAGGAGCAGAGTGGCGGGGGCCGTCATCACTCGCCGCACCTACGTAGCCGCAGTTGAACAAAGAACGAGAACAACCAAGCAAAACACCGGAAACAGATCAATCAATCAATCAACCAATCAATCGATCAATTAATCAACGGAAGGTTGCCATCCGAGCCCCCCCCCCCCACTCTCTCTCTTGCCCATACTACCCCACTTACGATGTCCGCCTTCAAATACAGGCGACTGTCGTAGCCGGCATCGTCATCGCTGTCGACTTCCCATTGAACGTCGTGCTGCCAAGGCTTGAAGACGGGTATTAAAGCCATGATCAACATGTAGGCGACCACTGAGTGAAGGTTCCAGCCCCCCAAGAAGTACCTTTGAGCAGGCAGCGCAAGCACCCACAAACGACGGGTACAACACACGACACACGTACAGGGGGGTAATGCAAGTTGAGGAATATAAGTCTACAAGATCTAACACCTTATCTTGTTCCTTTCTGAAATGTGTTTTGGTTCGTGGTGTTCTGTTTGTTTTGCTCTGTGCCTTCAAGCTTGGTTTTGCGTGTCCTGCTCTTCCTTGTGTTCATTAAGCACGTTTGGTATCCTATTGGATGACCCGAGTTATATAACGATGAATTCCCCCTGTCTCGTATATATTGTGAACAAAGAGTTTGTTTATCAAATATGAAGAACCATCACGGCTATTACCAGCAGGTGTATGTTGGGTGCCCAAGGGTGGAACGAGCGTGTGAAGAGCACACAGAACACGCACACAAGCGTACTTCACAGTAGTTCGGAGCAGTTAAGATGGATCACCCAGCGGCGCTCGCGGACACATGTACGGACGGGCGGGAGCACGGACTCAAGCATTAAACACATGAGCGCCGTGCTGATATATTTTTGGATGATCATGTTTCGTCTGTTTAGCTTTGGGTCGAGTTTGGCCTTTTAATCAATGTCAACCGTCTGGCCGATAATGTGAGCAGCTATCCACTATCGTCTGCTTCCGACATCTGACGGACTTATTCGCGTATCTTACTATCAACTACATTATGCGTGTTGTAGTACAGACAACTTATTGGCTTCGGTTCTTGGTCGCCGTCCTGTTCTTTTCCTTTCGGATAGTTTGTTTGGTCTCGTTTGGTTGGTGATTGTTCCGTGTCGCGTCGTATCGTTTCGATTTATCCCCACCACTATCAACACTGCAGCCACATCGACCGCCACCCTGTTTGCCCCCCGCCGCCACCACCACCAATACCAACACCACCACGACCGCTAACACCAGCATCCCCACCAACATCGACATGTTCACCACAGGTTTTGTTTACGCAGTCGTTCCTCACTTTTTGATGCTCTTCGCGGCTCTGAGTTCGCGACCTTCCTCGACCAGGAGGTTGTACAACGTCAGGCCCCAGCACAAGAAGCGCGTTAGCGCCCCGATCGTTGCCTGTACTCCAACGACATATAAATCGACGGGGGTGGTGGAATCAGTTCAGCTGTCAGTTTAACCATTGTCACTTGTTGTGGTGCGCTACCGTTGAGTGCTTGTGTAATTCCTCTCGGGCTGGACCTAAACACGACTATTCACGTTAGAAGTATGACGGATGCGTATGTACATGTGTACAGCTCTTGACTGCAGCACGAAACCATGAAATGAGCAAACAAAATATAGACACACAAGAAAAAACATCTACAACAGTAGCTATTGATAGCAAGTCAAGACGAACGAACAGACCATACATGCACACGAAGGAACAAGCAATCAAACCAACAAACACCCAAGCACATACGCAACAACAGCACGTGTGAACAAGCGAACTAAACCATCCTAATCCGAAGAAATCTCGGCACGACTACTGCCTTCGACACAACCCTCCCATCAATCCTTTATCCCCCGCGCACCTCACAAGGCTACAATATGCGGGGGAATTATGGGCTTTGAGGTCCATAAAATGATTGGGAATCATCACGGTACGCATGAGCACAAGTACGAGGATCGTAGTGCCAAAGGTCCGATGATTAAAGTATGCAACGAGTCTGCTCGTTCAGTAGTTCCTCTTCGTTATTCGGAATGCTGCCGTATTCTTTCAACCTAGCTTGATCACGGCGTTCACAGCACTGCGGGGAGTCTAGCATGCCGCCATTAGAATCAGGGAATGTTGACGAATGCCGGACTGTCCGCCTGGACAACAGGCCGCAGTATACTAGCTGTGTGCGCGTCTTGGATGGTCCGGCAATAGTCACGCCCACCCTGATCGCCCCTCTTGATGCCTTCGATCAGTTTTCTTTTCTTCTTCTAATCCACAATATGGCCACCCACACGCCAAATATTCCCATCTAACACAAGTGTTCTTCACGGTCACTTCGTGCCACCTTGGCATGTCCTCTCACGGCGACAGAACCTCGTCAAGCATTTTTCCAACATAAGCACACCCTTCTCAGCTTCATCTGCAATTCGTTTGACAATCAAGGCAGCTTCCATTACCGCCAAGACACTTCTTTGTAAATTGATCTTCGTCTCTTCCTCTACTCCCTGTTCCCTCATCCGCTCCACAACCTCTTTTCCCCTGATCAAATTCTGATCATAATATAGACCCCATCTCCCTCCATTTACCCAACGCCAGTCCTGTTCCTCTCATTTTATCACAACCCCTTCCGCTAATCAAAGTGTAAAAAACTCGTTTGTCATCCTCTCCCGCACCCCTGCTGTCTCCATCCCCTACCCTTTCCCCAGCTTTTCCGAGCTATACAGCCATTGCGACCCCCTTTTCCCAACTATCTCTTCCACCCCGTTGTTCTCTGTATTTTTCCCTTTTACTTTCCCCCAGTCATATTCAGCAACCACATGCCACCTCCCCCGCCATCCCCCCTTCCCCCGGTCCCCCCCTGCATCCTTCCTTTTCCACCCGCCCTTCCTCCCCCCCTACCCTTATTTCCCCTCAATTACGTTCTAAAACCGAACTACTGTAGAAAAAAAAACACAAGGCGCCTGCTTACCTCCGTGTTGTAGTAGCCCGCGGCACCACAGATGATGAAGCCCATGACGAAGCTCCCAGACAGGACAAGGTACCTCCCGAGCTCCGAAACGTAGTACCTTGTTTTACAAGGAACCATCCGCATCATGAGGGGCGGAACGTCAAATTATATCGTTGCTTCTCTTAGATTTTAGTGCGCATTTTAAATATTTCAACTGAACGAACTTTTGAACAGGTCATGGCGATGGCGTCGTCTTTGATCATCTGGGACAAGCGGTCTCTATTGCGTTTTTTTTTTTTTTCAAGTTGGGCTCAACTATGACCGGTGGTGCTGTGCTAGGGGGCTAGGGTTAAGGTTAGGGTTACCCACTCCGGGTGCGTACTGTATACAAGCGCACACGGAACCAGGCGCGGTGATCGACGCCATCGAGAACTTCAGATAACTACCAGGATGCTTTTGACGTTATGAATCATGTGAATACCCCATCATCCCTTATATTCACTGCCAGAGTGGCACTGCTGCAGTCCTTACCTGTGCCCGAAGATAGACCACTTGAGGGCGACTACCATCTGGACGGCCTTCACCTCGAACAGCTGGGGGCACTCCGTGCTGAGCAGGATGTTCAGAGGCGAGAGGTTCGGGGGCGCCTGCGAACAGCACAGCAGTAGCACGCGATGCCACTCAAGGACAGCCAAGTTTGTGCCTCCTTAATATGTGCAAGGTGTGTCCAGCATTGCATGTAAGATGTGTGTGTAAGTTGTTTGTCTCGAGCAAAGTCGAGGCAGACACTTTGTGTCAGGAATCGTGGTGCGTGTTCTCGAAAGGGCGTGGTAACAGACTCTTAGCGCTGGAGCTGATGGGGCTCAGGCGGGTACTTACGCACTTACCACCGGGGTAATAGAATAAAAGTGTGTGTATATTACACCACAATGTCTGTCAATCAAGCAGCAGACCAGGCAAGTAACGGCAGACCAGTATGCGCCCACCCACATGCAGTCAGTGTCGCCCGTTTTAGGAAGGAAGAGGGGTCGACTGCGAAACGGGGCTAGGCGCGAACCTTCTTCTGGTTTTGGAGGTTGGTGGTGTTGGTGGTGGTCGTCATGGTGGTGATGTTGGTGGCGAGGTCGTGGGTTTGTCGTCGTTATGCCTCTTGATTCACCAACACGTGCTGGTGGTGCTCCTGCTATCTGTACATACTTTATCGGTTTCTGAAAAATTGTCTTCTTCTGTAGGTACTGTAATAAATACGCCTATGATGATCCTCAGCCTGATCCGATCCGTTTTTGGTTGGCGGATCTCTCCCGCCTCTGACCGTCGTTCAGCGCGGTTTCTTCGCCGGGGCGTGCCCCCTCCACCCCTGAATCGCCCGGCGTGGGAGAATCCGCCCGCCCAGCGCTGTTACGCCTGCGCAAAGCCTTGACGTTGAGATCTACGAAGGAATCTCCGATTATACTTTCCTTGTTAGCGTTTTGGCCCATGGTCTCTCGGCAGGGTATATGCATTCGCGTAGTTTTTTCCGGCACGTCCTGTCCGACCTACGATTGAGGAGGGTCACTTACCCGGCCAGCGTTGTCATTGCGGGGGCCTGCGCGGGTGGCTGTACCTGAGACATCGATAGAACGCCTCGATAGCACATGCTACCAGGCACGTTTGGTGTGTACGCTATCGTACAGCGGCAGCTGCAGTGGAGCTATATTAAGTGGATGCGGAGATGTAAAACTACAGCACCGCTGCTGCAGCAGCTGCTCTGGCGGCGCCTTTCCACGGAGCTGCGCTGTCGCTCATCGCGTACTCCGTGACTTTAGGAGTTAGTTCCACCGCCTTCTAGCATTCCGCCGCTACCCGCTTAGTCGGCAAGTAATCGTCAGCATTCTGTCGCCTTATTCAACGCTCATCGAGTGTGGAGTACACGCTCGTAATCTCTTGGCCTCGAGTCTCAGCTTCCTCTTCCTCCTCTACATTATACGCCTATTACCCAAGCCTGCGACCGGCGGCCGTCCAGGCCGCCGATATAGCCCCTTGTATGTACTATGATACGAGTACGTCGCATTTTATTTCCTTGTTCTTCCTGTCTGTTTAGTTTTACTCTTTTTCAACATGTCTGGGTTGCTGGCGCGTGAGTGTCGTGCCTGTCGTATCCACGATGATGGCACGGCCTTGCATTCCCTACGGTCCTCACTTCATTAGAATGTAGCATCTCTGCGTCATGTTTTTGCAACCACAGAGCTTGTAGTTCTCGAAGATTGAAGAATCGGCGGGGACGCTGGGTGTGCTGAATGTCGACGGGTAGAATTTAATTTGAAGAACACACACATATCAGTACATGAAACAAGGATACCTCTTTATACCTGCCGAGTGGGTATTTACTCGTATGATACGTTTATTTGAGCCAGACTTGTACCTCTGTCCACCACCCGCCAATGCACACAAGTTGGCGACATTTGAAAATAACCTGCCGAGCGAGTTCCTTCGTAGCGACAGCTACATACTGTCTTTAATGTTTGTATCGGTTCAGGTTTAGTAGGAGACGTCACGTTACCGACAGGCGATACGAGTATCAAGAATATGGGATGCCCGAGTATGTTGGGCCATACCCATCGTTGAACACTGTTGTGCCGCCTGCAATACTTGTCCTCGAGCTACCCTACGGATAAGGTACTGGTACATTTTCATGAATACATACAGATCGGATGAGCCCCTACCCAGCACCGACATCCCTGCGTTCCCGAGAGGGTTACGCCTTCACACATGACGTCGTCGGCGTTGGACATATCATTGCTGAGTAGGAGCTCTGCTTTGAACAAAGATCCACAGATGATCCCCGAATACTTCATACTCCGGACATGCTCGAAGTATCGAGTACACGTCGTACTCCGAGTACTGAGAGTATTGCGGCACTAGCGGCCTAAATACTGCGAGTACTGGGAGTATGAGCAGCGCAGAACTCCGAGTTCAAGCAGTATCCGCAGTACGAACATCCAAAGTACTGGAGAGCACTCAGAGTTCAAGAGTATTGAACCCGAATACTGCGAGTACTCGGGTACTCGCAGTACGTACTCCCGAGGTACTGCCTGTACTCTAAGTACTCCAGTTGGCCCGCCCGAAACATCGTTTGCCATTTGTTACAACTCTCACTCTCCTGGGACCATCCGTGATTGTTTTCTGCAATATGTTGGCGGATGAAGTTACCGAAACAGTGTGACTGGTCGGAATATTCTTCACACTCCGAGTATAGTGCGCATACTGAGAGCTTTGTTTACTCCGAGCACTACACCACTCGCAGTACGCGCAGTACTAACGGACGAAGTGCTGCCAGTACTTGGCGGTACCCGCAGCACAGAACCCTGAAACAGTTGACTTGCAGCAGGATTCTACAATATATTGAACCTGGGAGTACTGCGAGTATGCCAGTATCCGTACAGTACAGTAGTACAAAATCTCGCAATACTGCGAGTACGCGCAGTATCCCGCAGTACGTAAATCCCGACTACCGCGAGTACACGAGGTGCCCGAAGTATTTTCTCACGGTACTGGGAGCATCTGGTCAATGGCACGCACAGTGCTCTCCATGTCTCTAAAAGGCCATCCAAACGATCTTCGCTGGCAGTAGCTAGGTTGGTTTGGTTGCATACAAACTTTCTGCGTGTTCGAACGAGTACTCGTATCAGTTTTTTAGTTTTTTTGCAGTAGAAATTAGCCTTCTTCGGTTCCTGTTTTCCCGCCCAGGCGTTGTGCAGGCCCCTTAAATACAATACCCTAGGGCCGTAGCGAGTGGCGAGTCCCACCCGGCCACGGCGCAGTTGCGCCCATTGCCCTTAGCCTTTTCGTAGCCTAAACTATATTAACATAATGCGAGTGCACTCTCGACCCCGGACCCCGGGATTTTTCCCTTTTAGCTCCACACAGGCTCTAATCTTCTGCTAGAGGCGTCTTAGCCTCATTTCGAAGTGTGAAATATTCAACTTCCTTGTTCCAGCTGCTGAATAGCCGCATCTTCGTTCCGCTTCCGAATTTATGGACGTTGATGTTGACATCACTTGCTTGTCGTATGATCTACTACAGTATCTATCTTCGACTGTTCAGGGTGGGCTTATATGATGGAGTACCATCCGTCATATGTAGCTATTGATTTAGGAACATACGGTTGTTTAGGATCAGTATAATGCATGGCGCCAGGCTTCCCACAGACTGTACGAATGTTGCGAGTAGGAGAAGTCTGTTGGAACACCCCCGTCTTTGATGACTGTTGTTTTCTCGGCCATGTTTGACCTCGGGATGCACTCAGACGAAATACAGATGATCCACGAATAAACATGGAATTAATCCCTACCCAGCACTGACACCCGTACCCGAGAGCGCTAATCCTTAACACATTCTGAGAAACATTTCGTCGCGCTGATTCTCAGGCGCATGTTTGATCACGGAGAAGCCCTTTTTGCATGCGTTTTTTTTTTCGATTTTCCCGCGATGTTGATCTGATCTCGCCACCTTCGCCTTTTCATGCCAAGCATTATTGGACTATACATTACTGTCCGTTCAGCTGCAGTACGATGGAATACAAAAAACATTCGGTTGCAACAGTAACAACGGCAAACTTGTTACCATCACCATCACCAACAACACTGGCAACAACAATGGCAACAACGACACCACCACTACCGACGTAAAAGACAGCAGCAACAACAGCAACATCAACAACAACATTCCAGCAGCACCAACAATAATAACGAGTACAACGCTCAACGTCTGCAACAACAGCACGAGTTATACCTACCTCGGGCGACCCGTAGAGAAGACTGACGTCGTATTGGCGCTCCGACCACCCGGTGGGTGTGACGTTAAGCCTGTGATCCGTGTCCCATGATACCGTTGATGGGTGCTTCTTCCTGAACCCCTCCAGCACCTGTATGTCCAATCGTAGAAGTTGGTTGTGCTGTTGTTGATCTCACAGTTGGTCGTAAGCAGCTTCATCCCGTGGTCATGAAACGGGACAAGAATTCTACACGGTAAATGTCAAACTAATACGTTAACGAAACCCAGTACAGCCGGTGCCTCGACGAGTGTGTTCATACCACCGCTTCCCCGCGCAACTTGCGTATAGCGCGCGCAGTCGCTTGTGGCTGTCGTGTCTCGAGCAGCGACTATTGTGGCGTTAGGTTTTTTTTTCCGCGCCGTTTGTTTTCAGAGATGAGCAGGTACCAGCATGAACAAGAATAATCAAGACTGAAAACGACGTGACCGGATATCAATTAAGAATGGCAGCAGCAGTAGTATTGACGTTGCTGTCAAAAACAACAGCAACAGCAACAACTACTTCAACCATAACGCAGACGTTCCCCTGACCAATGCCCCTAACCTGTTCCGCTAACACACCCGTGCCATAAGTCCAGTGCACTACCACCACCATCATCTACAACAACACCCGCACATTCACTACTACCCCCCCCCCCCCGGAGTCACTACCATCACTACCACCACAATCACGACAATGTACCCCCCCCTCCACTACCGCTGTCGCCATCAATACGGCCTCTTCTGCGACGACCACCATAATCTCTCTTCCTCCACCACCAACACCATCGTCACCACCACCGCATGTAAGTTCCTTACCCCTGGCAACAGCTCTGGCCACGTCTTCGCGACAAGCGCTAGGTCTCTGTTGTTGTCGCTGAAGAGATGATTTCGCTTGACGGCGATACACCCGGGGTTCACATCGCCGTAGCTGCGTACGCGCGCGTATCGAGATAAGACGAGAGAAAGAAAAGCATAGGAAATTTGATTTTTACACGGTCTGTGTGTTTCCGTGAGTTATCAGGGTTTGTGGAAAACGGCTGCTCTTGCGTGAGTGAGCGATGACTCTGTTTTACGCTTACCCTACAGCTATACTCTTATGAGCTGTTCCGGGATGCCAGAGGGAAAACATGTGTAACCTACTGTTAACGATGGAAACAGCATTGGTTGCACTATGCAGCTCAGGGTGTGGACGTACGATGCATATCTCCGAAACTAAAGTTCAGGAGAGGCCGTGCGACACTCACGCAGCATGATAACACGTGTACTGCTGCACGCCCTGGCCATACGGTTGACAAGACCACCCTTGAAATTGTTTAGGTCGCTATACCTGGGTCGCAAAGGGGTTAACAGGACCCGTTCCGCTCGGCATGCGAAAAGACCTAGTCCTGTCCTCAAGAACGTCAACATCTCGATCTTGAGTCCTGTCTGTACGAGAACCGTACAATTTACATGTTTAGGTGGAAAATTGCTCACTCGGAACTACTGTAGAGTAGGAGCTTTGACATTCTGCTGTGAAAGTAGTTATTGACTTTCTTCGTTCGCTTGTTTCCTTTTTCGAAATTCAGCTTCTTCCCCTCTCCCTTGCTGCGTACCCCATGAGCCACTTAGCGATGTACTCGTGGTTGTGGAGGACGGCCACTCCCAGGGGCGTCAGGGACCGAGCGCTCTTCTGCAGCCCCCGCATGCGCCAAGACTTCATCGCGCCCATGTGCTCGGGCCTAACCAAACGGTTTCGCTGCATCTGTGAGAAGAGGGTAAGGCGGGGTGGAAAGGGATGGGATGGGGTGATATGGGATGGGATGCAGAATTATGGGATGTAAGTAGAAATGGGATGTAACTTTATATGGGTGGGATGACATCCGACGGGATAGCGTGCTACGGGAAGGGATGGGATGGGGCGGATGGGATGATGCTGACACGGGATGGGATGGACGGGATATGATAGTATGTGAGATGAAATGGAATGGAATGGAATGATCTTTGAGATGGGATGAGGTGAGACGGGAGTTGTTATGCTTAGGCCACCCATCAATCGTGCCGTAGTCTCAACCCCATCTCGTCCTATACTCACCCTCTCGAAAGCTTTCGCCCAGTCCGCCCTGACTGCGATGTGATGGCAGCTGTAACTTATCCACTGCACGGTGTCCATGTGTCCATAGAGGACAGCAACGTGGAGGGCAAGGCTCCGAAGTTGTCACGGACCGTCAGCGACAATCCGCAATCCCCTATCAAGTACCTGGGCGCGCAAGCGGTGGCAGTAGGGGGGAGGGAGTCGAGAGGTGGGAGTTGGAAGATGGAGGTTGGGGTATGGAGGGTGAGGGTTGGGTTGGGCGCCGGGGGTTGATTTGAGGGGAGGAGGTACGGGGGCGGTGGTTTGGGGTTAGATTGAGAGGGGGGGGCAGGACGGGGTGGGGGTGAGGAGATGGGGTTAAGGAGGATGGAGATTGGGAGCGTCTAATAGACGCGGCGAAAATGCAGACATGCCGTATTCATAGCATTAGCGTTGGAGCATACTGTGGCGCTTGTCACACAACTGCAGTCCTACCTCACGGGCAGGGGCAGGGGGTGGGGGAATATCGACCGTGTCACAGCCATTTTGACGGCCGTAGCAGCAGGATAATCGCACCAAGAAAAACAGCACGCGCAAGAGCAATTGCAAGAAAGCAAGCCCAAGTCCGAGCACCAGCCAGTCCCACACCGAATCCCACACCCAATGTTGAAAACATGATGACAAGCCCAAGGCCATGCCCAATACCTCGTTTATTCTGATAACATTCTACGTCAACCTCAAGAGCCCTCAAACCTATACCTAGCCGCACGTCCAATCTTAACCTCAGCCCTTCCAAGCCCTTTTCCCCAAAACCACCAGACCACGACGTAAAACAAGACTCGTACGTCAGCATGGGGAACGGATTCGTTCCCGCTGGACGCCACAGCGACCACGCCGTCTGCTCAGACCCAGGAATTCTACTCGCAATCCCTCTGCCTCGTCCCGGCGTTATAAATTTGTGAAAGTCCATGGTCATACCTCTACGGCCATGCATGAAACGAATATACCCCCCTGCCTCCCCTAGACCCCAGCCCTACTACAGTAATGTAGATGTAGATGAGGCAAGGTGGCATCATACTTGCAGCAGGACGAGTGCGTTCGAAGTTCAAAAGAACAGAACAGAACCCACGAAATCTCGTCATCTTCAAACAACATCACCGAACGCACAGGGTCCTCGCAACCGCGGTCAAATCGAGACGCCTTGGGACGAAACAAGCCCCACGCCTTAGCCCAGGGTCGTTCGCTTCTATGGACCCCTGGTTTACGGTTCCGCATAGCTCTCGCGATCAACGATTGGCGCAAAAATACGAACATTTCAAGCATCACACATCAGATAGGCAAAGTAATTTAAAAAAGGACGCCAATACGCACTCCACCATGAACAGGATTTTTAGCTTGCAAAACACGGCCTCATTATCATGCCAATCTTTGTCAATCTCACCCTAAGAACCACAACCCTAACCTCACGCATTACTTCACTCGAGCATGGAGATAGCTTCCTTCTGGCGATTGGAGATCCGATGACAACCCCAACACCGAACTATGCATTCAACCCCAATCCCAACCTCATCCGACCCCCAGCCACGCCCTCAAACCCCAACCTCTATTTCAAGGACGCTTTATCTCACTTGAGCACGGGGATGGCTTCCGTTCCCTGATTGGACGCCACAATGAACAGCACATTCTGCCCCACGAGGTTCCGGGTGTTGATGTCCGCTCCCTTCTTCAGCAAAAACCGCAGCATAGCCCCGCTGTCGCCCTTCTCCATGAACACCACGCTGAACCACACCAGGGGCATGCCGGCCGAGGTTTTCAGGTTGACGTCCATGTGCTGGAAATTTGAGGTTTCGGGGTGATTCGTTTGCGGCGCGCGGGGGAAGGCCGTTTAAGGGGGGTGCCAGATTTTGGTTCGGGCTTTGTTGTAGTAGTTCAGACATGCGGGGTGGGTTGAGGGGGAGACAACAGGCGGTTGGCGGGCAGAGGGGGGTTAGGTGGGCCAACACTTCCAGGGGTATGCCTGTCATGTGTTCCACGTTAAGCTCGTGTACTGAGGCCTAGAGGTTTGGCTTTGGGGTGGGTATATACTGTTTTTTTCGGTCCTTGAGGGGTAGGGATGCGGGACTAAATGGGGCGGGGTGCACTCATGTATTACAGCCCATGGTTATATGGCTATTGAGCCTCGCATCCCCACAATGTCGGGACCGAGCACGTCGGCGCATCACAGACCACGCACCTCCTGGTTTCACCAAGCGTGAAGCGCCGTGAGGTGTCGGGCGAATCGCATGAAGGGTAGGCTGCATCCTACTAAAACCTGCTGGTGAAGGGGACTCGTATATGGATGACAACGTCGAATTAAACGACTTTGTTTCTGGCGTGGCCACATCCGGAGGCAGCAAGGGTATACTTCGTACAATGAAACTGCCTCGTGGGTGCCTTACCCTGTTTCTCTCTGCGTGAGTACCCTTGTGTGAGGAAAGATTCTCCACCTCGCACAAATGGTCTACAGTAACTCGATCGCCAGCCATGGTTACTGCCGAAACAAAACCAAAAACTGTCTTCTGGTTGCCTAGCACACGCAGTGTGAGACGTGTTTGACAGTGTCGTCGCCAACCGACGCCAACCCGACCTGTAGTATATATATAATATTCGGGGTTGGGGTTGGAGATGGTGTTAGGGGTGGTGTTGGGGTGATGGTGGGAGTTTGGGTCGGGGTAGGATGGGGGACTACGGGCTAGGGGTGCGGGTTGGGAGAGAGGTTGAGGTTAGGGTGAAGATGGGTCATGGGGTTGGGGAGGGGGAGGGGCGGGGCAAGACAGGTCAGCGAGAGGCGCACCTAGCATACTATCAGAGCACAAGGCATGGACTAACAACTTATGGGCCTCGCGTTTGGGTCAAGCCGTGTTCGTGGTAAATCAAGGACTAACAACCAAAATCCCTCTTGTGTCTTGTTCGAGTCAAGCCGTGCTTGGAGAAAATCATGCGCTCACAGCTGAAATGCCTCTGATTCTTGTTTGAGTCACGCCATAATTGATCCTGCCCAAAGAATTGTACGTGTCCTGCGCTATCAAACGCAAAAACGAAACGCCTGACAGCCCTAGAGACGACACATATACAACACCCTTGAAAATATGTATAGCACGGTAGTAAATATCGGTTGGGATTGAAACTACCCAAGAACAGAACACAGAGGCCGCAGAGACAAACTCATACATGTCAGCATCGGTCATCGATCATCGCTTTACAGCAGGACCCATGGATTGGTGGCTAATTACTTGAAATTAGAGTCGACACTGCTTGGCAGAGGAACAAACACGGGCGAACGCGTTATACCATCAATTTATGACGCGACTCCAATCCAGTAGTACTAACTGTATACGCCACCCCTCACAATGTCACTCGTTCACACCACGTCCCCATTTCTTGATACAGGTATTAGTATATTCCTACTGACATACGAGAACCGGTACGAGAAATACCATCTGCATGATGCTAGCAAGCACACGTTCGTGGGGATGGATTCATGATCTCCACCATCTAGCGCATGCCGTCCGGGTGGGGCATTTGTGATCTATCGAATTATTTGCAAAATTTCTCTCGTCATCGCCACAATGGGTACTGTCGGGCGCGATATACATTATAGGTGATTATACCTGCTCGTCCAGAAAGTACTCGACCAGGGAGTACTGCTTGTATCGCACCGCCGCCCGCAACAAGTTGGGCTTGTCGGAGTACGCTGGATTTTTATCCATAAATCTTGCGAAAGGGGGCAAAGGCAGGGAGAGATAAAACAGGGGCAGGGGGCAGGGGGAAGGGGTAGGGGAAAGGGGGGGGTAGGGGGAAGGAGGGGGGGAGAGGTAAGGGGGCGGGTAAGGGTAGGGGTAGGAGTACGTGTAGCAGAGGGGTGCATGTAGGTATAGGGGTAAGGGTGGGGCTAAGGATACCGCTAGGATCAAGGTAGGCATCTCCCTGTCCCCCCCCCTCTCCCTCTCGCTTGCTTGTAGAGCTTCACACCCCCCATATGTCTCCCTCTCCTTCTCCCTCTCTCCCGCTCTCACGTTGTTTTTGTACAGCTGCGTGCGCGTCCGCGGCCACTAAAGCTACCAAGAGCAATATACGACAACAACCAAACCACCGCCAACAACAACACCCCCGCCTCGCCCGCTTCACCTTCGAACGCCAAGCACGTCACCGGACTTAACGAGCTGCAGCGGTACCCACTTCCCAACCAGATTCTCCCACCTGCCACAGAAGCGCAGAGCACCGCACAAGGATGCACCGCAGCATGAGCCATAAGTATATCTTTCGACCCCCTCTGCACGCCACTGCCCCCTCCCACTCGATCCCAAGATATTCGTGTGGAGAAACAACGTACACCCGAGAAAACGGAGGGAGAGGGGACATACAACCGAATTATGCTGTTTGAACCACGAAAGAGGATCCTCCAGGCATTTGCGATACGGTGGTGGTTGATAGTCTATTAATAGTGAGATTTATGTTTTCATATTGTGCGACGAAGGATTATTCATCTGGATGATCGGTCCCCGGGTATTGCATAAACCGAGTAGCTCGCCTGCCGGGTCAGTCGGGCATATGGAATGGTACGGACCGGGTGCGTGGCATACTACTGTAGTACGCGACACGCACCTGTGACAATACGCCAGGGTCGATTCGTTTATGTGTGGGATTTATGACATGTAGGATTCGACCTGTGTGTTTGGTCGTGGTGTGATCCATGTGTACCACCCTCCACCACGATTACGGTGTAGACCACGCGTGAATAAGCGACACGTCCATAGTGGCGATTAGCCAACAGTGGGAGAAGGCAAAACACCGAGAGCGTTGAATGCAAGCAGCAGCAAAACAAAAAAAAACAGCAAGGGAGTAGACAGACGCACGAACCAGCCAGTCAACTACTACAATACAACAACCCCAGCGACACAAACACCAGTCGAAACAAACCAAATGAACCTTTGTTTTCACTAGCAAGAGCAAATCGAAAAGTAAGCGAACCGGTCAGCCGCGGGGGTAGTGCGTCTCGACGTTCTCCTCTTGCTCCATGAGTACTTCGTCCGGAAGATTTCCCGAGTCGTTGGCCGTGGCGTGGGGTGTTGAAGGTGCCTGCAGCAGTACCATATAATATATACATGCATATTAGTCAAAATTCATGCGTATTTTGGTCCAGGTACACATTCCAGTTGACCTGTTACCGAAGCGTATTGCAATGGGAGAGGGAACTCAAGAATGCACGAGCGAATGGTGAGCTCGTCCGAAGCAAGCGAGCCGACGAGCCGAAGCAAAGGGCGGAGGGAGGTAGGGGAGGTTGTCGTTAGCAAAAACACAACAGCAATGACTTCACCGCCACGACACGGGCGCAGCTTCAAGCCTTCATCCGCCGGCACAGCCTGGACAACTGAAATTGGAAACAAACTACTCATCAGCTCTTTGGAGACAGGATTGAGACGTGAGACGTGCGCCGAGACAAGCGCCAACAATACCCCTTCCCGACAAGCCCATATTACTCCCTCCAACCCCCGTCTTTCCCTCCTCTCCCTAGCATCAACCAAGCGACCGTAGACCTATCTAACTACCAGGTAATATCGATCGCCATCCCCTCTTCCCCCTCTATCCCCAAGGCCACTACCACAACACCTCTTTAGCAAACTCTTGTCAAACTATCACCCCACTCTTCCCCCCCTCCGTCTCGCCCACGGTACAAGCTCAAGCCCGGCCAAGCACCTCACCTATCAGAGGCCTCTCCGCCCCAGAACCGCTTGGAATCGCACTCCGCACCCCCCCCCCAACGAAATGCAGACGACACCTTCCGCCACAGTACCGCCCCACTCCTCCCGCCGCCCCCGCTGCCGCTCCCCACTGCCCCAGCCCCCCCCCTGCCATCATCACCGCCGCCACCACCGCTACCGTTACCGCCAGCAGCACCAATACCACAACCGATCGAAGCGCGATTCGCGGCTCGAGGTACAGCGGCTCTTGCAGGCATGGCCACGGCGGCGTCGGAGGTGGCATCGTAGCTAGGCATGCCGCGGATCTGCCCGACATTTCTCAGCGACCTTTGTTCGATTTTCGTGTCGGAGTCGGTTGTTGGGGTTGGGGTTGGAGGTGTTGTATTGGCGACATACTTGCGTGGAATTTCATATACAACTGCAGAGGGTATGTCGAACAGTCAAGCAGTCAGTTGGCGTCACCCCACTGGTAGCATGAGCGTTAGCTCCGCAGAGCTGGTGGACGTGAACAAAATGGCGCTCCAAGGCCAGTTATGTTGATTATCGGCGGCCTCGAAAATGAAACGGTGGGGTCATGATGAAGAGAGGGGGAGATATATTGCAAGATGCACGATCGATCGATCACAACCTGAACAAATCTCTTGACGAGACGCAAGAAAGGCGAACCGCGGCACGCCCCAAATGCTAGAAACCGAAATACATCGGGGTAGACTCGAACAGGGCTTTCGAGGATCCACCTCACGTGAAGACGTACAACTGGTCCCACAGCTCGAAGGCACTGCTGTTAGTAAAAGAAGCTCTACAAACAACCGAACTAGACTGCTGCCATTTACGACGCATGTCCGCGACTGCGAATAGATAGGTTTTCGCCCATTGCTATGTAGCAACGTTGTTTGAGGATGAGGGTGAGGGTGGGAGTGGGGTCGGGTTGGGGTTGAGATTGAGCTGTGCTGGCTTGAGTTGGATTGGGTTAGGTTGAGTTAGGCGGCATTGCGTGCGGCTAGCTTGAGTCGGATTGGGTTGGGATAAGACGGAACATTGTTGGGTGGGATTCGGATTGAGTTTGGGTTAGGGTAGTGGGGCGAGCGAGCTAGAGTGCGATTTGAGCGCAGGGTAAGAGAAACACTTGGACGAAAATGGAAGCACGAGGAACATTTTAATTGTGTTTGGGGGGGTGGGCAGGCGTATGTATCAACATACAACCGGCAACGCATATTTTACAGCATGCGTTCGGAAACGGATGGACAGTCTCATCTCGTCATGGAAAAAACTAGTCGAGGGGAAAGCGACAGTTAGGGTGAACAACGGCCATGTTCTACAAGGGGGACGTTGCAAAACGAGCGACGGAACTAGTGCCGGCCGCCTTCATCACAGACGTCGCGTGTCGGTGGTAGTGCGGGAGGGGGGCACGCCAAGACAACAACGTCAACGTACTCTCGACGGGAGAAATTGTAGCCGTACGAGTAGTTTCTATCTCCGGGCCCAATGACCCAAAACAAAACACCCCGTAGTCCTCGCTCCTCCCGCACCCAAGCTACCCAAGCGCACCTACTGTTTACTTCACGGCACTTCGAGATATCATATTCAGTCCCCAAGACTGTCCCGTGTGCTCGACCACGCCGAGAAATAAACAGTAAGGAGACGCGTTCTACGATAGAAGTAGCACGTGCCCGCTAGACGTTTTTCTAAATGATGGGGCTTTTTTTAACCCAACATCGTCGGAATGCCAGTCTTGCTTCGAAAAATGACGTTCTTATATACTTGGGCCATGAGATTATTCATCGGGATGCAACTTGATTTTCGCTGAAGTCAGTTTCCGGGTGGGTGAGGTATGGAGCTCCTAAAGCGAGGAGCCTCCGAAAATTTAGGGCAAACCTCTACCGTAGAACGCTTCAGGAAGACAAATAAGCACGCGAGTCAATATTGCATGACGTGCAAGGCGCAATAAACAACATGTAAGATGCAACAACCTCAGAGTGCACGAAACAAGAAACACGAGCGACAAAGCACAGGATATATTAGACGCAAGGTACACCACGATGTACACAATACACTATCCAAAAATAACAGTAATCAAGAAAACATGGCACCGGAGCACACCCACATCGCACTAACCACCCCAAAACGCGACACCGTTGACACAAGACATAATCCATGAAAAGACAGCCAGGAAGCTGCCGTCTAATAACAGGTGGTGTATAATTATAAGCAAACAGTACCCGATTCTATCTCCTCCCCATTCCGCATTCCTACTCGCCGATGAAATACAGCAGAGTTCTTGAAGCTCCGTTGCTTGATTAAACCGATATCGCGCCCCCGACCAGCGTTGTTCGCGTCCCCGCCTTCGCTTCCACCTCCACCCACACTCTCAACCCCGTTGCCGCCCCCACCCCCACCCCCACCGTCAAATATGCGGCCTCCTCCACGCACGTCTGCGCTGTTGTTTTGATGGTCTTGGAAGTCTTCGTCCCCTCCGTAACCGCGTTCGTCACACTCGCATAAGGCATTCTCGGACCTGTTGTCACACTCGCATAAGGCATTCAAGGTTTCGGCGGAGGCCTTGAGGGGGGAGTCATGACCCACCCCAATTCAGGGGAAACATATATGAAGAGCACAAAGAGTGGCGTGCAGGGGAAAGGGGGGAGGGGGGGGCAGTGTCAGCAGTGGTGATAGTGGTGGTGATGGTGGCGGTGGTCGTGGTGGTGGTGGAGCCTGCTGTTGCTACGGTTCGATTCTATTGACCGGTCGGGTTTATTGATTGATTGCTTAATTGATTGGTCGATCGCCTGACCACCTACCAGATCGATCGCTCGGTAACATCTTCACGCCAAGCCGTTCTCAGGTACGACGCTTGACGAACGATTGTGCAAATAATAAAAACAAAACCCTCACCCGGTTTCCGCTACCCCCTCCGGTATGTCCCGCTCCCTTCCCCTCTCCAGCCTTCCCCCCTGCAACAACCTCAACAGCGTCGTCCACGCAGAAAGCGCGCCACAAGCGCCAAGATCCCACCTCCCACGACCCCTTTGGTCCAGTCCGAGACGTCGTCAGAGGCACCGCCCGGACCGCCATCCTTGGCGGCGTTTTAGACGACGTGTGTGGTGCCATCCGTGAGACCGTTTATGACGCTGTCTCTGACGTCGACGTGGACGCCACTTCCCGCGTCAGATTGTTGTCCTCGCGCCCGAGGGTTCGGCCCCCCCAAGTCTCGTCGTAGAGCCCTCCGGCTTGTCTGCCGACCCCTTGAAAGACAGCAACGAGCTGTCCGGGAAGCTGCCAGAACACTGAAAAGGGTCGAGGAATAAATAAGATCGCGAGATGTTGGAAGTGCCTGAATTTCCCGTCGACTCCTTCGTTCGTCATTCTTGTCCGTGAGAGAACGTTACATTTTTTGTGGCGTTCGCCGAACGGGGTATACCGTAGTCATTGTACGAGTATGCGGTGTGACAGCGGCGACGACGCCGTGTAGCCATCAGCACCACCAACTCCTGTGAACGAAAAATCAACATGCTGTGGTACGCCATTCTGGATGTACATATGATATAAACGGACCGCTTGTGGGACCTAGTCTGGACATGCAAACTGTCCGGAAGTCCGCGTCACTTTACTAAAAATGTCGTACAATATTTCATTGTCATACCTCTACGCACCCGCTTATAATAGAAAATGCACACGACACCAAACATGTGAAACTCTTACCGGGTATGTAGCTTGGGCTAGACTGAATTGTTCGAAAGAGCCCATCAGAAACAGCAACGTTGGTGAAAAAAGTATCCCCGTCCTCGTCGTTCTGACTACAGAGTTGTAGGTCTCTCTAGGATCAAGGGTACCGTAAAGAGCATTAGGAGTGCACTGGGGTGCGATCGTTCTCTCGGTAACCGTAAGGGTGCTCGAGTCGAACATTTTATATTATCGGAAGGCTCTAGACCAGATATTTCCGAACACGCCTTCCTTGTTCGATATAGGCAGCTTTCCCGTTCCCGAAAAGTCGAGATCTGAAGAACGATCGCGCCCCTATACGCGAACTCAATGCTCTTTACGGTGGTAGTAGTAGGTAGAAGTATCAACAGGAAGGAGAAGTATCATCGCATAAAAAGCAATGGTGTCTGTATTATATACGTTCCTCTGGCTGTATTGAAATGAACCACAAAAAGACGTTGTACCAGGTAACATGTAAGAAGGGTAATGCATATCGGAACGATGGCGATTTCAAACCTACAAACCTACAGCAGTAGTAGAGTATAGAACCTAGGTCGTGTGAGTTCTGCCCGTGTGTCACATCCCTGCACATAGGCCACACGCCCGACAAAATCCCGATCTACAGCAGTAACCGCAGATCGTAACCCACCATTCTGAGATGTTGGGCAGGATTTGCACAGTTATTAATAGTATTATTTATTTAAATTACGGGGGACCACAGTAATTACGGGGGACCACAGTAAACAGGACCCAATACAGTTATTACGGGGGACCATAGTAAATAGGACCAAATTTTGGTGAAAAAAATAGGTAAATATATAGGTTTTTGTGTGTACCCTAGGTCCTATTAACTATGGACCACCGTAGTAGTAAATATAGGGAATTAAGGGTTTGTGCCTGTACCGTTGGTCCTATTTACTATGGTCCCCCGTACCACAGCAGTAAAACCACAAACCTAAACCAGCAAACACGTTCTTGAAGTAGGTCACGCAGGCTGAACAGCAACAGCTCGCACCCTAAGATCCTCGTCTAGATCAGCAATATATGCCTGCCCTGAAAAACCCATTAACACCAGATGCAGCAGTAACAAAGGTTGCGAAAATGTCGATTCAGTAAATAAATGTTACTGCTGTCTAGGCTGGACCAGCTCGTGCTGTACTTCCTTTTATTATGTTTCCCTCTGCGATCTGGGGATGTTCATTGCTGCTGTAGTACATACGTAATGGACGTTGAAGCTCACTGGACCCTACTGCTGCTGTCGCATGGCAAACATGACAATTGTATTATTCATAGGCGAGCCTGCTTGCTTGCTTCGTGTTGTCTGAAGCATCATCTCCGGGGATGGGGCATGGTTGACGAAAGCAAGACGGACACGGCAGACAGGGTAGTACAGAGCAAAGTACCAAACCGATTATTAATTGTATTACGGGGGGCCATAGTAAATAGGACCTACGGTACCCACAAAAACCTATGTATGTACCTATTTTTTTTCCAACAATATTTGGTCCGGTCCTCCGTGATAGTAAGTACCTGGTATTTAATATACCAGGTATGTAGAACCTGGCTTCAAGTTACTACTCGTACCACACAAACTAACTGCAGCAGCTGCGGCTTCCTGGAGGATGTTTTTAGTTTTTTTTCGTTGTTCTTCGGTTTGCTTGCTATTCCTTTCGGTTTTTTAGTTTTACTCTGTTTATATGTGGTGGTATGGTTTCTTCAGCTCGTTGTGGTAGTTTCTTTACCACACATCCCTGCGGGGGGGGAGCTCGACACTGAAACAACTGAAGAAGTGTGTATATTTTATCTTTTTTCTTTCACTTATTCAGTTTTTTTTTTTCTTTTTTTGTTTTCTCTTGTTCATAGAAAGTGTATGTGGCGTGCCGGTCGTATCCAGTATGTGGCAAGACATCGCATAGTCTACTCTGCTTACTGCAAAACAGTGTATTTCTCTGCAGCTTAGTTCCGTCTGTCTGGGATTAAAGAATCGGCACGGACGCTGCAGTCTGGGTGTGTGTTCTTCACATAAAACTGTTCTTTCTACTCGTCGACATCCAGCACAACTAGTTGTGTCCGTGCCGATTCTTCAATCCTAGAGAGATACAAGTTCTGTGGCCACAAAACTACGCCACAGAGATACTACATTGTTACGTATAGAGAGACATAAGCTCTGTGGTAACAAAACTCCGCCACAGAGATGCTACATTGTTACGTATGCAGTAAGCACAGCAGAAGTAGTTGACAATGCAATGCCATGTCATATTACTGGGTGTGACAGGCACGGCATATTTTTACACATGTTCTATGAAAGAGAGAAAACGAAAGAAAATTAAGGAAAACAAAACAAAGAGAAAAAATAAAAAACAAAAAATCGAAAGAGAAAAAGGAAAGTAACTGAAAAAAAATGTCGTGCCTCCTGGTAGGGGATGCGGCAGACACTTAAAAAACGCGTGCTAAAGAAAAAAATCAAACACCTGGATGTCGACGGGGGTAGAAAGAACGTTTCTGTAGTTTGAAGAAAGCACACATCATACGAGTACATGTATTAATAGTCTACATACTTCGTATAATATTGACGAATGTATTGGTATTAATAGTCAAATGATAGAACAATACTGGTGCCTGTATCTACAACAACATATTTTTTATATACATTGAATTTCGTGCAGCAATATAATAGCAACCTTACTCAACGATCACTACTATACATACCCAGAAGCCGCGTGACGTGGTCGACGGGTGCAACATTTCCATATTACTCTATATCCATGCTGCATGCTGCAACATTTTTCAGGTGCTTGAGAACTCAGGGCTGCTGGTCTACGCTGCTGAGGTCGACCGGGCGGAGCACCACGAGCCTTGGAAAGTTTGGACGGTGTCACCTTCTTGCAGGATACTCTTCGGAGCAGCTGGATACGGCAGGCACGACATACATATTTTTGGAAGAGTATAAGGGATACTCTCGGTGCGGAATGATACGGGGATGGAAAAAACCCTACGACGCCATAGATAGGCACGTGCAGAAGAAAAAGGCGAACATGTGTAATATTTAACCAGCCTGAACATGACAGTCCCGTGTGGAAAGAGGGGGATAAAGGAAGAAGAAGTGGAAGGAGAGAACGAACAACGTAGAGAATAATACGACGTAGGAGTACGAAGACTGAGAGGGGTTGGCCCCTTTCTAGCCTCCTCTCTGCTCGTCCAAATACCCACGAAACAAAAACACAGGGGAACCCCGAAAACCACGCCTGACCATAATGCCGGCGTCCCCGGTGGCTTGGTAGGTGGTCCGCGTGCCTGTCAAGATCAATTTCGTGAGTTCGAGTCTCACCGAGTGCATGCTCATAGGGACTTTTTCTTTCATAAAAAATTGATAATAAGCGGAAAGCGCGAAAAGCGTGAGTTGGCTACATTCGACGAAAATCGACGAGCAGTGGGAATGCTGAACCCTATGCGCGATAAAAACTAAAGGCACGTACGGGGGGGGGGAGAAGGGACGACACCTGTGACCACGGCTTGTCCAGAAGATCGTCGAGGGTAAAACCTCCTACGAGTGGGCTGGAAAGTAAAAGTGATGATTAAAAAATAAAATAAAAAATAAAATAAATAATGTACGGACCGTCTCCCTCGTGGTCCACAAATATGTTTGGTTTAGTCCACCAATACACACATCGTCTTTAATGTACCACAAGCTACGTTCCCACCGGCAATTCGAGGAATTCTAAATATGCGAAGGATCGTCCGTCAAACACTACCAATCAATGGAAGACTTCAAACGATTGCCAAGGGAACTTACTTTTTTTTCTCTTTGTTTCGTTTTTGTTTCTCTAGGTCATGGAATGGGTATGTCGTGCCTGTCGTACGCAGTATGATATGGCATTGCATTGCATACGTGGCAACGTAGTATCTCTGTGGCGTAGCTTTGTGCCCACAGAACGTGTATCTCTCTAGGATTGAAGAATCGGCACGGACACTGGTTGTGCTGGATGTCGACGGGTAGAAAGAACGGTTTAATGTGAAGAAAACAACAACAACAACAACAACAACTTGGCGTCATCCGCGAGCGATGATACCTCTATTAATAACTATTTTGAGATGCCCCTCATGTCGCTTCAGTATCTTACCTATGCGTAGGAATACCCACATTTTTCTCATAGCACGGCAGTAAGCAAAGGGGACTGACAAACCACATCGAATGTGTTCCGATACTTCTACCAATTAACCACAGCACAACCATGCATGAAATCATAAATCCGCTAATTACTCGCTCCGCCGAAACAACCCGACACCATCCTTCACCACTCTTCACATCAGGGGTGGAGAATCCTAGGGGAAATATCCACCAACTCTGGATGAAATATACGTATTGCACTGAGATACGCGACAAAACGACGCGCATACCCCGGTGGCTTGGTAGGTGGTCCTATCAAGATCAATTTCGTGAGTTCGAGTCTCACCGAGTGCATGCTCATAGGGACTTTTTCTTGCATAAAATTGATTATTAGCGGAAAGCGCGAGAGCGTGAGTTAGCTGTACATTCGATGAAAATCGACGAGCAGTGGGAATGCTGAACCCTATGCGCGATAAAAACTAAAGGCACGTACCGGGGGGGGAGAAGGGACGACACCTGTGACCACGGCTTGTCCAGAAGATCGTCGAGGGTAAAACCTCCTACGAGTGGGCTGGAAAGTAAAAGTGATGATCAAAAAAAAAAAAAAAAAAAAAAAAAAAAAAAAACGCAGTACACGGTTGAAGGCTTATACAATCTAACCCCCCCCCCAAACCGTGGCAATCGTAATAATGTGCTTGTCCTGGGTCCAAAATATTTCAACACACTCTCTGATATGACAGGCGATATTGTTTTCCTTGTTTACAGCAGTAGTAGTGTACTCCTTAGTATAAACCCAGTCGTATCCAAGATGCGCAATGTTCTTCCTCCAAATTCCGACGCACGTTTTTTAGGTCTATCTATCATACTTGACTTGCAGTCCACATAGTGAGTGGTACATGCTTCGTAAGCCCCAAATCACCCAGAAAATCCCATCTGAAATAACAATCCACAAACCAGTAGCAGATCCTGAAGACTGCAAACCAGTGATCAATATCAGCTTCCAAGCATCAAAAATAGATTTCACCATCGATTATTTATCGTGATGCCCGTATCTCAACGCTGGAAGTCCAACCTCGAACTCATCAAACCAAGTACTTTAACCGGATAGATAGTCAAACCTAGAGTGCAGCATTCAAATTCATCGCAATATTTTTTTGGTCGAATTCAAAAGACTCCCGAGATACCGCTTTGGTCACGAAATCCGCGTGCAGAAAAGGGGACGGTACACACATGCGTGATACATATAATTTTTCTCGCCACAGTAGGTCCCTGAGAGTGGTGCCATACGTCGATGCGCTGAGAGTCTTAGTTTGAGATGGGGTTCTGCGCAGGCTGCACGGCACCCTCACTATCCTCGAACACTGGTATGCATGGCATGGCGACTTTAGGTAAAATAAACCGCCAGACTTGTCTCAGAAATAGCACTTACTTCATAACGTCTGCAAGCGCCACATACTCTGACGCGGTTGTAGAGAGTGTGACGCGTTTCTGGTTCTAGGGAACCTCGAGGCGCAAGCACCCCCACACACGACTAGTCCTCTTAAAATTGACCTCCTATCAGCTGCTACACCTGCATAGTCTGCGTCAGCGAACAAACCTCCTACTGCTGTTGTACCTCTCAAATGTAACCCCGCCTGAATTAGTCTTTCTCACATACATACCCTGCTATATTCAGGGCTGCCCTCCAGTGTACAAACGTTGGGCCGGCGCAGTATCTAGCCACTGCTCCCACTGCATTGGAGATGTCTGGCCGAGTCTAGGTTGATAGCCACATTAGTAAACCTACCAACTCACGAAACGGCCAGTCCCCAGATGCTTCATTCTAGTCGAAATCAGTAAGTCGAGTACCGACAGGGAGCCAGACGCTTTTACCGTACTCTACCCCGAACTCAGTTGCCTGGTGTTCAGCGACTGCCTCGACGCCTGCTTTAGGCCGTATAGACTCTTATTCAGCCTCACTCTCTTCCACGACAATCTCCTGCAACCCTGAGGCAAACGCATGAACAGATTTATCTTGAGTTCAGATTACACGAAAACCTGCTCAATATCAAAATCGCATAGGTCAAGATCTAGTTCCCACGGCTTTGCTGTCAACATCCGAACACTCGAGATGGCAACGGTGGGTGCAAACATTTTTCAAAAAGCAATGTGAGCGCTCTACTGATCCCCCCACGCTACAAATCTCACCGCAGGTTTGGTTGGCCAGCCGTATTCATCGTACTTCCAGTCAAATTCCCACTTTACGTAAATGAAGTTGTCCACTGATTGCGATACCGGCTCAAATGTCCGCGCATCCAGCAATGCATAAAAGTTGCTCCTCGTCGAATTCTCCCGAAGATTGGCATGCTCCCCTCGCATGGCTTCCTTATGGCTCTTAGGGACCTCGTTCACTCGCGTCGCAGTGCGGCACATCCTGCGGTTTATATGGCTGTCGCTCTTCGTCCAAAGCGGTGTCGATGTCCTCACGGGTAGCAAGCAACGCCGACAAAGCACACGGTAACCCCCTGGGCCCCTCTGCATGGGACGGCGGTTGGTCGTGACCGGCAACCTGCGGCGGTTCCTTTCGGAGGCCGGCGCCGACGGCTCCTTGTGCATGTCGGGATAAGTGCCGTCTTGCTCATCATTGACACGAGGCCACTGAGATGGCCAAGGCCGTGGTCGATTCCCGCTGGCGACTGGGGGGGGGGGGGGGGGGTCCTCCGGCGTGGCTGAGGGGTAGACCGTTTTCGTGGCTGAGAATTGGACCGTCTTTGAGCAAGTGCGATCGGATATTCGTGCGGTTTCGTGTGCTACCACGACAGAGCGGCGGCTGAGGACGGCCGAAGCAGCGGTGGTGACGGCGGCACGGCAGGGGGCTAATGCGACGGTGGTGGTATCGATAACGGCGACGGCGGGGGCGGTGGTTTCGACGGTGGTAGCGGTGGCGACGGCGATGGGAACGTCTGTAGCGACGGCGATGTCGGTGGCGGAGGCGGCGGTGGTTGCGACGGTGGCGGCACGTACTTGATTATGTATACTGGCAGCGTTATCGGCGCGGTGGCGTACACTGATTCCCCCGCGGCGGCCGGCGCCGGCAATTGCAGCAAGGGCATACCGGGAATCGTCCACACATTGTCACTGGCGTGGCCAGCCTGCATGCCGGGGGCACCGTCAAGCGTCCTAACCTTTAACACGCCTCGTTCTACTCCTGGGGAGTACACCGATGAAGGAAACGATCCTGATGGGGTCGGCACTGATGACATTACACCAGCTTCCCCTGACGCGGTGGGCCGCAAACCATACTCTACATGCACAACCCCACTAATGGCGGACGGGGGGCTCAAATTCTCAGGCCTTACGCTTCCAACGGTGAGCGGGAAGCACAAACTCTCAGGCGCTACGCCTGAGACGTTCTACGATAGAGGTTCACTCTAAACCTTCTGAGGCTCCTCACCTGACCTTAAGGAGCTTCATACCTCACCCAAAAACTGAATTCAGCAAAAGTCAAGTTGTATCCCAATGAATAATCCCATGCCCCCAAAAATGCCATTTTTCGAAACAAGACTGGCATTCCGACGCTATTGGGTTAAGGAGCCCCGTCGTTCAGCTAACATTTTAGCGGAAATGTGCTATTAACACCTCTATCGTACAACGCGTCGCCTCCAACGGCGGGCGGGAAGCTCGAACTCCCAAGCACTACGCCTCCAACGGAGAATGGGAAGCTCGAACTCTCAGGGACTTCGCCTCCAACAGCGTCGGGAAACTAGAAGTCTCAGGCGCTACGCCTCCAACGGCGGCCGAGAAACGCCAGTAACGGCGGGCGGGAATATAGAATTCACAGACACTACGCCTCCAACGGCGGGCGAAAGACGTGATTCCCAAGGCACTACGCCATTAAAAGCGGGCGGGGAACCTAAACCCGTATTCCTTGCCCTGTCTACATCACGCAAAATGGGAGAGGGGGGGTACGATAAGGGGAGTCGGGGGTGGGCAGAAACTACCTAGCATCGGATCCTGTGAAATCGGAGGGGGGGCATCAGAACACCAGACAAAGCAGGCACAGATATCATTTCTATCGATGGAATTAGGTCCAGTCGAGTCGCGTATAGGCACGAACCGATATCATCGCGGGGAACGGTAAGGCGGTTATCAAAAAGATGTACACCATCCTTGTCCCGGGCGATCGTTTTTCCTCGAAAGCATGAGGGATAGTCTAGGTGCGGGATGATACGGGGATGGAAGAACGTCTACGATGCCATAGGAACGTGCAGAAGAACAAGAAGAATATTAATTATATTAAACCACCCTGAACATTTCGGTCCTGTTTGGAAAAATGGGTATAGAGAAGAAGAAAGAAGTAGATGTAGAGGAAGTAAAAGGTAGAAAATATTACAGTAGATGCAAGGACGAGTGAGACGGGCGATCCTCTAGCCTCCTCCCTTGCTCTTCAAAATACCCACAAAAACACAGGGGAACCCCAAAAACCACGCCTGACCTTCCTGTACCGAACGTCTCCCACGTAGTCCACAAATATGTTTAGTCCACCAACACACCGTCTTTTATGTATAACCAGCTATTTTCCCACTGGCAATTCGAGAAATTCTCTTGAGCGAAGGATCTTCTGCCACACATACTATTAATAGTAATACCAATGCAAGACTCTCACGTGCCACATCACTGCGATGATCTCTCGTCCGACACCACTATACCAACATAATAGTGCTTTCACCATTGCCGGGGGAACTTACGGGCCGTCGCGTGCTGTGACACCACTGTCAGAGATGCCCTTCGTGTCGTATCAGTATATTACCTACAGGAAGAAATACGGACATTTTCATCACAGCAGTATACTTTTTTTTGTTTTTTTTGTTTTTTTCTAGCTCTTTCTTTTCAAGTGTCTGCCAGATCCCCTGCGGGGGGGTACGATGGTTTGTTGCTATACTGGAGTATATACATATACCAGGTATATTTTTGTTTCTGTTTTTTTTGTTTCTTTTCTCTTTAGAATTGTCTTTGTTTTGTTTTGTTTTTCTCTTTGTTTCGTTTTGGTTTCTCTAGGTCATGGAATGGGTATGTCGTGCCTGTCGTACGCAGTATGATGACATGGCATTGCATTGCATACGTGGCACCGAACGTAGCATCTCTGTGGCGTAGGTTTGTGACCACAGAACTTGTAGGTCTCTAGGATTGAAGAATCGGCACGGGCACTGGTTGTGCTGGATGTCGACGGGTAGAAAGAACGGTTTAATGTGAAGAAAACAACAACAACAGCAGTATACGAAGTGAATGATGTTCCACATTGCATATATGGTTCAACACTCGCCGAGTGCATGCTCGTACGCAGGGACTTTTTTTTGCATATAAAATTGACAAGCGGAAAGCGCGAGAGCGTGAGTTAGCTACATTCGATGGAAATCGACGAGCAGGGGGAATGCTGAACCCTCTGCGAGACAAAGAATAAAGGCACGTAGCGGGGGGGGAGAAGGGGTGACACCTGTGACCACGGTTTGTCCAGAAGATCCCCGAGGATAAAACCTCTTACCTGGTACGAGTTAGGCTGGAAAGTAAAATTGATGGCTAAAAAAAATATGTTCCCGATAGTCGTACAGTAGCATCTACGGTTAAGAGAGGGGTGTGCCATACCATGCAATCTTCTCTCCAACCCGACCTTGTTGTTGTGTTGTTGTTTTCTTTACAATAAACCGTTCTTTCTACCCGTCGACATCCGGCACAACCAGTGTCCGTGCCGATTCTTCAATCCTAGAGAGATACAAGTTCTGTGGTCACGAAGCTACGCCGCAGCGATACTACGTTGCCTCGTATGCAATGCAATGCCATGTCATAATACTGCGTACGACAGGCTCGGCATACCTCCTATTCTATCGATTCGAGAGAGGTTTTTTATTAAACCGATTGATTGAGTAAAGGTTTCTGTTATACCGGTTCATTAGAAAACTTCTAATACACCGAAATTATGGGCTTTAGACATCCTGTGCGCGGAATCAAGAGGGATGGAAAGGGACTCTTGTTTACTGGGAAGAGGCAATTTCGCAGTGTTGGGGCCTGAATATTCGTAACGTAGGCCAATTACGCACACCAAAACCAACCAAAGATGTGACAAACTTCGTACGCTGATTGGATGATGACTTGAACCTAGCTTGTCAATTCCGCCGCCCAACGCAGCACCTCCCAATTACGCACACCAAAACCAACCAAAGATGTGACAAACTTATGTACATTATTGTCTTTTTTCGCAATAATGTCGTGGCATGCCGTGGCACCACCTGCGGCAAAACCTTCCACGGCATCTTCCACGGCATACCACGGAACTTTCCACGGACCTCCACGGCATACCATGGGACCTTAACCCTAACCCTAACCCTAACCCTAACCCCAACCCTAACCCCAACCCCAACCCTAACCTAGGTGCCGAGGACATTGGGGTACCGTTGGGGTTGCCATGACATTCCGTGGGGTTGCCATGGAGCGCCGTGGCGGTAGCTGCGGGGGTTGCCATGGTACTACCCATGGCATGTCATGGCAACCCCCACGGCGTGCCATGGAATCTATTGCCACACCATGGTATGCCGTGGTGATGCCATGGTATGCCATGGGCGGTACCATGGCAATGCCACGGCATGCCCACGACAAGGTCAAATAGTGTAGAACCCTGCATATATGCATATGTTGGAACTCGTACGATCACGGGGACTAGTAATGTCGTTGCTGCTGTTATTGCACCGTGTGTGCGGTTGTTGTCGTAAAGAGAGAGTGCCTACTCCCTCAAATCCGAACGTCGATTGGCGAGAAGAGACGGGGGAGGGGCTTTGGAAAGAGCGTGGCGGAATTGTAAGGACCGTCGGAGCATAAATATGAAGACCAAACGGTCGTTACACTATTGCATCAGAATTGCACGTGCGTATCATTCGGCGTCGTGGATGGCTGGGGCCATTTAAGCATCCAGGGAAGCCGCTGGCCTATATCTTTGACAAGGAATTACATACCAGGTATATCATACGCGCGTTCGGTTTATCACAATACTTGTAAAATTTGTTCAAAATGGAATATAGACGAGACGTATTACGCAGCTTGCAAAGTTGAGTATTATTAACTATTTAATCAGTCGAACTCACGGCTGACGTATCTCAAAATTTATAAAATACCCCACATGCTAAGACGAATTAGGTGACTTAGATGCCTGTGATGCAGCTCTACACAATATATCTTTCGAATGTGGCTGTTCTCACGGCGAGGTTCCAACTACAGCGCTCGTGGTGGCGTCGCCGCAGAGAGCACACCCATATGGCACCGGCAACAACAACACAAAACTCGAAAACTTGCGCGACCCGTATCGAGAATGCCTGCGCAAGCCTTGGAAATGTTTCCCTCTCCTCTTTTTTCGCCTCCCCCAGGCCCCACTACTAAAAAGTTGCCTTATTGGTGCTTGATCGAAGCGTTGAAGTAACATATTCTGTGTTTACACACTGTTTTTGTGTGTCACGGGCCCCACACCCAGCCAAATCCCTCCTTGGTTATCTATGAATGTGGTGTCAAACGTATTCCAGCATCTGACTATAACGGCCAACCGGACACAGAGAGCTTGGGCATCGCACGCGTGACATCTCGGAAGTAACAAAAAAAAGACAAAAAAAAAAGAAAACCGCAGACAAGTGCTACACAGCAGTACAGCCGCACTATGAATCTCACAACCAGCGAAACTGAAGCGCCTGCACCTCTCCTACCCGGCAACAGACCTTAATACGACAGCTTCTGCAATGTTACACGAAGTCGGTGATGCAATTCTGCTTCGTTTTCCTTTACCCAACCTTGCTCATCCATGCCAGCTTGACCTTACGAAAATGGTACCACTGGCCACACCTCAGTCATGTGGCACCGCTCAGCTACCTCTCGGAGTTCCCCAAACTGCCCAGCTACGTCAGGGAACGCTGCTACACTCAACTGCACTTTCGGGGCTTGGCCTTGCGAAGCTTGCCTTGGATTTTTGTGTGAGGATAGGTATTCACCGTATAACACATATACTCAGAACAGGACCCAAAGCAGTAAAGCGTGTTAACGGGAGAGGTTTGGATAAAAATTCAGCCACTTTTTCGGCAGAAATATACGCGAAAAAAGATAAAACATCGGACGGTCCTCGCCTGAATGCCTGGACGAACACGCTTCAAATCACGCGTCAAAAATTCAGATCGAAAATCAAATCTGTGCATGCCTAAACTAGACTTTTTTGTGTCGCTCATCGTAATATCCTAACTTGGTATGGGAATCTTGCGCTTGCGGTATCACTTGATATCAAACGAATTTATTAGCCGACGGCAGGGATGCCGATTGTTTGGCAATACCATAACAAGGAGTGTTCACACCAAATTTCAACGTCGTCCGCAGCACTCCACTTGCTGACTTTCGTACAGACTTAACTACCGATAATCTCCGTGCGCGACAGGATTTACTCACCATGGCCTCTTTCGACGAAGGCCAATCTGATTCCAAAACTGAAACCGTCTGCGCGTGCGTTTCAGGCTCAGCAACACACAGTTACCAAATTTGCAGTCAGTGTTGGCCAACGAACACGGGCTTTTATAACAGCAGCAGCTCATCCCCGGAAGAATCACTCACATTTAGAACCATACCATACTAAACTCAACAGCACTCAATCAATCTAACAATATTTGTTAAATGAAAAGGTTTTGACATGTTGCAACGTCATATCATTCTCCCTTTTATTCGGGTCATATAAAGTATCAGTGCGCAGAATGATTATTTAAATTTTCCAGTTGACCCAGGCAGCATCCAGGGGAGTCACTGGATTATATCTTTGACAAGAAATTACATACAGAATACGCGCGTTCGGCTTATAATAACACGTAAAATTCAGTAAAAATGGAATATAGACGAGTCGTATTACGCAGCTTGCAAAGTCGAGTATCAACTACTAATCAGTCGAACTCACAGCTGACGTATTTCATATACCTTCATAAAAACTTGAGCAGAAGGAAAAATTAGTCGAGAAACAAAAACGTTATAAGCGGCTTGCTTCTTCATGAATCAGTTCGTAACATATTTCAAGTATAATAGGCTCAAATTCTATCTACTTACTCTTCTTCAACAGCAACCGAGCGCATGTATTGCGTAGGCTATTAATGCATTACGGTGTGTTATCTCTGTGTCGTGGTCTGTGACCACAGAGCTCGTATCTTTCTAGGGTGAAGAATCAGCACGGACACTGGGCTTGCTGGATGTCGACGAGTAGAAGAACGGTTTATTGTGAAGAACACACACACCCTATACCTATTTATAGACGATATCGAACAAGCACACAGGCGAAGGTGAAGAGAAAAGCATTATATGTACGGCAGATTCTTCATTTTTCGCTTCGAACGTACAGTAGAGCAAAATTTACCACCCGATGTATATTGACGAGAAGTGGATGAGTACTGGATAAACGAACGCACCGTGTGTGCCACGTGTAAGCAACGTATCACAAATAAGGCTGTTGTCAGTTTGCTAAAGCGCGAGAGAAAGCGCGAGCTACGTACATAGAGCAGCAACACATCTTAAACTTGATGGAAATTGACGAACAACAATAGAGAGCGAATGAACGCTGGATGAACCCTACTAGGGATGCGCGATAGAAGCGAAGGCAAAGGGTATACCTGGTGCACCGGGAGGGAGAAGTGGAGACACCTCCTCGTGTGGCCAGGGCTTTTCTCCAGACAGAAGGTCGCGGAGGACAATCCTTCCCCCACCGGTTGAGCTGGAAAGGTGGAGTGGTCGTCCATTATGCGATATGACCCTGAAAAAAGAATACATACAGCAGTACCTGGTATATATATATACCTGGTGCCAAGTGTATCCTGATGTGACGTCAGAATCCATAATGTGGCCACTGATGCTGCTTCCCTATATGCAATGTATGGATGAGAGGATTTCGACCCTTCTGCTATAACGATTTTCGATTTCGAATTGTTTTCGTGCATCCTGTATTTTTCTTGTGGGTATTATGCAGTCTTCTCGGTTTCTGTGACGATTTGCACAGCATACCGCATGTACTTGATACGTACTTCCGCGTTCCTCACTTTTTTTTTTGTTGGAGGTGTAAATATGCTGGTTATGGTTTGCTTGTGCTTTTTTTGTTTACTTTGTTTTTTTCCGAGGTATTCTTCCACTCCAGAGTTATTGGAGCCTGTTTTTTTCGCAATAATGCCGTGGCATGCCGTGGCACCATCTGCGGCAAAATCTTCCACGGCATACCACGGAACTCTCCACGGACCTCCACGGCATACCATGGGACCTTAACCCTAACCCTAACCCTAACCCTAACCCTAACCCTAACCCTAACCCTAACCCTAACCCCAACCCCTAACCCTAACCTAGGTGCCGAGGACATTGGGGTACCGTTGGGGTTGCCATGACATTCCGTGGGGTTGCCATGGAGCGCCGTGGCGGTAGCTGCGGAGGTATGTACATTATTGTCTTTTTTCGCAATAATGCCGTGGCATGTTACCATGGCAATGCCACGGCATGCCCACGACAAGGTCAAATAGTGTAGAACCCTGCCTCAATGTCTAACAAATAAACGTAGAATCGCCTTCCTTGGGTTAAGCTCAGTAGAGTTCTTCATATGGTAGATTCATAAGTTTACTGGAATATTCCCCATTAAAGCGGGTAAAACAAATAATAGGACCCTGCTTGGCTCTCCTGATGATTCCATCCGGACCTGATCCCGCCCGGATGTGATCCCGTTTGTCACCCTGCTCCCACCCACAAGGTGCAGAAACATAGCCCTCCGCAGGAGCCGCAGGAGACCGTAGGCGCGAAGCGCGAACCGTAAACGGTCGGAAATCGTCGAACGATCAAAATCGTCGGATTCTTAAAAAGCAAAAAAAGGGTCGCAACCCGGGAAATGAACACAGCTCCGCCCCCCCACTACACCCCTTCCCCGTTTTTTTAGGTATTTGTAGTCGCAGTACTTTACAAGCAAAAACATACAGACAATAGGAATATTCCTCGAAGATTATTTTATCTACAAAGTGGTGTACCCACAGCTCGTCAAGCTTGGTCGCCCCTTCTGCGGAATGTACGTGCCTGCCCACAAACTCAACAAATTGGCTTCGTTGGGCTCTTTGTTGTCCGATACGTTGGCTTTTCGTTTCCTTACTACCCCTCTCTTACGTATTCGTATACGGAAGTGTAGATCTTGTGCTCGTCGTTCGTACCGATGTGGTCGCGGAGATGTCACAGTGTAGAAGTCGCGGAGAAGTCGCCATGGTGAGGTCGCGAGGCGAGGGTCGCTTGTAACCGTGGTTACGGCCGACGTAAGCCGAGCAGAGCTTTTCGTTGATATTCAGCAAGGAGATACTATTAATAAACTTAGACTGACTCGGTAGGGAGGACTTTTCGTCCCCACGGAGTCTTGCGGCGAAACGATCTCCCGATCGCTATCTCCCGGGGACGGGTCAACACCGTCAAGTATGTGAATCCGGTCTTGACTCGAGATCTCGATATTATTGCTTGACCGGTGACGTGCCCTTCCGCGCGTGCGTGTTACGATATCTACGACAAGTATCTCCGACCTTGGCTTCCACAGAAGGCGCGTGTTGTATTACGGGGGACGACAGCAGTAAATAGGCCCTACGAGATAAACAAATATATATATATGTACACGTATATTTGTCAAATTTTCGTACTTTTGCCAACTTTTCTCTTCGCACGAGCACTTTTAGGAAAAACAGTAAGTACTCCGACACGGGAAACCCGGCCGGACACATTGGTCTAGGTCTCGACGCGATCTGTGCACTCTGAAGCTCGTGGCGGGCGCTCAAAGTTTTTTTTTTTCCGGCGGGAGTGGATAAGACGATTTCCCTGGTTTCCGCACGAGAGGCCTTATTTTGTACGTACGTATCGGTACATGCTGTCTGTTTTCACTCCCAGGCTCTCATGAGCTGTGAGCACACAGCTCAGGCATATACCAGGTACACAACAGACAAAATGCACAGATCCCATCGTTCCAACGCTGCCGCCCACTCACCGTGCGTGTTCGACACATCCATATGCGCAATGTTGCTGTGGTTGGTTGTGTTTGTCGGAGCCTGCCGTCCGCATTCCATCGTCTGCCGTATATTTTTTTATCCGTATGTACCCAGGATGATGTATAATATCCCTATACATTTATTTTGGGTTGTTGCACGGAACACGCACCACTGCCTAGAGAACAATACCCACAGCAGTGCACAGAGCGTGCTTACCTCCAGCTTCGTACAGCACCACAACCCTGCTGCCCAGCAGCAGCAGTGGGCACACCTTGCGCGTATGGATGATCGTACTGCGGCTATCAAAGTTGGTTTATCGGAGATTTCCATCGATCACTTGACCACGCCACGACCACAGCACCAGCATCACCTCTCTCCCTGCTTCTTCTGCTTATTGCTGTGTGTGATCCAACATTGCCACTGCTCCAGCTGTGCTCAGCTCAGTGCGCCAACAGCAGCAACAGGCAGGGTACTATGCGCATGTGGAAGATCCGCGGTGTACGCTCAGTACTAGTGTTCGTTGCTGTTGTCATTGTTGGTCTATGCACGTACCTTCCGCAATATGTGACCGACATTTTTTGCTCGGTATCGATTATCCCCGGATCGTTATATTCGTCGACTCGAGTAGTACAACAAAAACAAATCGTTGGTACTACTACTGCTAGCAGCTGTACAACACTGCACAGCAAATCGTTCGTACAGCAGCGTTCGTACAAAACGTGCTTCACAGCAGTAGTTCTGATTGCTGTGTGTCCTACACTGCTGACCGATAGATACTAGTGCCAGCTGAAAGGGGGTCAGTACACGCACGTTCCTCACGTGGCATTTTACAGCAGTACTGCTGTACATATATGCAGTCGTACCTGTATAACCTACTCTACAGTAGTAACTGGTGTAGGAGATCGTGCAATGTGTTTTAGATTGCGTGAAAAACACGACGTGCCAGTTGTACGAGCACTGCTCATACTGCGCTCGATAAAAAAATCGTTTCTGGGGTTCGACTCGCACCATCCACGCTTTTTTTTTTCAGTGCTACAACAGCAGCAGTACATTCAGTATTATGATTATTGTGCTTGCCGTCCGACAATACAGCGGAGATGCCGTTCCTATATAAACCGAACATCATCAGTAGTATCCCTCATACGCTTTTCTGCCAGCCGTTTACCAATTTCCCAATTTCCATTCCCCACATCATTTCATTTTAGCTACCGCGGCATTCATCCACCTTGCTTTTCTGAACGTATTATGTGTGTTTGTTGTGTTTTCCACTTGTGACTTTTTTCGTACCAGTACGTTCATCCACCTTGCTTTTCTGTGAACGTATAATATGATATAATACAAGATATACTTGTGTGTTTTTACCCAAAAGGTAATGAGTTTGGGCGCGCTTAGGTGTCGCGTGCGTTCATACCTCAACATTTCACAGCTACTCCCAATACTTGGGAGTAAACCAAACTTAAGAGCATGTTCGAGAAAACACTGCTACTGTATTATAGGTATACTTTCGTACACTCGCAGTATTTCAGGGGCTTTGTACTCAGGATACTGCGAGTACTGGCAGTATTTTGAGGTTCTGTATACTACTTCAGATACACCTGCGTATACTTTCGGGGCTCGCACCAAAGCAGGGTTCGCTACTGTGCTGCTGTCGTGGATACTCCCTGTTGTGCTTCAAGTATCTCGGGGTTCTGTACCGCGGGTACGAGTATACTAGTCTAGCAGTATTTCGTCCGTTGGTAGTGTTCGTACTGCCTCTGCGAGACTCAGTACTCGCAGTACCGAAATACCCTCAGCATGCCCAGTACATACTTCGAGTATATGAAGTATACTTCAACCGTCTGTGCACCGTGTCGACAATTGTCAGGCCCAGCGTTCGGCACAAAACACTCCCAGATAGTCCCACACGAGTGGGAGTTGGAGCAAACTACTCTAGCTGGAGACAAGTCTGGCAGTATTTATTTCGAGATATACATTCACGCGGAATATATATGAACGTACTGCGAATATGATCATTAATAGTATCTCGACGTTCTGTACTGCGCATATTGCCTTTACTCCAAGTATTTCGTGTTTCGATACTATACTGCGGGTAGTATTTCGAGATATGCATTCGCGAGGAATAAAGATGAACGTACTGCGAATATTCTCATTAATAGTATCTCGAGGTTCTGTACTGCGCATATTGCCTTTACTCCAAGTATTTCGTGTTTCGATACTATACTGCGGGTACATACTTACCTGTGTTCTCGGGGTTCGGTACAGCTCATACTCTCATTATACTCTCAGTATTTGGGCCTTCTCAGTACTTGCAATATTTTGGCCGCCAGTACTCCAATACTCAGTATTCGGACTACGATTTGTTCTCGAGCATTTATCTGTGAAAGCTTGATGTTACCCTGAGCACCAAGAAACATTCATTTTGGGGGAATATATACATATATTATACATTGTACCAGTATGTATGTGCTGTACCTTACTCAGTCGGTCACAAGGTATTATGGCGCAACCTCGACCTCACGCAACTTTTTTGAACTTACGTTTACGCCGCATACGGTGATTTGATCGCCGCGAGTCATCCGGATCAACATATCCACTTGCCGACACCCTATTTTATATTATTGTACTACGGGGGTACATAGTTAATAGGACCTACGGTATATATAAAAAGCTATATAGATACAACTATAATTACGATTTTTGAGGTCGTTGTCACTTGCTAGCTCTTGGCAGACAGACCGACTGATAGACAGCTCTTCGCAAACAGCCCTTCTTCTTGGAAACAGCCGAACAGCCAAACAACCTTTCTTCCTTCTTTGAAACAGCCGAACAGCCAAACAACCTTTCTTCTTTCTTCTTCGCCAAACAGCCAAACAACCTTTTCTTCTTTCTTCTTCCGCAAACTGCCAACCAATAGACAGCTCTTCGCACGGCGCCTAAAAGAGGCGTCTCGCCTTCGACGACACGAACGGCATAGATAGGTGCAGCTGTCGGCGGCCAAGCTGCTGCTGTCGGTGGCCAACCTGCTGGTGCTGCAACCCCCGCCTCTCCCTTCTCCACGCACCCTAAGCTCACCTCCCCCTCGTCGAGAGGCGCGTGGTCCTCGCCCTCTGGCAAGGGAGCGGCAACGACAACGACCGACCTGGTGCCGGCTGTTGTTTGCGACCAGTGCACGGACCAGCACTTGGTCAAGAACTCCGCGCCTGGTGGCAAAAACGTGGCCTTCGCCACCCGCTAGGATCCCACGTGCGTGGTGGCGGGATCATCCTGACGGGGCAACCGACTGCGACTTCTGTGCTCGCCCGATCAAGGAAGGGACTGTCTCGTACTCCCTCGAGACTGCTGACAGTGGTGAGTGTCTTACGTCTATTGTGCATGCTGTATGTTGCCACGTCTTTTAAGGGTTTTCAATTGCCTTTTTGCATACGAACCTACGTCAAAGCGTTTTTTTTTTTTTTTGACTCATCCATCCTCGTTCTTTCCCCTTCGTGCGTTGGGTCGGCTCCTCTTACACACAGTGCACGCGAACACGCACATGCACAACTGTTTGCGGGACGTGAAGCACACGATTTCTGTGTGTACATGTTTTGGTGACCCCACGTACTCATTTTGCTCGTTTTCGGCTGCCGCTGCTGCCGCTGCTGCTGCTGCTGCTGTCAGCGCCACGCCATGAGTGCTGCTGCTGCTGTGCACCTGCTTATCCGGTGCACTCGCTGCTGCCGTAGTGCTGGTGCGTTGTTGCCGTGCTGTGCACCTGCTGCTCCTGTGCACTTGCTGCTGCCGTATGTATTGCTGCTGCTTTGTTGCCGTGCATCATGCTGGAAGCGTACATATTTTCGGATCGTCAATTCCGTAGGTTTTGCGATGGCGGCATACGAGGGTACATGCTTTTTTTCTTCCTTATTTTCATATCGTTGCTATGCTGCTGCTG
The DNA here is from genome assembly GCA_031763025.1 of Macrocystis pyrifera. Taxonomy (NCBI): domain Eukaryota; class Phaeophyceae; order Laminariales; family Laminariaceae; genus Macrocystis; species Macrocystis pyrifera. The sequence continues at coordinate 3,931,059 of JASSKH010000006.1, forward strand.
CTGCTGCTGCTGTTGCTGCTGCTGCTGCTGCCAACGCTGCGGCGATTCGTTGCAGCTTCTGCTGCTGCTGATGCTGTAGCTGCTTCTGCCGCTGCTGCTGCAAATGCTGCCGCAATATCCACTGAATGTTCGTATGTACTCGGATTACTGTTTTTCTTGGTCGTTTTTTTTTACCCAAATGGTTCCTTTTGATACGTGAAAAAATATTTTTGCCGTTTTGCTCCTGCATTTTGCGTACGTACTGCAATTTCTCGTTTTTGGCTTGGTTATTTTCATCTATATCGTTGCTATGCTGCTGCTGTGGTGCTGCTGCGTTGTTGCCGTACATCATGCTGCACTTGTGTGTGTACATTTTTCAGTATCGTCAATGAAATTCCGTAGTTTTCGCGATTGCGGCATACCAGGGTACATACTTTTTTTCTTCCTTATTTTCATATCGTTGCTATGCTGCTGCTGCCAACGCGGATTATTGTTTTTATTGGCCATTTTTGTACCCAAATGGTTTTTTTGATACGTAAAAAAAAAATATTTTGGTCGTTTTGCTCCTGCATTTTGCGTACGTACTACGTTTTCTCGTAATTCGTTTTGTTGCTATGCTGCTGCTGCGTTGTTGCCGTACAGCATGCGGAGGTGGGTCTGTAGTGAGGTACCAAAAATACTTTTCGGACGGCCTCGGGGTACATACTTTTTTTCTCCCTTCTTTTCATATCGTTGCTACGCTGCTGCTGCCAACGCTGTGGCGATCCGTTGCTGCTTCTGCTGCTGCTGCTGCTCTGCTTTTAGTGCTGCCGCAATATTCACTGAATGTTTGTATGTACTCGGATAATTGTGTTTCCTGGTCGTTTTGTGGCGCTGCTGCGTTGTTGCCGTACATCATGCTGGACATTTGTGTGTCTACTACACTTAAACTTGTGCGTGTGTACATATTTCTGTATCGTCAATGATTTTTTTTGTGGTGCTGCTGCGTTGTTGCCGTACATCATGCTGGACGTGATTTGTGTGTGTACTGTACTACACTTGTGCGTCTACATATTTCTGTATCGTCAATGACGTACTTGCTGCTTCTGCTGCTGCTGCTGCCGTCGTATTGCAAGCGACTACGTACTGCTGTTGTGCCGCTGTAAGAGTAGTACAAATAATAAACCCCCCCCCCCCCCCCCCCCCCCCTTCCCCCTCCCCCGCCATTCCCTGCACGCCACTCCCGCCCCGCGCACCCTATATGTTTACTTCGACCAGGTCCGTGGCTAGTGCTACAACTGCCGCCTAACGGACTCCACCATCAAAGACGGAGACATCATCATCAACCGCAAAAATACTCCCTTCCATTTCGCCTGCTCCAGGGCTTCGCGGAATTCCGAAGCAGTACGCCAAGCAGATTGTCGCCATCCAGGACGAACGAAAGGAAACAAATTGTTTCCCACATTTTCCAAAATCACGATTATTTCTTCCTACACATATCCAACGGGTTCAACAGCGAACAGATCCACATTCTGGGCCTCCCGCCTCGTTACTACAGCATCCTGGAAGACTTTACATATCATGTCTCATCCAAACTCCTATGCTGGTTACATCGAAATCACGGCCGCCCAGCAACTATACCAGGTACAACATTTCCATAACCGTTGTCGTTGCCGGCACTGCTGCTTTCTCTCCTGTCCCAAACCTTCCTTTAAACAACAGCCTGTATGTTGTATATCATCCACATGCCAAGCACTACTACTCCACTCTCTCCCCACACTGATGAAAGATGTTATTCCTATTATTAGACGAATGTCATTCTTACTCTTGCGTCACCTGATCTTACGTTTCACATTACATTAATAAATAAACGCGATTATTACATCCTTCACCGTTTCTTAAACAAATACATTTAGTTTGGTTGGCTTTGGGCTATGTCGCCAATTAATTGCAGATTTATGTACACGAAACGACGGAATACCCACTCCGAAGGAAAGCCTTGTATTTACCTATTTTTACTAACAAAATTTGGTCCCGTTAACTATGGACCCCCGTAATAGTAATGACCCCACACTAATTCCGCAAACAGCAGTATAATATTAATAGTATGTCCTCAAAAATATGTGTGTGTTCTTCACGTTAAAATGATGGGTGGATGCAGGTACTACTTCTACACAAACAAGTGTGCAGGGTTGGACACGAATACTATTTCGCTCTTGCGCCACTCCCCTATTAATACGGCACCTCCCGGAGGGGAACCTTGTATTACCTATTTTTGCTAACAATATTTGGTCCTGTTTACTATGGTCCAGCGTAATAGCATGAACTACAGCAGATGGGTACAGAAGAAGACAAAACAACTCCACGCTACTTCATGCCCTTATTCGGGAGCTCGACAGGGGGCGTGTGCCTTTGTTGCTTGTCTTGAGTCATTTGACAATTGACCACGCATCCCTTTGGAGTAGGAGCTAGACAGGGAGGGATAATTCCTCGATATAGATATCCTGCATGGCAGTATAGCCATATGACCATAGACCCTCGCATCCCGGCAATGCTGGGGCGGAGCACGTCGGGTTTTCACCGACTACACGACCAGGCAGACATTCGTTGCTTTTTCACCAAGTGCGAAGCGCCGTGAGGTGTTCGGCGAGTCGTATGAAGGGTGAGCTGCACTTCTGAGGCGGATTTTCTTGCACATGGATGACATCGTCAATGAATGAGTTAATAAGTTTTCCAGGAGTGTGGCCACTTGCAAAGATAGCCATGCATGGTATCTATGTAACTGCTTCGTGGGTGCCTTACAATAAGCACTACCTGATACGATTTAGACAGGGGGGGGTTATACTCGTACTAAAACCACGTGAAGCAAAACTTGTAAAAAAGATGATCACTTTATTTGTCTAATCATAGAAAAATCCCAACGCTCCGAATAGTTTCCTCTTTGACCTCTCCAGCAGTATGGCGCCTGGTAATCGGATCGGCGTGTTCCCCTTACTGTACTGCCCAAGCCCAGCAGTAGTATTGATGTAACACGATGAGATCGGATTACGAGTACACGTTGATAAATAATTAAGTGTTCGGATGAGGCAAGCTCCTGAGAACCCAACTATCTGCTGTGCATACCAAAAGCAGCGGATGCATGGAGGCGGGGGTGTGGTGACAGAGTTCGAACTGTGATCAGGGTTTGAGGTGCCCCCTGCCGGCGACTAGATTTGTTTTCAGAATCAGCCAGGAAGGCTCGAGCGCGCGTGCTATCAGATTGTCATGGGATCAGAGTGTTGAGCGGGAGCGTCGTAGGGCATCAGGTGCCTCGTTTTGACCCTAAACCTCGGAATGTTCCAGAAGGAATCGTCCCGTCGAAACACTTGTTGTATGGGCATCTGGAAGCCGAGATGGCTGCATGGCTTTGTTCAACCCTGACCCTAGGAATATTCCCGAGGCTTCTATAATAATAGTCGCACGTGTATTTTGTTTTCCTTTTTTTCGTATTCTCTGTTTTATAGAATGTGAATGTCGTGCCTGTCGTATCCTATGACGACATGTCATCGCATTGTCTACTCTGTGAATATTGCATAAAAACAATGTAGTAGTGTAGTAGTACCTCTGTAGCGTAGTCGTGTGACCACACCACTTTTATCTCGAAGACTAACGAATTGGCACGGACACTGGTTGTGCAGGATGTCGACGGGTAGAAAGAAGGGTTTGCTAATGTTAACGCACACATATATATTTACAGCAGCAAACACATACTGGGCACATGAAAAAAATCGCGTGAGGGTTCTATTAGTATTATGTGCGTTCTTCTGTACCTGGTACATGTTGATGTAAAACAGCAGTATTAATGATTATGTTCGCGAAGTTTTCGTATTTTTGCGAATAAGTCTCTTCGCATGAGCACTTCTTGTCAAAACGCTAAGGAGCTGACGCGGGAAGTCCGCCCGGACACATTGGTAGAGGTCCGGGTGCGATCCGTGCCTTCTGGAGCACGTGGTAATCCGTGCCTTTTGGAGCACGTGGCAAACCCGAAGTTGTTTTCCGGCGGGAGTCGAGGAGACGATTTCCCTGGTTTCAGTACGAGAAGCCTTATTTTGTACGTTCGTAGCGGTGAAACGTCGTCAGCTTTTGACCCTTTCACGAGCAAGCAACCCGGACATGTACCAGGTAGGCAACAGACAACAGGCACAGAGCAGGCCGTTGCAACGCTGAGCGCATAAGCACCAGCAGGCAACACCGTGCGGGTGTGATACACCCCTCTGCGCTGTACTGCTGTGTGGCTAGTTTTGTTTTTCGGAACCTGCGGTCCGTAATCCACCATTATTTGCCGATCTTTTCTTCTGTGGTGTGTGACAGCTCCGTCTTAGTTCGTTGGGCCACTTGTAAAAGGTTCACCAATCGATTATCCAACCTGAGCCGTATAACACACATCCCCATTCGGAACAGCGGGGTCCTTGGTCTCCGTATGGGGCGGAATGTGCCCAGCCCGCAGTTAGGTCTTCACAATATCTAGGACGCGTTCTACGCTAGAGATAGCACGTTTCCGCCCAAATGTTTTCTGAGTGACGGAGGCCGAAAGTCGTCGGAATGTCAATCATAGTGTGCAAAACGACGTTCTTGTATAATTGGACCATGGGATTGTTCGTCGGGATGTAATTTGATTCTCTGCTCATGTTTTTCTCGGGTAGAGTATGGAGCTCCTCAAGTGGGGAGCCTCAGAAAGAGGTGAACCTTTATCGTAGAACGCCTCCTAGGGACCCAAGAAGAGTGTTTCATCAGATTCTTGACATGCACGAGGAAATTCACTGTTCATTAAAAAGCGTTTTCATGTTGTACCTGAGATTCGAACTCACGACCAACGGCCCACGTCCTGCTGATATACACCATTTGTTAAGTGTGAGGGCAGTATGGACCTCGGGACCGACTACTGCTAGCAGGTGTGCCTCTTGTGTTGCTCTCTGGTCAACTCACACAAGTTGCTCGACGATGTTGAGATTTCTTGACTCTTGCACTATTTAGTTTTGCTGCTTGCCTCGCCCCCAGACTTTTGGACGGAGGGGCGAGGCATTACGATTTGTAGCACAAGGCAAAAAAAAAAGCCCAAGGTTATGTTACACACGCCACCTTCCTGGTTGTCTGGTACTGATCAGGCTGCTGGATCGTATATATATATATATATCATACAGCCCAAACCCTCCCGACACAGCAAGCCACACCTCTCTCTATTGTGAGCAATCTCGTCGTTCTCTATCCAGTTGGAATTATTTCACCTCGTGTGCCTGTGCCTCACAAGGGCTTGGGTACCCGTCTCGGCCTGCTCCCGTTTCCTTCTCCTATTCTTTTACCTTAGGTTTCCTGGCTTGCAAGTTTGTGTGTTCTTCAAGCTAAACCGTTGTTTCTATCCTTTGACATCCAGCAAAATCTGTGTCCGTGGCGATTCTTCAATCCTAGAGATATACAAGCTCTAAGCTCACAAAACTAGGCCGCATAGACACCACATTGTATGCAGTACACAAAGTAGACCATGTACTGCCATCCTACGGTACTGGATACGGCAGGCATGACATACGCATTCTACGAAATAGAGAAATCGAAATAATAAAAAAAGAAGAAAGTGTCTTGCCCCCTGTAGGGGATGTGGCAGACAATACAGAGCGATCTAAAGAAACAATATCACTGCGCATAAACAGAGTAATACTTGGAACCAAAGGAAACAACAGGCAAACCCAAGCACAACCAAAAACAACAAACATCCTCCAGGCAGCCGCAGAAGTTTGTGGTACAGATATCATGTATCGCTTCTACCTACTAGTCGGTCTGGTACCTTGCTACCCTGCTATTTTTGTCCTACTTTAGTCAACCATGCCCCACCACCGGAGAGGGTGTGTCAGACAAATTCGAAACAAGCAAAGCAGGGACATCATCCACCCACGAAACAAGTCTTGTGTCATAAGTACAAGAAGGAAAAATGCCCTAAACTAACACTAAGAAAATCACAGAGGAATAAAGCGCAAAAAGCAACAGAAAACAAAGTGAGATCACGTTCGAACCATCTGCAGGAGTGGGCGGCACGAGCAGCGTAGACTTGTTCCATTTTCTACACTAGTCGGACTGATGCCTTGTTACCTTGCCTGCCGTCTTCTTCCAACTTTCGTTCACCGCGGTTTCCTTGGTGTCCTTCCTGTTGCCTGCCCTGCCCTCATCTCCTTGGTCGGGTTTCCTTCCACTCCTCCTGACGCCTCCTCTCTCCCATTCCCTTGGGCACCACCCACGGCGGATGCATGGCGTTGCCTACTCAGCTGGGCCTGAAATCCTCGTGCCACTTCACCATGAACCGTTTGGCTGCTTCATGGACCCCCAGGTACCATTTCCCCGCCTTTTGTGCTGCATGGGCCCACAGCGCGGTCTCAACTCCAAACACCAAGGGCGGGCTGTTCCGTTGATCCTTCGACACCCCCTAAAGTCTTCGGCTATGCACCTATGCCAAGTCTTAAACTGCCCGCCAGGTCTCGGGTTTTCCCCACCATCCATCGTCCCAGACATTACCCGACTGGTTATTCGCTCCTTGCATTTACCGCGCGACGGCCCCCGCGAAAAAGAGCCACCGTTTGCGGATGGTCTGTTCGATACTCTCGCAAAGTATCATCTCTAGGACCTTTGCGTACGAGAGGGGGTGGCGGGGTCGGCACGAAGTCGGCGTTGGAAGTCCTATATTATCAAGAGGGCTTAATGGTGAGCCGTTCGAGCTTGGCAAAGAGTTCCGCGCTGAGGGTTCACGCCACACACCTGTGCAGCAGGAAGTCAATCACCTCAGCAATCGAACGTTCAGACCAAGAGGGGCGGTCGTCCTCAATCACCCTTAGCATTCGAATGTTCAGACCAAGCGGGGCGGGCGTCCTGTCATACAACCCCGGGTCAAACCGTTTGAGGCATGGCCGCTTGAGACGGACCAGTTCGTCGACTTCGAGCGAGAGGTCAACTTTTCGTGGAGCTTGCCGCCTAGGAATGAAACATAGGCCTTCTGTTTATTCCTCTGGCCTGATACCTCGATGACGAGCGGTGGAGCGAGGGTTGTCTGATCTGGTGCTCTTAGAAGCATTGTCTCCGTCTTCGTTTCCGATACCGTCAGGCCTGCTGCTTCGAAGACGGTTACAACCACTGTTAATATGTTATTGAATCTCTCAGCCGACTTGGAGACAATTGTTTCGTCATCGGCGTACAACACGCCCGATGGAGCCCTTCGCACGCAGTCTACGGATCCTGCTCCTCTGTTCTGATTACTTCAGTGTCATTGATTGAACCAAGCCTTACGATGGCTTCGGGTATTTGCTGAAGCATATCAGTACGACGTGCAGCACACAAGCGAATAGCACGTTGCACAGTATCGGTGATAGCACGCAGCCTTGCCACAGTCCCTTCGTGATATTAATCCGTTCCCAATGATCGCCGGATCCACATATAGCGAACTCGCATGCCTTCGTGGAAGTTACGGATAATTCTCAGCATCTTGGTTGGTACGCCAAAGCGTGTGAGTACCTCCCGCAGCAGCTCTTAGTCGACAGAGTCGTACTATTTCTGTAGAACGATGGAGCACATGTACAGGGGGATTTCTCTCTGTCGTCAGAGCTCTTGCAACCGGTGCACGACCAATAACATGTCTACTGGTGATCGAGCGGGGCAGAAGCCGCACTGTTCCTCCGGGCGTAATCCCTTGGTCTCGTAGTAGTTGCTAACGCGGGACATGCGACGATTTTCAACAACATTTTGCCTGCGTGGGCACCAAGAGAAATCCCTCTGTAGATGTTGCCATTAGTTCGGTCCTTCGTTTAGTGAAGGATCTTGATGATCGCATATTTCCATTGCTAGGGGACTTCTCTTGTTACCCAAACGTTGACGAGGGTGTTGTGAAAGCACTGGGCGAATGCGGGGTGGTCGATTGTTTGGAGTTCGGCCGGGAGACCATCTGGCCCAACAGTTTTCCAATTGACATCCCCTTTAGCGCTTCCGTCATCTCGTCCATGGATGGTTCATTTCCGAGAGACAGTTTAAGCGGTCGCGGTGGCAGGAGGTCGATGATCGTGGGGTCGACGTTCAGCGATTTCGTGTTCAAGAGTCTGTGGTAGAGCCCAACCATTGGGCAAGAATTTGTACCTTATCCCGCAACAGACCCCCATCCTCGTCCATAATAAACTGGTGGCTCCTAGCTTTATTTAATCTCTTCGAATGCCACCGTACTCTTCAGGTGTTTATACAAGCCTATCTGGTCACTATTCGCTAGGAGTTGTTCGGTTTCGGCGAGGCAGTCTTCAAAGTATATATTCACATCTGCGGCAATCACCTCCTTCAGGCTCGCACACGCAGATCTCAGTGTCTTCCACGCGGTTCTATCCCTAAGGTGAACACGCCAGAATTGTCGTGCATCCTCCTTCGCTGTCTATGCTATTTGAATGATGCCGAGGTTTCGGCAGACTCGCACCATCCATGCCTGCAGTGGCGACGTGGTAGGAGTGATACCTCTTTTTCGTCCGCAAGGAAAAGCCGTGGTGAAAACCTCAACCATACCAGACCTAGTACGGGGCTGGATGAGTTGGTTGGGAGTAGAAACGACCGTCGTGACTACTCGTTGACGACAGTTCTCATCGGACATAAAAGCTTCCTGTCTAGCTCTTGGTCTTTTTGGGGTTTTTGTATTTGTCTGTCCGACGCAAAGTGACAACTGAGCCGGACGGTGACACCTGGTATACGAAATGTTGAGGTCTGAGTTGGCCTTAGCAGTGGAATTTGCCTCTGGCTGAAAGAGTAAACATGTAGGTTTTGGTCAATGTGCAGGCGGAAGCCTTCGAGGCGGGCTCCCTACCTCAGATGCAGGCGAGGAATTATTAAAATAAGCGTTTTCACTGGTGGGTACAGGCTTCTATTAATAGCGCGATATACAGATGAGGCGCTGGCGGTTGCAGGTCGTGAACAATGTAAACGTTCAGGACCACTTCTCTTCTCACCACCGTCCTAGGTCACCACCGCGGGCAGATGGGGCGCTTCAACATCGGGCCGACGGTGGTAGACGTAGGAGGAAGACTGAAGAACATCCGGGCGAGGGCAAAGACCGCCGACGTTGACCCCAATTTCTAAGGGCAGTACCGTAAAAACGAGGGGCGCTGCAACATCGGGCCGACGGCGATAGACGGAGGGGATAAACCGTAGAACGTACGAGTGCCAGAAATGCCGCCTTTCTCAACACCGTCCAAGGTCAACATCGCGGAAAGGAGGGGCGCTGCAACATCGAGCCGATGGCTAAGGGCGGAAGAGTAAGGCGCACGCGCTGCGGTGGTCTATGATCGTGATGCCCGCTAGGCACCCATCTTCGCATGCACCGGGCTGGGAGAATGTTGCAGCGGCGGGAAACCGAGGAAAAACGAGGTATCCGTGAATTGCCGTAGGTCCCGTTTGGCACCGACGCTGACATGCACCGGGTTGGGGGGGGGTAATACAGAGGCGGGGAGCCGAGGAGGAAAGGTCGATCGTTTCATCTCCGTATCCCCGGCCTGGATCCGACGCTCACATATGCCGGGCTGGGGGGGTATTGCGGTGACGGGGTTGCTGATGAGGAACGGAAAATCGGCAAATCGCCGCAAGACCCGCTTGGCACTGACGCTGACATGCGCCGGACTGGGGGGGTGATACAGCGGCGAGGATTCGAGGAGGAAATGAGAATCGGTTAATCACTGTATTCTTCGCTTGTAACCGACGCTTACATAAGCCAGGCTGGGGGAGTGTCACAGGTGCCGAAGACAAACCACGCACATGACGGCAGGAAAATCTGCCCTGAGCCGAGCATTGTGCGTCGGGGAGGTGTTGCAAGCCCCGGGCCGACGGCGGGGGACCACAAAATAAGGTGCACACGCTATCGCTGAGCTATCGCCGGGGTGCCCGCTTTGTGCCGACGTTGGTTATGTGTCGGTCAAGGGGGGTGTTACAGCGAGGAGAGCCAGGGCGAATTGTTCAAAGTGTTGCGACTGTCATGACTAGCGCTACTAGGAGGATACTACGGCCCGAGACAACTCTCCCGATCAGTGTCGCGCGTCGAGTCTATTTGAATGGGCAGAAGTCAAGCTTTCACTAGCTCCTTTGGTCGCGTCTCGTAGTGGCATGGAGAATCCCTGGTGTGGGAACGCCTTCGTTCCCCGAACAATAACCAGTAGCGAGGATTTGGGAAGACCCAGTGTTTATTGAACTCTACGAAGTGACCCAAGGAAGGTCGAAGTCAAGTGATCTGCGATACACGCTATCAACTCCGAGCCCCTTAGGCCCTGCGTTGCCCGTCGTGTCTGTTAGCGTGCTTGGTGCCTTGTTCATTGTTTACACTGGCTGCTTGCAACTCCCGCCTTGCATCGATTCACGTCCTGCGTGATCAGATTATCCCTGCACGAGGGCACCTCTAGAACTCTCAAACAACAGGTTAGCCGGCCTCAGAGACCTATCGAGCGCGGGTCCTTTTTAGGGTCTGAGAACTGTAATCTGCTGTACCAGAATACGTCAGCAGACTGTTGCGGTTCCCCTACTCTACCATGTGCATTCCATTTGAGCGATGTGACATCACTTCGTGTGGGAAGCCTAAGCACTCATTCATTCTCATATCTGTAAGCATGGACCCCATCATATCAACCCACCCTGAATAGTCGTAGATGCAGATCGCACAAACATCAAACTATGTCAAGGAAAACACCCAGAATTCGAAAAGGGGGGTCAAAGATGCAGATATTCGAAACAATCCAAGACGACGCAATGATTATGCTCTGCACCTCGTATTGAAACTATGACACCCTATCTCTAAGACGCATGACAATGAAATACATCCCCCCCTCATCCTGCGTACCCAGGTATCGCGTCAAGAAACTAGTTGTCACAAGGTAAAATATGAGACTGTAGTGGTTGTTTGGCGGTTCCTACCTCTTGAATTTTGCCATGATATAGACCCCCCTAGCCCGCCCCTTTCTGAGCATAGACAGAGGAAAACACGTGGTCGGACTGTGTGCGGAGTAACCTGAGAAAGGACGGAGAAGGGGAACATTTACGATCCCACACCAGCACAAAAAAAGGAAAAATATATGAGGCAACCACCAACAGCACCAAAACAAAACACACAGCGTCGCGAAGTTGCCAAGGTCACATCGCATCACAACACACACCTGTCCTACCATGCCGGCGATACCCCTAAAAACGGAAAATCGAGCCCAAGTAAATAAACACATATATCAAAATCGAATGCCCGCCCCCTATATTGTTTTGTGTTTACAATCCCAGATGTTATCTTCGCCCTTATTTTGTTCTCTTTTCCGGTCGCAACTCAGATCCGGGGTGACACAGAGTGTTTGACTGGTAACATACAGAGAAAATCATTGCAGCGACAACACAAAAACAACGCAACCAATCGTACGAAAATCTTCGGGTTTCGTCTCCCCCCTCCTTCTCCTCCCCTCCTCTCTGGTGAATTACGCCTTCTTTGCATTCATTCCGTTACTGTGTTCCGGTTATCCGGCAGGAAACGAGCTTGTGGGTTGGGGCGTTCCCGGGAAACACTGGTGACGTCCTGAGCCCTGACCACGCCCCGCCTAGAGTGAGTTTTGTCCTGAACCTCCCGTGCTTTTTCCTGCCAATCCTTTCAGGTTTCCGGGTGGGGGAGGGGGGGGGGGGTGGGCGGGGGGTGGGTGCCCTTGTTTAGTATTTGTTTTAGGTTGAAAAGTTTGGTTTCCGTCTTACTTCGGTCTTGTTTCTTATCTGGTTTTCAAGCACGTTCAAAGGTTTTATGGTGAGTCACGTTTTGTGTAATTCAGCAAAAGCCCAACATCGACATACAGGCCAATAGGTAGGTCATTCAGTATGTGAGATATGTTAGTCGGTCGCGCGTGCGCAATACATGCACGCAGGCAGTACCACAGTGGTGGTAGGTGAGTTGCGGGTCGTTCAAAGCGATAGCAATTGGGATACGGGAACGGTTACGTAGCGGGGAGACCGCGGGAGACACGAGAGCAGGGGAGGGGGGTTACTCATTATCATGTATGACCGTAGTGGTATGGCCATAGACCCTTGAATCCCTACAATGCCGGGACGGAGCACGTCGGCTTTTCACCGACCAGGCAAATATTGCTTGCACCAAGCGCGAAGCGCCGTGAGGTGTTGGGCGAGTCGCATGAAGGGTGGGCTGCATCCTACTAAGAACCGCTTTAGAGGCGAATTTTCTTGCATATGGATGACAGCATCAATGAATTGATTAAATTTCTGGAGTGGCCAGTTCCATAGACAGCAATGGGGTTACTATTTTTCTGCCTCGTGGGTGCCTCACCATATGCACACTACGCGATACGATCATTTCCCTTGTGCGCAGTAGCGTCCTCCAGTATAAAAATGATCCAACTCGACCGCCAGCCGTGGTGACTGCCGAAAACAAAAAAACAAAACAACAAGCGGTACCCTGGTTGTCTAGCTCCCGCAGTGAGAGGCGTGTTTTACAGCGTCATCGCCAACCGACGCTAACCCAACGCATATGAATATACCAGGCATGCAATATACGGGGGGGGGGGGGCGGCGAGAGTGAGGCAGGGCGTTTGTTAAGCTGCTGCACTGCCAGCTTCGGAGCTCCATAGTTCTCTCTCGCTCTTCTCTCTATACATACCTCAACACTTGACACAGTAGAGAGGATATCAGGCATTGCTTCGTTCATACCAGGATATTGTAGTAGAACATTTCAAACAAAGCGTCCCCGGTGGCTTAGTACGTGGTCCGCGTGCCTACTAAGGTCCATTTTGTGGGTTTGACTCCAACCGAGCGCATCCTCGTGAGGACTGTTTCTTGCAAAACAACTTGATTAGCGGAAAGCGCGAGATCGTGAGTTAGCAATATTCGGTGAAAATCGACGAGCAGTGAGATTGCTGAACCCTATTTCCTGCAAAAAATGAAGGCACGTACCGGGGCGGGGAAGGGACGACGCCTGGGACCACGGCTTCTCCAGAAGAAGATCACTGACGGTCAAACCCCTTACCAGTTAGGCTGGAAAGTGCAAGTGGTGTTTACAAACCAAACGCTCCTTTCTACGTCCTATCTTTGATGTAAAATGACGAACCCCCTTCCGTACCACTCCCCTCCATCAATCTACCATTGCGAATACACGAAGTACGATAAGAGCCCGCCACACTGTTACCCTCTCCCCCTCTACGACTATGGCCACGCATGATATCGAGCACACCCCCCCTTGGACCCTATTGATTGTGCTCAGAAACACGACGGAGACGTTACACCTAATATTAGGGAGTCCCATATATTGACATAGGATTATAGGAGAGGGATATTTAGTCGGATATTCGGGGGGATAAACGGGAGGTTTATTCCCGCGTCATGTTAGATAATAACCTGCATATGATGCATGAGCTGTCACTCGACAGCTCGGATATAATATAAGAGGAGTTCCGTGTTACTGTCTGGAGTCAACCACGCGTTCCCGTGCCAGCTGCGCCTATACCTTTAGAGATCAATCAACACACTAGTGAGTCTGGCGATCTTCTATTGACAAGCGTAGCCAAGGCCAACCTAGAGAGGTGGGAACCTGCTTCGGCATGCCTAGTTCCGAGGACATGCCCAGTCAAGAAGCCAGCGTGGAGAGTGAAAAGACCATAGAGGAGATGAGGAATAAAATAGAGGTCCTGGGAAGGACGATGGAGGAGCAGAGACTGCGCGCCGAGAGGGACGCGCAGGGAGCAGGAAAGGAAGGGGGGGGCGGTGGGGGGACGAGAGGAGAAGGAACTGCTGGAAGACAACAAGCGGCGTCGACGGTGCCGACACCTGGGCAGGAGGCCCGATCAGGCATGTCACTACCGCCCAAGTTTGTCCCAGTCGAGACCCCCGAAGTTCGATAACGTAGAGGCCCACTTTAGCATGTGGCGTAGTAAGTTTTTGGCATACCTATCATCGCTTGGGTGCTTGCATGTACTCAGTAGCACAGCAAACCCAGTTATGGTGGGTGACATGAGGGTTTCGCCGGAGGAATTAGCCTCCAGACATCCCCCCCAGGAGATTAGGGACGCGAGATTGGTGTATGGATTGATGATGGAGGCCATGACAGGATACGATATGGCTGAGTTTAGAATGCAAAAGGCAATGTCTCCGAGTGGTGCTTGGAAGGAGTTGGAAGACTATTATATGCCGAAGACGATAGCCGCAACTCATAGATTGAGGAGGGAATTTGATACAATCCGAATGGCCGAGGATGAAAACCCCTTGCTGTTCCTAGGAAGGGTGCACAAGGCAGCAGATGAGCTGGCGATGCTAGGATGTGGTAAGAGTACAGAGGAAGTAAACCGCCATATTGTCACCAACCTCTCATCTTTGTATACTATTCAAAGCAAGTCCATTCTTTCCCGCCCTTCCATCCCCCGTTCCGAGATCGATGAGATCATCCGTGACGCGTATGCTAACGACAAGGTAGAGAAGGAGATGATTTCTAGGGTGTTGGGCGTGCAGGGAGTGGTAGATCAGCATGCCTTGTACGCCGGAGGTGCGCAGCCTGCCGGTGGCGGAGGTGCGGGTCCAGGAGGGGGAAGGAGGAACAGGAGAGGCGGGAGGCTCAAGGATGGGCAACAGCAGCAGCAGCAGCAGCAGCAGCAGCAGCTCCAGCGACAGTATCAGCAGCAACAGCAGCAATATCAGCAGCAGCAGCCTCAGCACCAGCAACAGCACCAACGGCAGCAGCAACAGCCTCAACAGCAGCAGCAGCACCGTCCCCATCAGCAACGTGGCAACCGGGGAGGAGCTTCGTCGGGGGGGATAACCGGCCCCATATGGCGTTGGGATGCCGTGGCCTGCAGGTACCGTTGGGATGACTCAGCCCCAGACCCCTTCGGTACGGGTGGAGTAGTCCCCCCCATGGGTTGGGTACCTACCGACCCACCACTAGGGACGTTGCCGCCGATGCCCCCGCCGCCTGCAGCGACTCCGGCAGGCTGGGGTCCCCCACCGAATAGCACATGGAGGCGCAAGGGGCCCTGCTTCCGGTGCGGCAGACCGGGCCACCACGCCGCGGAATGCCAGGCAGCTCCCGCGCAAATGAATGTCGCTTTCCCGGGTGCCGCTTCTCCTCAACCCGCCCAACAACCATCCTACGGAGGTGGCTGGCTGCAGGAGACGCCCTACGGCAGTGGTGGGTATACCTCGGCCAGAGCTTCCCCGCCACAACAACCCTCCTTCAGCACTTCCCCCTCCCCTGGCCCAGCGAACAACGGCAACCCTACGCCTACGTTCGATCCGAACCTCCTCACCGCGCAGTTTGCGCACCAAGGCAAGGCGAATGATGATTTGTTTTGGGTTAATGGGAGAGAAGAGTGGGTAGCGGATTCGGGAGCAACTTTTCATGTGACTGACAACCCTTTTGGTATAGTAAACTGTACTCCCCCTCCCCCTGGTAAGAGCCGTTTGGTGGTCGGTGACATGAGGTCACTGAAGATAGAGTACTTCGGCCAGATTCCAATTGTGATGCACAGCTCTCAGGGTGACGTTCAAGTTAGGCTGGTGGACGTAGCATACGTACCCGGTGTTCGATTCAACTTATTTTCGCTTCATGCAGTAATGTTGAAATGCCCGGTGACACTTGATGCTCAGGGAGCTCACACGTTGAATGGACAGCTGTCTTTCGTGCGTAGGGACGCGGGTTCATACGTAGACGCCACGCGGATTGTAGAGACCCCGATTGCTGCCGCTGTTTTGGCTCCTGGAAAAATGAGGAGGATCGATATTAACGACCTTCACGTTGCCCTTGCCCACTCCCATGCTGACACTCTCCGTGAGACGGCACGCCAGATGGGCATTAAGGTTTTTGGGGAGTTGGTTCCGTGTGCTGGGTGTTCTGAGGCGAAAGTGAGGAGGATGGCGGTGCCGTGGACGACCGAGTGCCGTTCTACCAGGCCTCTGGAGCGTCTGTTCGTGGATCTGTCGGGACAACAGCCTACGTCTGCTGGTGGTGCGTCATACTTGATGATGATCGTCGACGACTACTCGCGACTGGGATGGCCGTATTTCTTGAAGCGGAAGTCCGCCGTCCCGAAGGTCTTCGCTGGTTTCCTGGCCGACATCAACGCGAAGGGTGTGCCGTCCATCGTGGAGTGCCTTCGCTCGGACAACGGCACCGAGTTCACCTAGGCGGAGTTCGTGGAGTTGCTCAACCACCACGGCATCCGCCGCGAGTACACGCCCGTCGATTCTCCGAAGCATGACGGGGTCGTCGAGCGACGGATCGCCATGACGCTGGAGCTTGCAATGGCGTCCCGCCAGGAGGCCACCCGCCTGTTCGGCGATGCAAGGATGCCGGCGACGCAGCCCCTCTGGGCTGAGTCATGCGTGTACGCGAGCGATGTGATCAACAGGACGGCGAGGGTAAGGGACAAGCCGGAAATGCACTTGCCGTACCGAAAATTCTACGGGAGACCACCGTTTGCGCGGCTGCTCCCGTTTCTGAAGCCGGGCTTCCACCACGTCAGGAGGGCCCTGAAGACCGAGCCGAAGGCGAAGGCTTGCTTCTACCTCAACGGCGGCAACCACCACGCAGCTGACTGCAGCAAGATCCTGCTGATGTCTGGCCGAAGGTCGTTCTCCCGTGACGTCACTTGGGAACACCCGAGGAAACCGTTTGTGGGGTTACTGCCTTCGGAGGAGGAGAGCTCCCCGCCGCCGCCGTCGCCGTCGCCACCGCCGCCGGGTGCGCCGGAGCCTCTGAGGGGCAACGACGTATGGCCCGTGCCACCGTCCCCATCTCCACTGCTGCCGCCGCAACCGCCGTCATCAACACCGCTACCGCCGCCGTCGCCACCGCCGCCGCCGCCGCCGCCGCCGCCGCCGCCGCCGTCGGCGCCGCAGCAGTCACCGCAGCCACAGCTTTCGCAGCGTGCCGCCCGGGCACTGGGTTATTATATCCCGGACCCGGGGGATGGCGATGTGCTGAGGGGGCGGACAAGGGGGGAGACTGCACGACACCAGGAGAGCGGTGGCGCTGTGCAGAGAGGGCGGACTAGCGGGGAGACCGCACGACACCAGGAGGGTGGTGGCGGTGTGCAGGGTGATCGGGCCAGGGGGGAAGCTGGGCGACAACCGGAAGGTGGAGATGTGCTGAGGGGGCGGACAAGAGGGGAGACTGCGCGAGAACCCTCCCCTTCCCACACGCCCGGCGAGCGAGCTTTCGACGCCGAACTCGTATGCTGAAGCGTGTGCGGACGAGTATTCGGCCATCTGGAGACAGGCGATGGACAAGGAGTACCATGGGCTGGCGGACGCGGGGACGTTTGGAGCGACGTAGCAACCAGAGGGGCTCAACGTCATCTCGGCGAAGTGGGTGTTCGCCTGGAAGTCCCACGAGCATGGTGACGGGGTGCGGGCGAAAGCAAGGCTGGTGGCACGAGGTTTCAAGCAGCGTGAGGGTATTGATTTCTTTGCGACTTTTTCTCCGACGCCTGCAGCATCTTGTTTCCGTTTGTTGGGTGCTATTGCGTGCGAGTTGGGTTTGGATTTGTGTCATTTTGATGCTGAGCAGGCGTTCGTGCAGTCGAGTTTGGATGAGGATGTATTCATGCGACTACCTCCCGGCTGCGGCGAAATGTCTGGTAAGGTGGTCAGGTTGAACCGCAGTCTCTACGGCTTGAAGAAAGCGTCGAGGTCGTGGCACAACCACCTTCTCACTCACATGAAGAGTCTAGGATTTGAGCAGAGCCCCGCTGACGCGTGTGTCATGAGGTAGGTCGAGTCGGGCTCTGTCTCCATTGTAACGGTAGTTCATGTGGATGATATTTTTGCTGTAGGACTCAAGGCTAGATGCGATCAGTTCTGTGACGACCTGAACAACCTTGTTCCGATCAACAATCTGGGCGAGTTGCGGTGGTATGCTGGTTGTTGGTTTTCGAGGGATTGGGATGCTGGTACTTTGACGATTTCGCAGCAGGCGTTCGCTGAAAATACCGCGGCGAGGTTTGGTGTTAGTTCTGGGAGGAATGACCCGCTTTCGACTGGTGTGAAGCTCGAGGAGTTTGACGAGAATGAACCCGTGGGTGATTGGCCTTTCCGCGAGTTGGTGGGGTGCTTGATGTGGCTTGCAAACCAAACACGACCGGATATTGCGCACGCAGTGAGGGCGGTAGCGAGGTACACGAATAGGCCGAGGGAGGTACACTGGAAGACAGCAGTCGGTATTTTAGAGTATATATTTTCTACGAGGGATTTCGGCATTACGTTCCAGAAGGGTAGCGGGCTTGAGCTGGCAGCGTTTGCAGATGCAGACTATGCCAACAAAGCCACTGACAGGAGGTCAGTTGCCGGTGGGGCCATCATGTGTGCTGGGGCGTGTGTGTGCTGGTTTTCTAGGACGCAGAAATGCGTCACACTCTCCACCACTGAGGCCGAATATGTAGCACTGGCAGACACCATCAAGGAGGCAATGTTCATGCGCTATGTATGGAGTTTTATTTTTCCGGGGTGTGGGGAGAGATGTATTACGGTTTTCGAGGATAACGAGGGGGCAAGGCACCTGGCACAAAATCCAGTGTGCACGTCGAATTCGAAGCACATCGACGTACGACACAACTTTTTGCGCGAGCTTATTGTTAAGGGGGAGTTTGTTATTACCCATGTAGAGTCGGAGAAACAGCATGTAGACTTCTTGACAAAGCCGCTCAACAACACGGTGTTTCGTTACCACCGGGATTTTCTGATGAATATTTGACGCGGTTTTTCCGGGGTGGAAGGTTTTATGTTATTTTTGAGTGAAGGATTTGTCTGAACTACGTATAAATCCGAAGATGCTGCCGTTTTTCCCTGGCTAATTCCGAGGATGATACCATTTCGTTCCTGGTGATGGATTTCGAGAGTTTTTGGTGTTTTCGAATAGTCCCCACGTCAAATAAAATTCAAGTGAAGAAATGTATGCTATCTCGCATTACCGTCGCGATCTGTGTATCTATGGCGGGAGTAGGGGACAAGGGCAGACCCTTGTTCGGGGGAACGGGGTTCCTTGCGATCTCTGGCATTTATTTTCTTGGCTTAATTTTTATTTTGATGAGTATGACTACTGTGATATTTTATATGATTTGCATTAATTCCTCATGAAATAGAGGGAGATTTTTTTGGATAAGGTTGAAGAGAGACTATGAAGCGCCTGGGGGCGTGTGCGGTCCATAGAAAATGTTTTCTGAGTTGGAGAGTTTGGATATTTTTTTGGAAATTGAGAGTTTGATTTTTGGTTCTGGAGTGAAATTATGCTTCTGAATTTCGTATGAGTTGGTCATAATATTGAGATGTTTCCACCCAGCGGAGTCGTACATTGTAGTGTATAGAGCTGGGGGGATATTGAAGTATGGTCGTGTATAATGAGCAGGGGGGATATTGATTGTGCTCAGAAACACGACGGAGACGTTACATCTAATATTAGGGAGTTCCATATATTGACATAGGATTATAGGAGAGGGATATTTAGTCGGATATTCGGGGGGATAAATGGGAGGTTTATTCCCGCGTCATGTTGGATAATAACCTGCATACGATGCATGAGCTGTCACTCGACAGCTCGGATATAATATAAGAGGAGTTCCGTGTTACTGTCTGGAGCCAATCACGCGTTCCCGTGCCAGCTGCGCCTATACCTTTAGAGATCAATCAACAGACCCCCTCCGCCCACTCCCCCCTCCCCCGCCCGCCTCCTGCCTTGCACCAATGTACCACTACAACGAACAGGAATCCACCCTCCCCCACCTTGATCGACCTCGGCGAGACCGAGCTAGAAGAAGCTCTGGGGCCGTGGGTGCGGAGACGTAGCTGCGATAAACCCTTCCTATTGAAGTCGAGCCTCCCTGCCTGGCGCCTCCGGAAGCTAAAATCCAGGTGGTCGCTGGCTGAAAGGGTGCCCTCGTCAGCGTCTCCCGGCGGCGCATGCTGCATAACGTGCCTTGTAAGCCGCTCAATGTTTTCCCTGTTCGTGGAAAATAAACGACGGGGGGTCAAGTCGTTCAGAGGCGAAGCGAAGCGACTGGAGAGAGAAAGACCGATCGCGATACGGAAGTTGATCCTCCGGCTGGGTTTTTCGTACGTCTCTCTCGTATGTATCTGTCGCTACATATCTCTGCCGTTGTGTAGTCACTGTGTTTCTGTCTGTCATTATATATCGATCTCGGCCTGTGTCTTTCCTACTCCTCGAACCCCCCCCCCCTTGCCCCTCTCTCTCCATCCCGCCCTCTAGGTTGTTTTCTCCTATTTATTTCCCCCCCGCCCCCCTCGCCTCCCTCTCCTGCCCTCTCCCCGCTCCAGCCCACCTCATCTCCCCGAACTCGTTCAACAACGTCGTGTGAGTGTCCACGGGCCTGTTGATGGAACTCTGCTCGGGCTCCACCGCTGTTGCTCCCTGAACAAGAACATTGACAAACGCAAGAACAAGCGCACCAACAACATGGCGAAACTTAGCAACAGCATCAGCAACGCCACCACCCGTACCAGCACCATTATTCGCAGCAACTAACAGCAAACATATCACCCACACAACCACTTACAACCCCACCCCCACCCCCATCACCGCGATTATCACTGTCACTACCCCTGCGACTACCACCACCACTATTACCACCACCACCACTACTATCACCACCAATAGCGTACTTACTTCCTCGCCGCAGAAGACATCTGTCGTAGCTCTGCCGAACCAACCCTTCAGTGTGATGTGCGAGCGCTTATCTTTGCCCGGAAACATGGTCCGAAAGGCCTGGCGGTGGACACGTCAACCAAGGTAAAGAGCGTGCGTCGGCCCCATACACGAAGAAGAAATGGATACGACGAACCAATATACGGGGAAAGAGGAAACAATGTTCAGGAGTTTGTATTGTAATATTTAAAAGCGAGTGCAAATTATCACCACCAACAATTGCGTTCAACTCCACCCCCCCACAAAAGCAAAACCACAACGAGAAACACGAATACTACCACATCGTGAGCATTATCCCCACCCCCGAGACCAACACCACACCAATCACTCCTATCAGCACCGATACAGTATAATCACCAACACTACCCCCAATGCTAAAAAGAAGACGCAAGCGATCTACCAGGTACTACACTGTATTTGGTGTACGCGCATAGGTATCGAAAGAGCAAGAGTAGACGTGTTAGAGCGCCAACAGCCGCATTAAAAACATCAGACGACACATGAAAGCAGGAACACCAGCAGCTACATCGGACATTCGCTCAATTAAAGTAAGTGAGGGAGAAAGCTGAGCCAACAAGCAGGGAAGACATAGACAAACAACCGGACACAAAACAATCAGCAAACAGGCAAATAAACTCATACCTCGAGAAAACAGCAAAATTATCACACACAAAGCAAATACACTTGTCGAGCTACTGTAACAGCTGGCACAAATGTTTAATGTATTACTGTACTACGTAACCTGTTCCTGGTGTATTTTTCAATCAAAATAAGACGCAACAAACCCGTTGCCCCGACCCGCCCCGCAGATGGCCACATCCGTTGGCCCTCTCTCACCTTTTCCCTCCTCCGCTTGGTCATGATCCCTTCCCATTTCACCAGGGCAGCGGCGCGGTTCATCACCGCCTGCGCATTCGCCTCGCTCAGCACCTGCACGGCAGCAGCGGCGGTAGTAGCGCCAACGCCAGCAGCGAGATCATCACCAGCACCAACAATGGTTATGGCGGCGACCGCATCAGCGACAGTGCCAGCGGGCAGCAACAGCAGCAGCAGCAGCAGCAGTGGCAGCAGCGGCAGCAGCGGCAGCAGTGACAACACAGCAAAACAAGACAAAAAACAAAGGTAGCTTGTAAATGAACTCCAGCAAAAAAACAAACGATACGCCAATGTGATTTGTATCCTATAGCACGATACACGATCACCATGTCAAGGAAAAAAAATGACAACGCTTTTCCCTCCCCTTGTTTCACTCCTGCTTTTCTGCAGAGCTTTCCATCACAGAAACAGCAGGCTCAGACTGAGCAGCAGCATGCTTATTGATAATTTTACATCGGACAGTTCGCCCGATATCCTTTCGTCCACATAGCGACAGGCAGGCGACAGCACAAAAAACAGCAGACACAAATAACATACGCAGGAAATATGAAATGCACCACACACACTAAGAGGCGTTCTTCGGTAGAGGTTCACCCTAACCTTTCTGAGGCTCCTCACTTGAGGAGCTCCATACCTCACCCGAAAACCGACTTCAGAAAATCAAAATTACATCCCGATGGATAGTCCACTGGCACAAGTATACGACAGGTCATTTTTCGAAACATTATTGGCATTGCGACGATTTTAGGTTAAGGGGCCCCGTCATTCAGAAAATATTCATGCGAAAATGTGATACCTCTATCGTAGAACGCGTCCTAAAAAGGGTGAGATAACGTTGTTCACACCGGCAACTCAGTCGAGCAATATTGCAATAAAAAAACGAAACGTGGAAATATCATGCTACCTCGTTTTCTGTTCCGCCCCCTGCCCTCCCTCCTCCAACTGCTGCTGTCCTGCGGAATTTCCATCCAATTAAAATGAGCCTAAGCCCACCTTTGGTAAAGTAGTTAGCTTGCTATTCATGATGGCGACGAGGAGGCGAGCACAGGAAAACAACAAGCCATCGAAGTATAGAACACCAAAACCTCGTTTCCCCCCTCAGCATTGACACTATACAGTCTTTGTGGGTACAGTGCATTCTCCACCTCTTCCTTCCTTACCTCGGTGTACCCACTGGTCATGATGGCGACGAGCAGGTTGAGATAGACAATCGCCACCAGCAGCATGAATGTCACGAACATAAACAACCCCACGATGTGCAGATACCTGGACGGTAGAAAATGGTGATAGGTGATAAGTGGCCGCAGCGCGAGAAAGGAATGGATTAGGCATCAGTCGCACTTGGTATCAAGATTGAAATCAGGGTAGAGATAAACATAGTATCGATATCGAACTTGGAGTCTGGGGTTCGCAAACCTAGATTGACAGCAAGATCGGGATCGAGATCGAGACCAAATTCTATCTTGATCAAACAAATCGACGTCTAGTCAATCGGCATCGACACCTAAACCAGCGGCGAATACCCCTTGACAGTCATATTAACGGTAACCGCAGCGGAGGTGCTCACATGTCTTTGCTTAACGGGACGTCAATCTCGCCCATGGACATGAGGAACAGCGTCACTATGCTCCCCCCTACGGTGTTGAAGCCGGAGCTTCCTCTTAGGAGGGCGTAAAACGCCAGGGCGAATGCCACCTGGAAAGCAACGCGGAACGGGGGGGGGGGCGCTGGCGGGTGACAGGCGCGGGGGAGAAATAGAGTAGAAGCCAACCATTCCATATCTTGGTTCGGCGCTGAGCCAAACATTACGAGCAAAATGTGGCATCCTGTGATAGGTTATTCTAGACACGCACATATGATGCTTATTATGTGGAGTCCCGTAGATAGCGTCTGCCGATAGAGACGCAATACGATCTGCGCGATACTTGTGTTTGAATTTTGTTGAGGACGACGGAGGGAAAGGTGGGGAGTCGAGGGTAGGGACTGGGGGTCAACTAGAAACAAGGGAGGACTTTCTGTCGAAAGTACGAGACGTACAAGATGGTTATACGCACAATCGTGTAGGATACGTAGAAACAACTGGAACGTTCCTCCCCGGTAATTTTCATATATACCAGGTAGTGACCACCACAATGACACTTTATGTTCGGTCCTCCTGTAGTATGTTCCACATACGTATGTACCCCGTGCGTCCGGGTACCATGTGCGCCCGGCCGTGGACCCATCCCGGCCCGACTCATCACATCAGTGAGTGCACTGGAGATGATAGTGAGGTTCCAACTGGAAGTACACGCTGATTGGGACTTGCTGGAGTGACTTGGTTCGGCTATGAGTCGAAGCGAGATTACCACACGCGGCACGGGCGAGATCAGATGCACGCGATGCGAGCGGACTGGGCACGCTCAACCGCAGTGCAGAGCGGTGGTGGAACACTTGGACGCTCCGATCCCGCCCCTCCATGCCTACTTTGACGCTAGACTACTGCCGCCCGGCTATACAAAATCTACAGCCGTGTCCTGACCAGCGCCTAGGTAAAATATCCACCACCGCAAAATTGGCTAATCGTGCAGCGTCTACAGCAGCAGCGTCTACAGCAGCAGCAGCAGCAGCAGCAGCAGCTACGACTACTACTACTACTACTACTACTACTACTATTACTACTACAGCTGCAGCAGCAGCAGCTACTACTACTACTACTACTACTACTACTTGTACTAATGCTACTAATACTACAATTGCCATGTGTACAATATTGCCATGGATACTGATTGCACTACTATAGAAGTACTAACATTACTTCATCTCCTGCCGTACCTCGAAGAGAATGAAGAGGACCGACCAGCTGGCGGTGTTCACGATCATCATCCGGATCACCGCGATGAATACTCCCGTTGACTTCCACACCGCCAGGTGCTCCATCAGCCGGGTAAACAGGAACAAGGTCGCCGGTGCCGTCATCACTCGCCTAATCTGCAAAACCGTAAAACAAAAAACAGCAAACACAGCAAAAAATGACCCGCATCATATGCCAACCAACCAATCAATGAAGCCATTAATAAATGTAAAAATCGATTAATCAGTCAATCAATCCATCAATCGGTCAACCTCTCAATTAATCTATCAATCCAAATAATAAACAACGGTCATATTCGGTTGGGTATACTGGTACCCGGTGTATTCTTAGTGGGGTCCGGATTCAAGTCATACGCGATTTACCGAACTGTCAAGTATAGGTGTTGAAGTCCTACCAGAATTGCCGAAGTGTCGGGTACCGATAAGGAGTTCGTACCGAATCATACAGGAGTGTCCGGTAGAGTATTGAGACGGTACCAAACCCTTCGGCGAGCTAAACACCCCCGGTATACCCTTACCGAAATGTCGGGTGCCGGTAGTGAGGTCGTACTGAACCTATTGAATTGTCGGGTACAAAGTTATGAGTTCCAATCGAGCCAAGTGTTCGGTATAGGTTTGCGACCGTACAACCCTACCTAGGACTTCGGTAGGGCATATACCAAGGAAAAACCCCCTGCAAACTTCGATACAAGTCTTACCGAAGACCACCTTGCAAACGAACAACCAATCTACAAACCAATGAAAACTGCCATCCAAATCATCACTTGTCTCCCCGAGCGCCCTCCCCCCTGCTACCTCGCTGCTACCTCACTCACGATGTCTTCCTTTGAATAGATGGGCTCGTCGTCGTCGGCATCGTGACCGTTGTCGAATTCCCATTGAACTTCGCGTTCCCAAGGCTTGAACACGGGTACCAGCGCCAGAATCAACGCGTACGCGGCAACAGATTGAAGGTTCCAGCCGCCCAACAAGTACCTTTATGCCGGGGGTGCCGGGAACCCCCAAACATCATACATGTCATAAGGACACACGCACAAAAGCTGAATGTAAGTTTTGAGTTTAGTGTTATCAGTTTGCAGTAATAGCTTTACGTTATTATTTCTTTCTTTCTGTCATTTTTTATTTTCTGATATGTGTCTGGTTTGTGTGTGGCCTGCTGCTTGTAATGAGTACTAATTAGTTTGATCTTCGTGTTTTTTTGTTTGCTCTGCGTTCGGTAAGGTCGGCATCGCCTTAGCAAATCCGCGATCTTTACAACGCATTTACCTCTGCCTCGGATATGCCTATCATGCACAGTTCATGGCCGCAGAACGTTTATATCTGAGAGGAAGCATGAACACGGCCATTGGGCGTACCCTGCATGCCCAACGGCGGAACAAGCGGTTTGACGTGACGAACCATAATATATAGATCATCGGCGCAAATACAGTTTACATTAGTTCGGGGCAGTAAACAGGTACCGTCTAGCGGTGCTCAGGCACACACGTACGGATGGGCGGGTGGAAGCACGAACACCCATATGGTATGGGCGACATATGTTCAGTTTCAAGTTCAGTTTTTGTTATAAATTTTAGTCGAATTTGGCCATCATCAAATCCAACTGCCTCGTCGATGCTTTCATGTAAGTTACAGTACGACGTACGAGATATCTAATACCGTCTGCTTCCGAAACGTTATCGAGTTATAGCCGTCTGCTACTACCAATAGTTTTCTGATACAACTACGAAACGTAGTTTAGCTACAGTGGGTTGTTATTGCGGTCGGATTTTCCCGGTCCCTCTCGTTTCGGTTCCGGTTAGGTTTCGTTTTGTTTCGTGTAGTAGTTAGCGGTTTGCGGCGAGGAGATGTTACCCGGGTGAAACCAAACAACGATCTAATGTCTCGGGGAATCAAGAAGAACGGAGGAGAGAATTAAGCTACGGCAGTGTCGGGCAGACGGCGGTTGGGCGTAGCCTTATCTGGAAGAGCTGGCAGATAGTACTGGTGAAACAAGAAACGGGGCGGACATGCGGGAAAGCAGGGGCATATCACTGTCGACGCGATATCGAACGTCAAACAGCAGCAACGACATCCAGAATACCACCATGCACCCTTATAAACAGTACCACCATCACTACTACGGGGGATCATAGTAAATAGGACCAAGTATTGTTAGTATAAATGGGTAAATATATAGGTTTTTGTGTGTACCGTAGGTCCTACTTACTGTGCCCCCCCCCCTCTACCGCCCGCTGCCAACGCTTCCACCAACCCCAACACCAACGCAACAACCAGCAACATCACAATCTCCTCAATCAGCAACATCATCGCTACAGGTTTCTTGCAGTCCTTTCTCACTTTTTGACGCTCTTAGCGGCTCTGAGCTCACGTCCTTCTTCGACCAAGAGGTTGTACAAGGTCAAACCCCAGCACAGCACGCGAGTTACCGTCCCGATAGATTGCTCCACTCCATCCTTAGATCGATTGACAGCGGTGGTGGCATCAGGCTAGTGTCAGTTCAACCATCAACACTCATTGAAGTGCGCTACCGTTTTATTTCTTGCGTAATTTCTCTCGGGCTCGACCCAAACACCACTATTCACAAGACAAGCATGGCTAATGTGTATGTACGTTCGGGTAGCTCGTGACTGCACAATAAAACATGAAACGAATAAAACACGTGCAAGAAACACTCGCGAACAAATCGAAGCAAACAAGCAACCACATACGAAAACAAGCAAACAACCTAACGACAAAGTCATAACCCGAAGAAAGCTCGGCATGGTCATCGCCTTCGACCCAACCTTCCGACCAATCCCACATGCCCTAAGTAGAATAACCCCACATGACAATAATATGTGCGGGGATTCTGGTGTTTAAGGCCCATTCACAACTAGTAAATGTGCATTAAATACGCACAAGTACGCCACGATGAGTTTAGTTTGGATGGGTCGATGAGCGCAGGTATATACGCAGTACACGTTCAGTGGTTCTTCTTAGCTACTCGGTATCCGTATAGTATCTGTTGAACTTCCTTGACCGGCGCGTTGATAACACTGCGAAGTATATTGCATGTCACCAGAAGTATCAAGGGATGTTGGCGTAAAGAACGTACTGTCAGCCTGTACAACAGGCCGTAAGGTACAATTACCCGCGGCGTGAGCATGTTTCCGTCATGGTCAGGGAATGGCCATGCCCACCTCATCACTCCTCTTGTTCTGTTCTATCGATCTCTCATATCGATTTTCTTCTCTTTTTGTTTTTCACAACCTGGCCACCTCAACAGTTCTCTATTCCAAACTCTTCTTATTCATCGTCACGCGGTCACTTGGTGCCCGTTTTCGGCGTCTCTTCTGACGGAGACAGAGCCTTGGCACGCAATAGTCCAAGAACATGCACACCCTTCCCGGTTTAATACGCAATCCGCACGACGATCCGCGCAGCTTCTAGAGCTGCTCACACACTTCGCCGCTCATTTGTTCGCGTCCCATTCGGCATCTCCTTTTTTCTCATCCTCTTCAAGCCTCTGTTTCCGCCAATCACGTTCTGGGAGCAACACCCCCCCCTCCCCCCCCCTCCCTTGTTCACCGCCCATCCTCTCCCTCTACCCCCCTCCCTACCCCCTTTTGCAAAATATCGTATAAAATCGCGTGCATCACACATTGCCCACCCCCGCCCCCGACCCTGTCTCCACTATCACCCTTTCCCCAGCGCTCCCAAACCACGCGTTTTTCATTTCATTTTCCCCATTCCCTTCCCCACCTATTATCCCTCATTCTACCGCATCCCCTTGTCGCAGTCAAGTTTTTCAAACGCATGCCGCCCCCGGCACCCTCGCAACACCCTCCCCACCCCCCGTCCTCGTTCCCCCCCCCCCCCCTTCCCCCTGAAGCTGTCATCCATATGCAAGTCCGCCTCACAAGCGGTTCTTAGTAGGATGCAGCTCACCCTTCATGCGACTCGCCGGACACCTCACGGCGCTTCGCGCTTGGTGCAAGCAATGTCTGCCTGGTCGGTGAAAACCCGACATGCTCCGTCTCGGTATTGTAGGGATGCGAGGGTCTATAGTCATACGTCTACGGCCATGCATGAGATCGAGTACATCTCTTCTATCGAGCACACCCCCCCCCCCCCTTCCCCCCAATCACGTTCTGAAAACAAACGTAAAACCTTTCCACCAACTGACCTTCAAGCTGCCGTTGCAAGAGCCGCCACAGAAGATGAAGCCAATGACGAAGCTCGCGGATAGGACAAGGTACCGCCCGAGCTCCCAAACATAGTACCTGCGTTGTTTTACAAGGCATCATGGGGTGCGTAATATCGATATTTTTATGTCTTCTCTCTGTTGTTTTACCTTTTTGAGTCAATTCGCCAGCCTTTGACGGAACGAGATTCTGAACTATCTTTTCTGATGGCATCGTCGCAAACAAGTTGTCTCTATTGTGGCTTTTTGAAGGTAGGCTCAACTGGCGGCGGCGGTGACATGTTAGGAGGCTGGGGTTAGAGACATTCATCGCATATTATACCGCAAGCGCAGACGGAACCACGACTCCACTGAGCAATACAACAGCATTTACTACCTGTGTCCGAAAATAGACCACTTGAGGGCGACCACCATCTGGACGACCTTCACCTCGAACAGCTTGCGGTGATCCGTACTGAGCAGGATGTCCAGAGGAGAGCGGCAACGGGGCGCCTGCGAACAGCACATCAGTAGCACGCGATACTGCTCAAGAAAAACTCATTTTGAACCACGTTAGTTTTTTTTGCCAGGATGTGTTCCAACACTACAGTACAGTATTAATAGTATCAGTGCACAATTTGTGTATTTTATGTTTCGAGCAAACGCTGTGTCAGATATTTTTAATTCCCATATTTTAAAGGGGGGTAATGCTATTTGCGACACCGGTGTCGTAATTTCTTATTTGCGACACCGCCTCACGTTCGCGGCACATACCTCAGATTGGCTCCGCACCGCCAGGGATGTGTTGGCATGGTGCAGGGTCATCACTGAAGCTATCGCATTGCCGAAACGGGCCAGGACTCGAGGAGATATCTGGCCTTTTGGTGAACCCGCAAAACGTTCAGATCGGTGTCGCAAATAAGCCTTATTTGTGACACCGCGACGTGGTTGCCGCACATGCTCCGGATCGCCAAAGCGCTATGCCGATCCGCAGCGTATGCAGCAACCACGTCGCGGTGTGGCAAATACGGTATTTGCGACACGCGTGTCGCGTATAAGACTTATTTATATTTGCGACAGGAGCCACGAGATTCTGCGAGTGTTGTACCAGGATACCCCATATCTCCTCGAGTGTTACTGGCCCGATATGGTTACACGATGCCTTCAATGGTAGCCCTACACCATGCTGAGACTCTACAGGTAGTGCTTCGCCGATCCGGGACGTGTGCGACAACCACGTCGCGGTGTCGCAAATACGGTATTTGTGACACGCGTGTCGCAAATAAGGCTTATTTGCGACACCGATCTGAACATTTTGCGGGTGCACCACGACTCCAGATATCTCCTCAAGTCCTGGCCCGTTTCGGCCATGCGATAGCTTCGACGATGGCCCTGCACCATGCCAACACATCTCTGGCGGCGCGGAGCCAATCTGAGGTATGTGCCGCGAACGTGACGCGGTGTCGCAAATAAGAAGTTACGACACCGGTGTCTAAAATAGCATTCCCCTTTTTAAGGACTATCGCGTATTGTGCCAGGCATTATTCCGTTCGTGGGGCGGGAATCGTCACTCGTTTAATGTCGTATGTTCCTTCTCAAATCTCAACTGGGCTGATGTTTGCGGTTCGGTTGCGGGCTTAAAACACAAAAACAAAGTGTTTTCGTTCATTTGTATAACCCCATCACTCACCACACCCTTGTCTCCGGCACTTCTGTTTATTGTTCTCGTTTTCAGCCGACAATATTGCATGACCCATAGCAATTACAGGAATATGTACATCAGGTATTTCTTATGTAACGAATGCACTTGCCCCTGCAAATTTGTCTACTCCGCCCGCAGGCCATTTGTCACACTCTTGGCTACGGGGCCTCCTGGGGCCCCGCAGTTAACCCATGACACACGTTTGGGCCCCGGTGTTGCATGGCCAAGGCGTCGAGAGCTACGCAAACTTGGCTCTGTTTCAAGGGATTGCTTTCCGCCTCGGCGCAGGACCATGGATAACCCACAACTTCAGCTTTTCGCTCCGCTGCTGCATCGCATTTGTATCACACCATCCCTCAAGCTCTCAAGCTTTCTACTTTGTGGCTGTCACGGTTCAACAGCAGTCGCACATTCCACCCCCCCCTATGTGACGGACACGAGCGGCGCTTATGTGGGTGAGCGTAAGTGTGCCACATGTCCTGCCAGTGTGAAAATAGGAACGAATACGTGCGCTGCAAATATTTGGTGTTGCTGTGGGATTCAATGGATGCTGAGTAGGGAGCGGGACGATATGGATCCACACTTTCTCCGAATTTCACAAGCAACCAAGAAGCCACGGCACACACTTAAAAGTCAGCAGCAACGATGCAACAGAAGTATGATAGCAGCGTTAAGAGCACCCGCGCTTCAAGCTCCGACCTTTGTGATGATTACACATACATCCGGACAACTTGCACTGGGTTGAATATACTGCACACACCTATTTCCAGAATATCCACCCAAAACAAACACGTCGCCTGCGTTGCACCAGGTTGTACACACAAAAACGTCAATACACCGCAATACTGTAGTACTACTGAATTGCTGTATTTTCTGGTACTGCTATAGTACTTCGCTTCTGCTGCGGCGAGCGTCGCTCTCCTGCTCTCGTCTCGGCCCGCCCGACATCGTTTTGCTATTGGTAACATTCCCTAAAGCTGGCGCACTTTTTCGCGAAGACTCTGCTCGGTTCGTGTTGGGATTGAGACACCGAACCGCACGAGTAAACGCGTGTGCGCCCATGCTAAGCACAGCGCACAAGATGGAAAATCAGAGGAACTTGTGCCGGGCCATTCCCACGGCACCTGCTGCTGCAGCAGTAGCAGCATCAGCTAACTGCTGCTGTAGTTGCCGGGGATGGCGAGGATGGTGAAACAAAACGACGATTCCTCATTATCTGGGAGCCTCGGTATTCTGGGAGATTCCGATCTTCGGACCCCCGCATCGGAAGTGGCACGGAGATTCGGGCACACCAGTCGCTTTAGGTTTTCGCGCCGTCATAGATTTGAAACGCGCCAACCATTACAGCTCAGATTACTCTATCGTACTATTAACTGCACAATACGAGTGTGTGGGCTAAAAACTTATACCTGGCATTACATACTAATCATAGCCATATCTATAGAAGTAGGGTGCCCGGGTGAGTGTCGTCGTAGCACTGGAGTTCAGAGTGCTCTCCGCAATCTGGGGCCCTTTTCTCCATGCGTGGTGGACTTTATTGATTGCGTCATCCGCTACCGTGCCCGTCTACCTCGACCTCACCCAGATAGGGCCTGTCCAGTATGGAATGAGTCTCTACCCAAGGCGTACATCGTAAAGTTCTCGAGGGCTACTCCTTTATACAGTCCGAGAAAAGCTCGCGGTGCTGATACTCAGGCGCCAACAGCATCATGGAGAAGACCATTTGATCCTGTTTTTCGTGTGCGCGTTGTTGAGTTAGGTGTCGCCGTTGGCACTACATGACAGGCGTCATCAGACTTCATCTCAGATGTACATTGCTGCACGGTGAGCTACAGTACGATGCCATACGATACGACCCGGTGGCAACAGCAATAACAGCAACAACGCCACCACTAAACAACACAACCAACAACAACAGCAGCAACGACTACAATCGCGACAACAGCACCACCACCACCACCATCACTGCTGTACCAACATCATGAGAACAGCAGCGGCAGCAACAGCATGTCAGCAGCACTAACGATACTCACATGTAGTGTTTGCTAATATTACGACAACGGCATGCAATTACCATACCTCGGGCGACCCGAAGAGAAGCTTGATGTCGTACGTGCGCTCCGACCACCCGGTTGGCGTCGCGCCACGCCTGTCACGCTTGATCCACGATACCATTGACGAGCTCCCTTTTTTCTCGAACCCCTCCAGCACCTGCATATGCAATCGCGATTGGGTGGTGTTGTTGCTAGTCTCCCTATAGCTCATTGGCGCCCTATAGTTCGGAGTCTACAACGTAGATGGGAAAACAATTCAGTCGGGGGACCAAGATGTCGGCCAGTGCCACGACATGTTGGTCAAACCGTGTGGACGTGCGAGTGTGAGCACAGCGACCCTCCCCCGCGTAAGTTGTTTACTTTATACCACGCTCAGTGGGTTGTAGGTGTCGTGTCTCGGGCCTCCATTGTAGCTTTGGTTGTTTGCGAGCCGTTTCATTCGTGATATCTACGCGCATGGGCATGACCAATCATAATCAAGACCACCACCGACGTGCATGGATACCAACAAGGGCATTCTAGCAGTGTTCGCACAGTTATCGATAACAACAACGGCAACAGCACACCAGCAGCAGCAACAGCAGCAGACTCTGATTCGAGATATCTACGCGCATGGGCATCAGCAACCAGAATGAAGACCAACATGGACGTGCATGGATACCAGCAAGGGCATTGCAGAAGAATTTGCACAGATATCGAGAACGACAACGGCAACAGCCCAACAGCAGCAACAACTGTAGCGATGACAACAGTATCGGCAGCAACAACTATTACTATTACAACTAAACTGTATAGCCCAAAGCCCCCAAACCGGCCTCCAAACCGGCGCCTGGCACACCTTTCTTTAGCTGCAGCACCACCATCAATAACACCCGCACATTAACAACCAATACAGGCATCCTCCACCCACCGCCACTACTACCACTACCGCCATCACCACGGCAATGTACAGGCACCACCACCACACCATCACTCCCTCCACGACAAACGCCATCACCTCTCTCTGACTCCGCCCCCAACATCTTCACCACCACTATAAGCAAGTCCCTTACCCCTGGCAGCAGCTCGGGCCACGTCATTGCGACGAGTGCTAAGTCTCTGTTGTTATCACTGAAGAGGTTATTTCGCTTGCCGGCGACACACGAGACGCTGCTATCGCCGTACCTGAGAGAGCGAAAGAAGGACATATCGAGAAATCGAGTTCTCACGGATTACGTGTTTGTGCGAATTATCAAAGGTTGTCCAAAAGCTGTTATGCTTGCATGATTGAGCGATGGATATGTTTACATGTGACGTACACTCGTTTTACCTCCTGTAGGACCTCAGAGAGAAAGCTTATGAGGAAAATCGATTACTGTATTGTCCATACTACAGCAGGCATTCCGGGAGGTCAAGGTACGAGATATGTGTCCGAAGCGCAACTCAAGTAGAAAAGGCTGTACGGCATACACGCAGCGCGTGTGCTGCATGGTCTTGCTAGACGGTTGACACGACCGCCCTTGTGTTTTTTTGCTTGCGTCGCTTAATTGGGTCCCAAAAAAGGCTGATAGTATCCGTTCCGTGGAGCATGCGACAATGACCCGGTCCTGATTCCAAGTGCGTCAACCACTCAGTATTAACCCCTGCCTGTACAGGAACTGTGTAGTCTATGGATTTCGGTGGATAATGGTTTACTTCGGCCTGCTGCTGTAGAGTAGGAGCATCGATGATTTAGTTGTGACAGTGGTTGCTGATTATATTTATTCGCGTACTTCATCTTGTTTTTTAAAGGATGTCCACTCTCTCTTCCCGCTTACCCCATGAGCCACTTGGCGATGCTCTCGTGGTTGTGGAGGACGGCCACTCCAAGGGGCGTCAGTGATTGAGCGCTCTCCTGCAGTCCACGCATGCGCCACGACTTTACCGCACCCATGTGCTCGGGCGTAGCCAGACAGGTTTTCTGCAACTTTGGAACGAAGGTAGAGCGGGGTGGGAAGTGATCGTATTCAGGAGATGATTTTACTTGGGGTGATCTAGTGTATGAGGTGGGGTAGGATGGAATGATGAATGTGGCTGGATGGGATGGGACATGACGCGATGGGAACGGATGGGGTGGGATGGGATGAGGTATGATGGGATGATACATTATATGAGATTGAACGGGATGGGATGGACGGGATGGGAAAGTTTGTGGAATGGATTTGTAGGATATATGGGATAGGATGGGGTTGCATGGGAGTTGTTACCCTTTATCCCCTCCTCAGTTGTGCCGTAACCGCCCCCTCCGCCTCACCCTCCCCCTCACCGTCTCAAAAGCGTTCATCCAGTTCGCTCTGCCTGCGATATTACAGGAGCGAGCACATATCCACTGCACGGTGTTCATGTGCCCGTAAAGGACAGCAAAGTGGAGGGGCAGGGCTCCGAAGTCGTCGCTGTGCGTCAGCGACAACCCGCACTCCTCCACCAAGTACCTGAGCGCGCAGGCAACGCCGGTCGGGGGCAAGGATCGAGGGGTGGGGGTCCGGGGGTAGGCGTCGGAGGGCAGAGGTGAAAGGTGGGGGTTGAACGTGGGGGTTGGGAGATAGGATTGGAGGTGAGAAAAGGGTTGATTCCGGGGGGGAGGGGAGGGGGCGGTGTGTAATGGAGGGTGGAGGGGCGGGAGGGCGGACATGTGGGTAAGGAGAGGAGGCTGGGGGGTAGTGGTGCGCACGATGGGAGTTTGAAGTTCCGAGTAGACGGGGTGAAAACCCAAACAAGGCGTAATCCATGATTTAGGGTTAGAGCACCCTAGACAAGGCACAGTGATTGCACCTCACGGGCGTGGGCTTGGGGGGAGCTAAACTCGACCAATTAATAGCCATATTTACGGCCACACCAACATCAACAGAAGAGTCTGGCCAAATCAAAGGGTAAGAGCAAGAGCAAGGACAATTGCAAGCGAGCAGCCCAAGTCCATGCCAGTACAACCCCGACCCCCAAGCTCAATCGAGAAAACACAATATCAAGTCCAACGCCCAAGTCCATGGCCACAGTCGACCTCACAACATTCCATGTCAACCGTAAAAACGCTCAACCCCACACCTAACCCCAACTAAAATCACAACTTTAACCCTGACCCTCAAGCCACTAAACCCCAACCTCAATCTCCCAACATCCCATGCCAACCGCAAAAACGCTCAACCCCACACCTAACCCCAACTAAAATTACAACTTTAACCCTAACCCCAAAGCCACTAAACCTCAACCTCGAAATGGCTTTCACTTCAGCATGCGAGGCAGCTTCGTCCCCAAGGCCGGACATCACAAGGAACATCACCGTCTATCCCAACCAACAAATCTCAGCCATGACCCCCCCATCTTCAACCCCTAAAATCACAATATTTTCTTCACAACCCCCAAGGAGTCTCTTCACTTGAGCATGGGGATGACTTACTGATCGCGAGCAGACAGAATCAGGAACAGAACCAGCGACCCCAATGCAAAATTCCGATGACCACCTCAATTTCAACCATATACTCAACCCTAACCCTAACCCTGATTGAAGGAGGCTCTCTCACTCAAGCATGGGGATGGCTTCCTTTCCGTGGTTGGACACTACCGAGAACAGCGCGTTCTGCCCCACGAGGTTCCGGGTGTTGATGTCCGCCCCCCTCTGCAACAAAAGGCGCAGCATGACGTCGATGTTCCCCTTCTCCAATGACACCACACTGAACCACACCAGGGGCGCGCCGAACGCGTTTTCCAGGTTGACGTCCATGTGCTGATCATTTGAGGTTGTATTGTGGGGTTTTATGGCGTGTGAGGGGGCAGGTTAGGTTGGAGTTTTCTTGTGTTTTTGCGTTCGGGCGGAGTGGGTGGGAGTGGTGGAGGGGAGGGAGGGGGGGGGGGTATTCATTATCATTCACGGCCGTAGTCGTATGACCATAGACCCTCGCATCCCTACAATGCCGTGGCGGAGCACATCGGGTGTTCACCGACCAGGCAGCCAATGCACTATTCGCGAAGCACCGTGAGGCGTTAAGCGAGTCACATGGAGGGTGACCTGCATCCTGCTAAGAACCGCTTTAGATGCGGGTTTTCTAGCATATGGGTGACAGCGTCAGCCGATTGATTTTTTTCTGGTGTGGTTACTTCCAGAGACAGCAATGGATCTATTATGTAACTGCCTCGTGGGTGCCTTGCCAGACGAGTACTGGCGGGGGGGGTGGGTTGGCTAGTAGATGCTGGGGGGGGCAATCATACCAAGGGCATACCGGCTATGTGTTCCACCTTAACGTCGATATGCCGGGGCCTTATAGTTTGGGTTTTGTGTCCTTGTATTGTTTGCGGGCTGACGGCAGCAGGGGTGGGGGAGGTGTGGGGGTTGGGGTTGGAGTTAGTGAGTGTTGGAGTTTTGACGGGGGTGGGGTGGGGCAGCACGGGTTGAGGGTTCGGGTTCAGAGGGAGGTTGGGGTCACGGCGAAGATACGTCATGGGCTTAGAGAGGGGGAGTGGAGGGGGCACGGAGGGTGGGGTAGGGCCAGCGCGCCAGATACACCCCTGGTATACTATCATAGCACAACATCGTGAACTTGCAACTTACAGATCTCCCGTTTGGGACGGGCCGTGCTTGGCACAACTTATGGAGTACCAACCGAGATGCCTCTCGATTCTCATTTGGGTCAAGCCATGCTTAGCACGAATCATGGAAAAACAACGCATGATCCTCCCGTCTGCGTCTGGGTTGAGCCCTGTTTAACGCAACCAATTAACTGGCAGACGAAAAACCTCTCGCTTCTCGATTGGGTCAAACCGTCATCGATCCTACCCAAAACATGGTGCATGGCCCGCGCGCTACCAAAGACAAGAAGGAAGCATCGTACAGCCGTGGAGACCGCACACACACAACCCTGGAACGAGGCAATATAGATATAGAATAGACTAGGTACACACATCGATTGGGATTAACAACTATCCCATAACTTAAACAGAGTATGCGGACACAATACAAGGTGTTGGAGTTGAGCATCGCCCATCACCTTGCAACTGCACCCACGGGTTGGCAGCTGCGTGGTTTGAATTGGAGTTGAAACTGTCTTTCAGTGGAACGACAACGGCCCAACAAACCACCGATTTGTGAATCTACTCCAATCCGGTAGTCCTGACTGTATACGCCGCCCCCCACAATGTACACAATGTACCTCTTTCACGTCTCCATTTCTTGATGTAGATATATAAGTAGATTCCTACTGAAATACGAGTACCGATACGAAGAACACGATCTGCAAGATGGCTTACAAGCACATGTTTGTGGGTATGGATCCATGATTTCCACCATCTAGCCCATGCCGCTCGGGTGGGATATTTGTGATCTGATTGATCTATTCAAGCAATTCACATAATGTCACTCGTCATCGCCACAACGGGAGGTACTGTGGAGCATGGTAAACAAAAGAGGTCACTATACCTGTTCGTCCAGGAAGTACTCAACCAGTGAGTAATGCTTGTGTCGCACGGCCGTTCGCAACAAGTTTGGCTTATTGGGGTACGCTGGAAATTTCTCCAGAAATCTGGTGAAAGGGGGGCAAACCGCATGGGACAAGGACAGGGGGAGGGGAAAGGGTAGGGTTAGGTATAGGGATAGAGGTAGGGATAGAGGAAACAATAGAAATGGGGTAGGGGCAAGGAAAGTAATGATGATCGTAAGGATGGGGATAGGGGTACTGGTAGGGGCTTGAAAGGCGAATCCCTCTCCCCCCTTCTCCCTTCCTGTCGTTGTAGCACTCCGTTCCCCCGCTTATCTCCCTCTCCTTCTCCTTCCTCCCGCTCCCTTCCACTGACCTCACCCCGCGTTAGTTCAGCTGCGTGCACGTCCATGGTCACTAAGCATCAGCAACAATATACAACAACCCAACGATCACTATCAACAATGCCACCACCGAAAACATTCGCAACAACACCGCCTCACCCGCTCGACTCTCACCTTCGAACGCCGAGCACGTCGCCGGACCTAGTGAGCTCGAGCGGTACCCAATTCCCCACCAGAATCTCCCACCTGCGAGTCATCCCACAGTAGGGATGCACCCGACGTTCCTGAGTCCCTCACATTAGGAACTCAATATCCCACCCGATGCAATACTTGGAAGACATTCGTTCGGGTCATCCGACCGGCACTTGTATGCGCTAATCCTAAAACGAATATACGAGAAAAAAAATTCTTCCTAACTGGTAGTTCCTCACTTAAGGAACTCAATTGGTCAGAAACCTTTCGCCCAAAAAGTGCAACCCCTACCGTGAGGTGACTCCCGCAACAGAAGTGAAACGGACAGCGAAAGGGTGCACCGTATCAACTCACACTCGACGAAATCGAGGGGGGGGGTCGGGACGTAACAAACTTATGATTAATGAATACCAAGGAAGATCCCCCTGTGGATGGCGCGAGCGCCATAGATGGGTGAAAACAGACCCCTAGGGCGGTAGTGGTAC
Organism: Macrocystis pyrifera; assembly: GCA_031763025.1. Classification (NCBI taxonomy): domain Eukaryota; class Phaeophyceae; order Laminariales; family Laminariaceae; genus Macrocystis; species Macrocystis pyrifera. The sequence goes on from JASSKH010000006.1 coordinate 3,969,815, forward strand.
GCAGTAGCTGACATAAATTAAGCAAACGATCAAACACGCACGAACCAGCCAACCGACCACCTAACTAAACCGACCAACATTAAAACCCGCCCAACAATCGAAACATAAACCAAGTTACCACTTGCGAGAGCAAGTGCATCCCAATGCGTACCGGCCAACCACGGAGGTAGTGCCGGTCGAAGCCCCCTTCTGTGCCGATGAGAACTTCCGCCAGAAGCTTACTCCACCCGTTAGCTGTTCCTTGGGGTGCCGAGGGCGGCTACAAAAGTATCATATTGCATAGGTGTGTATTTGTGGTAAGAACGTGCACATTATGGTCCAGATATACATTATAGTTCAGCCCGGGTTCTGTTACCATCGCGTGCCGCATGTGGGAGGAAATTCATAAATACAAGAGGGGCAGAAGTTGTAGTCCGAATCAAGCGAGGCGATGGGACGAAGCGAAGGGCTGAGCGGTAGGCAGACATGAGAGTGTCGTCAGCAAAGACAGTCAGCAATATTATTCAGGGTGACTACATACTAATGGGTGTAGCTTCATGCTTCGATCCGTCGACACAATGCGGACAATCGAAATCGCAAACAAACAGCGAGTATACAGATAATGAGCATGCGTCAGCTTTGAGATGCGCGACGAGACAAGCGCAAACACCATGCCCCTTTCCCGATATACGCTAAACACCTCCCACCACCCCTTCCTCTCCCTCCCTATCTTAGCACTGGACAAGCGACCGTGGAAGCACCGACTGCCACTAACTACCATACCCTCTTCCCTCTCCACCCCCTCCCGCTACGACCACCACAAATTCTCCAAACCCACTTTTCACTAATCCACAACGCCATTGTGTTGAGTCCCTTCGTTCCCACGGTACAAGCACAAGCCCGACCCGGCCCGACACGCACCTGTCAGACACTCTTCCGCCCCGGCGCCACTCGTTATCACACTCCGCGCGGTTCGCACACTGCAACGCAGACGTCACCTTTCGCCACAGCGCCGCATCCTTCACCCCGCCATCATCGCTGCCCCCACCACCACCGGTACCTCCACCGATCGAAGCGTGCTGTTCCCCTTGACGTGTGACTCTGCTCGCAAGCGTGATCGCGGAGGAGGCGGTAGTTGCGTTGTAGTCAAGCATACCGCGGGTCGATTCGACTTGCCTCCGTGACCTTCGTTCGGTTTCCCGTGTCGAGTTTAGTACTTGGTGGTCGATATGAGGGTGGGGGTGGGGGTGGGACTGACGACATGATTGTTGGGATGACGAGATGCACACATGTGCCTTGTAATGTAACTGCTGAGGTATGTCGCGCAGGTGCACATGAAGCAAGGACCCAGTCGGTGTCTCCTGACTAGGATAATGAGTTTCGACTCTGCAGAGCTGGTGAAAGAAGCGGTGCTCCCAGGCCAGTTGTGTTGACGCTTGACCGTTTCGAAATGAGACGAAAACGAGAGCCAGAGAGAATGCAAGCGCAAGGTGCCTGAACGATCGATCACAGATAAACAATACTCTTGAACTAATACATAACAACCGGTAGAAAGGAAACATCTGGTGTAACTTGAGCAAGGGTTTTGGGGCCCCCACCATACATGAACCCGTACCGTAATCCCACAATCTGGACACACTACTTCTCGTAAACACGCTCGTTGCACTGCTGAGCTTTACACCGAACAATAGATGATATCGTCTCCGACAACGAATCGATAGGCTACCGCCTACTGATGTGTAGCAACACAACAGAGCAATGCAGCATGAAAGTAGGATTGGAAGTGGCGGTGGGGGTTGGTCGGGGTTGGTGGGGGTCTGGCTGGGTCAGGATCAGTTGAGCTGTGACGGTATGTTGTCGGGTGGGGTTATGATATTGTTTGGTTGGGGTAGGTGAGCAAGCGAGTTGGAGACCGATTGGAGCCAAGGTAGGTGTAACGGACGAAAACGAGAAAACTTTCAAATCTCTATCGTACGAACGGATTCAGGGGAAGAGGTATCGACGTTCAACGGTCGACACATATTTTACAACGTCTTCGAGAACGGGTGGATAGCTTCATCTCGTCATCGATTCAAACAGTTGCCGGGAAAGGACTATGGTCGCCAAACAACGGCCATCGTATACACGGGAGACGTTGCCATCAGACAACGGAATTTATACCGACCACGTTGAGCGTGGATGTTACGTGCCGGTGAGAGTACGAGGGAGGAAAGAAAAAATCCAGCTATCCCCAGATTCCCACTCTTCCCTCAAGAAAACACGCCTACATGATTTTTCACGGCTGTCATACGAGTTCATACCCGTCCACAAAGGATATCAAGATATTTACAGTGACCAAACACCATGCCGCACAAGGCTTACGATACGCCACACAACGGACAATATCGACAAAGTGTGGAAATCGATGTCACACAGTACCCAAGCCACCCGATAAAACGCATCCGGAAAAAAACTCCCAAGACGCAACCAAATACACAATATATCATATGCAATAAACACTAGACAAAGACACACGGCACAATAACAAACTCGCAAATCCACATGCCGAACGACCCCAAGACGCAACACCTAGAGCACAAGACACAAGTCATGATGAAGAGCCAGTAAACCGCCGGCTGACGACAAGGGAACACATGTAACACAATAGCATAAATTCACTCGATTCTATCTGTCGTTTCCCCCATTCATACTCACCGTCGTGAGCCAGCAGAAGAGCCCGTGTCGCATTGCGAGATCGGGTTGCTACCGCGCACCCGGCCAGTGCTGCTCCCACCCCCGCCTCCACCCCCGCTCCCATCCCCGCTCCCACTCTCATCTCCACTGTCGCCACCACCCCTGCCCCTGCCCTCTAGTAGCCCACCTCCTCCGTGTGCATGTTCGCTGATGCTTTTACAATCTTCATTCCCTTCATCCACGCCGTGAATTCCTTTGTTACACTTATAAACGTTATTCTCTGACCCTTTTTCTTCGTCGAACCAGGTTTCGGCGAAGGGCTTGGGGAGCGTATGGTGGGCACCGATGCAGGAAAAACAAACATGAGAAGCAAAAACAGATGCGTGGAGGGGTTGGGCAAGGGCGGTGAGGGGGTGGTGGTGGCAGTAGTGATGGTGGTAGTAGTGATGGTGGTGATGATGGTGGTGGTGACGGTGACGGTGAAGGGCGGCGGTGGTGGGGGTGGTGGTGGTGGCGGTAGTAGCTGCTGCTACGGTACGATTCGATTGACTGGACGTGTTGATTGGTTGATTAATCGAGTAAAAGATTGATTCATTGGATGATTGACTGCCTGGTTGATTGAATGATTGATTGATTGACTAGTTGATTGGTTGATCGACGGATTGGTTGATTGCTTGATTGGCAAGTTGGTTCGTTCGACTATCGATCAATGTTTTTTATCGATAGATTGGTCTGTCCATTTGATTGATGGATTCAATTGATCAACCGACCAACCGATCAGTTCAATCGATCGATATCAACCCCAACCAAAGCCGTTCTCGGGCACCAGGCTTGGCGAAATACCGTACAAATGGAAGCACACGCACTCACTCGGTTCCTGCCAACCCTTCCAGTATCCTCCGCCCCTTTTCCCTCCTCAACTGCTTCCGCTTCACCGACGTCAGCACCGTCGTCCAAGCAGTGCGCACGCCACAAGCATGAAGCCTCTACTTCTCCCCCCCGGTTCGATTCAGTCAGAAGCGCTGTCTGAGGCTGAGGCACCGCTCGGACTGCCATCTATTACGCCGTATGTGACGCTGTAAGTGGCGCGGACGGTCACGTGGTCCGTCGCGAAGTATGTAAGGCCGTCGTGGCTGTCACGTCTCTCCTAAGATTGCTGATATCGCCTTTCAGCCCTAGATCTCAAGCCTCGCCGTGGTGCCCCCCTGCTCGTCTGCCAACCCCTCTGAAGACAGCAACAAGCTGGCCGGCAAGCAGACTCTGATATCTGCATGAAAAGGGAAAATGGTACAGGAACGAATAAGAAATGATGTATAGAAATTTTCTGAGTTGCACGCTGACTTGTTCTAGTGCCATGCTTGTCCTTTAGGGAGCAGCGGTACAAGGTTTGTTATTATTATGCGTACGCGTACGTATGTTTTATTTATTTTTCTTGACTTTTAGTCATATATAACGGGTATTTTCCGTGGTTGGTTTGTGGGGAAGATATTAATTTGGTGATCTGTGCCGCTCACTGATGAAACGTCGAGATATTCGGGTGGCATTTTACTGACTTGGACGAGTATGGAAATATGAATTTGAGTTCTGAAATTTGAAGGGCGATGCGTACACAGCCGAGAGGCGGTTGTGCGTGTAATCCTGTAGGTTCCTGGTTTTGAACGTACTGCGGGAAAATCTTGTCAACCTATTTCTTCCAAATAATGACCGTTGAGGTCTCTAGGTACAGCAGTTGAGCGTTGGGGAGATCGGTGACGTTTACGCCAGTATGACGTAGACGTTTCCGTGTAATAGGAGTTTTTAGATTCCTACGAGTTTGTTGTTTTCACAGCAGGTACTCGGGCTGATTCTATTACTTGTTTAGAAATATATGTGTTTTGAGTGATAGCGCTACTGCTTGTTGTGTCAGGAGAACACGATTTAGGTGTCGGATGACTGTGGATCTACCACGGCATAGACAGCATTGTCATGACAGGGTGCTGGGGCTGGGGCGGCTGAAGAACATTGCCGTTGCTCATAGTCGTGCCAATGTCGGATGTTGATTGATTGTATGATTAGTGTGATTCAAGTAGCTGCAGCTCATCTGCGAAGATTGCGGAGAGAGTTGTGTCTATCCGGATACAATGTAAATTTAGCTTTGGAAGAGTTCTAAGGGCCCCAGAGTACGGCGATGGGAGGTGCCCTGTTCCCCAGTCTATCTTGATAAAAAAATGTTTGTTATTTTTTCTATCTCCTCCTTCCACGCCTCATGTCAAGATCGAGGGACACCACCCAACCACACCCGGCGCACGGGTTGTCCAATGAATGGACGACTTGTTATTGCCAAATGTTGTTCATTTTTGACCTTTTACCGCTTTTAGGACTGCAGTTTGGTTCGGTTACAAATCCATTCAAAATTATAAGTGGTTTGTCCCCAACACTAATCTAAAGCTAGAGAGACTGCAGTCCTGAAAGAGTTAAGGCATGACTCTAGCAGTACAGCAGCACAAGTACTTGAATTTTGTTGATTTTCGCCGATGGTTTCTTTCATTAATGGGGGTCGCCAGTTTGACACCAGACACCAGGTGGTGTGTATGGTACTGGCACGTGACATTCGAGCAGATAATACAAGCAACCCTAGTGGGGCCATAATTAGGGGTAAACAGTAGTACTCGTAGTTCGTGCAGTACTTGTAGTACTACTCAGCTTGAACCAGATCAAATTGCACGTTTATGTTGGGGCTGGGCAACTTGCGGTTGGCTGCTTCTCTGTATTGGCGAGAAGAGTGGCATCGTGGTGGTGGTGTTAGCTAGCTGGCTTGGCGCGAGAGACAGTGAGCAGCCAAACCATAGGGAGGGCCGGGCGTTGCAAGGCCTCCGGACTTTATCATCTTGAGACTATTCGCGTTGTGTCCATACCGCTGTATGGGCAGGGCGTAGTAACCCTAACCACTAATAATAGTAAAAACACAGCATACCACCAGTCGAGCATAGTACCGTTAACGGGCGTCATCTGTAAGGAGCAAGTCTGGCGTGGCGAAGGTGCCGATACCTCCACGGCCCCAGATACGATGGTATGGGTAAACGGTGAGTGCTCGTAGTGATGGGTAAGGATTTGCGTGAGCTCCTGCATGACGAGGCGTGGCGGCGGAAGTAAAAGACGTCAATCTATAATAAGGCAATTCATACACCAACTAGACTCTTCTAGTATTTATACTCCAAAACAATCGTGCCGCCACTAGCTCTGTCACAACCTAGGGCGCCATATGAACACGAGACAACCTGAGCTTCTCGAATAAATATAAGAAGTTTAGATACGTGGATTGGCACGAAGTTCAGACCTGTCTGTGTTGTCTCCGGCGTCACCTGCCTTCATGCTGTTTCCGCAGTAGTCTTTTCGGGCGTTTGTGTTGACAAGCACGGTCAGCTGGTTGACAGTCCCGGTATCTGGTGTGGCCGACTGTCTGTATTTCAGTAGCGGTAAAGCGATCGTTCGAGCCATTTGTAGAGACAACTGAAGCCGAACGTAGGTGATACGGAAGTTCAACAGCTGATAATAGGTGTGCCTCCGCCTTTTGAGCCATCCGTAGGTACAACGGACCGCAGGCCAAATATCAGGCGGTGCCAGGAAGATTTGCACGGCGCACAATGCGCAGTGTACCTATTAACGGTCCTAAAGGCGTAGGTATACTTTTTTTGCGCTCATATTGTCCTTTTTTGCTCGTTCCTTTTTGTTTTCTCCTTTTCATATAATGTGTATGCCGTGCCTGTCATATCCAGTATGAGGACATGGCCTTGCATTGTCTACTCGGCATATTGCACAACAATATAGCATCTCCGTGGCGTAGTTTTGTGACCACATAGCTTGTATATCTCTATTAAAGTAGTGTTGGTAAGCAACTGAAAAAGGCATGCTTAATCAAGAGTATTTTTGGGTTGCTTGATCTAAGCGTAATCAAAGCAAAGTTGTCGTGCTTATTTGTTAAAGCGAATAAGCATGATTTACTAAGTAACCAAGAATAGTTGATTTAAGCATGCCTATTTGCTCAATTTGCACTATTAATATAAATAGGTAGCTTTATACTTTAGCGTCGCAACACTGCTGCAAGCCTCCGTCAGCATGATGCAGGCCGCCCTACTCGTCGCCTTCAACATGCATGGGGAGAGGTGGTACACGTCCACCAAACAGATAGATGAGTCGTCGTTGCAGGCCTGCGAAGCTATTTGAAGGTTGCCTCGTGCAAAATCGGTTGTCTACGACAACACCCCCCTCACACTCCCGATGGAGGCTGATGGCGAAGCACCCTACGATATTATTAATGGGTTGCCCCCTGGAACGCGCGTGCCAGGGACCCGATTGCTGAGTGCGACGTGCTGTCAAGCGTAGTTTTGATATGATATATGCGCTCCCTCGTCGGCGTCAAGGGCATGGTGCTTGGGGAGAGGTTCGACGACAGGGTGGGGGTCGTGGCGTGAGCAAACTCAGCGGAATGTCTGGCATTCGGTGCCTTCTTCGACCAGGATATCAACGGAGTGCGGTGGCTGGCTTTCCTCCAACAACTCACCTTTGGAGGCGTCTTCAACCAAGCAAGGGTTGGTGGGAACAACGTGGCCGAGCAATCTCCAGTTGATCATCGTGTCTGACGACTTCGAGCACATTATTGACGGAAGCATTTGTTGTTGTTCTACAGGGGCGGGGGGGTGAAGGTGGTTACGTCCTCTATGTCGGACTAATTTTGAACTCTGCTGGTGGTATACGACTTTTTGGGTGATACCAATTTCTCGTGTCTCGCGCCTTCGTAGTTCTGCGCAATGAAATGAGATATTCGGGAGCGTGTTATACCTTATACTGAAGTTAGTTTTCAACATATTGTTTTAAGGCTTGACAGGTTTATGGGTAGATTGAAAGAAAGTACGAGCATGTCTGCCGAGGAGCAGACGGAGTTCAACGTTAGGAGTTAGTGACATGTACCTGGTATGTATGCGTGTGCCTGGCAAGCGCAGTAGCTCGGGGAAATTGTGGAAATTGGGCGCGGCCATACCGCAGTTTGTGTAGAATGTGGAACACACTACCCACGCGTTTCGAAATACCAAAGCTTCCTTGGGCGTGTAAACTGGTGTAAACATGACACTCGTGGAACCAAGAATAAGCTCGTTCAACGAAGAACAAACTCGCTCAAGAGGAATAAGAATAAAACGTAAAAATTACATCTTGAGATGGAGGAGGGAGCAAAGACAACAACGGAGTATTGTAGAGAAAACATAGGGGGAAGTAGACGTAGAAGGTAGCCAAACCTTGTGCATAGGTTCCGTTGTTTCAGTGGTTTTCTTCGTAATGTTTTCAGTGATCAACGTTGAAGATCATTCTGCACATTGTCGGATATCAAGCAAAATAATCATATGTTTTTCTTTCTTTTTTTTGCCGCGTCCGTCAGCTGTGGGTTCGACCCGTTCAATGATCCATGCTCAATTTTGCAAGCTGCGTGATGCTTGACGTGCTCACAAAAAATATTTCCAATAAGTCAGCTGGGAGTTAGACGGGATGAGTGTGATACTCATTAAGTTCGGAGGCTGCGTGATACGTCGTTTGCCCAGAAGCAAGTATAAATTCTCGCTCGCAAATCAACGACATAGAGCACGTAATCATTTTGGTAAACCGTTCGGTGTGGTCCGGCACCGACCTGTGGTCTGTTTCTTGCGTTCTGTGTTGTGCTACGGCTGTACACTGGTTCACTGTCTGTGTGCGGTGTGATGGAGCATAGTAGCACAACAATGTTGTATAGAAACGCATATATCCGTACGCCGATCCTTGTATGGTTGCACATAGCTCTTTGCAGATGATAGACATATCTGTAGACGAATGTGATATGGTTGTATGTAGACACGTAGGAATTTATCTGCAGGCGAATATTATGTAGTTATGTTTGGGACGATTGCTGGTGGGGAGAACCCGAGGCCTGGCGGACAGATTAAGACTCGGCATAGACGCATAGTCGAAGACCTTAGGGAGTTCCGAGCCAGGAAAGGGTCAACGGAACTTGTTCCCTTGGTGTTTGGAGTAGAGACCGCGCTGTGGCCCACTGCTGCCAAAAGGCGGGGAAGTGGTACCGGGGGATCCTCGAAGCAGCCGAACGGTTCATGGTGAGGTGGCACGAGGCTGAGGCTGAGCTGAGTAGGCAGCGCTGCGCATCCGCCGTGGGTGGTGTCCAAGGGAATGGGGGGGAGGAGGAGCAACAAGAGGAGTAGCAGAAAACCCGACCAAGGGAATGCGGAGAGGGGGGGGTGCAGTGGACGAAAGTAGGAAGGAGATGGCAGATAGGGTAGCCGAGTACCGAGCAGACTAAGAAGTAGAACATGCCTATACTACTCGTACCACCAACTGGTGCAACTGGTTCGAACGTGGTCTTCCTTTGTCTTCCTGTTGCTTTTGTTTATTTTTGCTTCATTTTGTTTTCTTCTTTTGCGCTGACCCTATGTGATTTTCATTTTATTTTATTTCTCTTCCTTTATCCGATTGATAAGCCTTATTGAAGGAGTCGTGTGGCGTGGTGGGTGGAAGACGAGCCTGCTTTGCTTGTTTGGTATTGTCTGACGCCGAGGGGCCGGGCATAGTTGACGAACGCTAGACGAAGGTAGCAGACAGGGTAGCAAGGTACCAGGCGGGCCAGCAGAGAGACCCTGGCTGTGCTACTCGCACCATAAACTGCTGCCACTACCTGAAGGATGCTTTGTGCTTTGTTTGGTTTGCCTGTTATTTTCCCTTGGTTCTTAGTCTTTACTCTGTTGACGACTATTAATAGTAGTGTTTTCTTCTTTTTCCTTTTTTTTTTCTAACTCCTTCTTTTCACGTGTCTGGCAGATCCCCTACGGGGGGGGCACGATGGTTTGTTGTTATATATATACCAGGTATATATTTGTTTCTTTTCTCTTGTTTCTTTTTCTCTTTGGAATTGTCTATGTTTTTGTTTTTCGTTTTTCGTTTTTTTTTCTCTTTGATTCGTTTCGTTTCTCTAGGTCATGGAATGTGTATGTCGTGCCTGTCGTACACGTTATGATGATATGGAATTGCATTGCATACGTGGCAACGTGTGGCGTAGCTTTGTGACCACAGAACTTGTATCTCTCTAGGATTGAAGAATCGGCACGGACACTGGTTGTGCTGGATGTCGACAGGTAGAAAGAACGGTTTAACGTGAAGAAAACAACCACAACAGTTATACATCCCTTTTGCCCGCAGAACATTATGTTGTTTTTCTGGGAACCTTCTGCATGACAACGTCCCGGTAGAGAGGGCGTCGCCGGTTGCTTGATAGGTGGTCCGCGAGTCTACCAAGATCAATTTCGTGAGTTCGAGTCTCACCGAGTGTATGCTCGCAAGGAACTTTTTCTTGCACAAAATTGATTAGCAGAAAGCGCGAAAGCGTGAGTTAGCTGTACATTCGATGAAAATCGACGAGCAGTCGGAATGCTGAACCCTATGCGCCATAAAAACGAAAGGCACGTACCGGGGGGGAGAAGAGACGACACCTGTGACCACGGCTTTTGTCCAGAAGATCGCTGAGGGTAAAAATCCTACGAGTTAGGATGGAAAGTAGAAGTGATGATTAAAAAAATGAAAAAAAAGAAAAAAAAAAAAGAGAACATTCTGTTGTAGTTGGGAATCTTCTGCATCACAACGTCCCGATAGATTGTGTCTGCATACAGGTTGGTTTTGGTCGACGTCTGGGCTGAGTTGTGTTCCTGGCGAAGCACACTGTCGCTCACTCGAGTCCTCTCCTATTCACTCAACTCACTTTGTGTGTGGTTGTCGTGTGCCGAACCCGGTGCGAAACTGCCTTCCATTTCACTCAAGATTACGAAGTTTCACAGCAGTATTATAAGCAAAGAAGCATGCTTAACTAAGCAACTTCCTGTAAACCTCGCTAAGCACAGAACTTGCTTTAGAAAGCAACACAGTTCTTTCTACCCATCAACATCCAGCACAACTAGTGTTAGTTGGACATTTTTGACTGCTGTTCTTCCTACCCGTCGACATCCAGCACAACCAGTATTCGTGCCGATTCTTCAATCATATAATAGAGAGATACAAGTTCGGTGGACAAACCTATACGCCAGATATATAATGTTTTGTTACGCAGCACGTAAGACAGTGCAATACCGTGGCATCATACAGTGGAATCTACGGTTTGAGACAGGTCCCCTTTTGGAATCGCAGTCCCATTTAGGGCCAAACTACTTGATATTAGAGTTGTTCGTCCCCTAAAACGGGACTGCGGTTCTAAAAGGGAATTGCCGGTCTATGGTCCAAATAGCTTGTCAGGTTGTTCTTTTGAAGCGAACCCATTTTTTCTTACACCGAACAGCGTCTTAGTCCGGAGGTCAAGGATGGGACTCCCGATGGTCACCTTCGCGTTTGTCTGAAGGGTCTATTAATAGGGTTGGTAGCTGGAGCAGAGCCAACTTAATATGCTATGGAGGCGGTAGGGGCATGGTTCGGCAAGGAGGACACAGACGACGTGGCGAGATCAGTGGTTGTAGATCTGAAGGACGGCCTTCATGTATCGCTTTCTCAACAAAATTCAGACTAGGATGACGACCAGGACGACTCTCCGGCGGCAGACAAGGAGAGCCAGCCAGTGCACGCAGCCAGTAAACTCTGCTCGTCCGCCACCGTACACTGACGTAGCTAAGCAGTTTGGGGAACTAGAAGGGGTAACCAAGCGGTGAACATGGCCGACGTCTCGTGCCATCTTCGCACGGTTAAGCCAGTTTGGATGAACGAGGTTGGATCAAGGAAAACGAAGCAAACTTGCATCGCAGACTTGGTGTAACGTTGAAGAAGCTGTCGCATACGTAGGGTTGTAGGTGCTTGAGTCTCGCTGGTGGTGAGAATTTTGGAACTGCCGTACTCCTGTCTGATCGCACTCGTATGCGGTTTTCATTTTTTCGTATTTTTCCTCTTTGTGGTTACTTCCGACATGTGGCGTGTGCGATGCACATACTCTCTGTCTTTAGTTGAACGCTATGTCCAGATTGGATAACTTTGGTGTCTGCCTGGCCAATAGCAGGGCTCCTGGGGTGTGTTTTGTACTTGGGTTTAGCATGTGACTGATTTTGGCCGAAAAGTGGCCGGGTATACCTGATTTTGGCTAAAACCTATTAATAAAATAAACGGCTGACATCGTATCTGATTTTGGCTCGAAAAGCTCAAGGTATACCTGACTTTTTCAACTCTGCCTAGCTTTCAACTGACTTTGGCCAACTGTGAACCAACCGGAGAGGCCATCGTAACCTGCTGTTTTTTCTCTTCGTATGCGTCTGCCTCCTCCCTTCGTCGAACTTCTTCCTTCTGTATTGACGTACAAACTCTGTACTCGTACGTCGTACGTACAAGTACGTATACATACATACATACGTACGCTGGCTTTACTTTTTCTTCTTCGGGGTGTGTGATGTGCTTCGTTCAGTTCGTTGTTGTGATGTGTGTACTCCTGACACTTGTTGTTTTCTATGGTCACAGCAGCAGTCTATACTGCACCACCACGGTCACACGGCATTTCGTCTACACCACCCCTCGTCGAGGTGGTCCCAGGTTTGGCACGGCAAGAATATTTCGTGCCGAGCAGGCGGTTCCGCGAGGATGGTCTACAAGCTAAAAAGTGTGTCGACGGGGGGGGGGGGGCGTACTCATTTTTGGCTTGCCTTAGTCATTTTACCATTGACCACGCATCTCGTTCGAGACAGCACCGTTCCCACTCCTGATAGAGACACCTCAAACAATCGGGCGCTCATTACGTTGTTTCCATATCGTACATAGAAACTTTATGCTAATCTTATCCCCTTCCTGTTTGGCCTCCTGGGGCCACCATCTATCTCCTAGGATAGCGATCGTTTTCTCGCTGCTATTCATTGTATCAAACTCCTCTATGTCACATTCGTCTATTTTCCTCATCTCCTCTTCTAACACATCCCGTTCCTCCTTGTATATTTCACATTCTCCTACTATGTGAGTTATACTCTCTATTGCTTTGCCACACGGGCACATCTGTGCGTCTACTTCCTCCTCCTCCCGGCTACTGGTGTACCTCTTTCTTCTTTCTGGCAGGTCCAGGTCCCCTACACAAAAGCGCAGTTTCAGCGTTTTCACGAAGTCCATTAGGCCATGCAAATACGTTTTCATTCCTATTCTTTCCTTCAATCCCCCGTAAATCTCTAAGTGTTTTTCAGATTCCACCTTGTTTCTTATATCTCCAAGTGTTTTTCGGATTCCACCTTGTTTCTTAGCGCTAGTCTTTCCCTTCTTTCCATCCTTTCTTCTACTTCTGCCTTGTACCTCCCAAGCTTCCCGGCGGACATCATCTCTACTTGGTTTCTCCCTAGACCCTTCCATACTTTCTCAACTAAGCCATCCCACCTTATTCCAGCTCGCCCTTTTGTTACTTTCTCCCATATACCGGCATCCCCGGTGGCTTGGTAGGTGGTCCGCGAGCCTATCAAGATCAATTTCGTGAGTTCGAGTCTCACCGAGTGCATGCTCGTACGTAGGGACTTTTTCTTGCATAAAATTGATTAGCGGAAAGCGCGAGAGCGTGAGTTAGCTGTACGTTCGATGAAAGTCGACGAGCAGTGGGAATGCTGAACCCTATGCGCGATAAAAACTAAAGGCACGTACCGGGGGGGAGAAGGGACGACACCTGTGACCACGGCTTGTCCAGAAGATCGTCGAGGGTAGAACCTCCTACGAGTGGGCTGGAAAGTAAAAGTGATGAACAAAAAAAAAAAAAAAAAAAAAATACAGCTCTATCAACTATGGCTGGCAACCTCTTTTTTTGGCATGTTCCTTACTTTATATTACCAGTTCAACTTCTCATGTCTCTATTTGTCTTGAGTGGGCGCATTTCCAGTTCTGCCCTTAATACTGCATTACTAGTCGTACTTGCGCATCTTGGGATTTCTTTAGCTGCTGTCTTTTGTACTTCTTGTTTCCAACTGTTTTACGAGTTTCGCGTTCCCTTCCCATACGTCTCCTGTATATTCTAGCTTTGGTACTATCACATTCATCAAGATACATATCTTAATCCTAGTGTCAAGGTTTGGGTCTGTTAGGATCGCATCCATCTTGCCTACTTGTGCCTTACCCTTTCCTATTACGTTTGCTATGTGTGTATCCCAAGAGCAGTCTTTTGCTATCTCCACGCCAAGGTATGTATACTGGTCTACGATCGGCAATTCATCTTCTCCCCACTTCCAACTGAAATTTGCCCGGTTTACCTTATCTTCTTTGCAAACAACTACTGCGCATTTCTTGACGTTCGCCGTCACCCTCCATTTCTTGGTGTATTCTAGCGCCTTCTCTATTTGTTTCTGATATCCCCACGAAGTCATTCGCAAACATCAATCCCGACACCGTATCTTCCCCTACCGTGACTCCCTGACTACTACTATCAGGTCGTTAATATATATCTTGAACAAGTTTGGTGACAACGTACATCCCTGTGCAACTCCTTGTAAAATATCAACATACTTCGATATTTCGCCGTCCAGCATCACAGCACTTATCGTGATGTGTGCGAGGGAGAGCAAGTAAGGGTTCCACGGGATGATGATCCACGGAAGAAGTGTGACACATTTGTCTGTGCTTGGTCAAACTCAGACCTAGTTCTTATTGGAAATCTCTTCTTTTATTGGTGGTTAAAAGGGGCAAGTGAGAAGAGTGAGAAGAGGGGGGGGGGGGGGAGCACGTGCTTTTTGAAGCCAGGAGAATCCTCTGGCTTCAACCGGCTATATTTTACTGGCAAGGGTGCATGCGCCACCCTCACTTCAATAGTGCAACGTCCCGTAAAAGTGCATGCGTTGCCCTCAACTTCAATAGTACAACGCCCCGTAAGGGTGCATGCGTTACTCTAAGATTCAATAGTACGATAACCCATAAGGGAACATATGATATTCTAAACTTCAATAGTACAACACTCCGTAAGGGTGCATGCGTTATTCTCAGCCTCAATAGTACAACCTGTGTGTTCTTCACATTAAACCGTTCTTCTACTCGTCGACATCCAGCAAGCCCAGTGTCCGTGCTGATTCTTCACCCTAGAAAGATACGAGCTCTGTGGTCACAGACTAAGACACAGAGATAACACACCGTAATGCATTAATAGCCTACGTAATACCATGCCTTCGCACTAGGTGCGGCCGACACAACATACATACATACGCCAGCAACCAAAATACACCTTAAAGAAAGAGAAGCAACGAAAAATCCAAACCGAAAAAGAACAAGAAAAAGAAAAAGACCTACTAACCTGTATACCAGGTATCAGATTCTACAGATATACCAGTCTGCGTGTCTACAGATATACTAACCTGCGTATCGACAGATATCAAATGGTAAACAGGGTACGACCCGACTGGAACAATAATAGCCTGAGTATCTACAGATATCAAATGGTAAACGGGATACGACCCGACTGGAACAGTAATATTTAACGGCCCCTACTGATGGTTGGTCTATTGACTAGCAACCAAGGTACTCTATCACATTATCGCACATTCCGTCATCTTTTCATCATTCTCCACTTCTTTCCTTTGATTCCTAGTTCCCACAGTTTTTTCCACAATCCATTTCTCCATACTGTGTCGTAGGCTTTCTGCACATCTAGAAAGAAACAGTACGTTGTTAGTCCCGCGTCTTTCCTACCTTGAATAATCTTACCTAAGGTGTACACATGGTCTACGCAGCTACGGGTTGGCCTAAACCCTGCTTGCCCTTCGCTTATTTTGTCTTCCTTCTCCATCATGGTTCCCATCCTATCGTTCAAAATATTACAAAAATGTTTTGTCTACTGTGCTTACAGTAGTAGCGTTTTCCCTCTATAGTTCCCCGGGTCAGCCTTATCTCCTTCCTTGAATAAATTTACTACTACTCCTTCTCTCCAACTCCTAGGTGCGTACTCGTTTTTCCATATCCTGTTATACATCGACGGGGGGGGGGGGGGGCGCCAGAGTAAATACTCTTGGCGCTCCCGCCGTGGCGAAACCAACGAAGCATATTAATAGTGACTCGCTGTAGGTCCAAGTGGAGCCCGTGGTGCCTACACCCTAAAGAAAACTTATAAACAATTCAGCTTTTTGGAGGCCATTGCCGGCGTCGCCGGTGGCTTGGTAGGTGGTCCGCGAGCGTATAAAGACCATTTTCGTGAGTTCGAGTCTCACCGAGTGTACGCTCGTAGGCACTTTTTCTTGCATAAAATTTAGTAGCGGTAAGCGCGAAAGCTTGAGTTAGCGGTGTGATATGAGTAGAGCACTCATCGCAGCGAACACCCCCTCTGCGTATTGTTTGGGTTTTATTACGAGGCGTGGGGGGATCTATAGCCTCATTTCTTTTGTTTCGAATAGCCGCATCTTCGACCACCTTTTTCCTGGCCGTTTGGGATGAACTTTGTCATCACCCTCCGACCATCTTGTGGTCTGCATATACGACTATTCAGGGTGGGCTAATGTGATATGGGTAGAGCACTCATGGGCTATAGATATAGATAATACGTTGCAGTCTTGTAGTCTCACGAATACGAGAATAATCCAAAGAATGGATTAACCCGGCGGATATTCCGTTAGTTGAGAGTAACGTTCTCTTAGGAATGTTCCCTAGGGCAGAAAACCCCTAAGACGAGAGTAATGTTCCTTAGCGTAGATAGGACCACCAAGTGATATATTCTTATATTTGCAGAAGAACGATCGGTAGCCACAGGATCTGTAGGCGTACATCAGATAAGAGGAATTTAGGAGAGCTTGTGGCGTGGGGTGGGACGAGTATATCTGGGCGTCGAGTCCCGCCCCCCTACCTCTCACTTCTCTACCAGAGCACCTCCTCAGCTCTCGCCATCAATAAGAAGATCTAAATCAGAAGAAGCGAAGCACTGCTTTCCAGCTGCCAGAACCACCTGCGTCCCTTACCACTACCCTTACCACTACCCTAGAGCGGTCTCCGCATCACATCTGGCGTACATGGTCTTCCTTTGTCTTCCTGTTGTTTTTGTTTATTTTTATTTCATTTTATTGTCTTCTTTGCGGTGACCCTATGTAATTTTCATTTCTCTTCCTTTCTCCGATTGATAAGCCTTTCTTCAAGGAGTCGTGTAGCGTGGGCGGATGACGAGCCTGTTTTGCTTGTTTCGTACTGTCTGACGCCGAGGGGCCGGTCATAGTTGACGAACGCTGGGCGATGGTGGCAGAAAGGGTAGCAAGGTACCAGGCGGGCCAGCAGGGAGACCCTGGCTGTGCTACTCGTACCATAAACTGCTGCCGCTACCTGGAGCATGCCTTGTGCTTTGTTTGGTTTGCCTGTTATTTTTCCCTTAGTTCTTAGTATTACTCTGTTGACGACTAGTGGTGTTTTTCTTCTTTTTCCTTTTTTTTTGTTTTCTAGCTTCTTCCTTTCAATTGTCTGCCAGATCCCCTGCGGGGGGGTACGATAATTTGTTGCTATACTGAAGTATATACATATACCAGGTATATATTTGTTTTGTTTTTTGTTTATTTTCTCTTTCGAATTGTCTTTGTTTTTGATTTTTTTTTCTCTTTGTTTCGTGTTTGTTTCTCCAGGTCATGGAATGGGTATGTCGTGCCTGTCGTACGCAGTATGATGACATGGCATTGCATTGCATACGTGGCAATGTAGTATCTCTGTCGCGTAGCTTTGTGACCGCATAACTTGTATCTCTCTAGGATTGAAGAATCGGCACGGACACTGGTTGTGCTGAATGTCGACGGTTGAATGTGAAAAAACAACAACAACAGCATTCGATGAAAATCGACGAGCAGTGGGAATGCTGAACCCTATGCGCGATAAACACTAAAGGCACGTACCGGGGGAGAAGAAGGGACGCTACCTGTGACCACGGCTTGTCCAGAAGATTGCTGAGGGAAAAAAAAACCTCCTACGAGTTAGGCTGGAAAGTAGAAGTGATGATTTAAAAAAAAAAAAAAATGTTTTAATAATTAGGCGCATTATTTTTTTACCGGATTTTTCATGGACATAACACCGCTCGTGGCCCGCGTTTTTTACTTAGTCTTAGCATGTACCGGATTTTGGTCCACACGGATCAGGTATACCTTATTTTGGCATTTGCACATTAGAAAATGACGGAGGATCAAAGCGCAGAACAAAAGCTACAAAAAAATTTAAGGGAGACCACGTTCGAACCAACTACATGCAGCAAGCAGTTGACGGCACGAGTGACACAGACATGTTCTATTTTGCTACACAGTCGGCTTGGTGCCTTGCTATCCTGTCGTCTCTTTTCTTTGTTCGTCCACCGTCGTTTCCTCTTACTCCTTTTGTTGCCTCCCCCCCCGAAGCACTCTCTAAATTTGGATGGGTTGGCGTCGAGTGGCGACGACGCTGTAAAACAAGCCACCAGACAGTAGACATGCAATGTACAGACTGCTCCTTCTGGCACAAATGCCACATAGACCAGACCAGTCATAGACGCTATGCAAACAACAGCTCAGAAACGAGACCCACCGGTACAGCAAACACAACACAGAATACACGATTCACCGCTATTTCCCATAAAAACACAGACCAGATTTAGACATGAAATTACTCAACTAACAGTTTTTTTCCCCATACCGAAACGCAAAAAAAACCGGATTTGGACATGAAACAATTGAACTAACCTGCTTTTTTCCCCCCATATGATTACAAAAACCGGATTAGACATAAAATTACTCAACTAACATTTTTTTTCCCTCATAACGAAACGCAAAAAAAACCGGATTTAGACATGAAACAATTGAACTAACCAGTTTTTTTTTTCCCATATGATTACAAAAACCAGATTTAGACATGAAATTACTCAAGTAACTGTTTTTTTTGTCTCATACTAAGAACGCAAAAACCAGATATAGACGAGAAACGATTGACTTAACAAGGTTTTTCCCCCCTTTATCATGACACAAAACCGGATTTAGACATGAAATTACTCAGCTAACTTTTTTTTACCCTACCAAAAACGCAAAAAACAGATTTAGGCATGAAACAATTGAACTAACCAGTTTTTTTTTTTCCAATATCATAACACAAGCCGGATTCAGACATGAAATTACTCAACTAATGATTTTTTTTTTCCGATACCGAAACCCAAACAAGATTTGGAAATGAAACAACTGAACAAACCAGTTTTTTCCCCCCATACCCTAACCCAAACCAGTGATAGACTTGAAAAAGTATAATAGTTTCTCCCATGTCGTAATACTGGTAGTAATGGCATAAAATATAGACCAAAAACCGAGCATGAAGGTGGACCGCCTCACATGCGCACACATAGATACAGCATGGTCACCCCAACATGTTCAATTCACATGAAGGTTGGGTCTTGTGGTAAGATACCCGTAAAACTATACCGATTTCGATTGGGCGGTGGAATTCTGGTCTGCCATTATTCCTAAATCCCCCGACATTTGGTGCACATACCAAGCACTAAATGAAGGGGAGGGGTGGACGATGCATGACATTAAGTCAAGACCTATTATACTCATGAAACAAACAGCTTGCATTTGATCAACCACATGACCTAAGAGAAGGAGCACCAAGCGGTACGTTGATATCTTGATATCTTGAAGGATAGAAGCCGGTAAAAAATGTGGGAGGATTGTTGGCCAAGCTTTCGGCATTGAAGGTCTACTCGGGAGCACTAGTGGGGTAGTTACCCATGGTGAAACATACATATGACGGAGAAAGCGACGTACGGGGCATCCCGATGTGTGAGTAAGACTTTGTGTTATGCAAGCCGTCCTTGAACCTTACACGGTAAAAATGACCTCCCTGGAGGAAAGTAACCAGTACAGCAGCGGGGCAAGAAGATAGAAGATACGATCGTGGGACGCCAGGATGGTTACCATGCAAATCGCCTGACACAAACGTGGGGTACTTGTGTTAAGGGTGTTGAACTTGGCTCCAGGCTACGAGCCCGTGTTGGAGACACTATTTAGTGTGGTGCGCCGGCACAAGAAATTAAAGACACCAGACCCTCAACGAGCACTAGGATTGGGAAGTCCCAGTAACTTGAACACTTCACACCACCACTGTGAACACAAACAAGCTGGAGATATGCTCGGAAGAGATTAGGAGAAAGACGGTGAGGAAGTGTGGGTGGAGAAAGAAAGATTGGCAGGGCAAAGTACTAGTAGTGCTGATATTTGGAGTTCCTAGCGACATGACAAGGATTGAGTTCAAGAGGAAGTGCGACGAAGTAGGACTGTATTTCTTTTCAATAGGAAACGTAGAACGAGAGGGAGAACACGTTCGAGTCACTCTGAAGCTGAACGCGAGCATGGAGTGGCAGAGGATAGAGACAGAAAAAGTGTCGGCATGGGTTAGAAGACTAGGATGGAGAGTATCTATAGCTAATGGAATAACGAAACTAAAGGTAGCCCTAGGGTGAACGAAGGTAGGGGGAGGCAGGAAACAACAAGTGGTTCAAAGGGAATGGGGGAGAAACATAGTGGCGCAGAACAAGCAGACAAGAACAGGAACGGAAACGAAAATAATGCTCGAAGAAGAGATAACAGAAATACTTGTGGCGACAACGGAGAAATAACTGGCAAGACTAGAGCGGATAGTGAAACGAAAAGGAGGCTGAAAATAGGATCATGGAACGTGTGTGGCTTCGCCACGGAAGAGCGCAAAAGAATCGAAAAACTGCCGAACAAGTAAGTAAGCGCGACCTAGACATAGTGGGAATTCAAGAGTCGTGGGAGAAAGAAGGAGGGGAGATAGGATCCAAAGTTGGAGAGTACGCATGGATAGGGAAAAAGAGGAAGGGATAGAACAGCAAGAATAGGGGGCAGGGGGTGTGGGGATCCTAGTCAAAGAATACCTGTGTAACATAATAGAGGTGATCAAAGACACTAAATTCGACGAAAGCATGTGGATTAAGATTCCAGGGGAGCGGGGAGTGAAAGATTACTTCTTAGGAAACATATATATGCCCCCAGAGTCGAAGAATACGATAAAATATACGTATACAGAGGAAGTTCGGAGAAGTAGCAGTAGATGCACATAAGTATAAGAGACAAGGAGAAGTAGTACTAGTGGGAGATTATAACTCAAGAATTGGGAAGGCAAGCAAACTGAATGAGAACATTGGACAATATGGGGAAGTAACAAAGAATAAGAATGGAGAAGAGATGTTGAAGTTCCTCAAGCACAACGAGATGAAAACGTTGAACGACAGAGTAAAAAAGGCAGAACCGGAATGGACTAGACAGTGCATAACAAAGGGAGAAAGCTCTATCTTTGACCTTATAGTAGTAGAAAATGGAAGTGGTAAGGAAATGGAACTTCATGTATGCGCAGCCGACATAGGAACTACTGATCACTGTCTAATATGGACAGACAGTCAACAGACGATAGTTATCAAACATAGAAGAGGTAGGAAATTGTATCGATGGAGAATAGATAGACTAGAAGTAAAATAGAAACGGGAAGAGTTCCAAGAAGAGATGGCCAAAAATTCAGAGAATTTTTCGGAGCTGTTGGAAAGAATAGGTACAACAAGGAACGATATAGAAAGGGATGATGCAGGAGCTAGGATAATAGAAGGATGGGAGCAGTTGGTCACGACCACAGCAAGTAAAGTAACAGGGAAGAAGTTGATAGTATGCAACAGAGCGGTAAAATGGTGGGATGAAGAAGTGAAAGAGGCTATAAGAGCAAGGAGAAAGGCACACGCAAGGTATACATCGACTAAAACTTCGACAGGGTGGGAGGAATACGCTTTAGCTGGAAAGAAAGTAAAAGAGATGGCAGAGAAGAAGAAAGGGATATGGAAAGACGTAGTAAATAAAACGAATGGAGACTTTGAGGAGGGATGAAGCAGATGTGGGTAGGGATAAAAGAGATACTTGGCAAACAAGCATGAGAGGCAGACACGGGAATAGCTACTCTAAGAGCACAGAACGGTAAAATGGTTAGTAGTTCGAAGGGGAAAAGGGAAGTACTAGTAGAGCATTACCGAAAGCTAGGAACACCCACAGCCAACGAAACGTTCGATGCAGAATTCGAGAAAGAAATCAACACGTGGGCAGAGGCGAACGTAGATACATCAGAAAGGGAAGACAGTGGTTCGGGCGGGTTACAGAGAGAGTGCACAAGGGAAGAAGTAAAGAAGTGTGTAGCCAAACTTAAGAATAGAAAGGCAGCAGGGGCAGACCAAATAGTGAATGAATTTACGAAGGCGAACGTAGATACATCAGAAAGGGAAGACAGTGGTTCGGGCGGGTTACAGAGAGAGTGCACAAGGGAAGAAGTAAAGAAGTGTGTAGCTAAACTTACGAATAGAAAGGCAGCAGGGGCAGACCATATAATGAATGAATTTATGAAGTACGGGGGAGAAGGAATGCTCTCCATGATGGTTATGTTATATAATTGGATATGGAAAACGAGTACGCACCTAGGAGGTGGAGAGAAGGAGTAGTGGTAAAATTATTCAAGAAAAGAGATAAGGCTTACCCGGGGAACTATAGAGGGATAACGCTACTAAGCACAGTAGGCAAAACATTTGGCAAGATTTTGAACGATAGAATGGGAACGATGATGGAGAAGGAAGACTAAATAAACGAAGTGCAAGGAGGGTTTAGGCCAAACCGTAGATGCGTAGGCCATGTGTACACACCTTAGGTAAGATTATTCAAGGTAGGAAAGACGCGGGACTAACAACGTACTGTTTCTTTCTAGATGTGCAGAAAGCCTACGACACAGTATGGAGAAAAGGATTATGGAAAAAAACTGTGGGAAATAGGAATCAGAGGAAGGATGTGGAGACTGATTAAAAATAACGGAATGTGCGAGAAGTGCTGTGATGCTGGGCGGGAAAATATCAAAGTTTGTTGATATCTTACAACGAGTTGCACAGGGATGTACGTTGATTTCAAGATATATATTAACGACCTGATAGCAGCGGTCGAGGGAGCAAGGCAGGGAGTCACAGTAGGGGAAGATACGGTGTCGGGATTGATATTTGCGGATGACTTCGTGGGGAATCAGAAACACCAGAAGGATTGCAATAACAAATAGTGAAGGCGCCAAATAGAAAACACCAGGAAATACAGGGTGACGGCGAACGTAAAAAAATGCGCAGTAGTTGCTTGCAACTAAGATAAGGTAAACCCGGTAAATTTCAGTTGGAAGAGGGGAGAAGATGAATTGCCGATCGTACACCAGTATACATACCTTGGCGTAGAGATCTCAAAAGACTGCTCTTGGGATACACATATAGCAAAAGTAATAGGAAAGGGTAAAAGGCACAAGTAGGCAAGATGGATGCGATCCTAACAGACCCAAACCTTGACACTAGGGTTAAGATATGTATCTTGATGAATGTGATAGTACCAAAGCTAGAATATGCAGGAGACGTACGGGAAGGGAACGCGAAACTCGTAAAACAGTTGGAAACAAGCAGTACAAATGACAGCAGCTAAAAATATCCCAAGATGCGCAAGTACGATTATTACGGGCGTCCATAGTTAATAGGACCTATGGTATACATAAAAGCCTATATATTTACCTATTTTAACTAACAAAATTAGATCCGGTTAACTATGGACCCCCGTAATAGTAATACAGCAGTATTAAGAGCAGAACTGGCAATGCGCCCACTCGAGACAAATAGAGATACGAGAAAGTTGAACTGGCAATATAAAGGAAGGAACACGCCAAAAAGAGGTTGCCGGCCATAGTTGATGGAGCTGTATGGGAGAAATAACCAAAAGGGCGAGCTGGAATTAGGTGGGATGGCGTAGTTGAGAAAGTATGGAAGGAGTTAGGGGGAAACCAAGAAGAGATGATGTCCGCCGGGGAGTTTGGGAGGTACAAGGCAGAAGTAGAAGAAAGGATAGAAAGAAGGGAAAGGCTACCGCTAAGAAACAAGGTGGAATCGGAAAAGCACTTAGAGATATACGGGGGATTGAGGGAAGGAATAGGAATGAAAACGTATTCGATAGGCCCAATGGACTTCGCGAAAGCGCTGAAACTGCGCTTTCGTGTAGGGGACCTGGACCTGCCAGAAAGAAGAAAGAGGTACACCAGTAGCCGGGAGGAGGAGGAAGTAGACGCACAGATGTGCCCGTGTAGCAAAACAGTAGAGAGTAGAACTCACGTAGTAGGAGAATGTGAAATATACAAGGAGGAACGGGATGTGTTAGAAGAGGAGATGAGGAAAATAGACGAATGTGACATGGAGGAGTTTGATACAATGAATAGCAGCGAGAAAACGATCGCTATCCTAGGAGATAGATGGTGGCCCCAGGAGGCCAAACAGGAAGGGGATAAGATTAGCAAAAACTTTCTATGTAATACATGGAAACAAAGTAATGAGCGCCCAATTGTTGGAGGTGTCTCTATTAGGAGTAGGAACGGTGCTCCGTCTCGAAAGGGATGCGTGGTCAATGGTCAAATGACCAAGGCAAGCAACAAATGAGTACGCCCCCCCCCCCCCCCCCTTCCCCGCATTCCCTTGGTTGGGTTTCCTTCTACTCCTCCTGTTGCCTCTTCCCCCATTCCCTTGGCCACCACCGACGGCGAATGTGCGGCGCTGCCTACTCAGCTGTGCCTAATCCGTGTGCCACCTCGCTATCATCCATTAGGCTGCTTCAAGGACACCCCGGTACCACTTCCCCGCATATTTGTTGGCAGTAGACCACAGTGCGGTCTCCACTCCAAGCACGAAGGAGGAGTGTTCCGTTAACCCTTCGGTGGCTCGGAACTCCCTAAGGTCTTACACTATGCATCTATGCCAAGTCTTCACTGTCCGTCAGGTCTCGGGTTCTCCCCGCCGGCCATCGTCTCGAACATCACCCGACTGGGTAATCGCTCATTGCTGTGCCGTGCCACGGCCTCCGCAGAAAAGAGCCGACGTTTACGGCTAGTCGAGGTGTCATCTCGAGAGGCTTCGCGTACGAGAGTGTGGCGTGGTCAGCACAAGTCGGCGCTGGAAGACTATGACTCGCAACAGGACTTGGTGGTGAGCCGTTCGAAGTTGCGAAAGTATTCCACTCTGAGGGTCCACGTTACACACCCGTACAGCAGCGTGTCAATCACCTCGGCCTTCCGCTTTCCGACCTTCATACTGCGCGGGGTTGTTGTCCTGTACTACAACTCCGGGCCGAACCGTTTGAACCATGCCTGCATGTGACGGACCCGTCGGTGGATTGCGAGCGAGGGGTCAGGCCACCTAGGTGCGAGACTCTTTCCTATCGGAAGGCTTCTCAAGAAGCAAATAAATCAGGAGAGTTGAATTTCACATATTTGGAAATAAAATCTGGACAATTAGAAATTTGCTCGAAAGAAGAAGCTCTTCGATAAGAATGATCCTAAGAACTGGGCCGTCTGTTTATACCTCTGGCCTACTGGTTCGATGACCATCGGTGGGGTGAGCGTTGTCCGTTGTCTCCGTCTTCTTTCCGATACTGTTAGGCCTGCTGCTTCGAAGACAGTAGTCACGATGACTGTCATCACATGGGTATACGTATGTTTGTCAATTTTTCGTACTTTTGCCAACTTTTCTCTTCGCACGAGCACTTTTCGGCAAAACATTAAGTACCCCGACACGGGAAACCCGGTCGGACACATTGGTCTAGGTCTCGGCGCGATCTGTGCACTCTGGAGCTCGTGGCGGGCGCTCAAAGTTTTTTTCCGGCGGCAGTGGATAAGACGATTCCCCTGGTTTCAGTACGAGAGACCATATTTTGTACGTACGTATCGGTACATGCTGTCTGTTTTCACTCCCAGGCTCTCATGAGCTGTGAGCACACAGCTCAGTCATATACCAGGTACAGAACAGACAACATGCACAGATCCCATCGTTCCAACGCTGCCGCCCACACACCGTGCGTGTTCGCCACACCCATATGCGCAGTGTTGCTGTGGTTGGTTGTGTTTGTCGGAGCCTGCCGTCCGCATTCCATCGTCTGTCATAGATATTTTTATCCGTATGTACCCAGCATGACGTATAATATCCCTGTACATTTTTTTTGGGTTGTTGAACGGAGCACGGAAAACCGCCTAGAGAACAATACTCACAGCAGCGCACAGAGCGTCCTTACCTCCAGCTTCGTACAGCACCACAACCCTGCTGCCCAGCAGCAGCAATGGGCACACCTTGCGCGTATGGATGATCGTACACTGCGGCTATCAAAGTTGGTTTATCGGAGATTTCGATCGATTACTTGACCACGCCACGACCACAGCACCAGCATCACCTCTCTCCCTGCTTCTTCTGCTTATTGTTGTGTGTGATTCAACATTGCCACTGCTCCAGCTGTGCTCAGTACAGTGCGCCAACAGCAGCAGCAGGCAGGGTACTACTATGCGCATGTGGAAGATCCGCGCGTACGCTCAGCACTAGTGTTCGTTGTTGTTGTCATACCTTCCCCAATATGTTACCGGCATTTTTTGCTCGGTACCGATTATCCCCGGATCGTTATATTGGTCGAGTCGAGTACAACAAAAACAAATCGTTCGTACTGCTACACAACACTGCATAACAAATCGTTCTTACAGCAGCGACCGTAAAAAACATACTTTACAGCAGTAGTTCTGATCGCTGTGTGTCCTACACTGCTGACCGATAGATCCTAGAGCCAGCTGAAAGGGGATCAGTACACGTAAGTTCCTCACGTGGCATTATACAGCTGTTGTATATGCAGTCGTACTGTACGACCTACTGCAGTAGTAGCTGGTGTAGGAGATCGTGCAATCATGTGTTTTAGATTGCGTGAAAAACACGGCGTGCCAGTTGCACGAGCACTGCTCATACTCGTACTGCGCTCGATAAAATTTTCGTTTCCGAGGTTTTCTACTCGCACCATCCACGCTTTTTTTTTTCAGTATACAACAGCAGTACATTCAATATTTTTAGTATGCTTGCCTTCCGACAATACAGCGGAGATAGATGCCGTTCCGATATAAATTACTAGTAATTGGTGGTAATGAGGCGCGACCTCAGCAATACCTGCAGTAGTCATATCTGCGATGCATCATGCACAACATTTGTTGTGCTGAACCAACACGAACGAACATCTACTGCTGCTGCTGTACCTACTACCTATATGCCGTCGTTGGTGAATCTCATAACCGTAAATATTCTTGGCATCATATATATCCTGCTCTTGAAAAACACAGACAGCACAGCAGTACGGACACACCTGTAACAAATACCAGGCACTGGATTTGTTCTCCCCGAATCCGGAAAATAAATAATAAGCTAGCTATTATACGTTCAAAAACGCAAGGTGAATGAATGTACTTGTGGCACAAAAAAAAAAGAAGTCACAAATGGAAAAAAAATGCGCACACACACTCACAACTTTTATTGAAATAGTTTTTGTCGTGTGTATCCTGGTATTTCCATCTCGAAATCCGGCATAATAATTTGAAGACGAAAAATATGTACTACTGCTGTGTGACCACAGAAGTTATTACTTGTAGTCGTATCGTATCTCTCGGGAATTCAAGAATCGGCACAGACACTGACTGATTGTGCTGGATGTCGACGGGTGGAAAGAACAAGACGACAAATAGACACACACCTGATATATATTTTTTCTTTTTCTGTTTTTCCAACAGCAAGTGTTTTCTGGTTGAAATTCGGCATAATTAATTTGAACACGAAAAATCTGCATCTGAAATTATTTGTCCAACAGAAGGCGCTTCTTCTTTTCTCGTAGCAGGTGCCACCACTACTTGCTTGTACTGATGTACGACATCTATATACAGCAGCAGTGTTTCTCCAGCAACAAAAACAGCAGCAGCAGCAGCAGTAGCAGTGGGACGCACGAGGCCAGGGTCAGCGTCGCTGTACGCTCGGCGGCTCGGCTTGTCAATCTAACCCTTGAACCCGTTGTACACATCTACAGCAGCAGCAGTGTTTCTCCAGCAACAAAACAGCAACAGCAGTAGCAGTAGGACACACGACGCCAGGGTCAGCGTCGCTGTACGCTCGGCTTGTCAATCTCACCCCTTGAACCCTTTGTACACGTACTCGATTTTGTCCTGTGTTGGTTTTGAACTCGAAAAATCGGCATATTAATTTCAAGACGAAAAATCTGCACTCGACGTGCTCTGTCCAAGAGAGAACTTCTCGTAGCAGGTAGCAGGTGCCACCGCTACTACTGATGAAGTACGACATCTGATCTACAGCAGAGCTTCTCCAGCAGCAAAACAACAGCAGCAGTAGGACACACGAGGCCAGGTCAGCGTCGCTGTACGCTCGGCTTGTGTGTGAACCCTTCGTACATGTGTTTCCTGGTCCCGAACTCATAATTTGAAGACGAAAAATGTACAATCTGACGTGTGTCCAGCAGAGCTTCTTCTAGCAGTGCCACCACTACTACTACTGCTGTACAACAACTATTATACAACAGATACTCTCCTGCTTCTCAGTCCCCTCATCAGCAGGAGGGTGGGCCTGCAGCATGTCTCGGGGACATGGCCCGAACGCTCGTTGCTGTGGACAGGCACAGTCTGCCTACCTACGAGTACTCGTAGAGCTAGCTGGGTTTCAAAATATATAATGTGTCGTTGGTTCTGTGTTTTTTCAACATGGCCCAGCAACAACATGTGCCTACACACGTTGCCACACCTACCTCGAGCTGCTGTGAACGACTTACCACCGCACCAGCACCAGGAGGTCTCTTTTGTGTGTGCGCGTCCACAGAGCCCGCCGGGACTGGAATTGGTGCGGTGTGGGTCGAGGGCGGTGGTCAAACGTCGCCCGAAAAAATGTTGAATCACACACACACACACACCCCACCACACACACACACACACACATACAGAGAAACTCAAAACAAGGCACCCCACGCTCGTATCCGAGCCGCTATGAAGAGGCTTTTTTTTTCTTGGAAAATTCCAAGAAAAAAAAGGCTCGCCCGCTTTTTGCGCGCTTCGCGCGCCTCATTATAAACTGAATATCCTTCCTTAAATCAGTAGCTGGTAGTATCCCTCGTACGCTTCTCTGCCAGCCGCTTCCCAATTTCCATTCCCCACATCATTTCATTTTATTTACCGGTATTCATCCACCTTGCTTTTCTGAACGTATTACAGAGCAGTAGATAATGTGTTGTGTTTTCCACTTGTGACTTTTTTCGTACCAGTACGTTCATCCACCTTACTTTTCTGTGAACGTATAATATGGTACTATTAATAGTAATTGGTGGTAATGAGGCGCGACCTCAGCAATACCTGCAGTAGTCATATCTGTGATGCATCATGCAAAACATTTGTGCTGAACCAACACGAACGAACATCTACTGCTGCTGTACCTACTACCTATACGCCGTCGTTGGTGAATATTCTTGGCCTCATCTGATCATATCCTGCTCTTGAAAAACACAGACAGCACAGCAGTACGGACACACCTGTAACAAATACCAGGTACTGGATTTTGTCGTGTGTATCCTGGTATTTCCACCTCGAAATCCAGCATAATAATTTGATTACGAAAAATATGTACTACTGCTGTGTGACCACAGAAGTTATTACTTGTATTCGTATCGTTTCTCTCGGGAATTCAAGAATCGGCACGGACACTGACTGGTTGTGCTGGATGTCGACGGGTGGAAAGAACAAGAAGACAAATAAACACACACCTGATTTTTTTTTTTTTGTTTTCTGTTTTTTCCAACAGCAAGTGTTTTCTGGTTGAATTTCGGCATAATTTGAACACGAAAAATCTGCATCTGAAATTATTTGTCCAACAGAAGAAGGCGCTTCTTTCTCGTAGCAGGTACCACAACTTGCTTGTACTGATGTACGACATCTACAGCAGCAGTGTTTCTCCAGCAACAAAAACAGCAGCAGCAGCAGTAGCAGTGGGACGCACGAGGCCAGGGTCAGCGTCGCTGTACGCTCGGCGGCTCGGCTTGTCAATCTAACCCTTGAACCCTTTGTACACATCTACAGCAGCAGTGTTTCTCCAGCAACAAAACAGCAACAGCAGTAGCAGCAGGACACACGACGTCAGGGTCAGCGTCGCTGTACGCCCGGCTTGCCAATTTAAACCCTTGAACCCTTTGTACACGTACTCGATTTTGTCCTGTGTTGGTTTTGAACTCGAAATTCGGCATAATAATTTCAAGACGAAAAATCTGCACTAGACATGCTCTGTCCTAAGAGAGAACTTCTAGTAGCAGGTAGCAGGTGCCACCAATACTACTGATGTACGACATCTACAGCAGAGCTTCTCCAGCAGCAAAACAGCAGCAGCAGTAGGACACACGAGGCCAGGTCAGCGTCGCTGTACGCTCGGCTTGTGGGTGAACCCTTGGTACATGTGTTTCCTGGTCCCGAACTCATAAGTTGAAGACATGTGATTCCTGGTCCCGAACTCAAAAGTTGAAGACGAAAAATGTACAATCTGACGTGTGTCTAGCAGAGCTTCTAGGTGGCAACTACTGTTGTACAATAACTATACAGCAGATACTCTCCTGCTTCTCCGTCCCCTCATCAGCAGGGAGGGTGGGCCTGCAGCATGTCTTCGGGGACATGGCCCGAACGCTCGTTGCTGTGGACAGGCACAGTCTCCCTACGAGTACTCGAGTCTCGTAGAGCTGGGTTTCAAACAAAAACCGTTATAATGATGTGTTGTTGGTTCTGTGCTTTTTCAACATGGCCCAGCACCAACATGTGCCTACACACGTTGCCACACCTAGCTCGAGCTACTGTGAACGACTTACCACCGCACCAGCACCAGGAGGTCTCTTTTGTGTGTGCGCGCCCACAGAGCCGGCTGGGACTGGAATTGGTGCGGTGTGCGTCGAGGGCGGTGGTCAAACGTTGCCCAAACAAATGTTGAATCACACACACACACATACATACAGAAAAAACTCAAAACGAGGCACCCTACGCGAGCCGCTATGAAGAGGCTTTTTTTATCTTGGAAAATTCCAAGAAAAGAAAGGCTCGCACACTCTGCGCGCTTCGCGCGCCTCATTACTAGTATTAGTTGGTGGTAGTGAGGCGCGACCTCAGTAATACCTGCAGTAGTCATATCTGCGATGCATCATGCTGGGCGAATACGGATTATTCTGTTTTGTGGTGAACCAACACCAAGGAACATCTACTGCTTGCTGCTGTACTACCTATACGCCGTCGTTGGTGAGTATAAAAAATATCGTAAATGTTCTTGGCCTCTTCTGCTCTTGACACATGAAAAACACAGCAGCAGTACGCACACACCTGTTCTGTTGTAACAACGGTTGATTTTGTTGTGTATATCCTGGTTTCCACCTCGAAATCCGGCATAATAATTTGAAGACGAAAAATATGCACTGCTGTGACGACAGATATATGCGTGTACGTATATTTGTCAAATTTTCGTACATTTGCCAACTTTTTTCTTCGCACGAGCACTTTTAGGCAAAACAGTAAGTACACGGACACGGAAAGCCCTGCCGGACACCTTGGTCTAGGTCTCGGCGCGATCCGTGCACTCTGAAGCGCGTGGCAGGCGCTTAATTTTTTTTTTTCCGGCGGGAGTGGATAAGACGATTTCCCTGGTTTCGGTAAAGAGGCCTTATTTTGTGCGTACGTATCCGTACATTGTCATGCTCTCTGTTTTCTCCCGTCGGCTCTCATGAGCTGTGAGCACACAGCTCAGGCATACACTAGGAACACAACAGACAACATGCACAGATCCCATCGTTCCAACGCTGCCCGCCCACACGCCGTGCGTGTTCGACACGCCCATATGCGCAGTGTTGCTGTGGTTGGTTGTGTCTGTCAGAGCCTGTCTTCCGCATTCCATCGTCTGCCATATATTTTTTTATCCGTATGTACCCAGGATGACGTATAAAAATATCCCATATACATACATTTTTTTTGGGTTGTTGCACGGAGCACGGACCACCGCCTAGAGAACAATACCCACAGCAGTGCACAAAGCGTGCTTACCTCCAGCTTCCTACGGCACCACAACCCTGCTGCCCTGCTGCCCAGCAGCAGCAGTGAGCACACCTTGCGCGTATGGATGATCGTACTGCGGCTCATTCGTACAGCAGCGTTCGTAATATACTTACAGCACAGTACAGTAAGTAGTTCTGATTGCAGTGTGTCCTACATTGCTGACCGATAGGTCCTAGAGCCAGCTGAAAGGGGATCAGTACACGTATGTTCCTCGCGTTGCATTTTACAGCAGTACTGCTGAATATGCAGTCGTACCTGTACAAGCTACTCTACTGCTGTAGGAGATCGTGCAAAGTGTTTTAGATTGCGTAAAAAACACGACATGCCAGCAGTTGTACGAGCACTGTTCTAGCGTATACGCTGGATAACATTTTCGTTTCCGAGGTTCGACTCGCACCATCCACGTTTTTTTTTTTCTTATTTCACTTTTGACTATTTTTGTACCAGAACTACAACAGAGTACTACAGTAATAATAATAATACATTCGTCCACACCTTGCTTTTCTGAACGTATAATATGATAGAGTATATGTTACTTGTCTGTTTTAGCCCAAATTAAAGAGTTTGGCCGGCGCGCTTGCGTGTGGCGTGCGTTCATACCTCTACATTTCACAGCTACTCCGAATACTTGGGAGTAAAGCAAAGTATGTTCGAGAATAATAAATACATTCGTCCACACCTTGCTTTTCTGAACGTATAATATGATAGAGTACATGTTACTTGTGTGTTTTAGCCCAAATTAAAGAGTTTGGCCGGCGCGCTTGCGTGTGGCGTGCGTTCATACCTCTACATTTCACAGCTACTCCGAATACTTGGGAGTAAAGCAAAGTATGTTCGAGAATAATAAATACATTCGTCCACACCTTGCTTTTCTGAACGTATAATATGATAGAGTATATGTTACTTGTCTGTTTTAGCCCAAATTAAAGAGTTTGGCCGGCGCGCTTGCGTGTGGCGTGCGTTCATACCTCTACATTTCACAGCTACTCCGAATACTTGGGAGTAAAGCAAAGTATGTTCGAGAATAATAAATACATTCGTCCACACCTTGCTTTTCTGAACGTATAATATGATAGAGTACATGTTACTTGTGTGTTTTAGCCCAAATTAAAGAGTTTGGCCGGCGCGCTTGCGTGTGGCGTGCGTTCATACCTCTACATTTCACAGCTACTCCGAATACTTGGGAGTAAAGCAAAGTATGTTCGAGAATAATAAATACATTCGTCCACACCTTGCTTTTCTGAACGTATAATATGATAGAGTACATGTTACTTGTGTGTTTTAGCCCAAATTAAAGAGTTTGGCCGGCGCGCTTGCGTGCGGCGTGCGTTCATACCTCAACATTTCACAGCTACTCCGAATACTTGGGAGTAAAGCAAAGTATGTTCGAGAAGATACTGCTGCTATTACCGTAGGTACTTCGTACGCGTACACTCGCAGTATTTCGGGGTTTTCGTACTCGAGATACTGCGAGTACTCGCAGTATTTTGAGTTCTGTAGATACTACTGCGTATACTTTCTTCGGGCTCGTACTAATGCGGGGTTCGCTACTGCTCCTGGCATGGATACCGCCAGTTGTGCTTCAAGTATCTCGGGGTTCTGCACCGCGGGTATTTTAAGTATACCAGTAAGTACCATTATTAATAGTCTACCAGGTATAGCAGTATTTCGTCCATTGGTAATGTTCGTACTGCTGCTTCTTCTGCGAGACTCAGTACTCGCAATAATGAAATACCCTCAATATGCCCAGTATACTTCGAGTATGAATGAAGTATACTTCAACCGTTTGTGCACCGTGTTGACAAGTCTCAGGCCCAGCGTTCGGCACAACACACACCCAGATAGTCCCACACGAGTGGGAGTTGCAGCAAACTACTTTCGCTGGAGACAACTTGATCACTCAAAGCAGTCTGCCAGTATTTCGATATAATATTATGCATGATGACTGCGAATGCTCTCAGTATCTCGAGGTTCTGTACTGCGCATATACCTGGTATTGCCTTTACCCCAAGTATTTATGTCGTGTTTCGATACTACTGCGGGTACATACTTTAAGCAACCTGTATTCTAGGGATTCGGTACTGCTGACACTCTCATTACTCTCAGTATTTGGGCCTTCTCAGTACTCGCAGTATTTTTTCCGCCACTCTCAGTACTCGGACTACGATTTGTTCTCGAGCATTTACCCGTGAAACCTTGATGTTATACCCTGAGCACCAAGAAACATTTATTTTGGGGGGAACATATATATTGTAGTACCAGTATGTATGTATTGTGCTGCACCTTATTACTCAGCCGGTCACAACGTATTATGGCGCAACCTTGACCAACAAACATTTATTTTGGGGGGAACATATATATTGTAGTACCAGTATGTATGTATTGTGCTGCACCTTATTACTCAGCCGGTCACAAAGTATTATGGCGCAACCTCGACCTCGCGCAACTTTTATGTACTTACGAATTAATCGCCGCGAGTAAGCTGGATCAACATATCTCAACTTACCGATACCCTATTATATATTGTTGTAGTAATGATCCCACACTAATTCCGCGAACAGCAGTATAATATAGTCTGTCCTCAAAAATATGCTGTGTGTGTTCTTCACGTTAAAATGATCGGTGGGTGCAGGTGCTACTTCTAAAAAAGTGTGCAGGGCTTCATACGAGTATTATTTTTTCGCTCTTGCGCCACTCCCCTATTAATACGGCACCTCCCGGAGGGGAACTTTGCATCTTGTATTCGTATCGTATCTCTCGGGGATTCAAGAATCGGCACGGACAATGCCGACGGGTAGAAAGAACAAGAACAAACCCACACCTCATGACGTTTTTCCAACAGTGTTTTCTGGTTGAAATTCAGCCTAATTTGTGAAGACGAAAAATCTGCATCTATTTTTTTTTTAATAAATTTTGAAATACGTCCGCTGTGAGTTCGACTGATTAAATAGTTAATACTCAACTTTGCAAGCTGCGTAATACGCCTCGTCTATATTCCATTTTTACCTAATTTTACAATTATTGTGATAAACCGAGCGCGCGTATTCTATATGTGATTCCATGTCAAAGATATAGGCCAGCGGCTCCCCTGGATGCGGCCCGGGTCATTTAAAAATTTTTGTCCAACAGAAAGAGCTTCTTTCTCGTAGAAGGTGCCACCACTACTTGCTACTTGTACTGATGTACAACATCTACAGCAGCATAGCAGCAGTGTTTCTCCAGCACCAAACCAGCAGCAGCAGTAGCAGCACCAGCAGCAGCAGTAGGACGCACGAAGCCAGGGTCAGCGTCGCCGTACGCTCGGCTTGTCAATCTAACCCTTGAACCCTTTGTACGCGTACTCGATTTTGTCCCATGTTGGTTCCGAACTCGAAATTCGGCATAATTTGCAGACGAAAAATCTGCACCCGACATACTTTGTCCAGGAGAGAGAACTTTTCATAGCAGGCAGCAGGTGCCACCGCTACTCAGTTGATGTACGACATCTGATCTACAGCAGAGCTTCTCCAGCAACAAAACAGCAGCAGCAGTCGCAGTAGGACACACGACGCCAGGGTCAGCGTCGCTGTACGCTCGGCTTGCCAATTTAAACCCTTGAACCCTTTGTACACGTACTCGATATTGTCCTATGTTGGTTTTGAACTCGAAATTCGGCATAATAATTTCAAGACGAAAAATCTGCACTCGACATGCTCTGTCCAAGAGAGAACTTCTAGTAGCAGGTAGCAGGTGCCACCAATACTACTGATGTACGACATCTCCAGCAGAGTTTCTCCAGCAGCAAAAAACAGCAGCAGCAGTAGGACACACGAGGCCAGGTCAGCGTCGCTGTACGCTCGGCTTGTGGGTGAACCCTTGGTACATGTGTTTCCCGGTCCCGAACTCATGAGTTGAAGACGAAAAATGTACAATCTGACGTGTGTCTAGCAGAGCTTCTAGCAGTGCCACCACTACTACTACTACTGCTGTACAACAACTATACAGCAGATACTCTCCTGCTTCTCCGTCCCCTCATCAGCAGGAGGGTGGATGTCTCGGGGACATGGCCCGAACGCTCGTTGCTGTGGACAGGCACAGTCTGCCTACGAGTAGTCGTTGATCTGGGTTTCAAGCAAAAACCGTTATAATGATGTGTTGTTGTTGGTTCTGTGTTTTTGCAACATGGCCCAGCACCAACATGTGCCTACACACGTTGCCACACCTAGCTCGAGCTACTGTGAACGACTTACCACCGCACCAGCACCAGGAGGTCTCTTTTGTGTGTGCGCGCCCACAGAGCCGGCCGGGACTGGAATTAGTGCGGTGTGCGTCGAGGGCGGTGGTCAAACGTTGCCCCCAAAAAATGTTGAATCACACACACACACACACACACCACACACACACGAACATACACACATACAGAAAAACTCAAAACAAGGCACCCTACGCTCGTATCCGAGCCGCTATGAAGAGGCTTTTTTGTTCTTGGAAAATTGCAAGAAAAGAAAGGCTCGCACGCTTTGCGCGCTTCGCGCGCCTCATTACTACTATGTTGGTTTTGAACTCGAAATTCCGCATAATAATTTCAAGACGAAAAATCTGCACTAGACATGCTCTGTTCTAAGAGAGAACTTCTAGTAGCAGGTAGCAGGTGCCACCAATACTACTGATGTACGACATCTACAGCAGAGCTTCTCCAGCAGCAAAACAGCAGCAGCAGTAGGACACACGAGGCCAGGTCAGCATCGCTGTACGCTCGGCTTGTGTGTGAACCCTTCGTACATGTGTTTCCTGGTCCCGAACTCAAAAGTTGAAGACGAAAACTGTACAATCTGACGTGTGTCTAGCAGAGCTTCTATTATAGCAGTGCCACCACTACTACTACTACTGCTGTACAACAACTATACAGCAGATACTCTCCTGCTTCTCCGTCCCCTCATCAGCTTGAGGGTGGATGTCTCGGGGACATGGCCCGAACGCCCGTTGCTGTGGACAGGCAAAGTCTGCCTACGAGTACTTGTTGAGCTGGGTTTCAAGCAAAAACCGTTATAATGATGTGTTGTTGGTTCTGTGTTTTTGCAACATGGCCCGGCACCAACATGTGCCTACACACGTTGCCACACCTAGCTCGAGCTACTGTGAACGAATTACCACCGCACCAGCACCAGGAGGTTTCTTTTGTGTGTGCGCGCCCACAGAGCCCGCCGGGACTGGAATTGGTGCGGTGTGCGTCGAGGGCGGTGGTCAAACGTTGCCAAAAAAAAATGTTGAATCACACACACACCCTCACACCACACACACGCACATACACACATAGAGAAAAACTCAAAACAAGGCACCCTACGCTCGTATCCCAGCCGCTATGAAGAGGCTTTTTTGTTCTTGGAAAATTCCAAGAGAAGAAAGGCTCGCACGCTTTGGGCGCTTCGCGCCGCTATGAAGAGGCTTTTTTTTCTTGGAAAATTGCAAGAAAAAAAAATGGTCGCACACTTTGCGCGCTTCGTGCGCCTCATTACTACTATGTTGGTTTCGAACTCGAAATTCGGCATAATAATTTCAAGAAGAAAAATCTGCACTAGACATGCTCTGTCCTAAGAGAGAACTTCTAGTAGCAGGTAGCAGGTGCCACCAATACTACTGATGTACGACATCTACAGCAGAGCTTCTCCAGCAGCAAAACAACAGCAGCAGTAGGACACACGAGGCCAGGTCAGCGTCGCTGTACGTTCGGCTTGTGGGTGAACCCTTGGTACATGTGTTTCCTGGTCCCGAACTCATAAGTTGAAGACGAAAAATGTACAATCTGACGTGTGTCTAGCAGAGCTTCTAGCAGTGCCACCACTACTACTACTACTGCTGTACAATAACTATACAGCAGATACTCTCCTGCTTCTCCGTCCCCTCATCAGCAAGAGGGTGGATGTCTCGGGGACATGGCCCGAACGCCCGTTGCTGTGGACAGGCACAGTCTGCCTACGAGTACTCGTTGAGCTGGGTTTCAAGCAAAAACCGTTATAATGATGTGTTGTTGTTGGTTCTGTGTATTTGCAACATGGCCCAGCACCAACATGTGCCTACACACGTTGCCACACCTAGCTCGAGCTACTGTGAACGACTCACCACCGCACCAGCACCAGGAGGTCTCTTTTGTGTGTGCGCGCCCACAGAGCCCGCCGGGACTGGAATTAGTGCGGTGTGCGTCGAGGGCGGTGGTCAAACGTTGCCCAAAAAATGTTGAATCACACAAACACACACACCACACACACACACATACAGAAAAAAACAAAACAAGGCACCCTACGCTCGTATCCGAGCCGCTACGAAGAGCCTTTTTTTCTTGGAAAATTCCAAGAAAAGAAGGGCTCGCACGCTTTGCGCGCTTCGCGCGCCTCATTACTACTATGTTGGTTTTGAACTCGAAATTCCGCATAATAATTTCAAGACGAAAAATCTGCACTAGACATGCTCTGTTCAAGAGAGAACTTCGCGTAGCAGGTAGCAGGTGCCATCAATACTACTGATGTACGACATCTACAGCAGAGCTTCTCCAGCAGCAAAACAGCAGCAGCAGTAGGACACACGAGGCCAGGTCAGCATCGCTGTACGCTCGGCTTGTGGGTGAACCCTTGGTACATGTGTTTCCTGGTCCCGAACTCATAAGTTGAAGACGAAAACTGTACAATCTGACGTGTGTCTAGCAGAGCTTCTAGCAGTGCCACCACTACTACTACTACTGCTGTACAACAACTATACAGCAGATACTCTCCTGCTTCTCCGTCCCCTCATCAGCAGGAGGGTGGATGTCTCGGGGACATGGCCCGAACGCTCGTTGCTGTGGACAGGCACAGTCTGCCTACGAGTAGTCGTTGATCTGGGTTTCAAGCAAAAACCGTTTATAATGATGTGTTGTTGTTGGTTCTGTGTTTTTGCAACATGGCCCAGCACCAACATGTGCCTACACACGTTGCCACACCTAGCTCGAGCTACTGTGAACGACTTACCACCGCACCAGCACCAGGAGGTCTCTTTTGTGTGTGCGCGCCCACAGAGCCCGCCGGGACTGGAATTAGTGCGGTGTGCGTCGAGGGCGGTGGTTAAACGTTGCCCAAAAAAATGTTGAATCACACACACACACCCACACACACACACACACGCACACACATACAGAAAAACTCAAAACAAGGCACCCTATACGCTCGTATCCGAGCCGCTATGAAAAGGCTTTTTTGTTCTTGGAAAATTCCAAGAAAAGAAAGGTTCGCACGCTTTGCGCGCTTCGCGCGCCTCAATATAATACAAGTTACTTGTTTGTGTGTTTTTACCCAAGGTAATGAGTTTGGGCGCGCTTAGGTGTGGCGTGCGTTCATACCTCAACATTTCACAGCTACTCCCAATACTTGGCAGTAAAGCAAAGCATGTTCGAGAACATATTGCTATTATAGGTACTTCGTACACTCGCAGTATTTCAGGGGCCTTGTACTCAAGATACTGCGAGTACTGGCAGTATTTTGAGGTTCTGTATACTACTTCAGACATTCCTGGGGATACTTTCGGGCTCGCACCAAAGCGGGGTTCGCTACTGCTGCTGTCGTGGATACTCCCTGTTTTGTGCTTCAAGTATAATCGGGGTTCTGTACCACGGGTACGAGTATATACTAGTCTAGCAGTATTTCGTCCGTCGGTAGTGTTCGTACTGCTACTGCGAGACTCGGTACTCGCTGTACCGAAATACCCTCAGCATGCCCGGTATACTTCGAGCATGAGGTATACTTCAACCGTCTGTGCACCGTGTCGACAATTCTCAGGCCCAGCGTTCGGCACAAAACACTCCCAGATAGTCCCACACGAGTGGGAGTTGCAGCAAACTACTTTCGCTCGAGACAACTCGAGTACTTAAAGCAGTCTGGCAGTATTTCGAGATTTGCATTCGCGAGGAATATACATGAACGTATTCTGGGAAGAATATCGTCATTATTAGTATCTCAAGGTTCTGTACTGCGCATATTGCCCTTACTCCAAGTATTTCGTGTTCGATATATACTGCGGGTACATACTTACCTGTGTTCTCGGGGTTCGGTACTGCTCATACTCTTTTATACTCTCAGTATTTGGGCCTTCTCAGTACTCGCAATATTTTGGCAGTACTGTACTCCAATACTCTCAGTACTCGGACTACGATTGTTCTCGAGCAATTATCTGTGAAAGCTTGATACTACCCTGAGCACCAAGAAACATTCATTTTGGGGGAATATATATACATATATACATTGTACCAGCATGTACGTGCTGTACCATACTCAGCAGGTCACAAGGTATTACGGCGCAACATCGACCTCACGCAACATTTTTGTACTTACGTTTACGCCACGTACACTTATTTGATCTCCGCGAGTCATCTTGATCAATATATCCACTTGCCGATACCCTATATTATAGTATTGTAGTAATGACCCCGGACTAATTCCGCAAACAGCAGTTCAGTGTAATATTAATAGTTATGTCCTCAAAAATATGTGTGTGTTCTTCACGTTAAAATGATGGGTGGATGCAGGTCAGGTATACTGCTTCTACAAAGGACCTGGTGTGCAGGATTTCATACGAGTATTATTTCGCTCTTGCGCCACCCTCCTATTACGGGGGTCCATAGTTAATAGGACCTATGGTATACACAAAAATCTATATATTTACCTATTTTTACTAACAAATTTTGGTCCCGTTAACTATGGACCCCCGTAATAGGCACCTCCCGGAGGGGAACCTTGTAGCTGGTATCAATATATATATCAACAGCAGGAGTGTGTTCGATCCAACTCCCTTATTCACCCTTTTTTGTCCAAACATTGACTGCTGTACCCCACATGCGACCCTTGCCCACCCACGTCTCTCTAAGTACACGCCCATCTTCATGCATCCTGCTCTTAGTCTTAAGGCGCGTTCAGACTCCGTTACATGTCATGCACACGTGGGAGCGGGGGGTCGCTAATATCGCGAGAGAGAGAGCCAAAAAACCCACAGCAGGACGGAAATTGACGAGCACGGAATAAATGCTGAACTAATCATTGAGATTGGGCGGTAAGCACGAAGACAGTCAATATCTACCTTTGGGGAACGGGATGACATTGGGCGGTAAGCACGAAGACAGTCGATATCTACCTTTGGGGAACGGGAAGACACACCTCTTTCGTCGTGTGACGGCGACTTGATGCCCGGAGAGAAGGTCGTTGATGATGATAAAACCTCCGCGGGTTGAGCTGGAACCGTAAAGTGGCCACTGCTGCTAGCGGTTGCTGCTTGCTGCGAGTTCAAGGTTCTCGACCCTCCTATAGATAATAGATATGGTTGAATGTACAAGTACTTCGTTTTCCCTACTCGCCGTTGTTGTACTGCTGTAGTAGGGGACCACACAAGTGTTCTTTAAACAATTGGCCGTTGTTTGTCCCAGAACACCGAGAGTCCGTCCCAATTGTTCAACCCTAGATATATAGAATCAAGATGTGTGATCACAAAACTACGACACGGATGTACTCACAACAGTAGTACATTAGTATGCAGTAAGCAGAGGATAAGACAGTTTCGTCTGTGTACTTTCCTTTTCTCTTTCGATTTGTCTTCAGTGTTGCTTTTTCTTTGTGTCCTTTCGGTTCTCTCTGTCATAGAATGGCAACGTCGTGCCTGTTGTATCCAGTACGATGACATGACATTGGATTGTCTACTCTTCACACTGTATTCGATTGTGGTATCTCTGTGTTGTTGTTGTCGTTTTCTTCACATTAAACCGTTCTACGTCGACATCCAGCACAACCAGTGTCCGTGCCGATTCTCCAAACCTAGAGAGATACAAGTTCTGTGGTCGCAAAGCTACGCCACAGAGATACTACGTTGCCACGTATGCAATGCAATGCCATGTCCTCATACTGCGTACGACAGGCACGACGTACCCATTCCATGACCTAGAGAAACAAAAACGAAACAAAGAGAAAAAACAAAAACAAAAAAAAGACAATTCGAAACAGAAAAGAAACAAAAAAAAAAGAAACAAAAACATACCTGGTATATGTACGTACATGCTTCAGTATAACAACAAACCATCGTACCCCCGCGTAGGGGACGTGGCAGACACTTGAAAAGAACGAGCTGGAAAAAAAAGAAAAAGAAGAAAACACCATTAGTCGTCAACAGAGTAAGACTAAGAACCAAGGGAAAAATAACAAGCAAACCAAACAAAGCACAAGGCATGCTCCAGGTAGTGGCAGCAGTT
The DNA here is from genome assembly GCA_031763025.1 of Macrocystis pyrifera. Classification (NCBI taxonomy): domain Eukaryota; class Phaeophyceae; order Laminariales; family Laminariaceae; genus Macrocystis; species Macrocystis pyrifera. Next base: position 4,011,642 of record JASSKH010000006.1, read on the forward strand.
TATGGCACGAGTAGCACAGCCAGGTCTCCCTGCTGGCCCGCCTGGTACCTTGCTACCCTGTCTGCCGCCATCGTCCAGCGTTCCTTAACTATGCCCGACCCCTCGGCGTCAGACAGTACGAAACAAGCAAAGCAGGCTCGTCATCCACCCACGCCACACGACTCCTTCAATAAGGCTTATCAATCGGAGAAAGGAAGAGAAATGAAAACCACATAGGGTCACCGCAAAGAAGACAATAAAATGAAATAAAAATAAACAAAAACAACAGGAAGACAAAGGAAGACCACGTTCGAACCAGCTGCACCAGTTGGTGGTACGAGTAGTATAGGCATGTTCTACTTCTTAGTCTGCCCGGTACCTGGCTACCCTATCTGCCATCTCCTTCCTACTTTCGTCCACTGCAGTTTCCCTTCTACTCCTCTTCCCCCCCCTCTCCGCATTCCCTTGGTCGGGTTTTCTGTTACTCCTCTTGTTGCCCCTCATCCCCCCATTCCCTTGGACACCACCCACGGCGGATGCGCGGGGCGCTGCCCGCTCAGCTCAGCCACAGCCTCGTGCCACCTCACCATGAACCGTTCGACTGCTTCCAGAATCCCCCGGTACCACTTCCCCGCCTTGTTTGCAGCAGTGGGCCACAGTGCGGTCTCAACTCCAAACAACAAGGGAGCAAGTTCCGTTGACCCTTCGGTGGCGCGGAATCCCTAAGGTCTTCGACTACGCATCTATGCCCAGTCTTAACCTGTCCGCCAGGTCTCGGGTTCTCCCCACCAGCAATCGTCCCGAACATCACCCGGCTGGGTAATCGATCCTTGCTTTGCCGTGCCACCCCCCCCCCCGCGAAGAAGAGACGCCGTTTGCGGATGGTCGTTTCGATGCTCTCGCAACGTGTCATCTTGAGGGCCTTCGCGTACGAGAGGGTGGCATGGTCAGTACGAAGTCGGCGCTGGAAGCCAACGACTCGCAACAGGACTTGGTGGTGAGCCGTTCGAAGGTTGGCAAAGTGTTCCGCTCTGAGGGTCCACGTCACACACCCGTAGAGCAGGGTCTCAATCACCTCGGCCTTCAGCCTTTGGACTTTCAGGCTAAGGGGGGCGGTCGTCCTATCATACAGCTCCGGGCCGAACCGTTTGAGGCATGCTCGCATGAGACGGATCCGTCGGTCGATTTCGAGCGAGAGGTCAGCATTTTCGTGGATAACGCCGCCTAGGTACAAGAATTGGACCGTCTGCTTATACCTCTGGCCTGCTGCTTCGATGACGACCGGTGGTGCGAGGATTTTCTGGTCTGGCGTTTGCAGAAGCATAGTCTCTGTCTTCTTTTCCGACACCGTAAGGCCTGCTGCTTCGAAGACAGCCACGATGACTGTTATCATTTTCGGGAGCCCTTCAGCCGACGTAGAGACAATCCCTGCGTCATCGGCGTACAACATGCCCCATACAGCCCTTCGCACGCACGCCAACGGCTCCTGCTCCTTCGTTCCGACTACTCCAGCATCACTAAGTTGGACCAAATCCCTTACGATGGCTTCGTCATGGCTAAAGCGTACTAGTACGACGTGCAACGCAGCAGCGAAAAATACGTTGAACACTAACGGTGACAGCACACAGCCTTGCCGCAGCCCCTGCCGTGACATCAAACCATTCCGAGTGCTCGCCGTCATCCGTTCGCACGCGAGCCCGCATGCCATCATGGAAATTACGGATAATTCTCAGCATCTTGGTTGGTACGCCAAAACGTGTGAGTACTTCCCATAACAGCTCTCGGTCGACAGAGTCGTACGCTTTCTGCAGATCGATGAAGCACAAGTGCAGGGGGATTTTCCTCTGTCTTCCAAGCTCTTGCAACCGGCGCACGACGAACAACATATCAATCGTTGATCGTGCGTGGCGGAAGCCGCACTATTCTTCCGGGAGTAACTCCTCGGTCTCGCAGTAGTTGCTGAGGCGCGACGCGACGATTTTCAACAAGACTTTGCCTGCGTGGGCAACAAGCGAAATCCCTCTGTAGTTGTTGCAATCAGTTCGGTCCTTCTTTTTGTGAAGGACCTTGATGATCGCGTCTTTCCATTGCTGGGGGACTTCTCCTGTTACCCAAACATTGAGTGGCGTAGTTTTGTGACCACAGAACTTGTATGATCTCTCTAGGATTGAAGGATCGGCACCGGCATTGGTTGTAATTGATGTCGACGGGTCAAAATAGACAATGCCATATGCCATGTCGCCACACTGGATACGACAGGCACGATATGTTGTTGTTGTTGTTGTTGTTGTTGTTGTTGTTGTTGTTGTTGTTGTTGTCTTTCTACCCGTGGACATCCAGCACAACCAGTAGTGTCCGTGCCGATTCTTCAATCATAGAGAGATACAAGTTCTGTGGTACGACATATTATACATGCACGTCATTTTACTTTATTTTTAGTTATTTTTGATCATCAGCACTTTTACTTTCCAGCGTAATAACTCGTAGAAGGTTTTACCCTCGGCGATCTTTTGGACAAGCCATGTGCCGTGGTCACAGGTGTCGTCCCTTCTCCTTCCCCAGGTACGTGCTTTTATGTTTTGTCGCTAGAATGTTGTGAAAGAGTGGAAAATCGAATGAAAAAGAGAAAAACAAACGAATAGTGGTGCGTTGTCTACTCTGCTTACTTCACAACAACCAATTATGCATTATCTCTGTGGCGTTGTTTCGTGACCACATGTTAATAGCTTGTATGTCTAGTATTATTGAAGAATCGGCACGGACAATGGTTGGTGAATGTCAACGCGTAAAAGGGCTGTTTCCTATGCGGTTCGATTTTGGAGCTTCAGATTTTGACCCGATGGCATTTTCAGATACGAGCTTGGCAAATCGAAAGAGTCTACCTATGAGGAAAAATTATATTTATTGTGCGTGTAGAGATTCCAGCAAACGCCGAGACCAACTAACTGCTGTTAATGTGGTTTGGCGCCGCGAAGAGACGCGCTGGGTGCGCTGCCCTGCGCGTAGGACCCAAGCGTCCGAGCCTACGCTGACTGCCTCTGGTCTGGCAGCGAAGAGACGTGGCGAGTACGCTAGAGTCAACCTGTCTTGGCATTTTGTGTTTCATTTTTTGACCGACTGCCGCTGTTCTGCTGCTACATGCTGCTGCTATTCAGCAGCGTAGTCTACGAGTACGTATCCACGGAGAGGCGCGTGCCGAGTGCGCTTCTCTTGGTCTCTAGGCCGGAGCCCGTGCCAACCGACTGACTGTCGTCTGGCCACGGAGCGACGCACCGTCCGCGCGTCGGGCGCGAAGTAACGTCGCTATACAGCAGCTGTATCACCATCCAACTCATCGATCGTTCTGCTGCTGTTTGAGTATCCCCAATATTTTATGACAAGTACTACAGCGTGCTAACGAGCCAAAATACTAAAAAATTTGGTGTACTCGTATATCTAGGTACAGCAGTAGTAGTAATAGTTGTAGAGAGTAGTCAGACATCGATACTTTTTTTTTTTACTTATTATTTGCCTTCTGACAATGTGCAGGGCGTTTTTTCATTCAAGATGAAAAAACTAACATAATTCGTCGAACACCCTCAATTTTATCCAACTTTTTCTCCTTCCTTGCGTATACTCAATTGAATACGTACTACCTTTTACCGCTATATTTTCACCGACTATGTATCTATACGCCCTGCGTCCTACTCCGCATCTACATTCCATCCCCACGCCATGGGAAGTAGTCCTCCCTCCTCCTCTCTTCTCCCCCTGGCGGCCTGGCGGTCTCGCAGGGCGAGCTTATATCGGTGCACCCGGCGCGAGATCGCGACCTGGGTGGTCACCGATATGATCTGGAAAATATGCTCCTTACAAACCCCTTTTCTTGCTAGAGATCCCCCGTCCGATCCTCCGATGATGTTTAACCCTTTTAGTACCGCAGTCCCGTTTTGGGGACAAATCACTTGGAATTAGACTGGTTTGTCCCCAAATCGGGACTGCGGTACTAAAGAGGTTAAGTTGCCAGCTGGTCGATGAGATCGGTGCCTTCCTTCCCGAGGCGTCCAGAGCTTTCCACCGCGAGGGTGACAAGACACTTATTATTATCCTATCAATCGTTTCTTTATTTCTTCAGGATTATCAATGCATTTTTTATTTTATCCTGGTTTGCTGGCGTGGTATGTTGTGTTATGTTGTTTTGCATTGTCCAATCTCAATACGACATTTTTTTGCGATTGATCTCTGTATCGTAGAGTAGTTTGTGACCACAGGGCTCATCTCTATATTCAAGGATGTACAATCACCAGTACGGACACTAGGAGGAGTTGAAGAAAAAACCTGACCAAGGGAATGCGGCGAGGGGGGGGGGGGGGGGGGGGGGGCAGGAGTAGAAGGGAAACTGCAGTGGACGAAGGTAGAAAGGAAATGGCAGACAGGGTAGCAAGGTGCCGGGTAGACTAGGAAGTAGAACATGTCTATACTACTCGTACCACCAACTGGTGCAGCTGGTGTGACCGTGGTCTTTTTTGTCTTCCTTTTTCAAGTAATTCTTGCGCTGATCTTCTGTGATTTCCATTGTATTTCCTTCTCTTCCTTTCTTCGTTTGATACGCCTTACTGAAGGAGTCGTGTGGCGTGGGTGGATGACGAGCCTGCTTCGCTAGTTTCGTATTGTCTGACGCCGAGAGGCCGGGCATAATTGACCAATGCTGGACCGAGGCGGCAGACATGGTAGCAAGGTACCAGGCGGACTAGCAGGGAGAACCTGGCTATGCTATATACTCGTACCACAAACTGCAGCCGCAACCTGGAGGATGCTTTGTGCTTTGGTTAGCCTCTTATTTCCCTTGGTTCGTAGTCTTATTAATATTACCCTGTTTACAAGTAGTGGTGTTTTTCTTCTTTCTCCTTTTCTTTCCAGTAGACAATGTAGTGATACTGGATATGACAGGCACAGCATAAATATTCTATGAAAGAGAGAAAACAAATAAAAACAAAGGGAAAAAAAAAAACAAATGGAGACAAAAATAAAAAAATAAAACTATACCAAGTCGGACCTCCCTGCAGTAGCAGGGGATGTGGCAGGTATTTGACGTACTAAAACCAAAACACCATAATATTTTCGAACAACAAAGCAAGGGCCACTCCTAACGACCCGAAAAAAAAATCACGATTCGTGACTTTTTGGCATGCCAAAAGATCACGATCCATGACATTTCAGTTCTAATAAAGGAAAAAATCCGAAAAACGTCGCGCATAATATTTTCAAATAGTTAAAATTCTGATATTTCAAACCCAACGCTTTTTGGGGGTGGAGCCAACTCTCGAGAGTAGGGCACGGCCAGGCCGGGCTGGGCCGTCCGCACCTGGCCCAGCCCGTGAATACTCGAATCACGGGCCGAAGCCTGATCCAGCCTGCGAGATTCCAACTACACCGACCGTCGGCCAAGCTCGTTTCGCGAGATTCCATCTCGCAGGCCGTCTGCCCGGCCTGGCCTGTGACATCCTCAGGTCACATCCTCAGGTCATTTTCGTGTTTGTCTTCCAGCAGTGGCTCCTCCTCCTGGAATTTTTTCGAGGCACACAACCTCCTCGTTAGCCCGCGCCCAGCTGTGCCTTTGGATAGCCACCCGTTGTCCACAAGCGGCGTACGAAGCAGAGTCTGCCATGCCCCTATACCGACCTTCGGATACCGTTGGTGCGCGCGGGTTGTGTAGTGCCTTGATCAGGACTATTTTGAGACACAACAAAGGTCACGAATCGTGATTTTCTTCTTGTTAGGGAAAAGCTAAAAAATTAGCGTCCTGAATCGTGATTTTTTTTTTTTGTCGTTATTCACGACAAAAATATCACGAATCGTGTTTTTTTTTGTTCGTTAGGAGTGGCCCTAAGGCTAACACCCAAGGGAAAATAATGGGCAAACTGAAGGTGTGGTGTGTGTGTGTTCTTTACATTAAGCCGTTTTTTTTTTTCCCCGTCGACAACCAGCACAACCAGTGTCCGTTCCGATTCTTCCATCCTAGAAGGGATACAAATTCTGTGGTCACAAAGCTACGCCGCAGAGATACTACGTTTCCATGTACCTGGTATGCAGCAGTAAAAACAGCAGTGGGCAATGCAATGCCATGTCTTCGAAGCAGCAGGCCTTACGGTGTCGGAAAAGAAGACAGAGACTATGCTTCTACAAACGCCAGACCAGAAAACCCTCGCACCACCGCTCGTTATCGAAGCAGCAGGCCAGAGGTATAAGCAGACGGCCCAGTTTTTGTACCTAGGCGGCGTTATCCACGAAAATGCTGACCTCTCGCTCGAAATCGACCGACGGATCCGTCTCATGCGAGCATGCCTCAAACGGTTCGGCCCGGAGCTGTATGATAGGACGACCGCCCCCCTTAGCCTGAAAGTCCGAATGCTGAAGGCCGAGGTGATTGAGACCCTGCTCTACGGGTGTGTGACGTGGACCCTCAGAGCGGAACACTTTGCCAAGCTTCGAACGGCTCACCACCAAGTTCTGTTGCGAGTCATTGGCTTCCAACGCCGACTTCGTACTGACCATGCCACCCTCTCGTACGCGAAGGCCCTCAAGATGACACGTTGCGAGAGCATCGAAACGACCATCCGCAAACGGCGTCTCTTCTTTGCGGGGGGGGGGGGGTGGCACGGCAAAGCAAGGATCGATTACCTAGCCGGGTGATGTTCGGGACGATTGCTGGTGGGGAGAACCCGAGACCTGGCGGACAGGTTAAGACTTGGCATAGATGCGTAGTCGAAGACCTTAGGGAGTTCCGCGCCACCGAAGGGTCAACGGAACTTGCTCCCTTGGTGTTTGGAGTTGAGACCGCACTGTGGCCCACTGCTGCAAAAAAGGCGGGGAAGTGGTACCGGGGGATCCTGGAAGCAGCCGAACGGTTCATGGTGAGGTGGCACGAGGCTGAGGCTGAGCTGAGCAGGCAGCGCCGCGCATCCGCCGTGGGTGGTGTCCAAGGGAATGGGGGGAGGAGGGGCAACAAGAGGAGTAACAGAAAACCCGACCAAGGGAATGCGGAGAGGGGGGGGAAGAGGAGTAGCAGGGAAACTGCAGTGGACGAAAGTAGGAAGGAGATGGCAGATAGGGTAGCCAGGTACCGGGCAGACTAAGAAGTAGAATATGCCTATACTACTCGTACCACCAACTGGTGCAGCTGGTTCGAACGTGGTCTTCCTTTGTCTTCCTGTTGTTTTTGTTTATTTTTATTTCATTTTATTGTCTTCTTTGCGGTGACCCTATGTGATTTTCATTTCTTCCTTTCTCCGATTGATAAGCCTTATTGAAGGAGTCGTGTGGCGTGGGTGGATGACGAGCCTGCTCTGCTTGTTTCGTACTGTCTGACGCCGAGGGGCCGGGCATAGTTGACGAACGCTGGACGATGGTGGCAGACAGGGTAGCAAGGTACCAGGCGGGCCAGCAGGGATACCCTGGCTGTGCTACTCGTACCATAAACTGCTGCCGCTACCTGGAGCATGCCTTGTGCTTTGTTTGGTTTGACTGTTATTTTACCTTGGTTCTTAGTCTTACTCTGTTGACGACTAGTGGTGTTTTCTTCTTTTTCTTTTTCTTTTTCCAGCTCGTTCTTTTCAAGTGTCTGTCTGCCACGTCCCCTACGTGGGGGTACGATGGTTTGTTGCTATACTGAAGTATATACATATACCAGGTATATTTTAGTTTTTTTTTTTTTTTTCTTTTCTCTTTCGAATTGTCTTTGTTTTTGTTTTTGTTTTTTTCTCTTTGTTTCGTTTTTGTTTTCTAAGTCATGGAATGTGTATGTCGTGCCTGTCGTACGCAGTATGATGACATGGCATTGCATTACATACGTGGCAACGTAGTATCTCTGTGGCGTAGCTTTGTGACCACAGAACTTGTATCTCTCTAGGTTTGAAGAATCGGCACGGACACTGGTTGTGCTGGATGTCGACGCGTAGAAAGAACGTTTAATGTGAAGAAAACAACAACAACAACAATGTCATTATACTGGATACGACAGTCACGACATACATCTTCCATGGAACAGAGAAACGAAACGACAGAAAGACAAACAAACAAAGCAGCCAAATCGAAAGAGAAAAGAAACAAGAAAATATATATATAAGAAACAAACTGTCGTGCACACCCCCCAGGGCATTTTTTTTTTTTTTTTTTTTTTCTAGCTCCTTCTTTTCAAGTGTCTGCCAGATCCCCTGCGGGTGTGTGTGTGTGTGTTCTTCACATTAAACCGTTCTTCTACTCGTCGACATCCAGCAAGCCCAGTGTCCGTGCTGATTCTTCACCCTAGAAAGATACGAGCTCTGTGGTCACAGACTAGGACACAGAGATAACACACCGTACGCGTAATGCATTAATAGCCTACGCAATACCATGCCTTCGCACTAATAGGTGCGGCCGACACAACATACATACATACGCCAGCAACCAAAATAAAACCGCGGGGGGTACGATGGTTTGTTGCTATACTGAAGTATATACATATACCAGGTATATTTTTGTTTATTTTTTTGTTTCTTTTCTCTTTCGAATTGTCTTTGTTTTCTTAATTTTTTCTCTTTGTTTCGTTTTTGATTCTCTAGGTCATGGAATGGGTATGTCGTGCCTGTCGTACGTCGTACGCAGTATGATGACATGGTATTGCATTGCATACGTGGCAACGTAGTATCTCTGTCGCGTAGCTTTGTGACCACAGAACATGTATATCTCTAGGATTGAAGAATCGGCACGGACAATTAGGTCGCAGGAAGTGCCTAAAAAGAACGAAATACTCACGTTTTGGAGAACGCTAAGAAAATTGGGATAAGAAAAACGGCTCAAAAGTGGTGAACCCGGTTGTTTAAATACGGCGCCCCACCTATAATAAGAACCTCAGGCTTGCCCAGATGTGGTGTATCTTGTTGGCGGACCCATACTGCTGTACTATAACTCTTCGCCACAACAGCATGTGGTCACAGGGCAGGCTCCAATAACACTGGTGATGACTATTAATTGGGCCTAGCCCTATCAAAACCAGCACCGGTATTATAAACGCCCGATGAGCGTGTCTTCCGTATCACGCAGCTTGTAAATAAAGATGACTTTGAACCACTCACTCGGTCGTACGCACAGCTGCTCTACGGCATCAAAACAGATAGCCGTGCGATGCAATAGGGCCGTCCGCAACGGTTCTTAGCCTCGTCACATAATCGGACATCAGTGAGTTCATGGCATGTCGATGAAAAATCTATGTCATGGCCGCCGCAGTTCATGACGAGTGGAAGGATTACTCGTCAGCTTAAAAAACGGCCCGCCTAGTGGCATCAGCATTGATATAGCTTCAGTTCGTGTTTTGTTTTTCCCATCATCCGTCAACGTATAGAATCAGGTGAGCTAGCCTGCAGAGTTATCACAAACATAAATGTCTTGGCATGTTCACTGGAGGCGGTGCGTAGACGTTTTCCCTGCTGAAGGTGTCTGCCGCAATCGACATGAGATCCCTGCTCTTCACCTGTGCTATTTTTCGGCCACATCGGCGGACATTTTCCCGCGCAGTTTGAACTGCATATTGGATAGAGAATCGTGCCTGAAAATAATGGCGGCAGCACAGAAAAGAATATCCCTGTCTTTCCGCCGAGACGAGTCGCGACGGTTGAGCAAAATCAGGATCCATTTCACGAAAGACACACGTCTTTGACGAGTTGTGTCAAGCGGTACTCCACAACTGGGAACAAGTGACCGAACGCCCCCTTCAAGGCAATATTATTGCAAAAGTCAGAAAGGATATCGCCATGATGAACCACAAGAGCATTCTCCGCCCTTTCAGGTGGTGGCCTTCCTTGAGACAGAGCAGCTTGAGATGCTGCCACAAGGCCATGTACATTATTGTCATTTTTCGCGGCATGCCGTGGCATGCCGTGGCAATGTCGTCATCACGCCTATCGTTCGTATACGACTCCGATGCTCTTTCTCTTAAGTTGTAAGGATCTTCTGGTGTTAACACTGCCTTTAAAACTTCTTCAGGAACACTTCCGTCAGATAGATAAGTATCGGGGTTAGGCTGACTGAACGCAGCTTCACGTGCGAGCTGAAACTCGCAGACCAAGTTATCTCCGTCCTTCATAAATTTAATGGAACACTTCCGTCAGATAGATAGGTATCGGGGTTAGGCTAACTGAACGCAGTTTCACGTGCGAGCTGAAACTCGCAGACCAAGTTATCTCCGTCCTTCATATATTTAATGGAACACTTCCGTCAGATAGATAGGTATCGGGGTTAGGCTAACTGAACGCAGCTTCACGTGCGAGGCTGAAACTCGCAGACCAAGTTATCTCCGTCCTTCATATATTTAATGAGGTCACCCACGACGGTCTGTCGAGCTCCGATTAGGAGCTTAAGCTGGGACGCGGTTAGCTTGTGTTTTCCAGCGAGTATTATTGTGAACATATCCAATAAACCCACTCAGCCTCGACGGATGACGAATCGTCCGCGTAGAAACAAATGTCTGGCGAAGAGATCGTTGGGCGGGATCATACATGTTTATAACCTTCCTTGATTCCAACGCGACAACGTGTCCCTTGACGCGAACGGAAAAAACAGCAGTCTCCAGAAACTGTCGTATCCTGTAGATGGTCTAGTAACTTTCCAACCCAACGCTGTTCGCTAACGCAGCCTCCGTAATCTTGCTTGACTACAGGAACGTGCAACTTGCCCGGGTCTGATTCGTCGAACCCGTGCACACTGAGAACTGAGCCATCGAGGACACTGTCAACATCATGTGGAAACTTGCGAAATCCCGACATTACTTGATCATGCCTTTGAATAAAACCTGTCGCTTTGAGGAGATCTTTGTGAGGTAATCCACACGGCGTCAGCATGTGTTGTTGTTCCACAACACGTGTCCTCCTGTCGCATACACCGCAGGGAAACCTGTACGCAGAGAACGGGTTATTATGATTGGGTGTTACACCGTCAGATATGCGTTGTTCTGGTTAAATTACGACGAGAAAGAGATACCTTTCGAGCTGCGCTACGGTAAACACAACTCACAATGCGCCCACAAGCATTCGTTTATTAAAGGAATCAATGGTCCCCAACAGAATTTCGGGTCGAAGTGGGCCCGTTAATTCGACGCTGTCTCTGCACCGTTGTTGACCTAGCGGGGTGTCGATAGCAGCAGTTGGCCGTGATGGTATAAACACTTGACAGGGTCGTGCCGAGCGGCGAACCCGCGCTCCCGAAGGACTGCGGCTTGTTGTACCTGTGCAGCTACAACAGCGCAAAGCAACCTTGCAGCCAAAAAAAAAAAAAAAACAGAACGTCGCCAAGAACTCACCGACCATTTTTTTATACAATTAAAAAATTCTGACTCTTTCAAGTCTGTTGTTACACACAACAAAAGGCTCGACGGCAACATCCCAACACTTGTCATAACACGTACTATTTGTTTAGCATGGTTCCACGTACCATCGTCAGGTGCATCACGCCGGGACGACATCGGTTGATCATGCCAGGTGAAAAAACATGTTGTGAGTACTATGATGTGAGTCTACTGTAGTCTACTATACGTACGAGTAGTCCTTCACATCTGTTGTGCGTATGGAAGCATAGGTACTGGTAGTGCTGCTTTTTGCTGCACTGCTGCTGTGTAGAACAGTCAGTACATATACGAGCAACCAATCCAACACGCAACAAGGTCTCCGTTCCAAAAAATATCCCCTTTCTCGAACACCTATACTCAAAATGGTACGAACTCGTACAGGTATCCTTTGATACCTGGTGAACTGCACGCTCGTATATCAAGGGTTGTATACCTGGTAAGCGTGTAGATGTGTGGATACTGCTGTGTGATTGACAGAATTACATACTCGTAAGAACCACCGTTACCCTGGTGTGTGGTGTTGGGGGTGTGGATGTGCGATGTACTGCTGTTTGATTGATAGGAAGACATACTCGTAGGAACTTGTGCCGGCAAGATGTGCTGTTGGAGTTGTAGCGGTATGCAACAAGGTGTTATATGTCATCGCTGAAGGCTGGTGTTCGTGCCGTCGTCTGCGATGGTTTTACGAACTGCGAAATGTGTGGTGTCATCATCGCTCTACCGATGTGTAAGATTTGCATGTTTCTTGTTCGAGAACAAGCGTTCTTGAACGCGTGTGAGCACCGCAGCAGCGTTGTGGCTTCGTTTCAGATATGAGTCTGTGTACTCCGCGTGTATGATGCTGTTGTGTAACATGTCCTACTGCTACTGCTGTAGGCGATAAGAGACGTGTGCTGGAAGCAGGCCTAACCTTCGTATTAATAATAATATTAACAGCAACAATCACTGATAGGTCATGGGTGTGGACTGATTGTTTGGCTGTCTTCTAAGTGGGTGTACTGACGGCGCTATGTGTGGCGTCGTCGTCACTCTGTACTGGCCCGCAAGATATCCAAGTTTCTTATCGTAGCTATGCGTTCGTGCAGTACTGCGGCGCGTTTTGTCAGCTGCTGTATGTATTGCCAGAAGGTTGAAACGTATTTGCAAAAAGGAGATAGAAACGTCGTTATTATACTGAGTTGATCGTTTCAGAGGCCAGAACAACAACGGCGTGAAGAGAGCTTGTCAAGGCAAGACCGATGACGACGCAGGATGACATGTGTAATTCGTCGAATATTTCGACTGGTGCATGCTTTGCCGTCGTCTGCAGATTATATATTGTCTGTGTCGTCGCCGAATACGCCGCTATGTGTCGGGAGCAACGTGTATCATCGCCTTCGTTGTGCAGGTCCTGGCGAAGAGGAGAAGCTGGAAGGGCCGATCTAAGCGTTGCACGGTACAGACGTACAGTAGCAAGGCTAAATGCAGCGGATAGAGGCGGCAACATGTTTTTTGCTTCTGAGAAAAAAACGTGGGCATCAAAGCTCATCTCTACGAATTTTCCGTGCGTTTTGTAGGCATCAGTGCCACGTGTAAGTTACAGTAGTAGTATATATAAGCGTAACTATGGACTCCTTACTTTCGTAGAGTTCCAAAGGTCCCCAGTGATACGTAGATTTGACCTGTTACCGAAGGCTGCACTTTTACTTTCTTATATTTAGGGCAAGGAGAGAGCGCTCCACCTTGGGTTAGCAACGTGAAGAAGAGACATAGAGTGAGGTTCGGACGGGAAAACCAGGCCCGTCTCGACTTTAAAGGGGCTCGGGTTATTAAGCCGAGTTCTCCCGGTTCTCGGAAAGATTCTCAGATGTGTGATACCACTCCTGATGTCTCTTCCATGGGTACACTGCGCGATGTCTACGAACCTTTCCCAAAACCTGTCCTCCACATATAACCCACAACATCATCGACTGTCTTCGAAGCAGCAGGCCTCACGGTGCGGAAAAGAAGACAGAGACAATGCTTCTACAAACACCAGAATAGACAACCCTCGCACCACCGCTCGTCATCGAAACAGCAGGCCAGAGGTATAAGCAGACGGCCCAGTTCTTACACCTAGGTGGCATTATCCACGAAAACGCTGACCTCTCGCTCGAATTCGACAGACGGATCCGTCTCATGCGAGCATGCCTCGAACGGTTCGGCCCGGAGTTGTATGATAGGACTACCGCCCCCCTTAGTCTGAAAGTTCGAACGCTCAAGGCCGAGGTGATGGAGACCCTGCTGTACGGGTGTGGGACGTGGACCCTCAGCGCGGAACACTTTGCCAAGCTGGGAACGGCTCACCACCAAGTCCTGTTGCGAGTCATTGGCTTCCAGCGCCGACTTCGTACTGACGGGACCACCCTCTCGTACGCGAAGGCCCTGAAGATGACACGTTTCGAGAGCATTGAAACGACCATTCGCAAACGGCGGCTCTTCTTTGCGGGGGGCGTGGCAAGGCAAAGCAAGGAGCTTTTACCCAGTCGGGTAATGTTCGAGACGATGGCTGGTGGGGAAAACCCGAGACCAGGCGGACTGCATGGTCCAAGACCTTATGGGGCTCCGAGCCACCGAAGAGTCAACGGAAGTTGCCCCCTTGGTGTTTGGAGTTGGGACCACGCTGTGGTCCACTGCTGCAAAAAAGGCGGGGAAGTGGTACCGGGGGATCCGTGAAGCAAACGAACGGTTCATGGTGACGTGGGGCGAGGCCGAGGTTGAGCTGAGTAGGCAGCGCCGCGCATCCGCCGTGCGTGGTGTCCAAGAAAATGCGGGGGGGGGGGGGGGGCAACAGGAGGAGTGGCAGAAAACCCATTTGAAAAGGAATGCGGAGAGGGGGGCAACCGGAGGAGTGGAAGGGAAACTGCGGTGGACGAAAGTAGGAAGGCGATGATTGCAGACAGGGTAGCAAGGCAGCAAGCCTACTAGGTAGTCGAACATGCCTATGCTACTCGTGCCAACAATTGGTGTAGCTGGTTCGAACGTGGTATTCCCTTTTCTTCTCTTACTGTCATTTTGTTTTTCTTGCGCTGATCCTCTGTGATTTTCATTTTATTCATTTCTCTTCTTTTCTTCGATTGATAAGTCATACTGGAGGAGTCGTGTGGCGTGGGTGGATGACGAACCTGCTTTGTGTGTTTCGTAGTGTCTGACGCGGAGGGGACGGGCATTGTTGACGAACACAGGACAGAGACGGCAGTCAGGGTAGCAAGGTACCAGGCGGACTACCAGGGAGAACCTGCCTCAGGTACTCGTACACAAACTGCTGCCGCTACCTGCAGGGTGCTTTGTGCTTTGGTTTGCCTGTTATTTTCCCTTGGTTCTTAGCCTTACTCTGTTTACAAGTAGTGGTGTTTTTCTTTTTTTTCCAGCTCATTACTTTCAAGTGTCTTTCCACATCCCCTGCGGGGGAGGAAACGACAGTTTGATGCTTCTATATTTTCTACTTTTCCTTTTTTCTCTTTCGATTTGTCTTCAGTGTTGCTTTTTCTTTGTGTCCTTTCGGTTTTCATTTTTATAGATTGTGTATGTCGTGCCTGTTGTATCCAGTATGATGACATGGCATTGCATTGCTCACTGTTCTTGCTGTATACGTCCGTAGCAACGTAGTATCTCCGTGGCGTAGCTTTGTGACCACATGACTTGTATGAGTATCGCTTCTAGGATTAAAGAATTGGCACGGAAACTGGTTGTGTTGGATGTCGACGGGTAGAAACAACGGCGTAAGGCGAAGAAAACAGCAAGGTAGCTAAATGAACTTGGATCCTGATGATCACATCAACCGATCGCACAGATTAGCAAGGAATCCGGTCAAGGCGCACCACATTATCCATGAAAACGCTGCCCTCTCTCTCGAAATCGACCGACGGATCCGTCTCATGCGAGCATGCCTCAAACGGTTCGGCCCGGAGTTCTAATATAGGACGACCGCCCCCCTTAGCCTGAAACTCCGGCCGAGGTGATGGAGACCCTGCTGTACGGGTGTGTGACTTGGACCCTCGGAGCGGAACACTTTGCCGAGCTTGGACCGGCTCACCACCAAGTGCTGTTGCGAGTTATGGGCTTCCAGCGCCGACTTCGTACTGACGGGCCCACCCTTTCGTACGCGAAGGCCCTGAAGATGACACGTTGCGAGAGCATCGAAACGACCATTCGCAATCGGCGGCTCTTCTTCGCGAAGGGGGTGGCACGGCAAAGCAAGGAGCTTTTACCCAGTCGGGTAATGTTCGAGACGATGGCTGGTGGGGAGAACCCGAGACCTGGCGGACAGTTTAAGACTTGGTATGGATGCATAGTCGAAGACCTTAGGGAGTTCCGGGCCACCGAAAGGCTAACGGAAGTTGCCCCCTTGGTGTTTGGAGTTGAGACCGCACTGTGGTCCACTGCTGCAAAAAAGGCGGCGATGTGGTACCGGGGGATCCTTGAAGCAGCCGAACGGTTCATGGTGAGATGGCACGAGGCTGAGGTTGAGCTGAGTAGACAGCGCCGCGCATCCGCCGTGGGTGGTGTCCAAGGGAACGGGGGGAGGGGGGGGCAACAGGAGGAGTGTGGAAGAAAACCCGACCAAGGGAATGCGCAGAGGGGGCGGAACAGGAGTAGAAGGGAAACCACAGTGTGGACGAAAGTAGAAAAGAGATGGCAGACAGGGTAGCAAAGCACCAGGCAGACGAGGTAGTAGGACATGACTATACTACTCGTGCCACGAACTGGTGTAGCTGATTCGAACGTGGTCTTCCTTTGTTTTCCATTGTTTGTTTTTATTTCTTGCTCTGATCCTCTGTGATTTCCATTTTACTTCTTTCTCTTCCTTTCTTCGGTTTATAATGAGGCACGCGAAGCGCGCAGAGCGTGCGAGCCTGTTTTTTCTTCGATTTTTCCAAGAAAAAAAAAGACTCTACATAGCGGCTCGGATACGAGGGCAGGGTGCCTTGTTTTGAGTTCCTCTGTATGTGTGTGATTCAACATTTGTTTGGTCCACGTTTGACCACCGCGCTCAACGCACACAACACCAATTCCAGTCCCGGCGAGCTCTGTGCACGCACACACACAAACGAAACCTTCTCGTGCTAGTGCGGTGGTAAGTCGTTCAAAGTTGGTCGAGCTAGGTGCGGCAACGTGTGTAGGCACATGTTTGTGCTGGGTCATGTTGAAAAAACACAGAACCAACCAAACACCAATATTATTTTGTTTTTTTGTTCTACCTAACTAAAAAAAAAAACCAGCTCTACGAGTACTCGTAGGCAGATTGTGCCTGTCCACAACAACGAGCGTTCGGGCCATGTCCCCGAGACATGCTGCAGGTGGTATTATCAGGCCCACCGTCTTACTGATGAGGGGACAGAAGAAGCAGGAGAAGGCCTGCTGTAGTTGTTGTACAGCAGTAGTAGTAGTGGCACTGCTAGAAGCTCTGTTGGACACACGTCAGGTTGTAGATTTTTCGTCTTCAAAATCTAAATATGAGTTTGGAACCAGGAGACACTTGTACGAAGGGTTCACACACAAGCCGAGCGTACTGCGACGCTGACCCTGGCCTCGTGTGCCCTACTGCTACTGCTGCTGCTGTTTTGCTGCTGGAGAAGCTCTGCTGTAAATGTCGTACATTAGTTGTAGCGGTGACACACCTGCTACCTGCTGCAAGAAGTTCTCTCTCTTGGACAGAGCATGTCGGGTGCAGATTTTTCGTCTTCAATTATGCCGAATTTCTTGTTCCAAACCAACACAGGACAAAATCGTGTATAATACGTGCACAAAGGGTTCAAGGCTTATGGATTGACAAGCCGAGCGTACAGCGACGCTGACCCTGGTCTCGTGCGTCCTACTGCTACTGCTGCTGCTGTTCTGTTGCTGGAGAAACACTGCTGCTGTAGATGTCGTACATCATTACAAGCAAGTAGTAGTAGTGGCAACGGCTACCTGCTACGAGAAGTTCTCTCTCTTGGACAGCAGAGCATGCCGGGTGCAGATTTTTCGTCTTCAAATTAATATGCCGAATTTCTTGTTCCAAACCAACACAAGACAAAATCGTGTACGTGCACAAAAAGTTCAAGGGTTATAGATTGACAAACCAAGCGTACAGCGACGCTGACCCTGGTCTCGTGCGTCCTACTGCTACTGCTGCTGCTGTTTTGTTGCTGGAGAAACACTGCTGCTGTAGATGTCGTACATCAGTACAAGCAAGTAGTAGTGGTGGCAACGGCTACCTGCTACGAGAAGTTCTCTCTCTTGGACAGCAGAGCATGTCGGGTGCAGATTTTTCGTCATCAAATTATTACGCCGAATTTCGAGTTCAAAACCAACACAGGACAAAATCGAGTACGTGTACAACGGGTTCAAGGGTTAGATTGACAAACCGAGCGTACAGCGACGCTGACCCTGGCCTCGTGCGTCCAACTGCTACTGCTGCTGCTGTTTTGTTGCTGAAGAAACACTGCTGCTGTAGATGTCGTACACCAGTGCAACAAGTAGTAGTGGTGGCACCTGCTACCTGCTACGAGAAGTTCTATCTCTTGGACAGCAGAGAACATCGGGTGCGGATTTTTCGTCTTAACATTATTACGCCGAATTTCGAGTTCGAAACCAACACCTAACAAAATCGTGTACGTGTACAAAGGGTTCAAGGGTTAGATTGACAAGCCGAGCCGCCGAGCGTACAGAGACGCTGACCCTGGCCTCGAACATCCTACTGCTACTGCTGCTGCTGTTTTGTTGCTGGAGAAACACTGCTGCTGTAGATGTTGTACATCAGTACAAGCAGGTAGTAGTGGTGGCACCTGCTTCGAAAAAAGAAGCTCTTTCTGTTGGACAAATCATTTTGCATGCAGATTTTTCGTCTTCAAATTATGCCGAATTTCAACCAGAAAACACTGCTGTTGGAAAAAAGAAAAAAAAACATGTCAGGTGTGTGTTTATTTGTCTTCTTGTTCTTTCTACCCGTCGACATCCCGCACAACTATTCAGTGTCCGTGCCGATTCTTGAATTCCCGAGAGATACAATTCGAATACCCACCACGATTGCTAAACGATTATGTGATGATTCCGTTTCTAGCGGCCCGTGTGATCGGGATTAAGCCATCACTTAATCGACCACCACTTACGCGTGCTTTCTAGTGGTTCCGTTTCTAACGGCCCGTGCGATCGGGACCCACCACGAACACCAAACGATTAATATGTAATGATTCCGTTTCAAACGGCCCGTGCGATCGGGATTAAGCCATTACTAATCGACCACTGTGTCTCCTTCCCCTCCGTTTGCCCATCCGCCGTGGAAAATTGTTGCGGGAGGGTGGGCGGGAAACCAACAACTAGATGACTCCCTGACGTCCCCTGCCCGGTTCTATTCAGCTCCGCTATCTATTCTGGATACTCGCTGCCCGACGACCCCGCTTCACACCGCTCTACCGCTGCTTGCTCGTATCTGAACTGCTGTTGTCTTTCTTCCTCAATCATCCGGGATTTCTATTATTTTCATTCTTACCCCCGTACTAAACATCCCTTGTTATTATATGGGAAACCCTCCGAAACCGTCTCATTCCTTCACTGGTTTATCTTTTCTACTCGTTACCCCCAACACCAGGTTGCCCCTACGACAACCTTCCTCTTTGGTTGTCCACTTCCACGAAAAGATGCTTGATATTAATTGAAGAAGCCGAAATGGGGGGGGGGGGGGGGGGGGGGGGGGGGGGGGGGGGGGGGGGGGGGGGGGGGAGTGTGCCCCCCCCCCCCCCCCCCCCCCCCCCCCCCCCCCCCCCCCCCCCCCCCCCCCCCCCCCCCCCCCCCCCCCCGCATGCGTACGCGTTCCTTACCCCTATATATAATAGCCGGAGGGAAGAGAGAAAGGGGGGTTGCCTTCTCCCTTTCGCTTGCTTACGCCTCCCACCCCCTTCCACACCAACAAAACGCGGTCGACCTCCTTACCGGTCGCGCTCCGCTAGTGGAACGCCTCCCCTCACGAGACCACGGTTCCTTCCTTCTTCGTCCGGATATGTGTAAGGACTGTTTGGGTACTTTTGCAGCCTCCCAAGCGGTCCTTACTATACCGGGCGGAGTAGCACCTATAGTATTCAACCCCATCTCGTCCCTTGTCCCGGCTGTCTCTCAAACTCCCCCCCCCCATGTCCTAACACCTCTGATACCCATACCGGGTCTTCCATATTAGCCCTAACGTACACCATAAACGAGTCCGACGACCGCCTTCCTTCTTTCTTAATCACTGCCTCTGGCACTCTTCTCGCGGCCAGTCTGGTTGCCCCCCCTATTCTCCCCGAATGCAACGCGAATTCTTCCGGAATCAGACTTGCCCCCGCTCCTCTCCCCTCTTCCTTCCACCTCCTCCCTACACTGGCGAGACCTTTCCTCAAGCACTGGGTTGCCTTCCCCCTGGACCAGACCCTCCAACCGTCCGTTCCTCTGTATGTCATCAAAGGGGCTTCCCCTGTCAACTCTCCGTCATTGCACATTTCGAAAAGCTCCACCAATAGCCCCACTGCCCCCCCTTCCTCTCCTCCACCCCGGCCTGGTCTTGTCCTGACTAGTACCGCCCCTTTTCTTCCTTGATCTCCCTTCGATCCCCTGAACCTCACCTCTACCTTATTTGCTTCCCGAATGCTACCCTCCGCCAGTTGATCGTTATCTCTGAAAAACACCTCCTTAAGCAGTATACCTTATGATACACCCCTCTCTCCTTGGCAAACAATTCTGACGCTCGTAACATCCAAAAGTAGGACAGTGCCAGACCTATCCATAACACCCTCCCCCCTTCCCCCCATGATGCAGTGCTTCCTTGCATCCCCCTCAGCATCCCCCAAGTCAATGGTCTTCTGACCCTCTGCTGACTACCCGTCTCTATGTGTGCCCTCTTGATACCTTGCCTCACCGATCTGATCAATGGGTTACTCATGGGCACCGAAAGCCCCACGAACTGCTCATGGTAGAAGTTAATCGCCACTAACTTGCCTACTACCGTCGACTCCTTGTTCACTTTTTCTGCGCAGCAGTACCCCATGAATTCGACCAACTCCCCCACTAACTCCATCTCCCCCATGTCTTTCTGCAGCCAACACCCCTTCCCGACCAACGATCGCCAGCTCACCCACATCCTCCAATTCGCCTCGTAAGTTTTTCGAGACGAAGCTGCAACTCTTCCAAATGCGTACTCTCTCGCAATATCTCCGAACACATTAGCTGCTCCCCCGGTCCCAGTTCCTGCACCTGCCAAGCGATTTCGGGACATTCTGCGTTCAGTTTCTCGGGAATCTGCTCCTCCCGCCACCTAGTCAGACCATCTGCCAACCTGTTATTGACCCCCCGTACGTGCCTTGCCTGAAAACACCACCTTCCCCTTGCTTCCAACGCCCCCATCATTCTCATCAATGCCCCTACTCTCGCTTGTTTCTTACCCCCCCCTCGACACCTCTTTACCCAGGTTACGGCTGCTTCGTTATCTGCCCTCATCAAAACTGCCTCCCCCTTCCTACCCGTTCTCTCCCCCCTCATGTCCACCATTACGAACGCCGTCACCACCATGGCCATGACCTCCAGCAGGTTAATGGAAATTAAATCAGCTATCGCCTGCCCCCCCCCTTATCGTACGTTTCTGCACCTCTTCTGGCAGGGCGAATCTCCAGTACACCCCCGTTTCCATGCACAACCCCCCTATCGCTGTCAATGAAGCGTCCGAAAACCAGATTCTACTCGGCCGTTGCTTCACGAAGCTGAAAGACGGTGCTGTTATGCTCTCTCCCCCGTACCCCCCCCCGTCTCCAAAAACCATCTCCACCATCCCACGTCTGCCATGAACTCCCGCGACAACCGTAAAACTCGTCTCGCTTTCTTCTGCTTTCTGAACCTACCCCACGCACCCCCCCCCCCGGCCCACTCCACCCCATCAAGATGCAGATTAGATAACTGCAGAAGCCGACGGACGAAGTACCGTCCGGGCCGGATTAAAAAGGATGCGTGGTGCAGCTTCCCTGCCAACACTAGCACCTCCCTCACCGTTGCCGTCTGCCGCCCTGTTGGCCACTGTGCCAATCGCGCGCGTAATTCGTCTACCTTTCGTTTCGGGAGGGCAATAGTCATGCTCTCTGTGTCAACATCGTACCCCAACACCTCTTGTCGCGTTGCCCAGCCTGTCACCTTTTTCCCCGAAAGTAACGGCTCCTCCCCTTCTGACCTCTCGCCCATAGCCTGCTCGTGGATTCCCGCTAGCGATCGAGACAAGTCCAAGCACCGCGCCCCTTCCGGATCCCACTGAACCTCTACTGAGATGGTATCATCCATAAAAAAAAAAACACAAAGGCTGGGTCGTCCGGCCCTCCCCCGTGCGCTGGCCGCACTACGCACTCTGCCGGCCACTGTGCTATCGGACACCCCGTTGCCTGCGCAACGGTCACGGGCTCTACCACGCGGTCTCCCGCCCTCGAGAACGACGCGGATGCTCTCGTGGTGTTACGTTGCGCATGCTTCATCGCAGCTGATATCACTCCCCACCACCCCGGACTACCCCTCCACCCAAAATGCAAGCGCAAATCGACGAAAAGGTACTCCCCCAGTACATACCCGAAAGCCGCTGCACCGTCAGGGTCTACTGGGATCTGTCTGAACGCATTTTTGACGTCCATGTTTTTAATAAGAATTCGCGCTCGATCCCCGAACTTAACCCTCAACCCCAGTACCCTTTGCAAAACATGCATCACCCCCGCCAGCGCAGATGCCGGAATCTCATCCCAATCCGTCGTCGAGTTCACCGACCCGCGTCCATTTTCGTGCTCGAATGTCGTGTCGTGGATTATCCTTGTCTTTTCGCGCTCTTCTACTACCCCAACTGGGGACACCCGCAGCCCCGGAACCTTCTCTGCTTGCTTCTTTGGGAAAACAATTGCCCTGCCCCCCGCCACGTCCGCAACCGCTTTTCCCCACGCTGCTTCGCTAAATTTCTGTGCGCTTGAATGGTTTCCATATGCTAGTTCCTGTGCAAGGTCCCCCCCTGGCCCAACGTCTACCGGTGCCCCCACGCGCGCTATGTGCCTCAACTTGTCGATTTCCGGGAATTGGTCCTTGTCCCCGAAGAACGCTTGTACGCGCTCTGGATCCATGTGGGGTACTGTCAACGAACCCCCCAACCATTGCACCACCCTCCCTAACCCCCCCTTCCCCCGCCTCGATTACTCGCGACAAAACTGGCCCAGGCGCCGTAGCTAAAACTCGCACTAAGCTTGCCGCCTTCACCGATTTCCCCGACACCTTCCCCAACAACCCCTGTGCCACCTCCCAACGCTTCTGATCTTCAACGCGCCGGCCGGATATCGCACCCGTTTGTGACAAAACCACCGACCCCGGAGTCGGACCCCCCTTCTGGCCAAGCGCCCAACCCGAACCCCCCGCCGTCGCCCTCGTCGCCGTCGCCCCCGAGCTCGTGACGATTGCTCGCTTGGTTGGCTCCGCTGTGCCGCGGAGCCCGTGTCCTCATTTCTTCGCCGGCCCGTCGTTCCCCTCCCCTCCTTCTCCGTCCCCCGTCCTCCTCCCCCACCCTCGCCCGTCCCCTTCCCTCTTACGCTTCCCCAAACCGCCTCCGTCCCTCGGCAGATACGCACCCTTCGGGGTTTTGTAGCTGCCTTCGTGCCTGTACCTGCACGGCAGCCCCCTCTTAGGCTCGTGGAGGCACGCACCGAGTTCCTCATAATCCCGGCAGGATCGGTCGTACGCTCCTTCCCCCCCCCCCCCCCCTTCCCCTCCCCCCCCCTCCGCCTGCCCCCCCCGCCCCGTTCCCTCCGTCCCTCCCTCCCCGCCCCACCCCCACTGCTCCCCGTCCCACTCCTTGCTCGTTCCCCCCCCCCCCCCCCCCCCCACCCCCCTGCGGCCCCGCTTCCGCTTGTCCCCCCGCCCCCCCCCCCCCCCCCCCCCCCCCCCCCCCCCCTCCCCGTCCTCTCTTGTACCCCCCCGCGGCGTGCTCCTCGGCGTGTCCTACCTCCCCCAGGTGGATGGGCGCTGCCGTGACCCACGTATGTGTCTGCGAGAACGGCGGTAGGGGCAACGGGTACACGTCGCTCGGCCCTGGAAACGTGCTGATTTCCTGTTTCAACATATGTGCTTGCCGGGCCACCTCCTCCGACCACTCCTGGAGATCTTTGTTAAAACATTGCAGGAATTTTGCTTACACTGCTCCGACAGGGCCACCTGCGTATTCTGCGCGTGGAACGTCCTCACCCCTTGCGCGACCACCCGGAAACGCTCCACCAGCTTATTCGTCCTACGCAGCGACGCTTGTTCCCGTCCACCACGTACTGCATGAGGTGCGTCAACCAAAGAAACACTGCATCCACCCTGTGGTCCAGCGACACCTGCGCGCTCCCCCCCCCGAAGCCTAAATGGTCCCTCTGCGCGAAATTCCGCACATCAATGTTGCTCAGCGCTGCTACCTGCTGTGCCCCTTCCCCCTTGACGATGAAAGTCCCTATAATCGTGCCCAAAGCCTCCGCCGAATCAAAGGGTGGGGGTTTCCCATCCCCGCGCAGTGATGACCAGACCACTGTTGTGCGGTTGCTCTTGCGCCACATCGTCTCCGCTACTGATGGCTTGCTTCCCCGCTCCCCACCTCCCCATCCCCATCCCTCTCCCCCCCCCCAACCTTGCAACCCGGACGAGAAATTCGATGCTCCTCCCTCCCCCCACTGCGACCTGGTGCTGAGTAATGAACTGCTGCCTTCCCCCCACCCGGGAGCTGCTTCGTGCCGTGACTGCCGGTGCAACCTCCGTGCTCCCCTCTCCCATGGACTTGTCTCCTCCCCCGCCCACCCCCACTGTCCTTCGGGTGCCCCCATCTGCTGCTGTCGCGACCCCGACACGTCTATCTCCCACTCGCTTAGATCCCCGAAACCCCCCAGGTCTGACTGCTTCAGCTGCTGTAGCTGCATGCTTGGCCGCTGTTGCTGTTGTCGCGGGTTCGGTACTCCCCCGCCCCAACCTATCCCCCCCCCCTCTCCTCCCCCCCCCGCGTTTTCCCTGCCGCGTTGCTCTGATGCCCACCCTTGCTGCTGCTGCTGCTGTGGTCCCCCCCCCCCCCCCGCTGTATGCCCACCCTTCTTGCTGTGGTGCCCAATCTTGCTGTAGCTGCTGTGGTGTGCCCCGGCTATGCGGCTGCTGCGGTGCCCACCCCTGCTGCTTCTGCTGCTGCGGCGGACCTCCCGTGGCCCAGGGTGCCTGTGAGGGCCCGTTAAATTTCGTGAGCTGATTGCTAGCCCGCCCCCCCCCCCGCCTCCTGCCGGTACGAACTCCCTCCACCCGACCATGGGGGACCCTGATACTCGTTTCCGGGGAAAGATTGGTCGTGGTGCTGCAATGTGGCATGTTGCATGGCATTTGACTGCTCGCGGTTCCCATACGGGCCGTTCCCCCGCCCCCTACCCTGCGACGTGTACCCCCCCCTACCCCCCCTACCCCCCCTACCCGACCGCATTTGAGCTCCTTGGTGTACAATCTGGCTATCCTCGAAGTGCACGTTCCTACTCGTGCCCAGGCCACTCAGGGTATTCGTTCGCACTCTACCGTCTTCGCTGTTGCCGGGCCCTCCTGCTGAAGACTGATCATCCTCCGCGTTAGCGGCCGCCCCGTTCCCTTGGGGCGACCCCCGCCTTGGCCCTGGGCCTCCCACAAGATTGTCGTGCTCCTCGTCTTGCTGTATCGCGGTAAGAGGTTCCGCCATCCTGCCCGTCGACCCTCCCAACGCATAGGCTCAACGACTGCTGACCACTTGACGACTCCTTGACGTCCTAAAAAAACAACTAGATGACTCCCTGACGTCCCCTGCCCGGTTCTATTCGGCTCGTGCAGGGCCTTGCCCGTCCGCTATCTATTCTGGATACTCGCTGCCCGACGACCCCGCTTCACACCGCTCTACCGCTGCTTGCTTGTATCTGAACTGCTTTTGTCTTTCTTCCTCAATCATCCGGGATTTCTATTATTTTTCATTCTTACCCCCGTACTAAACATCCCTTGTTATTATATGGGAAACCCTCCGAAACCGTCTCATTCCTTCACTGGTTTATCTTTTCTACCCGTTACCCCCAAACACCAGGTTGCCCCTACGACAACCTTCCTCTTTATTTGTCTTCTTGTTCTTTCTACCCGTCGACATCCAGCACAACCATTCAGTGTCCGTGCCGATTCTTGAATTCCCGAGAGACACAATGCGAATACAACTAATAAATTGTTATTGCCCTCGATAAAATGCATTCGAGCGCTGTTCTCAGTTTGCTTGTCTCTTTTTTTGTGAAGTCGCAGGTGGAGTTGTTGATAGTGACGGGAGAGGCCAGTCGGAACCAGTACCGAAACATACGACGAGAATCGCAAAATACAAATAAAGGCGAAAAGTAGAATTTCAGCTGGTGCGACGATACGCGATAGACGCTCGATTTTGACAGAGACTCAGCCCACGGGCAACCCGCGCGGTGGCGGGCAAGACCAACTAGTATAGATGACGGGCTCAGAGAAATGAGGTGGATGCATGCTCTATCATAGGGGGCAAGAGCTTGCCGGCGGTACCTCTATTTTCAGTACGAATTGATTAAATTGAAATGCAGGTCCATTTAATTGCTGCTGCTGCTGCTGCTACTGCTGCTGCTGTGCCGCTGCTGTAGTCTACGAGTACGTATCCACCGAGCTGTGCGCGACGAGTGCGCTTCTCTTGGTCTCTAGGCCCAAACCCGCGCCAGCCGACTGTAGTGTGACCACGGAGAGATGAGCCGCCCGCTGACCGCGCGTCGGGCGCGAAGCAACGACGCTATACAGTTAGTAGTGTCACCATCCTACTGATCGATCGTTCTGCCGCTGTTTGTTGTCGTGGACAACATCTTGAATTCAGAGAGCTTGCCATTTTTCGATACGAAAAGCTGATCACCCAAGTAAGTCGTCTTCTGTGTCTAGGATAAGGCATGTACACTAGATATCCTCTAACGTCAGATATCCCGCCAGCAGGACCGGAACAGGTGACAGCTGCTGCCAGCCGGCAGACACTCCGGGCACACAACAAACCAAGGACTACCCCGTGCACACAGGAACAACACTTCCGTTTCAATTGAGGTGCTACCAGTCGCAGGGCACCACAGCGGCACGAGCACCTGCACCGGTACCACAGGGTTGGGATCGATTTCATCGGTTTTGGCAGTTCTAAATACATCAGCGATGCGCGCCACAGCGCAGAAACCGTCTGTACGGACAACTTACCGGTAGTAAATAGGACCTACGGTACACACAAATACCTATATACTTCCCTATTTTGACTAACAATATTTGGTCCTACTGTTATAGTCCCCCGTCATAGTAGTTTGCTGATGCTGTCGCTGCTGTTGCCTACCAAGCTACCGGGTACCAGGTATTTGATAATTATACCCCGATTTACTGTAGAGCAGGAAGCGACCCTGCCGAAAAATGTCACAGAATATATTGCAAACCGCATGGGTCAAGACCATGCAGCCAGAAGCGACCTTGCACGGCCGTTTGCGCGCGGCGAACAACGACCTCATTAACGCCGTTAGCCAACCACGCTGAGCGAGCCATTCTTCTGCAAGGTGATCCCACTTTTGTTGCGATCGATGCGCTGTAGCCAATTTGCGAAATATTCCGTTGCTCGTACCGACTCTGGCACGAGTGTCTACAAGCGACTGTCCCTCGGGTGAGGCTGGGTCGGGTAGCTCATGGCACAGGGCTCCGTTGAGCCCGAACGTTGGGCTGCTTGTAAGTGTGTCCGGTATCGATTTGCGCGGGATACACGTCAACGTCGGGAGCGGTGTGGGATCAGATTTTGCGAGGATTGGAGTTTCCTTGTGGCTGCGGTCAGACAGACAGACAGACAAGATTGCAATTACCGCAGCTGAGACTCAGTTTTACAAACTGAGAACTGAGACTCAGTTTTACAAATTGTTATTGCCCTCGATAGAATGCATTCGAGCGCTGTTCTCAGTTTGGTTGTCTCTTTGTTTGTGAAGTCGCAGGTGGAGTTGTTGAGAGTGACGGGAGAGGCGAGTCGGGACCAGCACAGACGGAACCCCAGAGTGCTGTGTCTGGCTCAGGCAGAGCGTCTACTTGTTGACTATCGGTACCACCTACTATAGTACTCGGCGGCGACATACATCCAGCAGCAGCACACGAAGACGGCACGAGCACCCGCACCAGTACCACACAGCAATGGTATCGATATCATTGAGATGTAACTGGGGCTGCAGGGCTGAATACTAGACTGTTGGCCACAATGAAAAACGAAACATGAACGGGGAGAGATCTCCAACAATGATTCAGAAAGCTGACGACGCTCTCTTGGCCAAAGCAAAACATGTCGGTTGTTTATTGCAACAAGTAAACCACAGATTGACAAGATCTTAGATATCTCTGTACCGCGAAATAGTTCTTGGCGAAATGAGAACTGATCTGAGGTGGATGCCTGCTCTGGGGGGCAAGAGCTTGCCGCCGGCGTCCTTGTTGTGTGTTGTTACACATTCGACAGATTGACGTCTTTTCAACTACCCGGCTATTATTTTTGCGAGTACCGAAACATACGACGAGATGATCGCAAAATACAAATAAAGGCGAAAAGTAGAAAGTAATCAACTAATTGCTCTGTGCTGTTGTTGTAAAATACCTACGATAGATAGTATTTAATCTTGGGTAATTATTTTTGCGAGTACCGAAACATACATACGCACGAGGATCGCAAAATACAAATAACGGCGAAAAGTAGAAAGTAATCAACAAACTACTGTTAACAGTTGTTGTAAAAGACCGACGATAGTTCGTATGCATTTTTTTAGTAGTAGTATGCAATTTTTCAATAGTACTCTTCAGGAGTATTAGCGCAGAACGAAAATTGAATAGGTTGTTTTCGTCGGTACACTTATTATCCAAAAATGATGTCTCTCCGGCATGCGCTTTATCGATTTCTAAATACAGATCTTCTCGGAAAACGATCAGATGGGTGTCGATGTGCAATAATTTGCAAGTACGTACGTGGTATGTTGTACCAGGTACCAATCTCTCGTATACGATGGATGAGCGCTGTGCGCTGGCAGGTTATACGTTGTATTATACCTGGTATGCGATACGGAAACACACGATGACGATCGCAAACAAATAAAGGCGAATAGTAGAAAGTAATCCACTGCTGCCGGCGGCGTCCTACGGTATCCCCCCAAACCTGAAGAAAAGCACATTTTTAGCCTTTCGCTGCTGTAAAGACTTGCGATAGTATGCATTTTTTTTGCCATTCGAGACGCAGTAGTACTCGTACTGCGTAGATAATTTTGCTCTGGCACAAAAAATAACCCACTCCTGATGTACTGTAAATACCTCCTAGAGTATGCGAATGTAAACGCGAAGTACACCAAAAAAGAATTATTTCAGCTCGTGCCACGATACACGATAGACGCTCGATCTCGACAGAGACTCAGCCCACGGACAACCCGCGCGATGGCGTGCAAGATCAACTAGTATAGACGACGGGCTCGAAGAAATGAGGTGGATGAATGCTCTAGGGGGCAAGAGCTTGGCGGCGGCGTCCAACGGTATCCTCCCAAAACCGAGAAAAGCTCATTTTTTGCCATTCGAGACGTTTGTTGTACTGATGTACTTATAGACACAATGCATTTTTTTGTCATTCTGTTATGATACTACTGCTGGATACAGCACTCTGCAGTACAGCAGTACTCGTCCATAATTTTGCTCTGACACAAAGCGTAACCCACTCCTGTTGTACTCTAAAAAAACTGCTGTAGTATGCGAATAGAAACGCGAAGTTCACCGAAAAAATATTATTTGAGCTGGTGCGACGATACACGATTGACGCTCGATCTCGACAGAGACTCAGCCCACAGGTTACGCGCGCGGTGGCGGGCAATATCAACTAGTATATATGACGGGCTCGAAGAAATGAGGTGGATGCATACGCTAGGGGGCAAGAACTTGCCGGCGGCGTCCTACGGTATCTTCCCAAACCTGAAAAAATTGTTTTGCCATTCGAGACGGATACAGCGGTAGTAGTACTCATAGCTAATGTTTTTCATCTATTTCGTGCACACCAGCGGCCAATGCGCTGCACTGAGCGTGGGACCTAAGCGTCTGAGCCAACTCTTACTCTTGTATTCATCGCCACTCTTGCACAACAAGACAGCACTACAACAGTAGCATGCACCTGGTCTGGTGTATAGACGTCTCCCCAACTCGGTATGGGCGTCTCAGCCAACTCTTCTATTCATCCCCACCCTTGCACAACAAGACGGCACTACAGCAGCAGCAGGCACCTGGTCTGGTGTATAGCCGTCTCCCCAACTCGGTATGGGACACGGGATATGTTGGTATGGTATGTGGGAATATGGTATATGGGAATATGGGATATTGGTGGTATGGTATATGGGGATATATATGGGAAAACCACCGTATGTGATATGGTATGTGTTGACGGTATGGTACGGGAAGAACACAGTATATGGTATGGTACGTTTGTGGTATGGTACCATGGTACGATGTCGTGGATGTAATATATGGCTAAATTTGCCTTGTGGTATGGTATGTTTCAGTATATAAGGTCCGTAAGGGTCGAAAACGTGGTACGAATATCAATTGTAACGAGCTTATATATTGGCCATTGGAAAGTGTTCGAAAATATAAGCTTGCGGACAGACAGACAGACAGACAGACAGACAGACAGACAGACAGACAGACAAACAGACAGACAGACAGACAGACAGACAGACAAGATTGCAATTACCGCAGCTGAGACTCAGTTTTACAAACTGAGAACTGAGAATTATGTGTGGTCACACCGCAGCGCATAATTTTCGTCTTCAAATTATTGTTATTGCTCTCGATGAAATGCATTCGAGCGCTGTTCTCAGTTTACTTGTCTCTTTTTTTGTGAAGTCGCAGGTGGAGTTGTTGAGAGTGACGGGAGAGGCGAGTCGGGATCAGCACGGACGGAACCCCAGAGTGCTGTGTTTGGCTCAGGCAGAGCGTCTACTTGTTGACTAACGGTACCACTTGTTATATCTCTCGGCGGGGACATATATATATATCCAGCAGCAGCGCACGAAGACGGAAGGAGCACCCGCACCAGTACCACAGCAATGGGATCGATATATTGGGGTGTAATTAATTGGGGTTGCAGGGCTTTATAAATACAAGACTGTTGGCCAATGAAAAACGAAACCTGAACGGGGAGAGATCTCCAACAATCAGTCACAAAGCTGACGACGCTCTCTAGGGTTATTATTTTTGCGAGTACCGAAACATACGATGAGGATCGCAAAATACAAATATAGGCGAAAAGTAGAAAGTAATCAATCAACTAACTGCTGTTGTTGTAAAAAGATCTTCTACGAGGATAGTATGCAATTTTGGGTAATTTGTTTTGCGAGTACCGAAACATACGACGAGGATCGCCAAATACAAATAAATAAAAGGCAAAAAGTAGAAAGTAATCAACAAACTGCTGTTGTTGTAAAAGACCGACGATAGTTCTTATGCAATATTTTAGTAGTAGTAGTTTTCAGGCTCTACTGCTGCTGCTAAAGTATGCGAGGGGCGACGCTTTGTTGGCCAATGAAAAACATTTCGTGGGTTGTTACACATTCGACAGATTTACATGCATTTCCAACTGACGGTATGCGAGTACGGAAACATACGATGACGATCGCAAACAAATAAAGGCGAAAAGTAGAAAGTAATCCACTCCTGTCGGCGGCGTCCTACGGTATCCCCCCAAACCTGAAGAAAAACCCATTTTTTGTCTTTCGCTGCTGTAAAAGACTTGCGATACGTAGTACGCAATTATTTTTGCCATTCGTAGTACTCGTACATAATTTTGCTCTGGCACAAAAAGTAACCCACTCACTCCTGTTTCTGTACTGTAAATACCTCCTATAGTATGCGAATGGAAACGCGAAGTACACCAAAAAAGAATTATTTCAGCTCGTGCCACGATACACGATAGACGCTCGATCTCGACAGAGACTCAGCCCACGGACAACCCGCGCGGTGGCGGGCAAGATCAACTAGTATAGATGACGGGATCGAAGAAATGAGGTGGATGCATGCTCTAGGGGGCAAGAGCTTGGCGGCGGCGTCCAACGGTATCCTCCCAAAACTGAGAAAAGCCCATTTGTTGCCATTCGAGACGTTTGTTGTACTGATGTACTAATAGACACAATGCATTTTTATGCCATTCTGTTATGATAGTGCTTGGATACAGCACTCTGCGGTACAGCAGTGTACTCGTCCATAATTTTGCTCTGACACAAAGCGTAACCCACTGCTGTAGTATGCGAATGGAAACGCGAAGTTCACCAAAAAAGTAATATTTCAGCTGGTGCGACGATACACGATTGACGCTCAATCTCGACAGAGACTCAGCCCACGGACAACCTGTTTGGTGGTGGGCAAGATCAACTAGTATAGATGACGGGTTTGAAGAAATGACGTGGATGCATGCTCTAGGGGGCAAGAGCTTGCCGGCGGCGTCCAACGGTATCCTCCCAAAACTGAAAAAAAGCCCCTTTTTTGCCATTCGAGACGTTTGTTGTACTGATGTACTGATAGACACAATGCATTTTTATGCCATTCTGTTATGATAGTGCGTGGATACAGCACTCTGCAGTACAGCAGTACTCCTCCATAATTTTGCTCTGACACAAAAAGTAATCAACTCCTGTTGTACTCTAAAAAAACCTGCTATAATAGTATGCGAATAGAAACGCGAAGTTCACCAAAAAAAAATTATTTCAGCTGGTGCGACGATACACGATTGACGCTCGATCTCGACAGAGACTCAGCCCACGGGCAACCCGTTTGGTGGCGGGCAAGATCAACTAGTATAGATGACGGGCTCGAAGAAATGAGGTGGATGCATGCTCTAGGGGGCAAGAGCTTGCCGGCGGCGTCCTACGGTATCCTCCCAAATCTGAAAAAAAGCCCATGTTTTGCCATTCGAGACGGATACAGCAGTAGTAGTACTCATATAACTAATGTTTTTCATCTATTTCGTGCATACCAGCGGCCAATGCGCTGCACTGAGCGTGGGATCCAAGCGTCTGAGCCAACTCTTACTCTTGTATTCATCGCCACTCTTGCACAACAAGACAGCACTACAACAGTAGCATGCACCTGGTCTGGTGTATAGACGCCTCCCCAACTCAGTATGGGCGTCTCAGCCAACTCTTCTATTCATCCCCACCCTTGCACAACAAGACGGCACTACAGCAGTAGCAAGCACCTGGTCTGGTGTATAGCCGTCTCCCCAACTCGGTATGGGACATGGGATATGTTAGTATGGTATGTGGGAATATGGTATATGGGAATATGAGATATTGGTGGTATGGTATATGGGGATATATATGGGAAAACCACCGTATGTGGTATGGTACGTGTTGACGGTATGGTACGGGAAAAACACAGTATATGGTATGGTACGTTTGTGGTATGGTACCATGGTACGATGTCGTGGATGTAATATATGGCTAAATTTGCCTTGTGGTATGGTATGTTTCAGTATATAAGGTCCGTAAGGGTCGAAAACGTGGTACGAATATCAATTGTAACGAGCTTATATATCGGCCATTGGAAAGTGTTCGAAAATATAAGCTTGCGGACAGACAGACAGACAGACAGACAAGATTGCAATTACCGCAGCTGAGACTTAGTTTTACAAACTGAGAATTATGCCGGATTTCGAGGTGGAAATACCAGGATACACACCACCAAATCCAGTACCTGGTATTTGTTACAGGTGTGTGGGTACTGCTGTGCTGTCTGTGTTTTTTATATATCAAGAGCAGGAGAGGCCAAGAATATTTACGGTTATGAGATTCAACAACGACGGCGTATAGATATTAATAGTAGGTATAGTAGATGTTCGTTCGTGTTGGTTCAGCACAAAACAGAATAATTCAATAATCCATATTTGCCCAGCATGATGCATCGCAGATATGACCACGGCAGGTATTACTGAGGTCGCGCCTCATCACCACCAAGTACTAGTAAGCCTTATTGAAGGAGTCGTGTGGCGTGGGTGGATGACGAGCCTGCTTTGCTTTTGTTTCGTAATATTGTCTGAAGCCGAGAGACCGGGCATAGTTGACGAATTTAGGACGGAGGCGGCAGACAGGGTAACAAGGTACCAGGCGGACTAGCAGGGAGAGAACCTGGCTACGCTACTCGTACCACAAACTGCAGCCCCTACCTGGAGGATGCTTTGTGCTTTGATTTGCCTGTTATCTTCCCTTGGTTCTTAGTCTTACTCTGCTTACGACGAGTAATGGTGTTTTTCGGTTTCCTTTTTTTCCAGCTCGTTATTTCCAAGTGTCTGCCACATGCCCTGTTGTTGTTGTTTTCTTCACATTAAACCGTTCTTTCTACCCGTCGACATCCAGCACAACTAGTGTCCATGTTCTTTGGAGAGGAAAGTTGGAATGATACTACTGTGCTTTTATTCCGGAATGATATTACTGTGCTTTTGTTCAAACAATTCGATTGCGTTTTTTTTTAGGAACATACCTGCCTCTCGACCAATCAACAGTTACACAGTAACACAGACATGCAGACAACACAATGTAAATGGATGGATAACTCGTGCGGCGGGATAGCCTCGTCGTTTTGGCGAATCCTGAACTTCGTGTGCATGATCTCACTGGGATCCGCGTGCAGTGCAACTGCACGCTGCGGGCTATCCAGAACTCAAACCCAATTGCCACACGTATCCCCCAATGCATTGTCCCGCCATATCTCCGTACCAAACCCAGATCTCCGTAATAAATATCCTAATAACTATTACTACCGTAACAAGGAGAGTGATGTCATGAGTACATCTTTCACCCCCCCTGCTCGTGCCATCACTTCCCTCTATCTCAATGCAATAACATGAAAAAGCCCATAATATCCTCCGTACTATACTCCAGATAAAATCATGCCTTCTCAAAGCTATAGTCAACAGGCAAGACACACCACAAAGTACAATAGTCCGTAGACTAGATAATTGTAAACTCAAACTATAGTCCCAGCTAGATCCCCGATCACTTTTTAATACGATTTCAAACATCTCAAAGCAACCTGTCTCGATCACATCGGTCATCCTCAAATCGCAAACAACTCAATTAAAATCCAATATAATGTCGCCAAATAACGGGTGATCAATCCATCATCGTTTCCATCAGTCTCACTTTCAAACACAAATCGTTCAATCATCAAACACACCCACAAAGTAACGCCAAGTTATCACACAGAGAACGTGTCCTGTCCAACACTTCCCTGAATGTATTTCCTTCTTTATGCTCTCTTAATTCCTCCCCATAAAATCCACTATCGAGCACATACTACTGCAGTACCTCGACACAAGTTTTCCGCCTCACGAATCCAAGTCAAATATCAAATATATAATTCCTCCCCATAAAATCCTCTACTACCGCTGTTGAGTTCTCAACATGTATACCTTTCTCACCAACTTCAAATATCAAATGCTACAGCCGTTTGTAATAGCTTGGCGTCCTAAGTCGACACAAAAATGCCTTCTCAAGAATAACACCAAGTAAAAGTAAAACACAATAAATCCCCAAGCCTCTAAAAACCTAACACGTTAGATACAGTGGCAAATGCCGCACCCGCAATAATCAAATCATCACACAGTTAAGTCGGAATCCTAAACAATATGACACTACTTGCAATTAGATACCACAATTTCAAGACTCTTTATGATCCAAAATATCACCACAAAAACACGTTCAATCAGTCTTCAACACATACAGTCCAAAACAAAAACAACACATAAAACACTATCCCTCGCTCCAAATATTGATGATAATGCCCCTGTGGAATTCAAACGCCTCCCTGGCTAGTGCCTTTGTGAGAAAATCGACATGCTGACACGCCGACGGCACATGAATCACCTTAATCTCGTCGCTCTCCATGAACTCCATAAGAAAGTGGTGGCGCACATCAATATGCTTCGAGTTCAAGTTGGGGATAGGGTTGCTAGAAAGAGAAATAATCCCCTCATTATCCTCAAAAACCGAAATTAACGGCATGCCGGCATTCGGCAGAAAGAAACGCCAAATCTGCCTGAAGAACAACGCTTTCTTCACTACATCGCCCAAAGCGACATATTCTGCCTCTGTGGTTGAGGTCGTCACACACTTTTGAGTCCTGGACAACCAAGCAACAGGTCCACCGCAACACATCACAACACCTCCGCTCAGACTGCGGCGATCCGCGGCCTTACTCGCATAGTCAGCACCCGCAAACGACTGCATACTCAACCCCATTGCGCTCCCCTTCTCAAACGAAATCCCCAATGAACTCGTTCTCCTTACATAGCCCAAAATATCTCGCGCTGCTTCCCAATGCCTAAGCTTCGGGTGGGCACACTACCTCGCTATCGCACGCACTACATTTGCAATGTCTGGCCTCGTCATCGTCGCCAGCCACATCAGCGATCCAATCAGTTCACGAAAGCGCTCACACACATCCTCCTCATCAACATCAAACTCTCCAAGTCTCACTCCAACTCCAATACCGAGCGGCACACTCTTTCCCGCTCAACATTATACTCCTCCGCTAGCTCCAACGCGTAATTCTTCTGCGAAATAGTCAAACGTGCCGACCGACCCCCAATCTCTCTCATAAAAACAACCCGAATACCAGCTGAGCGGGCCCAAGTCTTTAACAGGCACCATCTCCCTCAGATCCCTACAAAACTGTTCATATCTCTCCTTCTTCCCGACAGAAAAGACGTCGTCTACGTGCACTACCAATGTCAGAACGACAATACCATCCTCAATTAGTCGAAAACCACAAGCATCAGCCAAACACTGCTCACATCCTAAAAGTAACAAATACCTCTTCAAGTGCGCATGCCACTGCCGAGAAGCTTGCTTCAAGCCGTAAAAACTATTAGCCAGCTGCACCACCAAGCCAGACATCAAACCGCATCCTTTCGGCAGTCGCATGTAAACATCAATACCGTCTTCCAACCTTGAGTTCACAAAACTCGCTCTATGTCCAACTTGTATATTTCAATTTCCTGCTCGCAAACGAAAGCGGCCAACAAACGCACACACGACACCGCAACAGTGTGAGCGAAAACCGCTCCAAAGTCTATATACTGAGTCTGCTGATCACCCCTAGCTACCAACCTTGCCTTGACTTTCGTCGGCCAACCGTACTGATCACACTTCCAGTCAGACACCCACTGAGCATCAATCCATTTCTCGATGCATTACTAGTTGGCTACGGAAAAGGTTCCGGCGCTAAGCAGTCCATGAAACTCACGGCACATGGCGTCCTCGAGGAGGTGGCGGTACTGGTAGCGCGAGGAGGTCGCCTCGGCGAAGGTCTTCGGCACGCGCAAGTTGCTGCCGTGGCACAGCGGCAGTTCCGGACGGTCGTGAGGGGGGCGCTGCTCCATGATGGCGATATCGATGTCCTCTCGACGCGCAAAGTGGGTCACAAGGGCGACCGGTACGCTCCCCCCACCCTGCTGCTCCCCCTGACCCGGCATCTCTGCTGCGGGCTCCGCGCGAAGTGTGTTGATCAGGTCCTGCGTGGCAAGAGCCTACAGCAGAACATCCCTTTTCCGAGAGGGACAGAAGACCGTGGTTGTGGCTAGTGGCATCACCGTCGCCTCGTGTCCCCCCTGATCTGGTACGACTGGCGATGCGGACGTCGGCCATACCTCCCGTGCGACCCGACCGAAGTTCAGTGATCGCCCTACGGGAAAGAGGCAGCATCCCCGACGCTGGACGCGGTAGTGGTGTCTCCTCCGGTGGCGGCCCACCCGCAGACGGCCCGGCGGCGCCAGCCAACGGCGCGAGCGGTTGCGGAGGCGCGGGCGACGGCGATGTGAGCAGCGACGTTGCAAGTGGCAGCCCCGTCCCAGACAACCGAGACTGTGGGGGCGGGGAGAAGCGGCGGCGGCGCAGGGGTAGATGGCGTCGATGATGGTGGCAGGGGCTGCTGCGTGGCGAGGATCCGAACTTCTCACCCCTTTCCGGCAGACACGGCAGGCCCAGAAAATCGAAAAGGGTGGCGGCGCGCCCGTTACCGGAACCGAGGCTGAACAGTCGGCGGCGGCGGCGGCGGCGGTGCAGTGGCCAGCGGCGTTGGCGGCGAAGCGGCAGACTTCGAAATCCACACGATGTCCCTGGTGTGGCACACCTGGCCGGTGGAGGCCTTGAGCACCCGCACCGTGGACGGCAGTGTTGGTAGCCGTGGCCGAGCAAGTAGCACTGGGCGGACTGGTCGTCCAACTTGGTCTTTCGCATAACTCGTATCATCCCCGGCTTGAAAAACGGGAGTACGACGGCGTCGGGCTTGATGCCCGTAAAGGTCTCGTACGGGGTGATGTTGCCGGGATTGGCCTTGGTGCCGCAGCGGTTGAGGCACCCCGCGATGCACCGCATCAACTCCATCCACAAGCCGTTCCCGCGAGGGTCAAGATCAGGGATAACGGAAATATCGGGGATGTCGAACTCCTCCGCCGCCCTGCGACGGCACACGGTACCGCCCTTCATCAAGCGCCAGATAGCGCTCTCGACGGGCGCGTTCTGCTGCGGCGTGTCGGGGGCGGCGAACTCGAGACGAATGCCAGCGTCGGCGCAGAAGGCACAAGCTTCCGCGTTGGTCCACTCGGTGCCCATGTCGACGCGAAAGCACTCGATGTTGGCACGGCGGTACTTGGAGAGGTCGGTGATGGCCACCTTTACTCCAGCAAGGGTATCGGACTTGCGCCGAAGCCCGTGGACCAGGACGAACCGCAAATAGCTGTCCAAGACCATCAGCAAGTACATGCTGCCACCGATGGACACGGTGACCTTGCCGCAGAGATCCAGGTGAAATGTGACCCCCGGCTCTCGCGCCCTTCCACCAGTCCGCGGTACACCAGCCTTTCGCCCCTTGATCAGCACGCACGGTGCCGCCGTACTCGTACTGATGCTGCTGGTAGTAGGTGTTTCCATACTCGTTGTACAGGAACGGGAGGGAAACTTCTTGCGCGATGCATGCGCGAGCGGCCTGCGTGCATGGCTATTTTTTACTAGGGTTGTGACCACCATAAGCCGACCACGTCCCCCCAGCCCCGCCGCGCGCCCATCTTCCCTTGCCCCGGTCTCCACGGTTTCCGCGAAATGCACGTCCACCGGGGCCTTCACGACCACCGGGACCACCACGGCCGCCGCCGCGGCCGGAATGGCCACGACCTCGACCCTGCTGGGATGCATGCGCGTAGCTCCAAGCAGCTGCTCCTCCAGCGTTTGACGGTCGCTGTCCTCCGCGCGACAGGCCGACGTCGAGCCCAAGGTTGTGGTGACGTTGTCGGTAGGCCTCATGGTGCTGGCGCTCGAACTCGCTGTTGTCCCACTCTCGCTGGCGCTGCTGCTCGTGGCACTCACTGTCGTCGTGGTTGCACTGTCCGTGTTGACGGCACCATTTGCCTCCTCCACCAGTATCCGCGCGATGGCGCTGCCGCGATCTCGATCCTCCGCCGCCCCTGGCACCGTGCCCTCGCCCAGGTCCGGCAGCCATGAATGCCACGCCCCCGAACTCGATCTCCTTCTCCCTTCTCTTCATCTCCCGGCGATCGTCAGCGGACTGCACCACCTCGCGTATTTGTGCAAACGATAAGGAAGGAGTGGCAAGCAAAATGCTGGTCTCAACCTCATAGAGAGAGGAGAGACCAGCAGCAATATGATGATTAGCTTCA
Organism: Macrocystis pyrifera; assembly: GCA_031763025.1. Lineage (NCBI taxonomy): Eukaryota > Phaeophyceae > Laminariales > Laminariaceae > Macrocystis > Macrocystis pyrifera. Next base: position 4,050,719 of record JASSKH010000006.1, read on the forward strand.
ACATCGTCGAGGGGGGTCTCGTACGATTCCATTTTTGGTCGAATTACAGACGCCCTTGCGAGGTACTCTCTGGGCATTTCATCCTCTGCCTGCTTTACGTTACTCCACTCTCTACGGAGTTTTACTTTCTCTAACCCTGCACGCGTTTCGTACTACATCCTAAAACAAGCCCACCCTTCCTGAGAGCTACCAGCAGACAAAATCATCCTCAATATTGGGACGTACGTAATCTTCTGCATGAGCATGCCCCGCAGTTCGTATGACTTTCTCACTATCTCCTCCGAATGTTCGGTTACCAATGCAGCCCTGTCAGCATGTTCAAGTCCCACCTTCACTGCGTTTTCCTGCTCCAACACAGACAAAGTCCCGTTTTGGCCACACACAGCAATCCTCATGCTCAAAAATCCCTGTACTTCTGTCTGTTCGTCATCCCCTGTCCCTATCTTTCCGTCCCATGGCTTCATGGAATCATATGCTAACGTGCCTGCGTTAGTCCCGAGTGTCATTGCTTGGGCCAGCTGGTGTGCCAGATCTTGTCCACCGGATGTCATCCGGGATTCAACTCGTGCATGTGCTGCCGATGACTCTGCTCGCGTGTCCGCCCCGTGTGGTAAGCCTGGCGCAGGAATGTCGGACCGCGCTGATGCGGCTGCCTCCTGCTGCTCTTGTTCTTTTTGTTGCTTCACATGGAGAAGCTCCGCCTCCGGTGCTTCGCTGGCGTAGTGCGCCTCCCTGATCTTCTGCTGGGCCGAGGAGGGAATGGCGTCCCATCCCTCATACTCGGCGGAGAAGTCGAATGAGACATGTATGTATCCTGCCAACCACCGGTTGTGGTTTCTCACAACACTCACCCACGATCACGAGACACTAGTGCAATAGGTAAATCATGAATGGTGCTGTCGGCCCAGTTGACGGGGCTCTCGGAATAAAGGCAGGCGGCCAAAACCGGCCGGTTCGTTCATGTATATTTTTGTGCACGTTGAAGGGAAGATGGAGTGGGCACGGCGCGTGCACATACCAACACGAACAGGGGCCCACTTTTGTCAGGGGTATACAGAACTCAAACCCAATTCCAACACGTATCTCCCAATGCATTGCCCCGCCATATCTCCGTACCAAACCCAGATCTCCGTATGAAATCTCCGAATAACTATTACTGCCGTCACGAGGAGAATGATGTCATGAGTACATGTTTCAGCCCGAAACCAGGCGGGCAGCTCAAGACTTGGCCTAGGGCCATTGCTGAAGACCTTAGAGCGTTTAAAACCTGTTCGTAGAGTCCAAGCCTCGATGCCCTGACCACCACGTGGTCTTATGAGTTTCTTTATAGTCGTTGTACAATAGGACAGAGGAGGGGAGAGAGAGCGGAGCCTAGCTCGTAGCTCGGAGCAGAGAACGGAGCATAGAACGGTGTGCTCAAACTCTCCTCATGAACTCACTGCATAATTCATCACAACGCCTGCGAAGATATACGTAACCCTCTACAACTTGTAACCGTGGCTGCTGGAACGATCCAAACGAGCACCCTCCCTGGCTCTTCACAGCAGTGACAAGACCGAAAAGACATTCAAGACTTGTTAGGACCTAAGAACAACCAACGACAGTCCAGCAGGAGGAAACCCGGCCACCGGGTCGAAACCCCCTGTATAACACATATACTCCAAACCATTGCAACTGAAACAAAGGCCGCATTCCAAACGATGACCATGGCCAGAAAATAAAATGCCAAGCGGTGCCCTACTTCCCCATGCCCCTCAAAGTAGCGCAGGGTTGGCGACCTGACAAATCATTCCTCGCATCACTCAAACATGGCACTCATCGAATAATGCTCATACCCCCTTACTCACCCTCCAAAGGCGGATTCAACAAGAACCTACGGTGAGACTTAAAAGGGGTCGCAGCAAGGGATTTCGTCAAAATTTCTGCCTGCTGCTCTTCCGAAGCTACGAACTGAATGTCGATCTTCTTAGCACGAAGTAGCTCTCTGACAAAATGAAAACGCACGTCGATATGCTTACTCCGAGCAGACCTAATAGGGTTCTCAGCCAACGCTATGGCCCCCTGGCTATCCTCGAAAACCCGGACACATGATCCGCTCAGCTCTGGACAAATAAACGACAACCCTGCGCCCGCAAACAAACTTCCTTCACCCCTTCACCCAGGGCGACATGCTCTGCTTCTGCTGCCGACAACGTAACACACCTCTGGGCGTTACTTGCCCAACTAACGGCCGCACCCCCTAGGGCAATTACCGTCCCCGATACCGAGCGCCTATCGTTCGGCTTATCCGCAAAATCAGCATCACTATACGCAGTCAAATCCAATCCCGAGCCCCGCACAAAAGTCCATCTCATAAAACTGGCCCTTTGGAGGTAAGCCATAATCTTCAAAACTGTCTTCCAGTGCCCTCCGTTGGGTTGTGGGAGTGGCGCGCCACAGCACGCACAGCGTTCGAGCTGTTCGGCCTCGTCATGGTCGACAGCCACATCAAACTGCCCACAGCCTCCCTGTACGGCCAGTCTCCTCCAAGTTCACCCTCTTCTCTTGGACCTAGTTCCACACCGGGGGTCGCGGGGATGTCAGAGGATGAGTTAACACCAAAACGATTCAGCATGCTCTCAATGAACGCCTCCTGCGTAATATCCAATGTCCCCAGTTCCCAGTCGCATTTGAAAGCACAACCAGTGTACCAAGTCAGTTCGCCGAGCTTATTCGTGGGAAATTTTATCGCTAGCTTGGCATGGAAATCTCTGCATGTCTCATCCGATCCTGCGATCACGATGTCATCTACATGAACAACCATGATCAGTTCTACCTTGCCGTCCACAACCATGCGAAACACACACGGGTCAGACCTACACTGCTACGGGCTGTGGGGGCGGTTCTACGACTTCCGGGAAACCACTCGACATGCACACGCTCAACTCCCCTTTGTTCTCCACAGCAGGTCCTCCGGCCATTAAAACCACTGTGTCCTCCATCGTCCAGGACGTACGATTCAGCATACTCCCAGGCTTGGTCCACGACTTGTACGCTGCCGCAAGCAGCGCGTCTGCGGCTGCCTCATCTATCGCTTCCTGATGCACGGTAGGTTCACCCTCCAGGCGTTGGCTCTGACCCCCGGCCCGGCCCCGTACTGTCGGGGGTAACCGGCCCCAGCTGCTGAGCTCGTATGCTGTCCTCCCCGACAGGACTGCGGGGGGATCCTCACCGTTCCCTTGGACGGTGTCGGAGGCTAATGCTGCGTCCGGGTCGCTTCCGGTCCTCTCTGCCGGGACCGAGGAGGCATCCACGGCGCCCCCTTGAGACGAATCCATCGTCTCGGCTGTTTCGGCCCTCCCTGCCGGGACCGAGGAAGCGTCCACGGCGCCTCCTTGAGACGAATCCATCGTCTCGGCTGTTTCGGCTCTCCCTGCCGGGATCGAGGAGGCGTCCACGGCGCCCCCTTGAGACAAATCCATCGTCTCGACTGTTTCAGCTCTCCCTGCCGGAACCGAGGAGGCGTCCACGGCGCCCCCTTGAGACGAACCCATCGTCTCGGGTGTTTCGCCGGCGGCCTCGCCGGCGGCAGGTGCTTTCTGTTCGCGCTCCAGCATAAACGCGTCCAGGTCAAAACCCCACGTCACGTCGAGGTCGTTCAAGTGAGCCAGACCGTGGTCCAGCTCATCCACCACCCCCCCACCACCTCGATCCGACGTGCTCACGTCGTCTGCCTCTGACCCCCCCTTTTCCGTAGACAGGGAGTCATTCGCCTCGGCGAGTACAGGTGGTGTAGGCGACATGCGTTGCCAGATGACATTGTACGATATTAGCACAGTGCGTTTCTTTGTCAGCACTCGTACTGAGTCTCGGGGGTAGTTTGGTGCAGGGCCAAGGTAAAAGCACTCTTGTGCTTTCGCCTGCGACTTGTTTTCCCTATTCACCTTGCAGTAGCCAGGCTTGAGAAAGGGCAGTTCTACTACCGGGAGGGGGCTACCATTCCACATCTCATGCGGCGACTTGTTCTGCTGGTTAGCTGTTGTTGCTGTGCGGTTCAAGGCGTCACACGCCCAGTAGGACGCTTCCGCCCACAACGACGTCGTGGCCGGGTGTTTCGCGCCAGGAAAAAGCTCTTGAGCCTGGATTCGGCCCGCCATTGCGGCCGTCTCTATCAAACCTAGCGCGCGCTCTGCTACTCCATTGAATTGGGGACTGTCGGCCGTCGTGAATTCCTGCTTGATCCCTCGTGATCTACACAGGTCGCCAAACGCTTCCCCGCGGAATTCACCACCGCCATCAGATCGGAAGATTACCACCGTAGAAGGGACACCGTCTGCACGAGAATCCGCGGAGAACTGCTGGAATATTTCGCGGCGTCCGATTTGTGGCGCATAAAGTACACCCACGTATAACGTGAAAAATCGTAGCGCACGATGAGAGTATACCGCTTCCGCCCGAGAGACTCTACCACCTTTGGTTCACTCAAATCCACAAAAATCCTCCCGAGCTTGTTATCTGCTCGTGTGTGTGTGGACTGCTTGATATCTTTGCGGAGACCCTTTGCCATGGAACACACTTTGCACTCCAGCAGCTTTCCCTCGAGGACAATCCCTTGCTGCTCCGCGGTCTTGCGAAGTAGTACCTCGTGGGAGTGTCCAGCAGCGCAGTCGAAATCGTAGATGTTTATCGCAGACTTGTTGGGCAGTTGCCCCGGGGCGAGTACAGAACAGAAATTTTCCCCACGACTGCGGTCGATCCGGTAGCCGTACAGGCTGTAGAGGGTCCCACTAAACGGAAACACGATCGAACGCTCTGACTTGAGCCTGACTACAACCCCCGTGGGGCGCCCTTCGAAAGTATGGCCGTTTTTGACCAGAGTGGGCAGGGAAAATAAGTGGTAGCGGAGATCCGGCACGTGCGCAACGTTCGTAAGCAGCACTTGCACGGGACCGTTTCCGGACCGAACGACAAAGCTCACGTCACCGTAACCTTCGATCGCTCGAGAGGATCCGTCAGCGATTCGGAGAGTCAAGTTGCATTCTCTATATTTGATCATGCTGTCTGCTGAGGGCGTCATGTGAGTAGACGCACCACTATCGCACATCCAGGCCTCGTCTCCTACCTGGCAAGCAGACTCCCCTTCCCCCGAACCACCGCTGCACTTGCCTGTCTCTTCGGCCTTGAAAGATGAAGCTCGGACCGTACCTTTTTCTTGGTCGTCGTCCCTTGCCCCAGCCTCGCTCGTCACCGCCATGACGGCTTCATACTTCGATGAGAGGCAGACATCAGCAGCGTGCCCCCGCCCATTGCATCGACTGCATCGATCCGTGGACGTGGGACAGGCATCGGCAGAGTGCAAGCGTCCCTGGCATCGACTGCATAGCTTCGCCGTGCACTCGCTCTTCCAATGGCCCTTCTTGCCACACCTATGACCCTTGCCCACTGGAGTACTTCCGCTGGCGGCTTTGGCGCAGCTGCCATTGCCACCAGCAGCCGCGGCCGAGCCACCACCGTCCTCGTTGGTGCCTCTACCGCCTCGTCCGTGACCCCGTCGTCCACCATTTTTTCTGCCATTTACTCCGCCGTTCCCGCGACCACCGCTATCGCCGCCGCCGCCGGCGTACATCGCATGGCCTGCGTGGCCAGCGTTGGACCCCTTCTTCCTGTTTCCAGAAAGTCGGTGATGAGCCATCCCACGGTAGGGGTGCGCCAGAACTTCCTGAGCCCCTCACATTAGGAGCTCATTATCTCACCCGATACAATACTTGGAAGAAATTTGTTCGCGCCACCCGACCGGCACTTGCATGCGATTATCCTAAAACGAATGTAGGAGTAAATGTTTTATCTGAACTGCTGGTTCCTCACTTAGGGAACTCAATCAGTCAGAAACCTTTGGCCCGAACAGTGCAACCCCTACCGTGGGGCGACTCTGATGCCGTTCTCGAACAGCCTCGATGATGTCATCACGGCCGATGCTGTCACGTGATGCCAGGTTCCGAGCCTCCACTTCGTATTCGGCGCCAGGGTATGCACCCCATCCACCTGTCCTCCCATCCTGGTCTGGCTGACCCCTCGGTGGGCCAACCTCGACAGGCAACGCAGTTCCTCCGCGTTCGGTTGTTCCCAAATCTGGCGAGGCGCCCTCACGCAAATTCCTCTTTTGTTCTTCTGCAATGTCCCTTGCCATGCCTACAGCAGCAGCAGGGGTCTCTTTCACATCATTGGGTACTGCCCCTTGTGGGCCTTCCCCTACAGCAGCGCTACCCTGAGCGCTGCCGGACTCCGATCGACCAATGCCTGCTTCAACAGCAGCAGTAGTCTCTCGTACTTCAGCAGTGGGTACTGCCCTTCTTAGGTTTTCCCCTACAGCAGTGGTTCCTACCTCTGCTGGACTCTCTCCTACAGAAATGCTGTCTTCAGCGCTGCCTGGCTCCGATCGACCGTTGTTCCTCATGAACTCGGCCATCATGCCCCTCATGGCATACATCATCGATGCCTGCCTCTGCTCCAACGCCAGCTTGATCTCGCGTCGCAGCATTTCAACGTCACTCGGAGAATCGTGCTCTTCTTGAGCCGATCCCTTCGAGGGCATCGTGGGCTTCTTGTACCAGACCTCAAACGTTCAAGTCACTAGTGTGTTCGTAGAGTCCAAGCCTAGATGCCCTGACCACCACGTGGTCTGATGAGTTTCTTTATCGCCGTTGTAAGAGAGGACAGAGGAGGGGAGAGAGAGCGGAGCCTAGCTCGTAGCTCGGAGCCGAGAACGGAGCAGAGAACGGAGTGCTCTAACTCTCCTAATGAACTCACAACATAATTCATAAGAACGACAGCGAAGATATACACAACCCTCTACAACTTGTAACCGTCGCTGCTGGAACAAGCCAAACGAACAAAGCCACCGAGGGATCAACGGAAGACTCCCCCTTAGTATTTGGAGTTGGGACCGCACTGTGGCCCACTGCAGCAAAACAGACGGGAAAGTGGTACCGGGGAATCCTCGAAGCAGCAGCTGAACGGTTCATGGGCAGGTGGCACGAGGCTGAGGCAAAGCTGAGTAGACAGCGCCACGCATCCGCTGCGGGTAGTGTTAAAGGGAACGGGGGGAGGGGTAACGGCAGGAGGGATAGAGCGAACACCGTACAAGAGTATGAGGGCACGGGGGGGAACGGGAGGAGTAGAAGGGAAACCGCGGTAGAAGAGAGTATAGCAAAGAGACGGCAGACAGGGTAGCAAGGTACCAGGCCGACTAATTGGTTGAGATTTTCTTTGCTACTCGTACCGCCAACTGCTGCGGCCGTTCGGTATGTATTGGCTTGGTGCTTTGATATTTTTTCCATGACTCAACTTTTTCCTTCATTTTCCCCTTCTTATCCTTATGAAAGAAGTACTACATAGTGGGTGGGTGACGAGCGTATTTTGGCCCACTAATTCTTTCTTTTTTTACTTAGTTAAGTGTTCCCCGGGATGAATGTTTCCCTTTTTGCTTCCCGTTTCTTCCCCACACGTCCATTTTGGCTCATGCTCGGGGTATGTGTCTGAGCTTTGGCTTCCCATTATTTTTATTTACTTGGGATTCTTCTCCTTTTCTTTTTCGGTTTGGTGTCTTCGTTGCTTCTCTTTCCTTATGGTGTGTTTTGGTTGCTGGCGTATGTATGTATGTTGTGTCGGCCGCACCTAGTGCGAAGGCATGGTATTGCGTAGGCTACTAATGCATTACGGTGTGTGTTATCTCTGTGTCGTAGTCTGTGACCACAGAGCTCGTATCTTTCTAGGGTGAAGAATCAGCACGGACACTGGGCTTGCTGGATGTCGACGAGTAGAAGAACGATTTGATGTGAAGAACACACACACATGATAACTCAAGCACATGTACACCTTAGACAAAAAAAAAGAAGTGAGGTCCGCGCACGTACGTATCAGAGAAGTGCGGTACGCTGTACAAGTCGACACAGAAACCGAGAAGAACACACACTACCCAGGAAGAAATGGACTGCGAATTCTTCGTGTACCGGGCCAGCTTTTAATAAATTTAATTGCGGGGGCGCCGCCGAAAAGTCTTGGAAACCCTGTGCTGTATGTAACTGAGACAGAACGCAGCAAACGAGAAAAGACAGGTGGGCTCTGCGGTGCGAGGATACATCTGCTCTGCGCTTCGATATCACGTTCGTTGCGGACTGCGACTGTAGAGTGTTCTCACTGTTGCCACTAGCCGTCGCTGTCTGTGCAGTTAGCGCTCTGCTGCTCAAGTGGGCTATATTGGCGATATTTCTACTGTTGGTATTTGGAAGAGCGATATATCTCTGAACGTCCCAGAGCGCACCTACATCAGTGCAGAAGTACTACTCTGTAGTACTCGGCAGCGAGTTTCATCGCGAGAGCAGGTAGTACGACGGCAATAAGTCGTAAGGAGATTGCGCTCTGGCGCACTCGTCAAAATGCGAAGGATACTATATTTTTCCATCGGGAAGGAGCCTACTGGCTGTATGTACGTACATCGCATACAGCAGTAGTAGTAGTGTACATGTACCTGGTACAATAATACGTAGGCGCGGCTACTCTCTACCTTATCTGGAGCTAACATAGCACCGTGCAGGTTCATAAATAAATGCAGAAGTGCAGATTGAGAGGACAGACACAGTGGTCATACGAGCATATAGTCTGGCACCGCTAGCCTTGGTTTTCGTTGTAACGCGTATACTTGAAGTTCACAGTAGGAGAATGCATAACTTAGCTACCTGATATTATTTTGTTAATGGTATATCACACCAATCATGACACACGAGCCTTGTGCCACTGTAAATATTGCCGGTGGTGAATGCAACGCACATATATGCATATTCAAGCTTTATACCGGTTCTATGACAGCCTGGATGATCTGACTCTCTAGGTTCCCTATTTGCCACCAAAAGGCAAACTCCTTCCTGGTCTGCTTTACAGCCTTAAGCATGTATCAACCACAACGACGCGGCACCGATGCCGAAGAGATGGACTGCGATTTTGCAAAAGGGTTCTGCAGTAGACCTACTGTTGATTATCAGTAGGGCGCGAATAGAATCAGCATTACATTGCCTCTTTGGTAACGACGCCCCGCCAACAATTCCTCCTCTCACACAAATACTGCCAACATCATCGCATTCCCCGCCCGGCACATCACCCCCCTCCCCCCCTAACATCAACATCCCATATCATGCTCGTTAGCCTCCTCCGCCTGTGCGCTGTGTCCAGCGCGAATAAAGACACACAACAATGGACTAGCTTGAGCAGCTTCTGAAGCGGAGGCACTCGGCAATATGGGGCCCTCACTGAAAGCCAACCCGAAACTAGCCGGTCAGCCCTCATCATTCGCTTGGCTAGCTTCTTGCAACGTCGGTTCGGCGTGCTCAGCCGTCTCGGCTGGGCAAGTGATCAACTTTGGACTTCTCCGTTGGCTGAGCGGTTGTGAAGTGACGGATTCCTGTCTGACCGCCTGCAAACGGCGCGAACTAATCGCAGTGAGGACGCAAGGGGTGATGATACCAGGCTTCAGTACTCGCTCAAAACTCAACACGATCGCCGCAAAAGAAAATGTCACAGAGGTAGAGTACGTGCAGGCACGCAGTTTATAGAGAGTCGCACAACTGGTGCAGACGTACCGTCAACCATCCATACCCAGTTATTTTATGGTGTTCCGTGCCTGTCGTACAGACACGAACGAACGCAGCACATCATCGAGAAGTTGGTGCTCGACCGTCCACAGTTCCTATATTCGGCGCTCCGGCCTCTTCATAATCTACTGCGTCAGTGTGCTCGTCTCTGCCACCTCAAACTTACGATGGCGTCCACGTTTTACAGTATCCAACTTCATACTAGTCTAGATGACATTCCGCGCGATAACTAGCCATGCCAAAAACACGGTGCATATCTGGGTTAACCTCGAAACCCGCCGTGTAAATGTAGGGTGGAACCACCCGGGGTGTAGCTTCCTGCACATGGTCTATTGGTCATTGTGCGTAGAACCCTATTAAGAGCAACTTCGGGCCTATGTCCCTGCGCTTTCCCAGAAAAATAATGGAAAATCAAGATCGACCACGACCCTTGCGAGGACTCGCTCGAACCAGAGCTTCTTACCTGCTAGGGGTGCATAGTGAACGTCTGCAAATGAAGTACGAGTGAAAGCGACCTATACGACGATGGTACTGCGTACTTGGGTGTATTTCAACGCTCACCTGTGTCTAGCATCCCCCCCCTTTCGACAATAGCAGTACGGGTTACAAGACGTTATGACGAAATACCCAATAAACCGTACACAAAACATTTTGAAGATCGTAAATGCGCGGAGGGGAGTTTAAGGCGTATAATTCATTGGTGATCTAGAGGAAACAAAACCGATATATCCAAGTCATGTTTCCATATTGACGTATGATTTCATTAAGTGATGGCTGCGTACTACGGTCGTGAGAGATAACTGATAATAGCCGCCTTGGTCGAGCCTTGTGTGATGCCGCACGCACACATTTCCGCTAACTGCGAGGTAATCGAGCCATCACGTCTACGATATTTCCTCGTGCTGGCTATCGATAGCTCAATAGCCCCCCTCCACTGGCAAGAGTCTCAGGAAGTGGCTACACCGGAAGTGGCTACACCGGAAATTTAATTCACTCATTAAAGCTGTCATCCATATGCAAGTCCACGTCACAAACGGTTTTTAGTAGGATGTAGCTCACCCTTCATGCTTCGACTCACCGGACACCTCACGGAGCTTCGCGCTTGGTGCAAGCAATCTCTGCCTGGTCGGTAAAAACCCGACATGCTCTGTCCCGATGCGAGGGTCTATGGTAATATGACTACGGCCATGCATGAGATCGAGTACATCTGTCCTATCCAGTACACCTCCCCCCACTGGCAAGATCGCGTGCAGCCTCAAGTTGATAGGACACCATTCAAGGTCGGACACAGCTGGCCAGGGCCTTCCGCATCCGGCTTGACCTCGTCCTTGGCTCCAACTGAGTCATATCGCTTCGGGCGCTGGAAATAGAGACGGTAGGCAAAGGTAACGGGGTAGGCGATAAGCAGCAAGGCGATTTTGTCGACAACCGGCCAGAGTGTAGATGGACGCCAAACGTCTGTATCCCCATATACAGGCGAATGATAGAAGTATGGGCTTGGTCTCAAGTAAAAAGCGCGCCTGAGGCACGACCTGATTGCACTCGCACACGGTGTGCACTCCATGGAAATCCTGTCGCCTCTATTTCTAGAAGGCTCTTTCATCTTGTGAAACTCATCCTCGGTACGATGTGCCACACGCTGGAGAGAACGCTCTTGCCTGCAGACATGCTAGTACAACCCAACGGATTGCCGTGCTTGCGAAGACAGCACGCTTGCACTACTTCTCGTTGTCCATCGTCCCAACGGATGCCTACTCTTTGGCTCACTTTCTCGCCATACATACCCTCAAAAGCAGAAATTTATGAAGTAGCCAGGGCGGTCTGCTCATCTATGAACTTGTACGCTTGGGACGAGTATGGGCCCAAAGATAGAAGTTGACCTACGTACTAGCTAGACGGCCATCACATGGGCAGGGCGCATGGAATTTTTCATGGACCACTTGACGCATCGCTCTCCCGTCGAAAGTGTGAGATATGACCTTTGCCGATGTTGTCCTCCACGAACTTGACCACCGTGATGCGCACGACAGCCTGCTCTATGTGCGTAGCAATATTTCTGACTACTGCACAGCACCGTGTGGTAGTGGCAAGGAACAACGGCAGCAGATTGCACGAAAGCGGGCGGAGAACTTGTGGGTGTCATTGTGCCAACTTGTAGCTACGGGCGACCAGAAGGGTGAAGGACATACGACGTGGGATAGAGAATTTCAAGAGCTACCCTACTAGCCTAATTTGACACGCATCGCATCTGTTGCGGAGATACACTGCTCGAAATCCAACGAGCCGTCAGCGAACCATCAGTTCACGCCATTTGCCCAACCGTCAATCAACCTCATTCTGACGTGGTGGCATTCTTCCCGATGATCTACGTTTCTCCGTAAGAGTGCGCTATTGTTGAAACCGTAGTTTTTCATAACTGAAAAGCTCCCGGCGGGCACTACGGCGTTGCAGATCCCATCCATCGCTGACCCAGGCAAAGGGCCATTGTTCAGAGCATGACGCACGAGCGGATAGAGTAAAAGGCGTCATGTAAAGATACTGTTGTAACATAGCGTCGTAGGTTAACTCGTATATAGTTTGGGATCAATGAGGCCTCCTGCTGCGATCAGCCGGAGACTCTCACCCGGGGTTACTACCCCCGCGTTGATTCTCTGGCAATTAACGCGGCACGTCGTCGCAGAGAGTAGCTACCCCGGTAAAATACACACTAAAACAACTGATGTCGTTGTCGACGGTACACCTCGCTACCAACGACGGGCGGGCGGGATGGTCTGTTTTCCCTAGCCTCTTTCTACTTTGTCGTGCTGTTGTCGAGCTGCGGTGTCGACCACGGAGTGGGCTTTAACCACTGCCTCCCAGTACAACAAGAGGCTTTTTCCGAAGAGGGGTTCGCCCTGCTGGCGTCTCCTCTCTTCTTCCTTTGAGATTACTGATGTAACATAGCGTCGTAGGTTAATTCGTATATAGTTTGGGATCAATGAGGCCTCTCTGCTGCGGCATGAGATCACCCCCATACTTGTTTCCCTTTTCTTATCTCAGTGTCGCCGCTCGATCATCTCTTATCCTTTCTCGTGCGGGTACCTTTCCTTTATCATCATTCCCAAACTTCTAGCCTAGTTTTTCCCTGGGTTCTGCGACCGCCGGCTGTCCGGTGGGAATTTGACTCGCATCGCATCTGTTGCGGAGATACACTGCTCGAAATCCAACGAGCCGTCAGCGAACCATCAGTTCACGCCATTTGCCCAATCGTCAATCAACCTCATCCTGACGTGGTGGCATTCTTCCCGATGATCTACGTTTCTCCGTAAGAGTGCGCTATTGTTGAAACCGTAGTTTTTCACAACTGAAAAGCTCCCGGCGGGCACTACGGCGTTGCAGATCCCATCCATCGCTGACCCAGGCAAACGGCCATTGTTCAGAGCATGACGCACGAGCGGATAGAGTAAAAGGCGGCGTCATGTAAAGATACTATTGTACTACCTGCTATCTTGGATGACGCCTACAAGCAGGATGTGTACATGGCGACATGATGGCTGTTGTCCGGTAATACGAGCAGTAGAACACCGTTTACAGCAGCAACAGCAGCCCCAGCAGCTATCGAAACTGACACACCTACTACTGTGCAGCAGCAACCCCAGCTCAGCAGCAAAGCCCCAGCCATTGCTGGTGCCTCGAGATAGCGTCGTCGCACTCAACACCGCGCTGTCAAAAACAGTACCGCCTATATATGTACCGGGTGACGTGGAGTGGGAAAGCCGCGGACGGCAGTGGCGGCAGCAGCAGCGACAACAGCAGGGGCCTGAACCAATCGATTATCAATGTACAGCAGCAACCCTACAGGTAGCTGTCGCTGCTACGTACGCTTTGCTGTTTCTGTCACTTTTTCCGCAGCTGTCCTGTAGATGACGTGATTACTAACGGTACTGCAGTCCAACAAAACCTACACTAGTAGGACATCAACAGCCGCAGTCTATGCAGTCAAAGAAAGCGGCCCACTTCCTGCTACCTTCAGCAGCATCCGCAGTTTTTCTGTTGTTGTTGTTGCTGCTGCTGCTGTCTCATCATGGTAGCGGTGTTGTAGCCGCTCCTATCGCCGTGGCAGCAACACGGCTGGTAGATGTACTACGGTTGGTCTTGATGTTATCGTCAAAACGCGTGCTCGCAAGACACTCCCACCGCCTAGGCTTGATCAGAACGCGGTGAAACGAAACGTACGAGACAGCCATACCTAACCCGCCAAGCAATGAAAGCACCCACATAAGCCTCATAGCCGAACTCACATTGTAGCAACATACCGGGCGCCTTGCAGTCGCGTGTGTTATAAGGAAAACGGACTTGGCCGTTCAGGTCGAGGCCAGTGTCTGTGTGTGCTTCCGGCGTCATGGTTGTCAAAGCACGAGGCCTTCCACACCACAACGCTTGGCTCACAGGAGCCCAAGGGTGAGCGTAGAATGGACCCCAACCCAGAGATTCCAGGGGTGTGTGCAGAATGAAATCCAAGGGTGCGAAATGCCGGGTGTGTGCTGTAAGCGCGGGCCTTGCGGCGCGATGCCAAGCAAGTGCGGCGCGATGTTGTGAGCAAACTGGGTCTCCTGATTGGTCAGTGCTAAACAAAAATGGGTTTCCACACATTGGGTGCGTTGTGATGCGAAGCAAATGGAGCGATATGATTGGAGAATGCTATGCAGATCTAGCCCGGTATACGAGAGACTCGCCGCCTGGGGGAGGCGAAAAAAGGGGAAAGGGAAACATTTCCAAGGTTTGCGCAGGCATTCTCGATACGGGTCGCTCAAGTTTTCGAGTTTTGTGCTGTTTCCCGTGCCATGTATGTGCTCTCTGCTGCGACGCCACCACGAGAGCGCTGCAGTTGGAACCTCGCCGTGAAAATAGCCACATTCGAAACATCGTGTGTAGAGCTATATCATAGGAATTTAAATCACCTCAATTCGTTGGAGCATGCGGGACGGTAATTGGTCGGTGTCACGGCGGGACGGGACTGAAATTTGTTGGTGTCACGGCGGGACGAGACGGTAATTTTTCGGTGCCACGGCGGGACGGGACGGTAATTTCCAACGGGAGAGTCTTTATAGGCGGGACGGGACGGTAAGTGACGACGGTCAGGGACTTTGTCGGCGGGACGGGACGGGACGGCGGGACCATTTTGACGGCGGTTTTACCATCCCGTCCCGCCGTTACCGCCGTTACCGTCCCGCCAAAATTACCGTGATAAGCCTTAAAAGTAAGGTTGTTTGTCAGAACTGGGGCCAGAAACAATGGATATTTGAAGATGTTTCATGAGAAATCATGCTGTCCTCAGAATTAGAAATATGGACGAACAGTCCAACTAGTGTCAGTCCCGTCGAGTAAATCGCGGGTTTTAGTCTAAAAAAAAAAGAGCGCTTCAAATAATTCCCATGATAGATGGTCTAACGGTTATAGAACTGCAGATATGCTTATTTCGACGCGTCTTGTCAGGCCTCGAAAGGCGTCCTTTAGACCATGAATTGAGCCGTAGATGAGTGTTTTCGATCTATGGGGTCTAGCTGTAGGTTCGCTGCCTTACCTCACTCGCCTCTCCCGACCCTGCCGTGCTTCAGCGTGTCCCGGCGGGGCGTGCTGTTTTCGCATTTTTCCGCCCGAAGCGCCTCTCTCTGTGGATCAAACCCTGTACCCGATATGGTACCGCTGCAGTGTCACTGCGATGTTCGTGCCCGACAGCTGTGCAAATACCAAGAGTCAGCGACCTTTGCCTTTTTCCGACCCCCAGAGTAGTTGTGTCACCAAGCCCACCTCCAAGTGCCTATGCCCGCAAAATCTGAAACATAAGCGCCACCTACTGCGGGGCTGTACCATGTCTCAATTGGGGTCTCCTTTAGCATCCTGATTGGTATGCCAGCACAGGAATTATTCTTGTCCAAGCAAAACCACGCTCACAGCAGTACTATCAATATAATCACACAATCACGTGCGGACTCAAAAATATATTTCGGCATCGATGACTTTCCATTTTCGCCTGTCGTTCGGTTTGCTGGCTTAATTGCTACCACGGCCAAAAATCCCTCAGCCTCTAACACGAAAAAAGTCGAATCTGGTGTAATACATACCTGGCACGTACTGTTGTTGTACTTGCAGACCGGCATTCACCACCAACACCCACCTCGTTTGATTGTCCGACGCTCACACCAAAGGTACTATGCAGGTGTTTTCTAACTCCAGCAGACTAAAAAACTAATTTGTTTTTGTTTCCCTATGCGTGTGCATACACCAGGGTACTTCGCGGGCTTGCTGACTTCAGCGTTCATGATCGGCCGTCTTGTCTCTTCACACTTCTGGGGGCTTGTCTCAGACCGGTTTGGCTGCCGCTTGGTGATGGTGGTCGGCCTGATGTCGGCCGTGGTGATACCAATAGCTTTTGGCACTTCGACAGCGTTCAGATGGGCATATGTTTTCAGGTATGCTCCCTCATAGGGCTATATACCAACGGGGGGTAGCTTTGCGTCCAACTTTATCTGACTCGCGCAGCGCGGCTTCTCGATCGGGAGATTTGCTCAATAATGTTGCGACCACATTCCCGTTGCAGTAGTAGTGCGAACAAGTTCTTGTGATACTCTATATGCCCTGAGTCTCCATTGCGGGCGTTCGTCGGGTTTGCCGTGTTCCATTGATCCCTCAATCAAGTTCGGGGGAATATTGGAGCCTATCATGTGATGACCCTGGTTTTCCCCCCCCCCCCTCCCCCCCCCCCGCCCTGACTAGGGAAGGTCTGCCTGGTCGGTGGAAACCCGATGTGCTTTATCCCGGCATTGTAGAGATGCAAGAGTTTATGGGCATACGACGACGGCCATGCACGACATGAGTATGCCCCTTACCCCCCCCCCCCCCCCCCCCCCCCCCCCCCCCCCCCCCCCCCCCCCCCCCCCCCCCTCCCCTGACCTCAGAATGGTTCTGAACCGCGTTGCGCCTTCTGGAACCCTGCTGCAGTAAGAGAGGTCACTTTCAAGTCAATTATTATCAGGCGCTCACAGCCACTCGGCTCCAGTAACTACCTTTTGTTTCGCAACCATGATCCCTGATACCACTTTGGTTTGAAATGAAAGCAACGTCCAGACAGGATTATGAAGAACAATCGGTCCTCAAATATACGTTCAGGGTGGTATTCTTCATGACCTACACGATTCGACACAGTTCCCATGCCGTTGAAATATTTTTGGGGGGGATATATATCCTTTACATATCCCCGTGATCTGCTACGATTTAGAGTGCATTCACACCACGGACAGATACGTTTGTTGGTTTCACGATAAGCCCCGCCAAGAGATTTGTTCTTAGTACGACGCCAAGAGAACAACTCTGGCTCAATTCAGGTGAGGTACAGCGCCGCTCTCCTGATTGACCTACAGGTGGTCGAGGAAACGTGGGGCAGTCTGCCATACCGTACGGTAGCACCAGTCTCCGCCGTACGGGTGCGGGCGGCGTCTTCACGTTTGAGAGGTTCCAGCAAAACCAGCTAAACGGTAGTGCAGCACGTCGAGTACCGTTTAGAGTATAGCAGGTAGCACTTGGCAAATGTGTCGTAAACAACTATTAGTACCTCGCGTACCAGGATACATATGTAGCTCTCTTTACCTAGTGTGCGTTGGATCCCAGTGGGCCGTTCGGTTGGTCGGTCCGCTGTCTTAACCATCTCGAAAGGGGGCATTCGTGGTATTGGGCGCAGGTTCACTGCCTTCGTCGAATATATTTCCGACCCAGGTTTCTACTGGGACTCCTAAATGGCATGGTAGCGGCATCAAGAACCCTTATTTCGGACGTCTGCGGCAACGAGCACGAGACTGTTGGTATGGGCGCCGTGACCAGTGAGTTACCGCGGCTCTCTTTTGTTGGCTTGATTTTATTCGAGCGTACGAAACGGCAGCAAAATCCCAACAGCGTTTTCTGATCGAATGTGTGGTGTGTGAGTGATTATGTAAGGTCCATCAACAGAGGCAAAACAACGGTCGGGGTATCTCTTTTTGGCTCAACTTTTTCATAGCCGTTGAACTCCTTAAGTAACGATCTATCGGGTAGTACTGGGGTACCCACACATCAACAAAGCAAATGGCGTATCACTCGCCACCATTTCGGAATCGAAAACACAATGCAGGCTAGGGTGTTTGTCAGAAATAGTGAAAATATTTTCGTTTCAGTTTTTTGTCAGTTGGTTTCTGTAACTCAGCCCCTCCTGCCTCTCTGGGGCTGAAAACTGAACTGTGGGCGGTCGAATTTAAGCCTTGTTTCGTGTACTCTTGGGAAGTAAGCTCCTTATACCACAGGTATTCTTTTTGGGACTGCCCTTAGAGCATGGAATTATTGGTCGTGTACGCGCGAAACAAAACTTCTTGGAAGTCACGTTTCGGGTGATGAGATCTTGAGCTCCACGTGTGAGGGACTCAGAGAATACGGCAGCACTCTCGACTCGTGTTATACCACTTTGGCTCAAACTATTAGGTCCGTTTGTATATCAATACTCTATCCAACCGGCCGTCACCGTTTGGGACAGAGTCGTACGCGACAGAGGTAGCAGGGTTCGGAAGGATCGGTTTCTGAATGACGGGGCTCCTGAATCTCAAACGGTCGGAATTTTACTGTTGTGTAGCAGTAGTTTGGTGTTTTTGGTGTCAAGCTTAGGCTCTGGAATCGTTCATCAGCCACTGCACTTTTACGTTCCTCCAAACTCAGATTTTGGGGTGGAGGTGTGGAGCATGCCTACCATAGCATGCGTCCGTCGCTACCGTGGTAATAGTGTATGTCCAGTGGGGTGGCTATGGTTTAGCACCTGGATGCCTTGTCGATACCATCCAGGAGCATATTCTGACTCGGACACCTACTACCTACCTGCATGCTAGAAAATGTATCCTACGTACGTTCTCTTTGCCTTTGGCTAACGGGCGTATCATCGTAGCATTAGCGAAACGACAGATAACAACTCCATTCAGGTACAGCTAAGTATCAGTTCTGCTCGGGTGGTGTTGTGGGTCACACAAAGGAAGTGGCCTTATGGGTAGACGCTGTGTTGGTGTGGCCGTTCTGGCGAGAAACATCCCTAATATCAACACGCACCGTGTCCCACCCATTGTAGCCGCTGCTCCGTTCCAATTCAGAGCGATAAATTCGTGTTGGCGTATTGCACATGCACTTTCACGAGCCTTGTGTTTGAGAGGATTACCATCCAAACCACGGTATGTGCTAAATCGACTCCATGTCGCAATGTACATGTTCAATCTGCATTTTTTCACCTCCACCCGCGTGACAAATCATGATTCTGCGCCGCACAAACTCGAAAACGTGTCCGCGGCCAAATGCTGAAAAGGGCTCGACCTATTTGGCGGTTGGACACGAACAATGCTTGTGCCAACGTTACGTTATAAGCGGCAAGCTTCCACCTCGCGACGATAGGTGTATAATTTGGCACTCTGTGCGTCGCATGCTTGCTATGAACGTGTAGCAACCTGTAGCGCGCAGGGCACTAGTCTAAGTCAATTCACAGAGCACTGTCCCGGACCAGTGGACCCGACAAAGGGACTACAGCTGTTCCTACGCCCACCACTATTACCCACACACAGTCCCCGTTCGTCTTCCTCCTCGACCCACGCGCTCTTGCTGCTTGTGCTTTGGAACAAACTACTAAAAATACTTGCAAGCTGCCTGGTCGTTCGGAACGATCGTTGGTTCCGGAGTCGGAGGCCTCCTGGCGCAGCCGGCTGAGCACTACCCGGGCACCTTCTCGGAGAGTGGATATTTCGGCAGGTGCCTCTCCTCAGATATAAAAAATCATCGTCGGTGACGTAATCGTCTCGTGCTTGGTAGCAATGGGCAAGCGTGGAGGGAGTGAGCTCGCCAACCGCATGTGAATGTTTCCCCACGCGCACGTTTTAGCCATTTACTCCGGCGTTGTTGAAGACAGACGTGTGTGAACGACCTTTTCACGATAGGGTACTTGTACTGTTGAAGACAGAGGTATATTTGCTTTTTACATAAACGTTTTCTGGATGACGGGACGCCTTAACCCACAATCGTCAGAATTTTATTTTCTCGTTATTTTTCGGTGTACACATTTTAATACTTTATATGCCATTAGAATGTTAATCGGGTAGCACCTACCAGGTACCCTTTCGTCCAAAATCACATAGAATTCCTTGAGGTGAAGTGAGAAGACCCAGAAAAACAAACGGTGTAAATCCACCGTAGTGTGAGTCTAAGACCGTATAGGACATTCTGCCCAAGAAAAGTTCCGCTGACGGAGACGGGCTCCCTAACTGAGGCAGTAGGACAGTTGTTATCGTTGAGATGTTCAGATTTTCCAGATATTTCTATATATATTTGTTTGTATCAGGACACTGAGAGAGACAATCTGTCCCAATATATGGTCTATATTCAACAGAAGGAAAAACAATATGGGACACTTGGTACGAAGCATTCGCATATTTAAAGGGATGGAAATACATATCGAGAAAATGTGGCAGCAACCAAATTTGGGCGAAACTAACATGTTCCAAAAACAGTATAATTTGAAGTGTTGGACAATAGCTGCTTAGTAAATGACCACCCTCCCACGCAATAATACTGGTGGGACATCGCGCGTTTATTTAGTGATGTCGTCAGCAACTAGTCATGGAATATGGATGACCACAGTCGTACAATAAGATATTCGGAAATCCACGACCTCGGCGAATAGTGGGACCTCCGCGAGACAATACCCATGCGACGGTCTGGTCGAGAACCTGGAACCCACATATTTACTGTATTATTCGAGATGTTACAGGGTTTTTGACCAATAGGGGTACACTACTCAAAGAAATATTGACCAAAAGGGGTCCTCTGTTTTTCGTCAACGGGGGGCGTCCATCTTCTCCGTCAAATCAACTCCAAATCAACATCTGAACCGCTTGACAATGTCTCTGGACCCCGGCCAACCATCCAGATGTGCTTTCCGCGAGTATCCAACGAGTTCGTTGTGGCTTGCTGTATCTAAATGACACACCGCCGGTAGGTGCGTATTCCAGCTCGTTGTTGTTGTCGCATGACGAAAGAATACTTCGTCCGAGTCGAGACGACCAGCGGCCCACAACTGCTCCAACGTGATCAGCATACGCGATCAGTAACACGGAGTTCGTCCCGTGATTTCCGCATACCATGATGAGATAAATCCGGGCAACATTGCGTGTCTGCACGCAACAGTGCCTACGTTTCGAATTTTCTTTCCCCTCCCACCCCTGTTTGTCCCTATTTGGTCCTACTTTTCGTCCTTCCATTTTTCCCGTTTGCCCCTCTTTGTGTGTCTGTCTATATCTTCCCATTTGCTTTGTGCTACCTGCTTTTTCTGTTTGCTTAGCTTCGTCGTCTTCCTTTCGCTTGTGGTTTTTAAGTTTCTTTTGCGCTTCCCTGATGCTCTTAGTAGCGTAGTAAGTATGTTTGTTTTTTTCGGTTCTTATCTCTGTTGTACACCGCTCATGTAGCTGGCGAGCCTTCAATCTGCGAAAATCTGCGCATTTTCTTCTTTGTTTCCTTTCTCGCTTTCTTGCTTTCTTGCTGAAATTGAACTTTTTATTCTTTCTTCCCTATCTGACTTTCGCTATATTCGTTTTTTTTTTTTAATATATCGGCGTCGAGTTGTTTTTTTCATCCTGTCTATTTCGTTTGGGTAGTATGCAGTTTTCTCAGTTTCGCTGGCCACTTGTACAGCGTACCGCATGTACCTGGCATGTACGTGCGCGGACCTCATTGTGTATTGTTGTCTTAGGTGTAGAAGTGCTTCAGTTATCATGTGTATTATTCTTTGCTTGCTTGTATTTTTACCGAGGTTTCTTTCCTCTCCAGAGTTAGTGGAGCCCGTCTTGTGACCACGGACTGCGTTGTATTGTGGCGATGAGTTACTTTGAGATCGGCAACACTGATGAGACCGGGTCGCGGGTCTCGTGCAACGGGCGGCTCCAGATAAGGCAACGACGACAAAACTACAAGTCGCGTTGCTCGTGTGGCCCTAAGAACCAATACATTGACTAGTTGCCTGTAGCCCGCGGAGGAAACTACAACACAAGCTACCATCACCAGGCAACAACTTCAAGGTGTATCCTGTGCATAGACCCTTTGCAGGCCCGGAACGTTTTTGTGGGAGGTGAAATAGGGGGCAAAACATGCTTCTGCTCGAAGAAGAAACCAATAAATACACCATCGTGGATATATTTTTGCCAACAAATCTATGAATAGCGCTGTTCGGTATCCATCAACGTCCATCCTCGTATCTACAGTAGTGGCCATACACAATGCCAAACTTCACACTCTAACAAATCTAAGCAATACGTGCACTCGGTGCGTAGACCTACGGCAGGCCTCGCCGAGTGTTGTGGGAGGCGAAGCAGGTATAGCGAATCATGCTCTTCTTATGTACTTGTACCAGTCTCTTCTTTATGTGGGCATCGACTGCTACAACAGTGACTGTATGTGTACAGCGCACGGGATTACTTACAGAATATTCGGCACTCAATATGTTTCCTCTGTTAAGTATTTATCCAGCCTCTTTTGAATTATGCGCACGCTCGTGCTGCTTAGACGTACGTATCGGGTACAATAATGTTTGACTACGTATTCAGAGAGGAGAGTGATAACGCCGATGAGCGTTGGGTTGTTCGAAGATGACGCTATTACGGGGGACTATAGTAAATAGTACTCAAGTTTTACCCAAAAACCTTTATATTTCCCTATACCTGCGAGATGGGTGTATCTCCGGTTCGACCTAGGTCTGCAGCAAGCTTCTCTTTCGGTAAGGTGTAGCGTGGAGGACACGCCAGGTATAAGGTGAGGCTCGGCACGGTCAGCCGAGCAGAAGTGATCATGAAGCATGACGCAGTCATCTCACATGACAGTCATCAGCAATTACTTGGTGATGGAGGCTGGTAATTCCCCGCCTCAACTATCATCAGATCTACGGAGATCTGCGGCCACTTTTAGTACAAGAGTCAATATCCACGATAACGGATGAACCACTGACTGTAGAGTAACGACCTGAGACTCACATACCAGGTATTTACTACCAACATTTCGTCCTGTTTACTATGGTCCCCCGTAACATGTGAAAACCAGCGTACTACACATGGTGCTGGGTCGTTGGATTGATGCAAACGAACACATGTATAACGAAAATCTACCTGCCAGCAAGGAGCAGAGTTCGTTTTTTGTCAATACTAGATGGATACACCCCCTTTCTGTCGTCCGCCCCATAGTATACATAGTAGGCATTGTGATCACCGGGGTAACTTTCATTGTTTGTTGCAGGGTCGTGTTTTGGGTGGGGTACAGACGCGTGCCGGGATAAGGGTAGCATTTTTGTGTTGAAATGTCTTCTGAATGACGGGAATCTCCACCTAAAAACCGTCGGAGTTTCCTTTTCTGGGTCTTGCAACAATTTTTGTTGTACATTGCATATCGTAGGCCATGATACTGTTCATCGGGTAGCACTTTTTCCTTTATTTTGCTAATAATCAGTTTTTGGGTGAGGTATAAGAGGACCTCCTGAGGGTGGGGGCCTAAGGAACAAAATGGATAGTGCACCTCCACCAGAGCATGAAATACAGGTGCTGTGTTACCGCCGCGTGCGAGAATTTACCATTGTGCAACAACTCACGATTGATTGCCGTGGCGCTCTCTTTGGACCAGGAATATTGTGATGGTGAGGGCGCAACAACTACATTTGTGCGGACTTGCAACTCCATCTTACAAGATGGCTGCTCTCGGCTTGATCAGACCGGGGGCTTGATTTCCGTTTTTGCCTGTCGTGCCGGAACCACATGTCGCCTGCAGGTATCCGTACCTTCTGCCCAACGTCGTCGGGGCTGGTTTGGCGCTCCTGTCGTTACCGCTGGTACTTATTTTCCTCAAGAAAAATGAACAGGACGAGAGCATCTTCCCAACGTGAGTGGCCTCCCACCAACCCGTGTTTTCCTCGGCGTCAACTGCGACACACACATTAGGCAATAACCTACACCTTGTAGGCACCCACGGTGCGCGTTTCGGAAGGAGGTTTGGGATACAGTCGTCCTTTCTTCGCCGCTTAAAGAAGAATTTGTATGCGGACGCCGCGCATACCTATCGGACGTCGAACCGTTTGTGCAATTTCTGAAAAAGATGTGGATTTGGAATATCGGTGCCAAATGTACCTCCGACAGAAATAGCGCAAAAAGGACTGACCTCAGCGTATTGCTCGAGGTAGCTATATATATGAAAGTACTTATCCCTACGGCCAGACCAGCTATGACCCGTAGTCCAATCACTGCGTTGACGAAGAGTTGGCCGATAAGCAAATATCACGAAAGGGCGGGGTTGAATATTGACTTCACTGGCGGGAAGAAGGAAACGGTCACCAGAACTCACGACTCTCGCGTACGATCTGTGGTAACATCGACGAGAACAAAATGTTGAGTGAAAATGGTGTGGCGATTTTGGCTACTTAGGTATGCACCTACAGTGGGGCTTAGTGCATGCGTGCCTCCGCCGAGACGGGTCGACGATGTTGGAGGGAGGGAGAGGAATATCACCTCGTTCGCCCCGTCAAGGGGATCAACTCAACCCAACGGTATATGGTCAAAGACGACTGGTGTACTGAATTGAACTCGAAGGTAACGAGTGGCGCCATGAGGGTAGTGAGAAGCAACCCGTTACCACTGTCATTTGAATCACGTAGCGACCTCTAGTCGTTCGACGCAGGGGCAATACTTGATGCATTCGAATTTTTTTAGAGACAATGTTATAGGTTGGCTCAGGTACAACGACGGCGATGTATTCCCCGGCTAAACGCCCCGCCGTTTTTTTAGTCAGACCGTGAACGTTTGCAAAAGCTTTTTAGCGTCATTTCGAACACGTCAACGAAGGCGTATTGTTTGTTTACATCGGTTTAGAACCTTTTGACCTGCCTAGACCAGCCCTGTTTGGCGAACAAAAAAAGGAAGCCTGTGGGTCAGTCCTCGGGAAGGATATTGAAATAATGGCCCATGTGTCGAGGCTCTGTGAAGGGAGATAGCCGACAGAGGTGGCACTGAAGTGGCAGAAAAAATCACTTGTGAAGAAGAAAAAAAATGGTTTGACATTGGCCCTTACGTGGCCATTATGGACACAACATTGATCTCAGATATCAAGAGTAGAATAGAAGAAGATACTTGTGGAGAGGAGATAAGTGGAGTGGTCCTCATTTTTTCCTCTACTGGTTTCTGTTCTATTGCTCTCTACCTAGTAAATTCGTCTTGCAACGTTTTAAAAGCGTTCTCAGCATTGTTACCTAGTGCAATAGATCCACAATTTTTCGTACTACGGACGCGTTCTACGATAGAGGTAGCACATTTCCGCTAAAATATTTTCTGAATGACGGGGCGAACTTGACTAGCAATCGGCTGAATGCCAATCTTGTTTCGAAAAATGACTTTTTGTACATTCGGGCCATGGGATTACTCATCGGAACGCCTTTGGATTTTTGCTGAAGTCGATTTTCGGGTGAGATATGGAGCCCCTTAAGTGAGGAGTCTCAGAACATTTCGCGTAACTACTATCGTAGAACGCCTCCACGAGTAGGACAGACTCGTAATCTATCCGCATGTTGCATTTACCCGAATACTCGAATTAATGTAAGATACTTGTATCCGTGCGTATCGATAGCACATCACAACAAATACGTAGAGATATCAACGCCCATATACTAACACGCCCCCGTGATGTAAGTCAGTAGCTAAAGTAACGCTTACGGTGTAGAAACCAAACCCTAAAAAAAACAGAATGCAAAATAGTACAACATACGCCGACCCACACGATGGCAGCTGCAGTATGGCGAAACCGTCAACATACGCAGTCCGCGTGAAAAGGATCGCAGCACGGGTATGTTCGTGTCACTATAGCTAACCGTGGTTGTGAATGGCAACTGAGTCAGAACCTACGAATTAAAAGCGTAGGAACGTACTTGCTGTACTTGATAGGCACTCCCTTAATTGAATGCTACGATCTAGAGCTACGAAAATAGTACGTTAGACTTCCAGAACAATGGAAAGTCCGTGGGTGTAAACCCAGACAAGAAAAAACGATGCACAACTATTTACCAGTACGCAATGCCACTGAATTGTCCAGCAGTCAACAGTGGACAGCTGAAGAGATGACATTTGAGAAAACTAGGACTTGTGCCCAGTGTCTAATAGTAGAAGCAAATTCAAAGAAGAAAGCAGATCGTGGTGTGGTGACCATTGATGTATACTCTAGAAAATAAAGCGCTAACCCATTTGCAGTGTGTGCAACGCGCCCGCTGAAATTGATACTTGAAGAAAAAAGTAGAAAAATGTAGACGCTAGCCCACCAATTCAGCGAAAACGCGTACTATTCAGTTTCGTGTATGTACATATGCACTCGAAAGGCGTACGGATATTATGGCAATAAACTAGGGTAGGCATAATCCTGTCACAGCAGATGCTCGTGGTGATATCTTGTTGACCAGCGGGGAATATCGTAAACAAAAAAATAAAATATAAAATGCTGTACGTACTTTTCGCCCCTCAATGGACCCTTGGACAACGCTTAATAGTCGTAACTCTATAAGAAATCGAAGATAAACTGTGGACGTACACTGAAATGTGCATTTAGTACATTCATCACGTTTTGAGCGTGTATGTATTATACGTACTCGAAAGAAAGATATGGCAATGTGAACCTTCCCCACAAAAACAAAATAAGGAAGACAATGTGAATTACCCTAGCGCGTATTGCTGGAGGCTCTGCTTCCCTCCGCAGTGCTGCGTCGTTGTTGGTATTGCTGTTCGTGATGATGATCATGTTGCGGAAGAAATAGAGAAGAGAGTAGTCGCTTGGAGAAATGGTTGTGAAGTTATGCTGCTGGTGATGATGCTAGTCCATGTATAGACCCGATGATAATGATGAGCTCGGCGTGTTGTCTTGACGCCGTGATGCCCCAGCATGAACATGCTGCAAGAAGGTATCCGAGATTTTCACCTGTCTGTCTGACTGTGTTACACTGCCCACAAAACGCAAAAGAATGTCCCGACAATCAAGACACTGGAATCAAGTCTGCGGCCGTTTTATTTGCGAGGAATTTTCGTTGTTCTGCTCTTAGACTAGCTCCGACTGTTTCTGTCAAAAATTGGCAGAACAGCTAGGAACTCCGTGAGTGTGCCAAAGCGACAGCACTTTTCGTGTCGTCCTTCGGGGCGGACCTCGTCGCTGAAGTTGGAAAATGTGGTTTCAGGCGCTTGAATCTTCGGGTTCTGGTACCGTGCTAGCAACTGTAGTCAAGTTTTGGTAGTCAAGTTAGTTTTTTCTGCCGTAGAACGGCCGGGAGGAGAGCCCAGAAGCTACGAGTATGCTTCAGTTCGTTTCTGCTTCTCATTTTGCAAGTAGATAAAAGCGCTTGGCTACAGTACAAGAAGCAGAAAGTTTTATCGCCTGGAACTACAGTTTCCAACTATTAATAGTCTGCACCGCCCGGAAACTACAAGTACTTTCAGTTCGTTTCTCTTACTCGTTTTGCATGTAGAAAAATACTCTTTGGCTACAGTACAAGAAACAGAAAAAAAATCGTGCCTGGAACCACAGTTTCCAAGGTGTGTGCACTGCCCACAAAGAAACCTAGGCCCTGGCCTTTAAGGCTTGCATTAAAATTTGCCTTAACGCCCTTTTCTGAAAAGGGCGTGCCTTAAGAGGTGTTTCGAGCCTTACCAGCCTTACTGGGTTAAGGCTCGTTGCCTGACGCTGAAAGAGGCCTCTCAGAGGCTCTAAAGTCACGTTTTTGGTGAATCTCGCGTACAAAAAAACGCCGTTAGACTGGGATTCCCAAACAGAGGGGACAGGGGGTTTAATATTCGGGTTGTCAGCGCACTGTGTGGTGCGCACAAGCCAGGACGCCAGCTCGCCAGGTACCAGGTACTCTTGCAAACACGAAGATACTACCCGTCACCTGCCACCTACAACCTACACCTTCGGAGCGGCGTTATGTCTAACCAACAAGGGAGCCCCGTGCCTCCAGGAAGTGGCGATCCTGCCCAAGATCGCTCTGGATCTGCTCAGGCCGGATGTTCGCGCGGTGTTAACTCAGCTCCTGCTGCGGCTGCTGCGTCAGCTCCAGCTCCTGCTGCGGCTACTGCAGCACCAGCTTCAGCACCAGGACAAGCACCGGCGGCAGCCGGTCGGCCAGCCTGGCAGGTTCCAACCGGAATCGCTCACGGTAGCAGGGCAGGGGACGTTCACTACATTGACATTCGACAAGAGGAGTGACCTAGCTATCAACACATTCCTGGCCTCGAGCGCGTTGTTTCCCTGCCCTCGTGAACGTACGATAGCTCTAGGAATCATCGTAGTGTGCAGTTGATGGATGCACACCATGCACGGTGTTTCGTGAACGGCTGCGCGTGGTTCTGTAGTACATCAAGCGTCGCAGTTATGCTCAGCAAGACCTTACCGGTAGTGCACACTGCGCCACACTTGGCAGGCAACCGGGTACCTTTCGTTTTTCCTGCTTGGGTGGGGATGTACTGTTGTCGTCGGGGTCGATGCTGAAAATACAATGTCAACACCAAAAATATGTTCAATCGGCGGCAGTAATACTAATATTTTTAGTAGTCTACCGCTCCAGCACTTGGTTTGTTTCTTGCATGTGCGCGCATCCACAGCGAGGTCTACCGCGGCATAATACAAGCCTAGGTGGTGAAAACGCGATGCTTTACTTGGTAGCTACGAGTAAGACTCGTGCGCAAGGAGAGTACATGGACTTTATTGCTTGTTGTTCACGCTACGTGCACACATATTTGCCTTGTGGTTCAAGGGTACACCCATTGAGTTATGCGGCAAAAATATCAGTCAACACTACCGCTATGTACACTACCGCCATGAAGTATGATCTACGTCACGAACCCGGCACTTCCCTCTCTATTATAGGCATGTTCAGGCGAGATGATCGTTAAGGCTCACTTAAGGCGTTTTTTAAGGCTCGTGCCTATCTGGTTAAGGCCCGTTAAGGCTCGTTAAGGCCATTAAGGCTTTTTCCTTAAAACGTGCCTCAACCCCACAAAATTTAGTCTGCGGCGAGCCTTAGCCATTTGCCTTAACGGGCCTAAAAGCGAGCCTTGAAGGCCAGGGCCTAAAGAAAACGCATCTTGCTAAAAATCCCGACAATAAAGACACTGGAATCACGTCTGCCGCCGTTTTTTTCGCAAGGACTTTTCGTTTTCTGCTCCAGCTCCGACCGTTTCCATCGAATCGAAATATGGCAAGGCAGATACGAAAGAGCTCCTTCGTGCACTCTCGTGGGTGTGCCAAAGCGACAACACTTTTTTTAGTGTTTTCTTTGGGGGCGGACCTCGTCGCTGAAGTTTGTAAATGTGGTTCCAGGTATTAGGTATATGGCGGTTGGCGTGTGCACCAGCTTGTAGCTGGTGTGTACGCTTAGACTCGATTGCCGATGGCCGGTCAATACACAGTCAAACTAAATGTTCGAGGCAAACGTATAGCCACTGTTATGTGACTTGTACGAGAAGCTTCAATAGGAGAGAAGAAGAAGATGGTGTGGTGACCCCATCGGCAATCGAGTCTAGGCGTACACACCAGCTACGAGCTGATACACACGCCAACCGCCATATACCTAATAGGTTAATTAGCCCCGGAACGCGTAAATGCGGCAAGCTACTAGCAACGGTGGACCAAGACCGCCACCCTGAACTGCTACTGGCTCGCTATACAGCAGGAGGAGGACTGGACTTTTTCAAGATCAAGAAACCTGCTGCTACGTACGAAAAAGGGAGCTTCCACGACGAGAGGAACCAAACATCGAAAAGGTCTACGTTGAAACGTGAGTGACACGTGGTACGGGCACCGCGTGCTTCTAAGAGGGTCCTGCGTAGGGCATTCTACTACTGCTGTCGTTCACTACTGCTGTGGTTCACTACTGCTGTAGTCAAATTGCTGTAACTACGATAGACACCCACAGAGCACCACCGCGTAAGGAGCTGTGAAAATATCACCTGCTCCTCATTTGTCTTTTCATAGACGAGGACCAATAATCTCGAGCAAAACTCGAGTTTAACCGCTGTACGCTGCTCACCAGCAACTCCACATCACAACTCAGCACGTCTGAAAGTTAGGAGCTCTGCTGAGCGTAGTCCATTTCGCGGGTCGTAAGCCTCAGTCACTCTGAGCAACAGCGGTATAGAAGTTAACTCCAGATAAGCACCCTGCTATCTGTCAAAGGAGCGCTGAACTTTGAATTTCCAAGAGAGCATCGGCCCCAGTGAGATATGTTTTTATAGTCGTCACTACCACAGTGGCACAGAAGCTAGCTCCCGACAAGCGTGATAGCTGTCTGTTAAAGGAGTCCCTGACTTCACCATTTTCTGACAGGACCTTCCATTGCGAGGGAGCCTAGAAAATACAAAACCTCGATCAACGCGTCGAGTAAGATTCTGCTGTACGCTGTCAAGGACAACTTCGCCACAACCCACAGCACCGCTGGGGTTAAGGAGCTCTGTCTAGTGTAGTCCATTTTGTGGATCGTAAGCCTCAGTCACTCTGAGCAACAGCAGCATAGAAGTTAACTCCCGATAAGCATTCTGCTATCTGTTAAAGAGCGCTGAACTTCGATAAATTTCCAAGAGGACCGTCGGCCCCAGAGAGATTGCTTGAAAGTCCGTGCTACAGCGGCATAGAAGTTAACTCCCGATAAGCATTCTGCTATCTGTTCAAGGAGCGCTGAAGTTCGATAAATTTTCCATAAGGACCGTCGGCCCCAGAGGGATTGCATGAAAGTCATCACTACAGCGGCATAGAAGTCTACTCCCGATAAGCATTTTGCTATCTGATAAAAAAGCGCTGAACTTCGATAAATTTCCAAGAGGGTCGTTGGCCCCAGAGAAATTACATGACAGTCCTTACTACAGCGGCATAAAAGTTAACTCCCGACAAGTATTCTGATATCTGTCAAAGGAGCGCTGAACTTCGATACATTTTCAAGAGGGTCGTCGGCCCCAGAGAGATTTTTTTTTTGCAGTCGTCACTATTAAATAGCACTTCACGTAGGTCTGTGACCCCACACGACTGTTTGTTGGAACGAGAACTATTTTTCAATAGTTTCTGCGAGAAGGATACGACAAGTTATTGTTCACACAGCAGCACTGGTACCTACAGTAGTACTACAAATACTGTACCTGAGTGCATTACTCGTACTGCTGTAGAATCATACAAGTACGACACCAACTTCAAACGTAAAATGAGCGGTATCAGTTACGCTGCGCGCATCCAGAAGGTCCCGAATAGATAGGCGTCTGCTATCAACTGCTACCGTACTACTGCAGTCAGGACTGTTTCATCTGTGCGAGATACTCAGCGAGCATCACTGCGTTGTTGAAGGTGTGTGTACATTTCACCTCGTGCCATATTTCTCATACGAAGCTAGTGTGGGACTCCAAAAGCTCGACCAAAACTCGAGTATGGTACTGCTGTATCATACATACGTACGGCAAATTTAAAGCCTCGGGATCCCCGTGCATTGTGCGGCAGCCACTCCAAGAGATACTGCCGTACATACGGTACTGCTGGTGTAGTATCATACAAGACCGCCTGGCCAAGTACTACTCATCATCATGGGGGACTCAGCTTTCAACAACAACAGCGGCAACCTCGCCAATGCTATCAAAGGACCGACGAAGTCAGACGGCGACAAGCCAGGGGATTTTCGCGGTTGGCATAAGAAGCTGGCGGCAGTGCTCAGCGTCGGGCGCCGAGACATTGCAAGCCTGATCAGAGGGAAACCCCGACCAAACAAAGAAACGACCGGCACGGGAGCTCAGGCTTCTTTTGACAGGGTAATTGCTGACTATCCCAGGGCGAACGAAGACTCGACTTGTACATGCTGGGATGGTCAGCGGGCTCTTCAAGAACGAGTCAACAAGTACAACAAGGAATCTTCCAAGATCACGGCAGGATCCAATGATGCAGCTGAGCAGAAGTGGTGTTCTGTACACAAGGCTACATCTCACGACGACTCGGAACGATACTCGCCGCAAAGTAACGGCGCGGTACTGAGCGCGATATCACCTCAGGTCAACGACGACGAGAAGCCGTCCGCAAGCAACCTTCTGGAAGAGGACACGCCATCGACAAAAACAACCGGAGCATCATCGACGGGAGCTGGAGTATCCTCACTAGGGGCCGGAACACCATCACCAAATGCTAAGGATTCCTCATCAGAGACTGGAACACTACCGCCACGAGCTGGAGTGTCGTCATCATCATCAGGAGCTACATTTTCTTTTTCACTGTGGAACATTTCACACTGGATGTACCGTATCACGAGACTGCCAGTACGGTACACAATCCATGCGTCGAGGAGACCTTCGACAGCATGCACGCCAAGAGGGCATTGGGGGAAGACCCCCCGGACACGTGTGGATTTTGCCTACACCAATAGAGACCCTTTTCGGATCTCGGAGGAGGAAAAGTGGGTGATAAAATCCCCACCAAAACACTACGATGCTATTCATTCCCGGAGCAGCATCACCCGGGACTATCGGATCATCGACATCTGAGGTCATCGGAGCATCAGTATCTATCTGGGATAATCGTGGCATCATCATCTGGGATCATCGGGGCTTCAGCGTCTGGGATCACCGGAGCATCCACGTCTGGGATCACTGGACCAACATCTGGGATCCCCAGATCATCTGAATCAGCTGGATCATCATCGTCTGAGATCATCGGAGCATCAGCGTCTAGGATCACCGGAGCACGCACGTCTGGGATCACTGGATCAACATCGTCTGGGATCACCACATCATCAGCTGGATCATCATCTGCCATCACCGGATCATCAGCAGGATCATCATCGTCTGGCATCACCGGAGTATCAACTGAGACATAACCGCCTGTTTCACCAGCGGTCGTGTCAGCTTCTCGAGGGTTGTGTCTGACTCGTGCCTCCACACGAGCCGAGCCCAAAACAGAGAACACAACAGAGACAAACCGTCAGCTGAAGGAGGTCCACACGCTCACGATAGCGGAAGGATAACCACGGGCAAACCCGGGACAAGCCACTGACGACTACGGCCTTCGTGTACAACCGCAAGCCAATTTCAGGAAGCCTCTTCTTGCTGGACGGAGAGCCCATCAACATCGGGACCAAGAAGCAGGCAATGCTCAATTAACAGTGGAGGCGGAGCTGAGACGACAATCAGTTTTGAGGGAAAGGAAAAGACTACCTCCCCAACTTCAACATAAGTTCAGCCTCAAGTCCTAAGCAAAGAATGACGGACCAAGCGCATCGGACGACCACTGTCGTCTACACCAACAAAGGTCAAGCCACTGGAAGCGTGAACTGTATTGTCTCCCTTACGGAAGCTGTAGGTTGTGGCATGTTTGTACGGGGCTGATAAGAATTTCATTTCCTTGGGTCAACGAACTGATCACTTGATCTTTTGCATTCATTGGTAGCGTGTCCCATGCATCTTCTTTACAGTGCAGTACATTGACCGGTGTTGTGCAAGATTAGGAAAAAAAAAAAGATAAATCGCAGTCAGTACCATGTAAGGGTGCATTGTAACCAAGTCGAATCATTAGGTTCGAATGTTTAGTTGAAAAGAGTACGTCATCTCCGGAACTTCAGGATGTATGGCAGGAGAACTTTCTACCTAGATGAGTCCAAACGGGAGATTAGCATACACGAGGGGGGTGTCTCTCTGATAACAGTATGTCTTGTTACAGCGTTAAGCTGGCAGTATCAAAAACATGTTCCTTTGTTTGTTTTGTAGGCGGCAGGAACTTTAGTAGTATGTTCACTCTTATTCTTGTTGCGGAGTGATGAAAGAATTCCCTGCTTTACACCACTATTGCTGCACACATTTAGTATTCCTTTGTCGTTTAACTGACCGGAATGTAGTTACACAGTTTGATGATTCTTGGACTGATAGCTGAGCTTGCAGAACATGTGCAGGAAAGTAGCAGAGCTGGATATTTTACATCTGCTTGTTTTGTGTGCTTGTTTTGTGTAACCCCCCAGGTATTCTAGCCGAATAATCTAGCTCTCAGTAGTTTAAGTTGAATACTTTCACCGCAACAATTATGACCTTGTGGCGTGTTTTTTGTGAAGTATGGCATGTAACGCAGAAGCAACGAGTACATTGTTCCAGAGTTGAATTTCAAAATCCAGTTCAGTTCAATGTGTTAACGCATCGAGGGGTCGTATTAGGGATGACACCTATTACAGCAGAAGCAGTATCATCTAGTCGCTGCTGCATAACACAGGGCTACTAGGTACTCCTGTAGCAACCATAATTTAGGTACACACCCATCTCATACAAGCAGGTGTTACAACAGTAGAAGAACAGAACAATTCTATGTTCGGTTATTTTGTTGTCCTGTACGTGTTAAATTCACTCCTCGGATCTCATGCGGTAGGTACACCATGTAAACTGATTATCCTTGGAACTCATGTAGGTACATTACGAACAAGTGCTTGTTCCCAGTAGCAACATCACCACTTGATGATGCATGTGTTTCTTTTGGAGAAGTTTTGGCATGTAACGCAGAGTAAGAAAGTGTATGCTTAACGGGAGGAGGTATTAGGGATGATACTTGTCAGTAGCCATCATAGTCGTTACTCGATAACACTTGCGTCATCTGGCACTTGCGTCATCTGGTATACATTTACGCATTTCTAAGTACCACGGACAGTTTTCCAGTCTGTGAGTAGTAGCAGTATACAGCAGCAGCAGTCCTACAATATCTACTGCTGTGCACTCGTACACACTGCATAATAATAGGTCTCAATAACAAGCAGCATCGTGGATCTACTGTATTACGTACGTACAGAATCTACAGCAGCACATGTACAGCAGTACCTGTTACGTGCGCACTGGTAAATAATGGACAGGGATATCTTCAGTATCCCGTCGGGACCAGTAACATAGTTTTAGTTGTGATTGAAGTAACATCATATGCTACAAGAGGGTCATGAGTACGTAACCCAAGTTTTATTGTTTTCAGCAGTAGAATTTCGGGTCTCCGTGTTGTTTTATATTGAACTGAATGCAAGGGTATTTCCCTATTTTTGTTCTTGCACGAATTTGTAGCGGTCGTCCTTTGTTTCGAGTCTTGAGCGCACACGCGAACCGCTCCCCTCTGAGCTCACTCTACTTTTGCTCACCATCATCAGCTTCCAGCTAAGCAAATAATTCAACACTGTGGCTTGGGGTCACCACACCATCTTCTTCTTCTCTCCTATTGAAGCTTCTCGTACAATTCACCTCACAGTGGCTATGTGTTTGCCTCGAACATTTATTTTGACTGTGTATTGACCGGCCATCGGCAATCGAGTCTTCTAGGCGTACACACCAGCTACGAGCTGGTACACACGCCAACCGCCATACCTAATACCAGGCGCTTGAATTTCCAGTTTCTTGTACTCTAGCCAAGTATTTTCTTTCTCGTGTAGAACGAGAAGGATAAACGTTTTTGGGTTCTTAGAACGTTTCTTCTGGTCGTTCTAAAAAGCCAATAAAAAACCCTGGAGCTACCACTGGTACGGTACAAGAAACTTGAAATTTACGCGCCTGGAACCACATTTTTAAACTTCAGCGACCTCGGGTCCGCCCCAAAGGACGACATCAAAGTGCTATCGCTTTGGCACATCCACGGGAGTGCACCCAGGAGCTCATGTCTGCCCTGCCAAATTTTGGCTCGATGGAAACGTTCGGAGCTGGAGCCGAAAAACAAAAAAGACCTCGTGAAAAAAATGGCGGCAGACGTGCTTCCATTGACTTTGTTGTCGGGGCTTTTTTAGGTGTTCCATGGGCAGACACAGACAGCTGAACTTTTTTCGGTGTTTTGTGGGAAGTACAACCCAGGGATTGAACATTTGTCTGTGTTGCACTGCCCATAGAACACCATAACACCTGTGTTGCATGCATTGTCGGAAAGCTCGCGATACACAAAGAAAGCTGGTCCATCCTCGGGCTGAGATCTTGGTGGCAAGATGCTTGGTGTAGGATAGGGTGGTGGTTATGTTGTTGAGTTTGCTTTTGGTGAGAGCGTAGGCGGCGATGGTGTTGTGTCTGGTGCTGTGCTGGTGCGTTGAAGTGTAAAAAAAAGGAAATAATTGCTGTGAAGTAGTTACCGGTGGAAAGTCTCGAACTTATCCGTTGATAGATAGGCGGGCGTTGGTTCGATCATGGAGACGTCGCCTTGTGTGTTGGTAGACCGCCTTGCTTGATACTGCCATATATTCTCTTCGGGTAGTGTGGTTGTCCTAGTACAGGTGGTGCAGACTTCAGAGGTACTGCTGTAGAGGCCGCACGCACTGTCGTAGAGATGAAGCCGCAATGGCGGTACGAGTAGTAGGCTTATATCGCAAAGTAGTCGTGGTAGGCACAACAGTAGTCGACGAACCTGATGGAGTAGATGCAACCGGACGGTGTACCTCCATCGCTGTTGATGACGTGTAGTCTGCGACATCAAATCTGCTGTTTTGTTCACCGCAGCTAAAGTGGTGGTTAGTGTCATGTTTACTCCCCAGCTGTTAAACGACGTACGCTATATTTGTCGTGTGGATTCGTCCGGTGCAGGTTACACTAAGAATGCTTGTGTGCAAGCAAATGCAATTTCCTGATCAAATTTATGCGTACAAAGCTATTTTGAACTCGGTAACCTGGCTTTGTGCAGTGTGAGCAGATCGCTACTGCTACCCGCACACATATGCATAGACACCCTTTCGCTATGAGCGATAACCCTTTACGCAGGATATTGTAAGAGTATATATCCCGAGCCTAACTTCCTGCCTCCCGCTTGAAGCGTGAAAGCCTTCGCTTGGAATAGATGCCCCGTATAAGCGCGAAAGCCCCGTATGGACAGGAGTTGGTTCTCCGCTGAGCAACCGATTCTTCAACGACCTCGCTGCGTGTGTTGCGGCGCGTGCATGTCTTGAATAAGGCACTTGGAGAAGTGGCTTTCCCGACTTTGCGCTCGATGGCGTGAAAACCGGCGTAAAACTAACTTTGCTTATTATGATGGAGTTGAAACAGTCTTGTAACTTTCTTCGTGCTTACGAGTAACAGCGTAAATGTAGTGCGGAAATTCTCTTGGCGTGTGAGCAGAAATAGTTGTGGGAGGTGTTCCGCGCTTACAGCTTCAAAGCAGTATAGAAAACAAAAGCTTTGCGTGTGGTGGCACGAAAATGGTTGCGTGACATATTTTATTTTTAGCGCTTACAGCGTTGAAACAATGTTGTACGTACGAGTACCGTGGAAGCGTGAAACCGGAGTTCAAACTCGTCGTACTTGTGACGCGTGTGAATGCGCGCCAGCCGCCCCCTTACCTGCTTCGCACATGGACGCGTCAGCGCAGTTCTTCTTGAAGAAATCTCTAGTCGGTGCTATCGGGTCGACGCTGATTATCTGGTTGTTATCGAGAAACATCTATTCCTCCGCACCTGATAACCTAATGGACATTCGGAATTCCTGTAGAACTTGAACTGGTGGAGACGTCGTTCCATGACGGCAGTCCATGTATAGATCAATGCGAGGCTCATAACCTGAACAAATGATGCATGTGTCAAGGCTCTGACTCTGTGAAAGGAGATGGCAGAGGTAGCAATGAAGTGTCTGGAAAGATCACTTGTGAAGAAGAAAAAAAAGAGGTGATGTGAAATTATCGCGTTTGCGGCAATTATGGAACGAATATTGATCTCAAGAGATCTAGAGAAGAAGAGAAGTAGAGTATAAGAGGAATGTGTGTTCGAGGTTTCATCGTCCGTCTCTCAAAAACAACTTGGACATTTCGTACAATGTACGGTAAGCGTATCCGTGAAGAAATAAGGTGCTGCCTCGTACTTGTTCAGTTTCAGTGTATAACCGAAAGTTAGCGTTATAGTTCGGACTGGCGTTTCAAAAGTGGAGATATATTTATGCCCCATACTTCAGGCCTTCTACGATAGATGTGCACCTTCTAAGTTCTTATGCGCTGAGGTTCTTCCAAGGTATAACACGGAATTCAACGGTTACAGACACGTGAGTACGACTAATGCTACACGCATCTCGTACGTGTACTTACGCGTATTCCCTATTAATAGCAATGAAAAGCACAAGTGAACTAATCATAAGCGGCCAGGGTCTATCGAGGTCTGGAATATGGGGTGCCTGGCAAGGACGCTGTGGTGGCTCAGAAAATACTAGTTCGAATGTGTCTACGCCTATCGTAGAATATCTCAATTTCAGCCGTTCAGAGCCACTCGGCCTACCGACCACTCATTTGCTTTGCTGTTACAAGCTCTTACGCCCTTTGGTTTGACGATATGTACCGCCTTGTGACTGTTTCGCTTCGCCAAAAATATATTTTCAAGACCAATTAATAGTAAGTAACAGAGTCAACGCCCGAGTGGCAGTCAAGAAAATGGTAGCGATAGTTTGGCGTCTTTAAAGCTGCAACAACTAGTACGAAAACAAGAACAATATAAAACACGGGGGTTCACGAAAAAAATAGAAACGGGCCTGTCCGAAATATAAACAAACCGGTCGGTTGGAATTTCACCCTCGCTATTGTAGGCAGTCTTTGCATCAACAGTCAGACGTTCGATGTTTGGCGGGAAACAATATTCAGAGATGCTTCGAAGTACTAGAAGGCGTACCGTACAGAAACAAATATTGGACAAAAACCGTTTCTTCCTACGGAAACGCATGGCTGTTTGTTTTAGTCCCGTGTTGGTCGGGACACGTTTTCACCGCTAGCGCCTGTCATAGGACCTTAACTAAAAGGCGGTCATGTCACGTTTTGCGGCAGTTTATGGCGGTAAGTATGATACTCAATAGGTTCCAATTCGAGTAGATGCTGCCTGTTGCCGGCCTTCGTGGGGAGGGACGTTCTGTCGTTTCATCTCAAAACACTCGTAGCATCTAACTTGCGTGTTTCCGTCGGAGTACCTTTTTGGCGGTCGATTTTTGGGCTTTTTCAATTGATCCGCCCATACGAAATTTGTACTCTAAAATTGCTGGCCGAGTCATCTACACAATTCTACTGTGTCAGCACGCGTGTTTCGCTCAAGGGGTGGAAATCGTTATGTCCGGCGCCCATCGACGGGGGGGGGTGCGTTGTTCTCCCAATACGCAAACAAGTCTCGCGGTGAATTTTGTGTGATTGCCTTTGGAAGTGTAGCGATAGTCAGATACCACATATACCATACATATTGCTTCATCGTTCTATAGCCACCGAGCACCTTGTCAGTGGTAGGTATCGTGGCCGTCTACTGCAACAACCAACAACCGTTTCCCGTATATATAAGGAATCACCACAGCCCGACCCTTCATTTCCCTCAGTGCCTTGCTGCCAAGGATCACCTACTAACTTCACTGACCTACCGGCTTCTGAAATGGTTCCCAACAACGTTGTCGTATGTTTCTCCTCTCATGTTAGCCTCGCGAGCATGAAATCGTGGTGGCAGCCTCTTGAAGAAAACAGTGACGACGACAATGGCCACGTCGGTTTCGAAGCAAACGGCAAGCCAGCTCAGGCTGCCCCGTCCGCTGTGTGGCAGGAGCGTCTAGATACATCAAACGTGCAGCCGCAGCAGAGCGGGCCAACCCTCCCGATGGGCACGAAGAGTGGGCGGGACTATGCTGGGAGGCATCTCGGGAACGATCTGAGAGATGTTGAGCCGCCGCCGAGCTTGCTGGTGCAGCCGCAGATCCGCACTCTCGTGTTCATCGAAGGGATATATTCGGTGTGTTTCTTTTTTCTGACTAGTGCTGCCGTAGGGGGGGAAGATGCGCAATCGTCTTCTATCCCTGTTTAGGATCGCAGTCCTGTGGCTGACAAAATTCCTAGAACGTGAGTTGTCTTCCGTGAAACGGAACCGCAGTACTAAACGGACTAAAGCCACTCGGGCTATTGACTCAGTACTTCGCTCAAAACCTCTCATTTCAGTAAACAAACGAATCCCATGGTGATGCATGCGTAGCGAAACCCAAAGGCAAGATCACATATCCACCCGCAAATAATTTGAGTGGTTTGTCCCCGAAACGGAAAATGAAGCTCTAAAAAGGTTAAGGCTGCAAGATGAAAGAGCAGTATCTAGCCGATTGACCCCGACCACGAGACCCCAACGGTCTAAATTCTCCTCCCCCTACCCTAGAACCAACCTAATGTTCGGCATTCCCTATCAGGGGTTGGGTTTCTTGGTGTGACAGGCGTAGTGTAGGTAGGGGCTATCAAGGGGATTCAGCCTCAGGAATTCGGAGTCCAGAGTCCTACTTGTTAACGTCTCACTATTAATGATCAACGCTTGCCTTGTGACATACTTGCCCGCACGAGCTAGGGCCATGTCTTGTATGTAGGTCATAGTATTGGGCTGTATCGGAAGTAAACATCAACCGTAGGTAAGCCGCGATGTTGTGGGACCGCAAGCAGCCCAGATATCAACATTGTGTTTCAGATACCGCACACGATTTGTCGCCGACCAGAACACGCCTAAAATGAGACGTCACTCCTGATAAACACAATTCTACCCTTCCCAACCCCTACCCATCCTGCTCTGAAGTGCGTATACTCTGGATTTGATGAGGTGTTTGCCCTGTGGTCTCTCAGCACCATCGCCAAAGGTGGACTGGCTTGGTCAAGTCAGCAAATAGGACAGGTGGGAACAACGTTCCCGTCGCCCAGTCGCGCCCGACGGATTTTTCGCTAGGGCGTGATAAATGCGGAAAGTTTCTTCTGCATTGCCTGCGATCGCGCATCCCCCCCACCGCATCATCCAGAGACCAGTGATGAGGCAATGGCATGCCTAGACTTTACCTACCTGTCCTTCGTCGTCTTGGTGTTTTCTCATGTTCCATCAATTGCAGTCTCAGCATTCATGCCAGACGACTATTATCGAAATTTTGAAGTAGAACCGTGTTAGACTGGCGGAATAGGGCACACGCGACGACGGGCTGCGTACTGTGACTTGACCCTCGTCGGTCTTCCTACTTTCATTATCGCTTCGATGTGCACATAAACCCTTGGGCACTCTTGTGGTTCATGCCCACCACGACCGTACTTCACCAACGGAGTACGTGACAGTGCTGGCGAGGAGTAGCATGGCCACAGCGCCTATATGGATGATGATGAGGTCGTGACCATCATGATGATGAGCACGACCGTACTTCACCCACGGGGTGCGTGACCGTGATTGAGAGGAGCAACATGGCGACAGTAACTATATCGATGATAATGTGATCGTGGTCATCTTAATGAGAATAATCATGATGGTGATCGTGGTCATCATTATGAAGATGATGATCATGAAGATGATGATGATGGGATACGGATCATGATGGGTATGAAGGCTATGATGACGAAAGCGAATACTGTACAATGCGTCTATACCCGAGTCCCGCTCGAGCTACATCTGCCTCTACCCTTCTCCGCGCTCTCGCCTGCTCTCATCCCCCTTACAGGTGTTGACTGTGGGCGGGAGTTTCATGCTCGTCTTCGAGATATTTGCCTTGCCGAAATTGACCCCACGATTCGGCATCAGATTGTGCCAAAGGGTGGGGTCGGTCATGGAGGTGTCCGTGTATTTCTTGATTCCCCTGCTCTCCCATGGGAAGGGAGAAAGCCTTCTTGCCACTGCCACCTTGGTCTTCCTTCTGTTTGCGGCCTTAGTGGGAACGAACACGGTGTGTAAGCTCGCGGCTGTTGCTAAGGTATAAGTGTCTTGCGAAGGCGACAGCCCCGTGTGTGGTTGGCATCAACAAACGAAACGTTGCTGCAGCATTACTGAAATAGTAATCGTTCAAACGTAGGGACTAATCTACTACTTGCTTCACAAAGTCTAGCTGTAGTTTGTCTTGCTATCAAAGCGCGGTACCATTGGTTGTTTGACATTTCCGCCTCGTCGAAAACTTTCCTAGAGGAGCGGAGGGTTGAGTTGTAGAAAAATAAAACTTCGACCCAGCTGACTTCTGCCTCCGCAGTACTTGTTTATCTCGGGCGAGACCGTTGGAAGTGCGAATAGGAGTTGGACAGGGCCAGCAGCCAGGACGGATCCATTGAATACCTTCCGCGACGTGCAGGGGTCTGAGCAGCATCAAAAATTGCTTCTGCTCCTCCCATGAGGAGTTAACTGTGTCGCTGTTTTGCGGCTTTATGACGGACAAAACGTGGAGACACTCAAACACTCCGCAATATTTATCTGGAAGGACGACATCACCATATGCATTGAAACCTTTAGCGGCCAATATGCTTCAATTCAAAACAATATTCCTCGAGAAACGGGTCCCCGTTTTTCGCTTTCGACGTCAAAGATAGAAATATTGAGTACTAACCGAACAACGAACCCCGGCAAACGATGTAACTCAAATCACATCAACTTGCGAGTGACTGTTCATTACACATCGAGCTAAAATACATAGGGGGGCTCTTCATTTGAAAAACCAGCCCGCGTGTCGCAGTGGAAAACGTTTCGGGTAAAAATATTTTGAACCCCCGCTACTACTACCGCACGAAGAGCACGCCGTCCCGGTTCACGTTCTTCGGCCTGACAACAAATCTTTCGATATTCCAGCCGTCTGATATGTTTTTCGTCTTGGCGTGAATCATTTTTCCGTTTCCGCCCAGTTCTTCATGGGTATCGCGTTGGCCGTCAATAAGGCCACCGGGCCGGATCGACGCGGGGAGCTAAACGGTATTTCGTCGACCGTGGGATCGTTAGCGCGGGCGTTGTCCCCCGTGTTCTTCTCAATGTTGTTCGCCTTCTCCATCGACGGGGATCACCCCTTCCCCTTCGACCACCACCTGGTGTTTTATCTCCTCGGCCTGCTGCGACTGACCGTTGCTTACATGGGATGGAACATTTGAGCAGTGTCGGCCGCGAAGAGACCTCGGTGCCGAAACCTCGAAATCTGGAAAATCGATGTTGAACACGAACATCAGGGCAGAGTAACGACGACGCCACTCCGCTGCATACGGGAGCAAGGCCGGTTAGAACGACGGAGCGGGGTAGGCGGGGCGGGGGGGATGAATGTTTGACACTTTTGACGCGAAGGATTGCCTTATTCTGATGTACGATATTTTTGCGAAAGCTGCGCCTTGCGCTTCCAAAGCCGCATGCGCCATGAGTAGCACTATTGAACGAGTATTATTCGCGCTGCTTGTCTTCAGACTCGAATATATCGTAAGGATTCACGTAGAACACATGTAGGCGGCGTCGAAGCGGACGACGTCGACATAGAAAGGGCAAGGTGGGTCGCGCGTTGGGCAAGGCTGTCGCACCATATAGGTCGTCACGTTGCAAAATGCACCGAAACTGACACGTACGAACACGTCCTACGATGCCATCACGGAGACGTTTGTGTCGACATTGAATCAGTCTCATTCGGGTTGCTTATACATTGCAACAATAAATACTGCTGTATGTCTGTACCTACTGCATCTATGCATCTACTCGTTTTCCTATTGCAACACCAAAGTCGAGGTCAATCCGTGCGAGGATGTCTCGTTGCACTGTCCGGCACACATCGAAGGAGATGTCGATGACGAGAATACGGCCGACGCCGACATAA
The DNA here is from genome assembly GCA_031763025.1 of Macrocystis pyrifera. Lineage (NCBI taxonomy): Eukaryota > Phaeophyceae > Laminariales > Laminariaceae > Macrocystis > Macrocystis pyrifera. The sequence goes on from JASSKH010000006.1 coordinate 4,093,932, forward strand.
ACAAGGCATGAAGGTCCACCCTTTGGCAAGGCTGTTGCGCCATGGAAATCGGCACGTAGAACGAGTCCAAGGCATCCCGCACATACCATTTTGTGCGAAGGTGTCCAGCCGAATTTGGGAGGACGCTGATACTGGAAAGATGGTCCGAAGTGCTGCTGCCGTAGACATCGCCTCGGGCTATCTTAGCTCGAACAAAATAGAACATTCCGTGCGTAGAGGTGTCGTTTCGCACCGGTCTCGTTACAGCGAGTCGAACCGACTAGCGGCTTTGAAAAAGTTCGGGTCACGGGGAAGATGATGGTGTGGGTTGTTAACCATAAAATAGAATTGGTACCGGGTGCATGGCTTGGTCGATGGGTTTGTGTTTCGAGGGCTTCCAGAGAAGTGGCTTGGCGTAGTCATCGAAGGGGATACTGTGATTGAATTTGGAAATGAACGCTTGTGTGATACGGACATGGGATAGCCGTAGTATCAAAGCCCCAAATCACCCTAAGAGTATTCCCGGTAGGGGTCGTTATCACGTTCGAAAACGCTCTGATATGATACACGTTATATTTGTAAAAATACAGAAATATATAGTATAGTATGATATTTCATATCATATCAAATGTCATGTCATATCATCTTATATCGTATTTTGTTGTGTATCTTTCAATTTGTCATGTTACTATTATTATCTGCGACATCGGGGAGGGAATCCACTGGCGTGGTACGAGAGCCGCGACACCGGCCGATGACTCTCGTTGCCTATCGTACGGCCAGTACCCGGGAGTTCCCCCCCCCCGGCCGACTGGCCGAGGCTCTAACAAACGCTGTCTCGGACGACCGAGACCCCCAATGGTGGCAAACCATTGACATACCCCACTCTCCTAATGAGAGCCCCGAATCGCAACCAGTCAATCGCAAACAAAAATGAAAGGATAATACGGTGTGGCCAGCACCATGTGGCCGCTCCGTTCCACCCACCTTCGAAAGGAAAAAGGGGCGGGTGGGCGGGAGAAACCACAACAGTAGACCTAGCCTCTAGGCCTATCAATCGCAAGTGAGCAGTGCCGTGCTCGACTCGTGCACCTATCACGAGAAGCTAGGAGGGGGCACGGGGTGAGTATGGTTGTTCTTCTCTTCCTTCTACCTCCGAACAAATGAACCCATTTAATTTCCGTCGGTAGAGCCCCTGACTATGAATAATTAATTCCGTCGGTTGTGAACCAAACATGCATCTCACGTGAACTTAGAGATACTACGCTTTGTTGTGTATCCTTCGAATAATCATGTTACTATTATTCTCTGCGACGTCGGGGAGGGAATCCACTGGCGTGGTACGAGAGCTGCGACACCGGCCGCTGAGTCTCGTTGCCTATCGTACTGCCAGTACCCGGGAGTTCCTCCCCCCCAGCAGACTGGCCAGGGCTCTACCAAACGCAGTCTCGGACGACCGAGACCCCCCATGGTGGTGAACCATTGACATACCCCAATGTCGAGGTCGCGTCGATACTACGGTGTTAAGCCCCAAACAGTGCCCTGGCCGGGATGCCTCTGCCTTATCTTCCCGTCTCTGCTAGTTTACGAGTACAATACCCGCGTCCTCTGGGTTATTGCAAATGTACGTGTAGGAAACTTTCACGACTTCCATCTACCTTCTCTCAGGTCGCCCTCTACGGCACATCTCCCTGGCCGTCAGCGTATTGGTTGCGCAATACGCAGTGAGTGGGGGCCAATTTCGCTGGCACCGTCTCCTGCTTCCGCTACCACTTCGCGAAGTGCCCTGAGGGCCTGCGTGTACCTCCCAACTTTGACTTCCTTACCGTACCGATACGACGACAGGGGAGTGCTTTCTGGCAGCGTCGGATATCCCGACAACAACTCCACCATGAGCGACAGCACCGCCGCCTGCTCCTACCCCGGAACGCGCCCCGAAGGCGTTGTCGCGTGTGCGTACGATACTCGATCTTTGCTGAGCCTGGGCCCTTTATCGCATCGGCACCGGCCCCCAAGCCGTACACCAGCACATACAGTAGTCCCTCACCATCGACCGCCTTCTAGTGCGCCGGCACGGCGGTATTGTTACAAACATCGTTCGTTGTGTACCGCGACGTTTCCGCTATGTATCGTTCGTGAGAGACGGGCCTAGGGCCGACGCGCTAGCGCTGGCCACGAGGCCTACGCCGGCAGCATGGTTCCTCGCTATCGACTGCCTTTTAGTGCTCCGGCACAGCGTCTTAGCAACATACGGCTATACATTATGTCCCGCAACGTGTACGGTATGTATCGTTAGTTGGAGGCGGGCTGCAGGCCGACGCGTTGGCGCCAGCCACGAGACCCGCACCGTCATATCTTCCCTCACCATCGACAGCCTTTTAGTGCACCGGCACAGCGTTGTTGGTGCGTACAGCGGTACATTGTGTCTCACGACGTGCATGACATAGATCGCTACCAGGTATATATTAATCGCGACGCGTGTAATATGTATCGTTAGTGAGGGGCAGGGCCGAGGGTCGACGCATCGGCGCCGGCCCCGAGCCGTGCATCGGCACATAGTCCCTGACCATCGACCGTCTTCTAGAGCGCCGGCGCAGCGGTATTGTACATACATTGTTCGTTGTGTACCGCGACGTTTATTATATGTATCGTTAGTGAGGAACGGGCCTAGGGCCGACGCGTCGGTGCCGGTCGCGATGCGTACACCGGCATATCGTCCTTCACCAGTAACCACCTTTTTGTGCACCGGCACAGCGTCGTAAGAACATACAGCAATACATTGTGTCTCGCAACGTGTATGATAAGTATCGTTAGTGAGGGACGGACCGCAGGCCGACGAGTTGGCGCCGGCCACGAGACCTGCACCGGCATATAGTCCGTCACCATCGACGGCCTTTTAGTGTACCCGCCAAGCGGTGTTGGTACGTACAGTCGTACATTGTGCCTCACGACGAGTATTAAATATGTCGCTATTCGTAGTAAGGGACGGGCCGAGGGCCGACACATTGGCGCCGGCCACGCGACCGGCACCGGCCCAAAGCCCCTCACCATCGACAGCCTTTAAGTGCACGAGCATCTCATAGTTGGTACATACAGCAGTACGCTGTGTCCCGCGAAGTGTACCTATGATCTGTATCGTTAGTGACGGACAAGGTCAAGGCCCTTAGTCACGGGCAGAGAAGCGTTGTTCTTATATATCAGCGAAATAACATCGTCAGCTGTGAGATCGAGGATACCCGGTATACGTCAAGTATATGTCGGTACGTGCGAGTATGTATCCCCATTCCTGGGTGCGGCATGTCTGCGAAGAGAAAGGAAACCTGGTATGTGCTCGTACAGCACGTATGCGTTCCGTTCAGGTGTCGTCAGTATTCCCTATTAATGCCAAATACTCTGTGTGCGGGTGTCTGTCTCTATTCTGGGCATGGATATATCATGATGTCTGGTACAGACTATGTGCTCTTTGCCCCGTTGCAGCGGTGGTACGTCTCGATCAAATATCTCTACTGCTGTACGAGTCCTGTCTATGCTGTTGCGAATATAATCAGTTGTCCCCTCCTGTGAACGGCCGATTCGCGAATTCGCGGATTTAGGAAGGACACCCAAAGTTTATACGAGTGTCTACCCGTATTACCCTTCATGCGTGTGCAAGCAACTCTTACCCAACAACCGGAGCGAACTGGCCAAAACAAATCCCTCGTGGGAAAAATCATGGCTGGCGGCCCCAAGCGATCAAGGTAACAATGCTTACAGGCGCATGAGGCACGCTCATGAGTTGTTGTGCATCAGAGTCGACAGCCCCTCGCCCAATTAATTGTTGCGCTCGAGTTCAAGGTCTAAATAAGAACCCCGAACATTCCCGGACCCTCGTTTTTTTTGCACGCCTCTCGCACACGTACCGGGAAAGCGTGCGTCGCCCCTGCTCATCCTCCTCCCTTTCCATGATGCTGCATCTCGCCAACCGCCGCTGTTGCTGCTGCCTGCTGCTGACGTGAAAAGTAACCGCGACAGATAAACCACCACAGAAACCACAACAGTAGGCCTAGCCTCTAGGCCTATCAATCGGCAGTGGGCAGTGCCGTGCTCTACTCGTGCACCTATCACGAGAAGCTAGGAGGGGGCACAGGGCGAGTATGGTTGTTCTTCTCTTCTGTCTGCCTCTGAATAAGTTAAGCCATTTAGTTTCCGTCGGTAGAGCCCACGACTATAAATATTAATTCCGTCGGTTGTGAACAAAACATGCATCTGACGTGCACTTAGAGATACTACGCGATATGATATGATATGACAGAAAACCTTCCCAAGCGCCCGAGAATTTTCCGAGATCCGCTGTCTTCGAAGATCGGCGTTGGAATAATAAGCCGACAGGCTCTAGCCAGTCTAGCTCGCACACAAGGAGAGAGCCATAGGGGGTACTGAAGATACCTTTTCCGTGACTTGTCAATGCACACGTACTACATGCTAGGATATCTTCTTTATGTTTTGCAGAACGTACGTACTACATGTGCGCCTGTGTATACCCACGATCCTACTGATCGTGGAACATTTTTAGTGCGTGTACGAGTGCACAGAAGAATACGTTACTTGCTGTTCCGAACTGCTGATGTATCGCATGAAAACCGTCCTGCGGAACCGATCACTACTCCTCGGTGGGTACTTTTTACGTACGGTAGTACGAGCTACGTCGTACCGGGCAACGCTGTGTCATGCAGCAGCGACTAGATGATACTGACTACTGCTATAGGAGTCATCTATAACACACAGGGTCATGTCGGAAGAGAACGCCTGCAACGTGCCGTGCAATGGTGTACGCAATTTTTTCCGAGGCTCCTCGCTTGAAGAGCTCCATACCCCCCCAAATCAAGCTAAGTTAAAGAAAAGCGAGAGGGTTGACCGACGAACAATCCTATGTATCCGTATACATCACGATCAAATATTGTGTAACACGTATTGATATTCCAACAATAGTGGGACATGGAGCCCGGTCGTTCAAAAACAAAAATGCCAAACGTGCTGGGCACCCAGATAGTAGCATGCGTCAGGAGTTTCACCTCATTTTTCTGAGGCTCCTCACTCGACAGTAGTTGGAGGATCTCCACGCATCACCGCAAAACCCAGATTTGAGAACACGTTAACAAAAAAAACGGCATACAATACCAAGGCCTATAGAAAAAAAAAAGGATGGTACCTGACATTATTGGGCGCGTCCGGACCGGTCACTTACAAAACAAATGGCAAAATGAAACTAAAAGTGATGCCTCCATCGTAGCATGTGTCCGACAGGGCTCCGAGGTCGCAACTGGCGAACTACTCAATATATACCGAATGTATATACACCATACAGCCCTGGTATATATATTGCGTTTAGCTACTGATTTCTGTATAAACCTACAGGCCGATGAAGCCGACGCAGGAAGCAAAATCTGAAATCTTCTAGCAGTAAAAATACACAGAACATAAGCCGTAGAAGGGACGGGGGGGATGGGGTATGGGGTGTACCCAATATGATGCGTGACCGTAGTCGTTTGACCATAGACCCTCGCATCCCTACTATGCCGGGACGGAGCATGTCGGGTGTTCAGTCATTGCTTGCACCACGCGCGAAGCGCCGTGAGGCGAGTCGCATGAGGAGCGGGCTGCATCCATCGAAGAACCACCGTAGAGGCTGACTTCTTGCATGTGGATGGCAGCATCAGTGAATTGGTGTCATATCTGGTGTGGCCGCTTTTAGAGACAGCGATAGGTGTACCATGTATCTGCCTCGTGGGTGCCTCCCCAGATACACATTACGTGATACGAGCATCCCTCTTGTGGGGAGTAAACGTTCTCTCCGCACAAAAAATTATTAAACTCGACATCCGGCCGTAGTGATCGCCAAAAAAAAACGGTACCCTGTCTGTCGAGCTCACGCACTGAGAGGCGTGGTTTACTGCGTCGTCGCCGAACGATGCCAACCCAGCCTATGTATACCAGGTATATTATATAAGGGCGGGGCGGGCGGGAGGGGGGGGGGGGGGGGCGAAGGTGTGGGGGGGGGGGGGGGGAGTACTCATTATCATGCATGGCCGTAGTCGTTTGACCATAGACCTTCGCATCCCTACAATGCCGGGACGGAGCATGTCGGGTTGTCACCGACCAGGCAGACCAAACGCGAAGCGCCGTGAGGTGTCGGGCGAGTCGCATGAGGGGTGGGCTGTATCTATCTATCATAGCACGACGCTAGAGGTGAATATCTTGCATATGGATGACAGCCTCAATTAATTGTTTTGAGCTCTGATGTGGCCACTTCCAGAGACAGCAGTGGGTTTATTATAGAACTACCTCGCGGGTGCATTACCATGTACACAGTACGTCACACGATCATCTCCCTTGTCCGGAGTAAAGGTTTTCTCCCCGCACTAAAAAGATCTAACTCAACCGCCAGCCGTGGTAACCACAAAAAAGACAAACATAAACGATGCCCTGGCTGTCCTGACCACGCAGTGAGAGGCGTGTTTGACAGCGTTGTCGCCAACCGACGCCGACCCAACAAGTATATATGGGGGGGGGGGAGGGGGGGGGGGGGGCAGCCCGCCGTGCGTTTCCGCATCTGAGTTACGGCTACGAAGGGCGCAACAAATATGACGTACACAACAAATACGATATATATATAAAACGATACAGGCGATCACGAGATAGATCACCAGGTTGCACATGTAAGAAGATAAAAAGCTCTCTCATCTAGAAAGCTTCACGTAGAATAGGCTGTTTACCCCTACCGCGTAGCGTGTCGCGCTTCCGGAGATCCGTTTGTCGCTAGCTTCTTGCCACTAGCCCTTGGGCCTGTTTCGAGTGCGCGTCGTACCGTTTCCAGGCGTAGCAGTATAAAAAATGTATTCATCTAGCGGCACGAACGGACTTCCGACAAATTTAGATCGAGGAGCCCTGCCTCTCAGAACGGAATCTTGCCCACAAAATGCTACCTCTATGGTAGCACGTGTCAAAGACACATTGTGCTTTGCGCCAGTTTCGCGTCCTGCGGGCCCAACGCGCTCCACACTACGAGCGGCGGCCGTTTTAACAAAGTTGTTTATCCGTCTACGGGGATCGAAAGCACACTACATCGTACCGCCGCAACATCCAAACGTAATCCGCTTCCAACCTCCTTGAGATCGAACTGATGGGGTGGGTTCTAACCGTCTTCGGTCTATTGGGTATTCGACTCCTTCTGGTTGACATGCAATTGCATTCGGTCGCAGCATTGCTACAGCAGTAGTAGATGTTGCGTCAATTTGATGTGCTAAGAGCGTCCCTGATCGACGTGCCTTTAGCGCTCCATCTGTAGTTCCTAACCCCCCCGCCCATACGCTTCTAGGACTCGACAAAATCCGTCAAAGAGGCGTTCTACGACAGAGGTTCACCCTATATCTTCTGGCGCTCCTCGCGTGGCCTTAAGGAGCTCCATACCTCACCCGAAAACTGACTTGAACAATTAATAGACGTCATTTGTCCAAGCACGACCGACATTCCTACTATTGTGGGTTGAGCAGTCCTGTCATTCGGAAAGATTTTAAGGGAAATGTGCTACCTCTATCGTAAAACGCGTTAAAGCTCCCAGCTTGGAGATATGCGTACCAACCAACGAACAACTACGCTTCACTCCATGTTTCCGTTGTCGGTTATCCTGTTCCACCCGATGAGGGCGACGACTAGCCTAACAGACGCCAGGAGGTAAAAGACGAAATGGTATTCAAAGGGGAAAACGTGGTTGCCGTCGATGGAGAAGGCGAACAGTGCCGAGCAGGCCATGGGAGAGATAGCCCTCGCCACAGATTCAATCGTCAACGATAGCCCGTTGAGTTCAGCTCGCCGGCTGCGTCCCGCCGCATTGTTGACGGACAACGATACGGCCAACAAATACTGGTTTGTAGACGAACAAAACAAACGCCGCACCGGTGAACAAAACGAACAGTGGAGACAAGCACGGGGAGGTACCTGGTAGTTAGTTAGTGACGTTTTGCTCGGAATACACTACTATTCTGTGGGACCATAGTAAATAGGACCAAATATTATTGGTAAAGATAGGTCAATACAAAGGTTTTTATGTATACCATAGGTCCTATTAACTATGGACCCCCGTAATAGTATAACATATGATGTTGCGGTAAGGATGAGCCCCTGTCGTTCTTGAAGGTGCTTGTTTTGAGTATGTAGGTATCTACCGGGACAAAAAGCTGACGATCAGAAGGCACGCACCAAGAGCAGGATACCCCAATGCGAACTTCCAGAGCCTACGTGGGTATCCAACGGAGAGCACAGGCAGCATTTAGCGATGTCAGGCAGATCCTCAATTAAGGACTCTTTTCAGCGGGAGAAAGCAAAAAAAAGAATTACAAACGAAAACCTGTCACATATTCGTGCTACGGTAAGAGCATCAACTGTTTCGCCAAGCTGTTCCGTATGGCTGGGGCATTTCAACTCAGGAACTGCTAACCATCCTAGAAAATCACAGTATGGTTCGATCTAGACCTACAGGCCACGGAAATGCCATCGGGCTAACTCTCTTGCGAATTTAGAGGGTAAAATTGACGACGAAGAGAGGGGATCACGGCAGCGGTCACTGCGTGACTGGGGCTTGATACAAGTTTGTGTCCGAGTGTACGGTTCGTCGAGTCGTACGACTCGGGCGCACCATTGATTCTAGTTATCCTGTTTGAAATTTAACGCTTGTCGTAAACGGTTGTTGGCGCCCGAGTTAGCACTGCTTGGGGCGATATCTCGGGGTAAAATGGTTAATCGTACCGTTGTCTTTTCTAAATTCGTTTCTGGTGCTATAAAAATGAACTCCTCAATAGTCAGCAAATCGCACAGGTGAGCACGCCTTCACCGGAGAGTTTGTCGCTACTTTGGTCGTTGCTCGCGACTGATGTATTAACGCTTTTTTTTAATTCGTGGCTGTCCCACGTCGGTCGTCATCACCGCCGGCTCTCCATCTACAATGAAGCCGATTTTTACCCCTACCGGCTACATCGGGTCTGAGACATTTCGCTAACAGTTTCGTATCGCACCCAGGTGACAAGGGCCGATGTGGCTTCAGGTCACCCCGGACACGTTACATCGCGAGCAAACGTCTTAACGCAGGGGACGATTCTCGACTATTTTGACTGGTGTAATCGGCAGCCCTTGTACCCCCTACGTACTGCATACCAAGTGACGCATTTTTAGTCTCCACCCCCTCGTGATAAGCGCTAACCACAGGTGCAATCCACTCACCGCGTTCACGCAGATGTTAACCGTCACCAACAGGATCACAGAGAGTATGAACCCTAGAAGGTCGCTGCCGTTGACACGAGAGAGCAGTGGGATCGCCAAATACGCGGGGATCTCGCATATGGAGCACGCCCTCTGGGACATCTTGACGCCCAACAAAGGCGTCAGGGACGGCACGACCAAGGTCTCCAAGGCTAGCACCACTACCCCGCTCGTAACAAACACCTATTTGAGCGGTGGCGGAGTACGAGGGTATGAGGCGAGAGGCGCAGGCAGTGCACGGTATACTGCTTGAAGTAAACATATATAGTATCTTCATCATCGTCATCATCATCGCTGAGGGCGGAACACGCACGCCAGCAAAAAAACCTAACATCTACGAAAATCATCAGGTAAATCAGAAATCATCAGCATTAGTCATAATAATAATCATCATCATCATTGTCATCATCATGACCACCATCATCATGACACTCACGTCCAGAGTGATACCCCACCCCCTCAGTCACGAAAAGCTGCTCTTGGACTGCTCGGTAGAGGGGCCCGACAGTATATATAACTGATGGGCATTCGTGGGAGATGTATCCCACAACGCCCCCCCTGCGTTGCCCCACCGTGCTCCTCCAGCGCGCATCTACTCCAATACTTAGTGGAAATGGCGCGTGGTGTGGCAAGTAGCGGAAAATAGTATGCACTCTAATTTCCTAAACGCGGGAAGGTCGTGGTGCTCAAGGTTATCAAACCTGGCAAGGGGTCGTACGCGTCCTGCTACTCGCAAGATCGGGGTAGATAGCGGGTGTCAGAGTGTAAACCATTCCTGGCGGCTCGCTTTAACTTCAAACTGTGTTCCTTCCGGCCAAAGTGAACGTACGGCCGAACGCCTCAGTCCCACCTTTCCGATTTGTGGGCTTGACCAGTCCAAACCTCCCTTCGACACGCTACTAAGAGCCCAAAGAGGGTAGACTTCGTCGAATCCGGAGTATACCAACTGGGAGACGCGAGAAAGGGAGGGGCAGGAGTTCCATTCAGCTTGGCCGGAAGACATAGCTCTCTTGCGTGGAACAGAGCGCTAATGGGATTGTTGTTAACGCTGTTGTCAACTGTGTGGGTTGATGAAAGGTTTATGATAGCCCAAACTTAGTGTTGACAATTGGAGAATTCGGTCGGGCGGCGCAACACAGTTCTCCTGCTTCATATCGTAATGGGTCTCCGGCAGCCTTCCGCTCAACACGCCTCCAGGCTCTATCGTCAATGCGGCTGTATACTCAATCGGTTTTTCGTCTTTGCGTTGAACAGATCCAAATTAATTGCTTCAACCAAACCAATATGCATAGTTGCAAGTGTACAATTGTTTTAACCATTCCGACTTCCCCTTCCCTCCCTCAATTCCAACCGTTTTACCTACCGAGTAAGGCCTCTGATATTCGAGAACGAAGATACTGTTGTTCCAGAACTACTTAATCGGGGCAATTGTTCTTAGTGGCCCCCAGTCTATACCTAGCTCACAACGCCCCCCCAATCTGTTGAAATCCCGATATATGCGCTAGCGAGTTTAACCCCGCCAAACAGCAGGGTTCTCACGATGTTCTTGTGGATGATGAACCTGCGGACGTTATATCCATTACACCACGGGCGAGACGGGCCCGTGCAGCTCTTCAGAGAAATTGTTTAGGTTAGATGATTCCAAGTAGGCGAGAACACATGCTGTGCGAGCTACAAGCAACAGACGAAACATCGCCGACCAGTTAAAGTCGAGTCAAGAAACACGTTTGTACTTTGACAAGGTTTACACACGAAGGAGATGCGCCGTATGTAGAGTCATCCTAATGTCGAGCAGCAGCATCATTCCTGACGATGCCTCGCTAGAGAAGCTCTATTCGAAAACCAAACGAACGGTCGAATCGAAAAATGGTCCTAGCGCAGCCTATTCACCAGCCCAGCCCCATGGCCTAAAGTAGAGGTATACAACGAACATATATGTGCTGAACTTTTACTGGGTTTTCCCAGCAATATCTGCAATTGCTCCTCGATCGAATAGGGGTTTCCAAAAATATCTAATATAGTTCTTCGGTCGAGGAGTTATGTCAAAAAAGTGTTTCCCTTGTCGTACGATTGTGTGGGTAGGAGACGCGGCTACCACTAGCCCCCAGCGCGCCGGACCCTATCCCTAGTGCCCTCACCGAGCCAACATCCAGGAGAAAAAAATAGATCAACAGTGACACACACCGCGAATAGCCCGTTGATGAAAAGGACAAGGCGGATGTGCCCTTGTCCCAGCAAGGTTTCCTGCGTTTTTTTGTCCTTCGTAAGCCCGAGACTCTTGGCAGCATGGTCTGGCCCACTCCGTCCTGTGGTCGAAACCACCCCCTCCACTTGCATCCAGGAGGGTTTTCTATCACCGCCGTAGACTTGTGACGGAAAGGCGGACTCCCCCCCCCGTTTTGGACGCTTTGTGACTATTGACGAGGTCGTCGTTTCCGTGAGCACTATCGTCGCACCCACATCCGTCGAATATAAACGAAGACCAATGCTGCGCCTCGGCTCTTTTCCGGTTCAGGGGGAGCGGGAAAGACGAGGCGGGGCATGGTCAGGAAGAACGCGTGGGGGCACGCATGGCCTATGCTACGTGGCTGGGCGTTTGTGTCAGCAAACAGGCTAAACGGCAAACACTTTATTCGACTCAACCCTAATTTTCTTTTGTATACCCTGCCATGCTGTTGTGCACGCCACGTGCAAATAAAGCTGCTTCGCTTGACCCTGCTCTGCTGTGCTACACGCTACTAAGCGCAGCTAACGACACAATTCGGCCGCCCCGAAACAAACCAACAACGGACATAAATATGCTCGCACGGCCGGATGCTACCTAATGCACCGCCAACAGCGCGAGCTCGATATATCGGTGGTACTGTACAGCGGATCGAGGATACTGTGTACTCTGGCAGTGGGTAGGCTGCGAGGGCAGAATCAACGCCGCTTAGCAAAACGTAACACCGAACGTTTTGAGTCATTCCATGGAGGGGTTGCACTTTTTGTCGAACAATGTCCGGCGGTTGAGCAGGTCAAGTGAGAAACGACAGGCTAGCGAGCTATTTTTGTGCTACTGTTGTGCACGAAACAGTTGTTTGGGACTTTCGCTGCGCATTGCAGTTTTGGTCGGGTCACGCGAGAAACGTTCTCGAAGTCATGTTTCAGGTGAAATCTTCCGCTCCTTGTTTGAAGAGCTCAGAAAAACGACACCATACCCTTCTCGTTCTTGCTCGTATTTCGAGCATCGGAGCCGCACGTACCCACACATTGTACTTGTTAGGGTGAAAACCGTCGCCGCTAAGCTCCACCAAGTACATGCGCGCGAATTTTTACACGTGGAGCCAGCAATCATCTTTCCTGACGAGTGGTCGCCTACGAGGCTCATTAGGTACGACTTTCATAGACGGGTGGGCCTCTAGATGGAGAACACGCCGGTCGCGGAAGATCAACCTCTAAATAAAACGATATCAGTGCTTGTTTTGACGATCTTGGCTCCAACGGAATTTTGTTGGGAAGACTTCAATCAGTTTCAAGAGCAACTTAGTCGGTCGCGATCTTTAGTTTGTGCTTGGGCGGTACGATGGTCGCTTGGGCTCGCGGATCGACGCAGGAAGCGCACTTCGCTGGGCATGGATAGACGAAGAACTACTGGTGTGTCCTAGATTTGTGTCACTCTTATTGTACTCGCTACACCCTCCAATCCTAGGGAATAAAACGATATCCTGCTGTCCTCTATTGCCTAGAGGATTTCCGACACACCTTCTGGGGCAAGCAAGGCCTAGCCCACCTGACAACGGTTGACCAATGTCAATGCACAACTATGTATTACAAACGTTATAATCACATACGCCACGCACGTTCCGCACGGCTTACGGGCGTCCACCACCAGGCAACAAATGACGGGTGACCATGGTCGTCGAGAAATTGCAGGGCTGCATCAAGAGACACCTAGGTGGTCCGGAAGCGAGTCGGTCAGGCGCAGTAGTAATCGCCGTTTCGTTACTCACGCGAGCTCCAGATTCGCCCGTCGGCCACCTCGGCTATCATTATTCGTACGACGGTACTATCGTGAAAGATCCATCGAGGGCGGTTGATGCTTGTTATCGGAGGTCTTTATCTTGCCCTTTTATCGACCCGACGATGGAAAAAGAGGAAACACGGGGCTCAGCGTAGTTCCGAAATCAAGCTTTTATTAAGGGAGCAACATAATCGAACCTAAAACCAAGTATTCTTCTTTCAGGAGACAAAAACCTACGAAAACTAGGGAACGCTCAGGAGAAAACGCTCCTCGCGAGAACACCAGCCCGAAGGCTTCATGGACGTTCCAACTTCTGCCGCATACCCCACCCGTGCGCTTGATGGGCACGAGGTATAGAGTAGAGACGAAGAAAAGGACAGGGCGAGGCCGCCGAGTTATCAATGCTGCTATCCCTCGGGGAGAGTGGTGAATACCCCGAGACAACTGCGTTTCGAGCTTTCCAAATACGATATATACGTCATTCGGAAACAACAGCACTCACGTTGGTTTGACGTTCTTAGCACACGGGGTGCCTTTCACGTACCGAAACACTAGCGGGAACGCTAGAAGAGCCAAACCAGACCCGACGACGTTGGGCAGAAGGTACGGATACCTGTTTTGGTTGTGTATTGCGGCGCAGTTGGGGGCAAGGGTAGCAACTCAGCAAACAACGGTGACGGGCGGAAATTTGATCAAACCACCGGTACAGGAGTTTCCTAGCGAGCAAACACAACGAACGTACGGCGCGGAAGAAAAAATTCCAGATTTTCCTTGTTTTCGTTTATAGTGTGCGGCAAGCATCTCCCATTACAGTCGCTATCGCCCCAAGGCTTCCACGTTGATCTACAAGATCGGTCACAGTCAGCGGCGGGAGAGGAACTTGAGCGATGCGTTACGGTCCCTCAACGAGCCATGAATACCGCCGACGCACGACAATACGTGAAACGTGTAAGCCAGAAGCATGACCAAACCCAGTCAATATGTTCACTCGGTAGCCCCCCACTCGTAATCATTCCATGACGACCCTTCCGTACGTTAACAAACCTTCCAAATATGCCATGCTCCGAGAACCTGTTTGGGTAGTGTTTCGCTGGTTCCGATAGAAGTCCTCCAATGCCCGGCCCGAGTACCGTTCCAAGCGTCCAGGATGCTGTGGTGTAAATGTTTTCGCCGTAGTGAAGCAACGGTAAAGTAAACACGGCGAAGACAGGAGGAAGGCCGATGATGATGGGTCGGACTTGCTCACAACGGTGACTTATTGCTTTATGTGATGTTTCGGGTTCCCGTCGCTTACGCGCGGTAGTTGACGTTCTCGTGTCTAAGCTGTTTTGTTGAACAGCAAAATTATAATACGCGGAATGCAGAAAGTGTTGATCGTGGGGCGTATTTATGGTAGACATGCGCTCATACACTTTACAAACGCTTTTCTCACGATATGGGTTACGGGCAGATCACGATATATCTATATATCGTCCTAGATCCTAACCTGCTTTCACTCCATAGTATACGGGATCTGAACTGTACCGTCCCAAACTACTGTAGGGCAAATGTTACATGTCATGCAGAGTACACGGCCTCCAGCCGGCAATTCTAGCAATGTAGAATCATGACGACCAGGGATATACCTGCCCTGAACGATCTAGATCACGAAGTGTGAACTGAAGATCTGTCTGATTTCTGAAACCCATTCCCCGTCTGTAATGGCGACTTCCTCCACCGAGGAGGGACAATGCCACGGTCGATAAGAGTGGTGCCATGGTTGCTGAGCTCCTCCCACGATGAGATCTCACTACACTAGCAAAAGCACTTTTTTTTGCTTTAAATAACATCGTTCATGAAACACGACCAACATACTTTATGTGCGCAATCAGCAGCATTAAATTATAATAGGTTGCGCTGAACAACCTAGTGTCACTACACCAACCGGTAGTGTTCTCACCAGAAGATCCCAAGCGATGAGATCATCTCGAGACAAAACGTGCAAACCCTACCATTGAAAATGTGCATGCCTTTACGGAGACAATGATGTCAAAATTCACGATGTCTCCTATGCGTGAAACCTTCTTTTCCCGTCTACATTGGTCGGGTTCCACCACATATTCTCGGAAGAAGTAGTATTGACCTTTCTACGCCCCGCGCCCGCAACTTCTGGAAATACGAGGGGAGGACCAACCATAGCCAAGTTTCGCAACGCATGTATGGGGCGGAACAGAGGCGTGCGCAAGGTACGTTTAATCCATCGATAGCCCTGCGAAACATCTTACAACATGTGTTTTGGCCTCTCGTGGGTCACCGGTTGTTTCGTGTGCTGGCGGTCTGACCCAGATTTTGTTTAAAAAAATACGGGGATCGTTGTGATATTCACGACATAGTCATGGCCCCGTTGTCGCCGCGGATTGAAAACACACAGACGTTTTATCTCATTGTGGACAAGACGTTGTGGGCTAGTGTTCGAGATCGACAGGCGCCTAGTGCGCTACGGGACGATTCGCAGCCCTTTCGCCTGCAGATACTTGTTGGCGTTGAAACGGGCAACCATTGGGCGCGGTACGTCTCGCTGCAGGAAGCTCCATGCGTCACGCGAGCTCCGAATTCGACGACCAACCCACGATGAAAGTATACAAGGTAAAGATTAGTTCCAATCACAATTCCGTTTTGGTGGCTCTTCCTCGGTTAGGGAGTGGCCAGTCGGCACCTTGGTTTGTCCAAGGAATCTGTTCCTGTAGCGGCGCGCGTCTGCAGCATTGTCAGTTATGCGCAGATACACGACGTGCGCCACCGCTTCCACGATGACTCACCTGTCATGACGCCCATACCGATGGTCTCGTGCTCCTTCGTGGTACATATTTCGGAAACCAGAGTTCTGGACACGACGATCACCCCCGTTAGCAGTCCAATCAGAAATCTGCGGCACAATCGAGACGTGCAGTGTGCATTATTCGTGTGTGTTCCGCCGCGAACCACAACGTCGTAAAAGGTACAGCCACGAAAAAGAAGATTCTTGCCGCAACGCCCATGTCTACTGGTAGTGCACTGAAAAGTATCATGCGTCGAACGGAAGTTTCTATCACCCTATGTGAACCAACGACAGCAATGAATCCTTCTACATACTACACCAAAGTGTTCGTTTATAAAGGATAAACCACTGAGCTACTCAGTCAGCGCTGACTGAGTAGCTCAGTGGTTTATCCTTTATAAACGAACAAAAGAAGTACCTTTGGGCTCGATACGGCCTCCCGCCGATAGCATCTTCCGGGGTTGATCAAGCCCCTAATCAGCGCCTGGTTTTTCCTTCCTATTGTCCCCCTCCCTAGTCGTGCGTTCTTTTAACAAAGTGGTTCACTCCACTTGATTTCCCTTTGTCTACCCACGGCAGAAAAAGCGGAAATACGACGTCTGGCGGGACTCGAACCCCGGACTTCTTTTGTTCGAAATGTAAAGGATAGACCACTGAGCTACTCAGTCAGCACAGAGTAGCTCAGTGGTCTATCCTTTACATTTCGAACAAAAGAAGTCCGGGGTTCGAGTCCCGCCAGACGTCGTATTTCCGCTTTTTCTGCCGTGGGTAGACAAAGGGAAATCAAGTGGAGTGAACCACTTTGTTAAAAGAACGCACGACTAGGGAGGGGGACAATAGGAAGGAAAAACCAGGCGCTGATTAGGGGCTTGATCAACCCCGGAAGATGCTATCGGCGGGAGGCCGTATCGAGCCCAAAGGTACTTCTTTTGTTCGTTTATAAAGGATAAACCACTGAGCTACTCAGTCAGCGCTGACTGAGTAGCTCAGTGGTTTATCCTTTATAAACGAACACAAAGGCCGTTTGAAAATATTCCGTACAAAATTACTTCCTGCCGATGACACGCCTGTACAGTTGCTACTTTCGGGATGGACAAAAATGTTACGAGGGGAACCCGGCCGGTCTATATTTGTTTCGTATGGTCTCAGAACGATTTTGTTCCAATTATGTTCGAGGTCAGTACTTCTCTTTCTAGTGAAGGAAGTCTCTGTGCTGCTTCCCGACCCTAGCACTTAGTAGCACCTGGAAATATCTAAACCGAGACACTAACCGGATACTTGGATTTCTCGGTATCCCAAGGATACAACGTTTCCAATAGTGCAACGAGGTGACAAATACAAACGGGGCTGCAGTTGAGGCAGAGGTATGAAGAGCATAGGCATGGTTGCCTGTCTGAGCCGGAGTTCGTGCAACACTGCTCTAATGCGTATTCGGCTCCCAACACCAGACTCTCCAGCAAGGCGGAATGTGCGCATTTAAGAGCTAACCTTCAGCGGAAGTCAGTTTCCCCCGACAATCGTAGTATGTGTATATTTTATTAATCTTATCCATCCATTTACATTGTGTTGTCTGCATGTCTGTGTTACTGTGTAACTGTTGATTGGTCGAGAGGCAGGTATGTTCCTAAAAAAAAAAACGCAATCGAATTGTTTGAACAAAAGCACAGTAATATCATTCCGGAAGCATAAAATGGTTTTCAGGGGTTACCGCGTACGTTCCGCCTTTAAAAACGTATACGGAATGCGTCTTCAAAGGATTGGGGCGTTATCACAATATCACGACGCGAGCTAAATTAAGCATATGTACGCCAGTCGGTTTCCATTTATTTTAATAATATTGGGGGCAACATGTCCAACTTTCCTCTCCAAAGAACATGGGCCTGCAATGTTATGTTTCGTGAGGCGGTGGGTCTGAGAATATATATGTATATACCTATGGGGTTCCACTGCGGGGGGCTGACGCCCGCATGCGACTCCGCGCATGCTAGAAATGGCTGAGGGCGTACAGGGATGCAACTCGAAGAGGTTAGTGCGACAGTACCGCCAAAACGTGCATTATAAAAAACTATTTTGAGTGAACACAAAGACAAGGCTGCAAACACAAGCAAAACAAACATTTCAGTCCGCCATCTTGCACAACAACGCATTGCTTTCTCGTACAGCATCAAGCAGCACCACAAACGTTTCGCTTTGTTTTTAGAACAAAACACTACGAGATGGGCCAGTCGAAAGGTGCTGCCGAAGCGGTATATTGTACGCGCCCCGCTCAATACTATTGTATACGTATTAGGATGCATTTCTTTACGCGGTGTTGATCATACACCAAC
The DNA here is from genome assembly GCA_031763025.1 of Macrocystis pyrifera. Classification (NCBI taxonomy): domain Eukaryota; class Phaeophyceae; order Laminariales; family Laminariaceae; genus Macrocystis; species Macrocystis pyrifera. The sequence goes on from JASSKH010000006.1 coordinate 4,112,329, forward strand.
CCACCAATAGAAAGATCTAGCCCTTCTTTGGCTCGAGAGATATGACCGATACGAAGATTGGGGAAAATGCAAAACGATCGTAACTAGTCTGAAACAAAAAAAAGGGCTCGCTTCCCGTTCGTCTGCGTATATATGCCGTGCAAATAGGAGGTTTAATTTTCAGGTCGAAACTCCCAAACTGAACGGGGCATCACAGAAAAACCAATGTCTATCGTAATCACTTGTTTATATATAGAACTCGTGTTTCGGTAATATCTCTCGATGGGTGGTAAATTGAGCAATTAAACTAATATCAGTGGTCTTGAGCGAACTCTTTCACAAATTTCGCTCTGATCGGGAAGTACGATTTTGATACCAGTTTTGTGTTGAAAAGTTGGTGCTTTCGAGTCGGATGTAAACCCGTCATTTAAATTACCTGGCATATACGTTCTTTTTTGGCACATAATTTAGATGAAGGTTGGGACGTTATTTATCCCCTTACAGGTTTACCTATTGAGCAGGCACTCGTTGGGACTCACGGGTGATGATTGCTTCGGGATAGAAGAAGAGCAGCATCTTTCCTTTCGTGCACGGTGGAGACTAAGAACAAGGCTCGTGCCTATCAGGGAAAACCCCTGGTTTCCATCCATGATACGCCTCCTAATTAGTACATTCACTGCCCCAATACCTAAACCCAGGTAATTTCCGGCCTTCCACCCACATTTAAAGCAGTACCATAACACTAGCCCACGCTGATAAGTCGTATTTACAGAATTATGGAAATTCATGGAAGCCCCGACTTCACGAGCTGGAATATGAGTCAAGGATACGAGGCTGCTCAAAACACACTTACACACCTCTGAACGCTAATGTTACAAAGCCGGCAATGTACGCCAAAACAAAAAGGGAAGGCCTAGCCGCAGGAGACAAGAATTTATCGCCAACGATGACCATCGCCATACCAACCGCGAGGGGGGCGAGGCGAGAATAAGGTCTTCACGGAAAAGCGAAAAGTTGATAAAAAAAACCCGAGGTAGTCCTGTCCCTCAGTAAGCATTGTCAACTTATCCAGATCGCCCCCAGCTCCGGAGAGGGGGTGGGGGCTGGCAAGACGAGAAGACAAATAACTCGGAATACACCAAAAGACATCTAAACCCAGACTACAACTCCGGAAACGTGTTATGTGCCACAAAAAAAGTGGCCAGATCACCCAGACCAGCTCCGACACGATTTGTCGTCTCGAGATGGGATCCCGCGGGATCGAGATCTCTCGGGATTCAAGGAGACGGGATAAGAAGGGGTATTTCAAGCACAGCACGGTACATGACGGGATTGAACCATCACGTGATCGACCGGGAAATTTGGACGGGATTGAGATTAACTGGATGGCACGGGACGGGATTGAGATACCACGGGATTTGACGGAACGGGATGTGACGGGACGAAGAAGCACGGTACTCCAGGGACGGGATTGATATATCACGGCATTGCACGGGACGGGATGTCCAAACGATTGCACACGGTACTTATACGGTACACAGCAAGCACGGTGTTTCGTGTGATATTATACGTTTGCATTCTTAGCACTGTATCATACGCGGAACTTGACCGCTCATGCACCCTGCCCTTCACTTATCAAGATCGGGATTGTAGTTTGTGTGTGCGGGCCACAAAAGTGTGGCGCCAGCGTTTCATTCGTATTGTATGGACGGCGTGTCACTTCGGGGGGTGCATACGTGTTGTTTTTGATCGCGCTGAACTATCCTTCATTAAAAAAAAGACTCCAACAAAAATGTGTTTTTTTATACGTGAACCGAAAACATTTTTTGTCATGGGAAATTAGTATCGAAAAAATATGGAAAATGTAGAACTTTCGACAAAACAAATTCTACTGGCAAGGTTTGAAAGCATAATTTCCTGCCATTGAGACAAGCACGTCAAAAAGAAGTTGAGCTCTGAAAAATCCTTTTGTGTCAGAAATTATGGAATAAATCCCGCGAGATCACGACACCACGGGACTAATTTCGACGGGACTTGGGAAACATTTCACGGGTTAGTACATTTTTACTTCTGATGAACGAGAAGGACGAACACACTCACTACGACTTCTGGGTCCCTCCTGCTCGTTCTACAGCTGAACAAAACTTGGCTACAGCACTAGAAACGTAAAATTCAAGCGCCTGGAACCGCATTTTCAAACTTCAGTGACGAGGTCCGCCCCGAAGGTAACGAAAAGTGCTGTCGTTTTGGCACACTCACGAGAGTGCACCAAGGAGCTCATATCCGGTCTGCCAAATTTTGGCCCGCAAGGAACGGTCGGGACTGAGCAGAAAAACGAAATGTCATCAGGAAAAGAAACGGTGGCAGACGTGCTTCCAGTGTCTTTATTGTCGGCATTTTGTTTTTGTGTTTTGTGGGCAATGCAACACACGTGATACGCGTAATTGATAAGCGGTCGAAAAAGCAGATTTCCCCTTTTCTAGGATTACGAGTTCAGAGAAACTGGCAGGGATACCACACTGAAAACATTATGAGGATACAGTTTTAGATAGGCGGCTCCTGTAGCTGTGATGTATATTGAAAACACGTATTTCAACTCACCGGTTGGAACACCGGCGTGTCGACCAGACCTACCCGGGTTCTCGTGTCGAACCTTTGTCGTTTAATTACACACATTTATACACCAGCTTTTAGATCGGCAACAAAGACGCAAGTTACTAACTTTCAGCCGAGTGGTTTACATTATTTCATGCCGACCCATCTACACTGCCGAGTTCGAGTCTCACGTCATTCATTTTTTTATCGCATGGGTAATTTTGTCAGCAAGAAAAAAAATGGTAGTGCTAGTTGCGCATATAAGTAGTACATGGTTCAGAATGGTCTTCTTCACTGTCCTACCATATGTAAATTGGTACGTATCCCGACCAGCATTCACGGGCGTGGCTAGCTTGCCGAACCCGCGATGGGCATGTGCTATAAACAATCAGACCTCCTTCTACAAGTGCTACGTACTTCCCCGTTTTTTACACCTATCTGGCATTTACGGCCCCAGCTTATCTGCCTAGTAGTTGTCGTAGTATAGTAGTACCACCAGCAGTAGTGGTGGCACTAGTAGTAGCAGTAGGAGGTTCGGCGATGGTGTCGTGTCCTTCCGCCATTGATACAAAGCATTTTCTTTACCACGAGGTTAAGACCTATACCCTGTACGGTAGTATATATATGTGTCTTTTACCTGGAAATGAACGCCATTGTGAATGTTGTCGAACACCCGAACACCAACGAAAAAACCGCGGTTGACACCGTGCCGAAAAGAAGGATGAAGCGGCGACCGCACCGTTCGACCGCCAACCCCCAGAGGTGCGAAGAGCACACGCGGCCGATCATAAATGCCGCGGAAAGCGCTCCTGCGTAATATCCTGAATAACATCAGGCGACAGGACGCAATTGATAATTCGCTAGGGTAGCATCGTTTTCACGAAGTGTGATTGTCCGGGGAATGGGGGTTAATAAGAGTACAGGGTACTTGATGATAAAAAGAGCTAAACGAAAGGCATGCCGACATTTACAAAAGCTTCACGATGTTAGGGAGGCAGTGTACCGAATTGAAGACAGAGCACATCAATTCTCGAACACGAAATCCAGACCGGGTCAGCTTTCCTGTCTATTATTTAGTGTCCTGTACTGCATGGGACAGTCGTGATGCACGGCAGAGGGGGCAATGTCTTTTAAAAGCAATCGATTCTGATTGACGAGGATATTCAACCCCAGTGAGCAATTAGTGTGGGGGTGTGTGCCGGGGTGGGCTTGGGGATAGGCACTCAGGGTGGCAGGACACAAAAGTGTACATCGAAAAACGTGAATCAATATTGGGTTCTATGTTGTAGGCAGAGTAAGTCGGGATGACCTGTCCGGTGCATGTGAAAGTGACGTTCCTGCTGTATGTACCTATTATTCCAAGACATCTACAGAACTATATCGTACAACTCGTCCAGCCAAAAAAACCCATACTATTAATTGGTGCTCCCCTACTAGGTTCCCCGCTTCTAGACGAAGCATATCATGCAGTCAAGACCACTCCAACGAACAAATATTTGGCAATTTTATTACCATTGAACATACTCAAGAAACCAAACCCATTGGGAGTCTTGTACGAAGTATTTCTCCTAGGAGCAAAACCCAATACGCTGGTTAAAGCAATTAACGAAGAATAGCATCTTCGGGCAGACAAAATTTCATACTAAGCATTACTCGATTTGAACGTACTCACGCGACCGTGTCCAAAAGGGGAATAAAGGGATGAAGGTTGTTGGCAAATCGGACCTGCACATCGCGAGGTATGCTCATTTGTTCGAGCATTCATTGCTTGGGAAGGAAGTTTTAGCGCCGGGAAACCGAATTAACCCACAATAAATACGTTGGAAATACATAGTGGTGTGTCTTTTCCGGTTTTGCGACCATAAGACGGCATGCACTGCCACTGAAACTCTTGGTACGAGGGCACCGACATATCCACCAATAATGCTAGCCGACAATCAACATGGTTTATCCAGGGGCAACGATTTCAACAGACAAGGCCTACCTTAGGCCGTAGGAGCGGGTACTCGCTTTCATCGCGCAGGAACACGGGATGATTCCGAAACCTCTCAAAACACGGAGACATTTCCTAAGAATGCCCTAATAAATGTATTCACTTGACCTGAGAAACAGGAACGTCATGTTTCAGGCAAATCAACCGCTGATGGGTCGTGGGGTGTGCTTTGACTCGATTCCAGGTTGTATCCGATTCGGACTCCACCCGGATCGGGCATGCCCTTTTTTCATCAATGGCCGGCAAACAAACGAAATTCAGTTTGCATGTTTACGTAGACGACACACATGCAACCGATTTGAAAATTAATAGTGAAAACAAAATCATCTCGCGGATCGACTTGTTGTAGCGGACATTTTGTTTATAACGGAAAAAATGTATCTTTTGCGACCTTTTGTTTTCGTGATACTTGCCTAATTTTTGGCCCTGGACCAGCTGTCACCTACTCGAAGTCTATAATGAGACAAAAGCACAATCGGCAAGGAAATAATGTGTTTCCTTAGCAGTTCTGATCACAACTTCTCCTTTGATACTGTAGTAGGTTAGCTTTCATTTAATGTTCGTGGAATTTTGAAAGGATCGTTGAGGCCGTTATTTTCTAAGGAGTCGATCTTGTAACGATTTCAAGTTTAAACTTGTCTTTCGCGCATCTGTTTTTTGTTCAACACTTTCCACATATAATAGCCGGATATATACGTGAACGCCAAGCGTTCCAGGCACCCCCACCCCCGTCTATTCAAAGTGTGTGACAACACGCTTCCGTTTCTCATTCCAAATAGACAAATATGGAAAATTTGGATAATGGGGACAAATGAGTTCTCCGATTATTACGGTTCAAACTTGCCATTTTTTCATGTACTGTTTTCGCGCCGGACGTTTTACTTCCAGAGTTTCTACGTTCCAAATGTGTACTTACTGGGTGTTTCATACATTTCGTCCTGTGTTAAGGTCACCGAAGATCTTACCTGCCCCCGGGTTTCCCGGTCTGAAAACAAATGTGTCCATACGTCTCATGAAAATCGAAATTTGCGCAACTACTTTGACACGCTATGTTCGGAGTTTTAGGGTGGTTTGAGTCTTTCAGCGAGTGTGGTGATCAAGAGAGTTTCATCACGGCGTCTTGTGGTTGTCTTCAGATTGACCTTCCCAACGTTCTCAACAGAGGTCCACATCACGCCCTGGAGGTGCTGCACGTAGTTTGTCAATATTGGTTGAAATTCGGGTGCATGAAAGATTACTCAAATCAGCACCAATGCGAACGGGTGTCCTTCGTTTGGGGGAAGCTACAGCTCTTCACAGGAAGCCACAGCCTGCGATGTTGAGGCAGGCTAGTCATGGGATGTGTGAGACAGTTGGGTGCGTCAGGAAGCAGTCTCAGGCAGTCATATGTCCCTCGCGAGGTGTTTGCGTGAGCTCGAAGTGGCGAGACAGCAGACTAAAAACAATTCAAAGCCGGCAAAAGGTTTCATTTTACGCGTGGGACCCTACATCAATACGATGGCTGCACGACCGATAAAAAAAACGGACCGCAACCAGGGAAACGTTAGCTGTCTATTGCAGGAAAATGTTGGTTTTTACCTGACGTTGTTTCCATATGACAGCATACGTTTCCATGGCAGTCACCTGGTGGTAAGTGTTTGAGTCCAACAACCGGCAAAAAGGGGCTAAAGAACTCTGAATTCTGACATGGTTCCATCGGTTTGTAAGAATATTCATCAACGGCCATGCATGAGATCTAGTACATCTTTCCTATTGAGTATACCCCCCCCCCCCCCCAATATATTTACCCCGCCTTTCGTGTGTGGACCCCGCATAATTCATCCACCTTTGCTGAATGAACTGGTGATACCAGCAGGCGATAGAGTATATAAAATTGTATCTCAGTGGGTGATAGAGTATAGAAACTGGTGATATCGCTGGATCACCTGTTATACAGTGGGTGTTTTTATTGGGGGTGGGGTGAATGTGTCCGGGGTAAATCATGATACACTTATATAAACCCCGCAAATGTTTACCCTCCCCTGGTACTTTAGCGGGAGATACAGTACATCGGGCGTGTTAGAGTATATCCCCCCCCTCCCCCCCGATATCCCCAATTCCCCCGTCCACAAACGTTTATCCCCCCGCCCTCCAAAGTATGTACCCCCCCTTCCGTACATGAATCCCGCAAATTCATCTTCACCTGCTGTATCCACCTGTGATATCATCGGGTGATGAAATATATTGATAGATATATCAGCGGGTGATATAGTATCAACTGGTGATATCAATACAAAGAGTGTTATTATAGGGGGTTGAGGAATATGTCCGGGGTAAGTATTGAGTTAGTAATACCAACACCGCATATGTTTACCCCCCTTGGTATTTCAGTGGGCGATCTGGTATATCAACTGGTACATCAGCGGGCGATATCGTACGTGAGCTGGTGATATAGCTATACCACCAGTGTTATGATGAGTGACATTCTAGGGGGGGTAGCGTGAATCATTTCGGGGTACACATTGATACATTAACATTGTGGTATAGTCTATAAAATGGTTATACCTATGTACCCCTTGTCTAGAACGGGTGCTCTGTAAGGGAGTACAGAATCTGTTGTATCAAAGCAGTATATATATATTTATAAAACTAGCTGACATACTACAGCTTATCACCCGCGCAATCACCAGGTGAAGGTATTGTCACAGGTGATATAGCTATACCACCAGTTGATATACTATATCAACCACTGAAACACCAGAAACACCGGGGGGGGGGGGGGTGGTATCACAGGGGATATAGCTATCTGACTAGTTGGTATACTATTGCATCCCATCATGCACCAGTTGATATACTATATATACCACCCGCTGGAATACAAAGATGGGGGGGAATTCGCATGATGTTTGGTCATATTTACCCGGCCAACCCCCTTCAATAGCCCTCGCTGTATCACAGGGGATATAACGATGTAACCAGTTATTCTAGGGATATCACCTGTTCATAGACTATATACCACCCGCTGATATCACCCTTCGATGTAGGAGGTGATAGTGAATTTGAGGGGTTCATATCCGAAAGAGAGTGTTAATATAGCGGGGGTACATTTTGATGGGGGAGAGGTGGTCGTTTGGGGGGTGGGAGGGGGGGGCGTACTCATTTGTTTCTTGACTCAATCATTTGACCTTTGTTCACGGATCCTTTTCAGACGGAGCACCGTTCCCAATCCGAATAGGGAAATCTCCAACATTTTGGGCACTAATTACGTTGTTTCCATGTATGCATAGAAGCCTTTGCTAGTTGTATCCCCTTTCGGTTTGGCCGCATGTGGCCACCATCTATCTCTTGGCGTGGCGATCGTCTTCTCGCTGTTACGTAGTGCACCAAACTCCTCCATTTCACATTCGGCTAAACTCTCATCTCCTCTTCAAACACATCTCGCTCGACCTTGTACATTTCACATTCTCTGACTATGCGAGTTCTACTCGATTTTGCGTTGCAACACGGGCTCATCTGTACATCTACCTACTCCTCCTCCCACTTACTACTATACCTCTCCCTGCTATCTGGCGGGTCTGAGTCCCCTGTACAAAGCCACGGTTTCAGCGTTTTGTGAAGTCAATTGGGCCGTACAAAAACGTTTTCATTACGAGCCCTTGCCTTAATCGCTATTAATAGTACATCTGTAAGTGTTTATCCGATTTTTGCTTTTTGGCGCTAGCCTTTCCCTTTTATTCTTCTACTACTCACTTTTACCCGCCAAACGTTTCTGCGAATTTCCTCCAATAACCTTCCATACGTTTTCACCTACCCTATCCCTACCTATTTCCAGCTAGCCCTTTAATTTATTTACCCCATACAGTTCTATCAACTAGGTCTGACAACATCGTTTTTGGCATGTCCCTTATTATATTAGGCCATTTCAAGGTTTGTCTTGAGTAGATATAGTCCCAGTTCGGCTCTCAATACTGTACTACTAGTCGTAATTGAGGATCTTAGTCTTATTTTTAGCTGCTGTCAATGGAGCTGTTTTCAACCGAGTTACGAAATTATCGGTCGCTTTCTATACTTTCCCTGCATATTCTAGCTTGGGGCTATCATATTCATCAAGGCAAATCTCTTCATTTTAGTGTCAAGGTGCGAGTCTGCTACGATCGATCCATTATGCCTACGTGTGTTTTACCCTTCCTTATCGCATTTTGCTGTGTGCATCCACGTAGGTCGTTTGCAATCTCTACGCCAAGGTACGTATACTTGTCTACAGTCGGATAATCATCTTCTCCCCACTTCCAACTGAACTTTACCGCGTTGACTTTATCTTCGCTACATACAACTATTGCGAACTCTTTGATCTTCGCCGTTACTCTATTTCCTAGACTATCCTCTTTTGTTTCCGCAAACCTTCGGGTGTTTCCGGAATCCGCCCCAAGTCTTCCCCAAACATCAATTCCCGACACCGTATCTTTCCTCTCGGTGACTCCCTTCTTGACTGTTTTCATTGCTACAGTAGTATCATATCTCAATTTTAATCTTGGATTGATAAGGTGAAGAAGATGGTGGGAAAGGGGATATATATGTGGGGGGGCGGGGGTGAAAAGATTGGGGGGGGGGGTAGACAGAGTGGTCGAGGGAGCCCGTAACGGAGGGTGGGGGGGGGGGGGGGGGGGGGGGGGGGGGGGGGGAGGGGGGGCATAAATCGCGACAGGGGGGCATTTGTAATCGGCCACTGCAAGAGAGAGGATAAGAGAGAGTGTGCAGTAACTTAGCGATAAAGGCTCAGGAGAGAATAATAGCTGTCAGACAGTACGAACTATTGGCACCACGTTTTGAACAAATCGAATACCGGGTTTGTGAGTACAGATGGCTACGGAAGGTGTGCTTGGAGAAATTGCGAGTATTAGAGTCTGCCAGGCAAGCAGGGTTCGTTTTGCAGAGCCGGGAATACTCGACTCCAGCGAGAAAATATTTGTCGCGTCGTTCACACTGAAATCAAGTAAATGTAAGGGGATAGGGCCAAAGGAGAAATCCACGGAGGAACGAAGTTTGCAGCAGAGCGATAAGGGTCTAGTGGGGGCTGAACAATATCTGCTTGGGGATGAAGGAGGGGATCACGTGCTGAAGGTGAAGGAGGAGTTCACGGAGGAAGGAACTTTGCCGGAGAGCAATAAGGACCTGGTGGTGCGTGAGGTGGAGCTGATAGAGGATGAAGAACCGGAAAACGATATAAATTAGGAGGCACATGGATTTGCGGCGTTGAAGAAACATCTGCAGCAGTTGCAGCGGCAGCAGCAGCAGCAGTTGCAGCGGCAGCAGCAGCAGCAGCCGCAGACACAGCCGCAGCAGCAGCAACATCGGCAGGAGTTATCAGCTTCGACTTCTCATCCGCCGTGGGTACCCCTATTGCCCGCTGAGCCCGAGGGCAAACAAGGTGTGAGCGGAGAGGGATGCCCGGTTGTCAGTAGGAAGAATTGGCGGGATGATCGTTGTGGGGAGGGCGAGGGTTTGATGTTGGTGGAGAAGGCACCCAACGACGTTGAGCTGTATGAAAGCGCGTGGGAGAGAGCAAGTAGCAGTACTGGGTGGATTTCAGCAGCATCGTGGACTGGGGGGCGGAGCCGGGACGTGCTTGCTCGGGCGAGGAGGGTTCGTGTACGAAGGAGGGACTGAATAACCGCGGACAGGATAGAACATTTGCGTAAGAAAGCCACGTACGTTTTGTTCGTCTTTGATTTGATGGTTTTGCCGTCAGAATTTCTGGTTGTGTGTTGCGGAATGGTACACGAGCAACGCCAGTACTGGTACAGACGCATGCTACAGTAGAGGTCCACACTTTTCTCTAGGTCTCCCCTCTTGAAGAGCTCTAATGGTACGAACGCCGGGCCGACGTCGCAGGATAGAGGAGGAAGGCGCACGCGCTGTCGGCCGGCTAATGCCGTGGTACCTGCTTCGCGCCGACGACGGTTTTTTGTCGAATGGGGGGGGTGTTACATAGAGGGGCGCCAGGGCGAATGGTCCAGTGTGTTGCGGCGGTCGTGACTGACGCTGTGAGGAAGATAACACGGGCCGATACAGCTATTCTGATCAGTGTCACGCCTCTGGTGTATTAGAATGGGCAGAGGGTAAGCTTTCACTAGCTCCTCCGAGGGCATCGTGTAGGGGAGAGGAGGATCCCCGGCGTGGGAATGCCTTCCGTCTCGGGTGGACAGCCTGTACATAAGTTCCGGGAACACCCGGTGTTTACCGAACGCTACCAACCGAACGAAAAAAGGTGAAAGCGAAGTGATCTGCGATGCCTGCCCTATCAACCACGAACGCCTTGGGCCCTTCCTTGACCGTCGAGCCCGTCATGGTGTATGGTGCATCGTTGATTGTATACTCTTGCTGCTTGCATCTGCTGGCTTGCATCGATTCGTTTTTGGCGTGAATTACCCGCTCGTCCCTGCACGAGGGTATCTTCCGGACTATCAAACAACTGGTGAGCCGGCCTCAGAGATCCAACGAGCGCGGATCCTCTCTAGGGTCTGAAAGCTGTACCCTACTGTATCATCGTTAACCCATGTCCGTCGAAGTATTGCACGAGATCTGTGTGTTGGCAAACATGTTACAGTTACCCGGAGTGTCTGCAAAAGTGTGAAGTGATGTCATTGTACTCCTGTATTATATCACGTTCGATCATGCATGTGCATGTATTTTTTACCCGCTGCACGTGTACATCCACATGTTGTTGTTGTTGGCTGCCTGGTATTATGGTCGTACTCGCAATGCTGTGATGTATGCCCGCTGTCAATGGTGCTCCGCCTGCTTGTTTCGTACTGCTTTTAACATACGTGTATGGTAGGCATATTGGTTTATCGTGCTCCGCTCGCCTCTTGCTCGCGGTCGTCTTTCTGGTGGTTGTTTGATGATGGCCCACACGCATGTCCGTTAATGAAAGACTGCATGCCATTGTATTGACCACACCTTATCTGAAAACCCAAATGCAAACGATAGGTGACGATACATACCACAGGTGTCGAACGTACTACTATACGGATACTCTCACATGCCGTTTGCCTCGTTGAGTGATACCGGTAACAAACGATTCTGGGTCTTACACTCTGCAACATTGTGTATTGCTGGCCGGCAAACATAGACGTTTGGAGAAACTACGTACACGTTGGTAGCGAGTATTCTTGCTGCGATGGTTACACTGCAGCGATAGTACATGACAAATCCCCTGTGCAGATTTTTTATTCTCTACCAGGACACCGATACGAAGAAACGACGATATGCACACCCATCGAGAAGTACGACGCACGTTTGACCCTCTTGAATGTCTCCTGTTGTGCCGTTGTCTGGGTTGCATACCAACTGTGTGTTGTGCTCGAGTACCAGGTACAACACATAAAGGACTGAAAGCCAAGCAAACAATGTCAGGAAAAGAAAAACCGAAGAAGACGGAGAACGGGTCACACGTGGTTAGCCAGTTTCAGTTGCACGAAATGAAGAGCATACACACAAGGTAGGGAGCTGTGGCTCGCTATGTCCCGCGGATGAAGGCTGTATGACACACATACAATGCAGCCCAGCGTAGGCGAACAGATAGGTAGCGGGGGTAACATAAGCTTGGGATTATTATCGCTTGGTGTTGATATGATGGCCACAGTTAATATTGTTCTTGATTTGTATCTCGAGCAAAAACCAATGAGGGAGGGAGTTGGCGGTGTTGCACAGGTAGAGATAAAACGCAAGTGACACGCCCACGCTAGAAAACTCGTGTAGCACACACCGTAATATGCTGAACCACCGGTGTAAGACTATGGGCATAGGTCGTCATAGAGCGCGGAAGAAATTAAAGAAAACAGATGCGGGTGGGTTGGTAAACGCGAGCGTAGGTGTTAAGCGTACCACGCATGCCTGTTTCTATTGTCCATGTCCGAGTATCAGGTGATCCGCCTGATCAGAGAGGAATGCTTGAAGAAACACACAAAATTGGATGGCACCGAAAGCCGAGAAACCTATCGTAATCATGACCCAGGTGACCATACCTTCGATCGCAACAACGGCACAATAACAATGACAGTCCAAAGAGGGTTTTGTCGACACAGGACCTCTGATACGATAAGCGTACATCACGATACGGCCCAACATTTGTTTCAACTGACCTGGCTCCTTAACCCAATGTTGGCGGGGTGCAATTAGTGTTTTGCGAAATGGCTTTGTAATATACCTAGACGTTGGGATTGTTCGGACAGATTGGATTAATATATGCAGATGCTCGACGTCAGGCGCACAGGAAGGACATAGAAAAGTGCATATGAAGTAACGCGTAATTTCTCAGATGTACGAAGTGCATGTGCGAGCAGCCAAACCACGTACAGGTAAACATTTGGGAAACCGTGATCGAGATGGAACGTGACGAGCTATGGTATGTTCGACGTATCCTGACAGGACACCTTGCTAATTTACGCTTCAAGTGTAATGGCCAACGACTGAAGCAACAGATCGACAGGTGTGATTGGACTACACGTGGACAATTTCCGTGCTGGGGGGGTGGTCGCCACCACCATTCTGTAAATCTTCCACCAAAACCGATATGAGAGGTGTACGATTTGAAAGTGGTTGTAGACGAACGCCGTTTTAGGACTTATCATTGAGGTTAGCTCAAACGAGTCGCACCAGTGGACTGTGTTCGTGCTAAGAGGGGTGGCGTAAACGTCAGTGCCGTTGAACGACTCACTCGAAACCAGATAACAACCTTGGGTAGTGCCAGTAAGTTGAAGCACGCGAAGTTTGTGAAATAATAACTATAATATAGAGGGAGGTGAAAGTACGGGAATATTTTCCGTGATTGCAATAGTTTGCGCGGGATTGAGGGGGAGGTTTTTGCTTGTCGTCGGGATGAGCCTTCGCTCTCTATTACTGTGGTTGATGTAGGTCAAACCGTTAGGTCCTGGTCATTGTGGTTCGTCACTGCTATGTAAAGAGCCTGGGAGGGTGTTCGTTTGATCGCTTTAAATGACAGTTACGTACCGGTTGGTACCATTGCCTATTGTGGATTGTTTGACTCTTGACATCTGAGGTTGTACGTGGTGACGAACGTAGTTCACTTCTTCTCTGCTCCTACCCTGTGGGAGGCCAGTGATACGTGACCTGGAACATTCATCCATGGACTGCCATGCAGTCTGGGCTACCGTTGCCCGAGGCTATGAACATCCTTGACGGTGTATCTTGATGAACGCGGGGGTATTTCTCCTCCATAACCCGCCGCTCGTTATTGTGAAGAAACCCGGTGCGTTGACCACTGATCAGGTTCATTTTTGCAAGCTAAAGTAAGGCAAAGAGGGTTTCGTCACAGAGCAAGTCTTCGATAATCTGGGCCAGGGGTGGAGACCGCGGTGTGATGGTTCGGTTGGCGAATACGAGTCGAGGAGGACCTGCGGGTGATAATCAAAGAGATACAACGAGACGGGAGAGACTCAGAGACGACAGAACCGTCGCTGGGACTCATAAGCGCCTTATTCCTACTGCAGCTCCTGTTCGTCCGGCGTCGAGAGGTAAAACGGAGAAAGCCAAAGCCAGGGCCTTGGCGAGATCCCCTGCTCCAGGATATCAGCACATCATGAACGCCTTCATCAAAGGCTCGGGCCACTCGTTGAGGTGTTTAGCAAAGTTATGTATGCTGAACTCTACAGTGGCATCAGAGATCGTCCTTCTGTACATCAAGGCTGTGTGTGACTCTTTTCTCGGATTGCTCTACGAGTAGTTCATATTATTTGCGGACAACATGAACGGCCAAACCACGGACGAATTCAAGAGCGTGTTGATGCAGCAGTGTCACACGTTGCTCTTGTTTCTGCCCGCCGCATGCGTAGACAAGATTCACCCTGTACATACCGTTTGTTTGTCGCCTTATCAACGTGCACGGGGGCGAGGGCCTCGACAGGTGGCTGGCGGATGCTGACCATGTCGATCTGTGCGAGTCCAACAAGCTGACGGCAGCCACGCGTAGGGTTTGAATCACGCAAAGGGTCGGCGAAACTGCGCAGAATATCGCTATCGAGATGACCGTCGAATATCGCACGCACCTGTTGGCGAAGACTGGTCTAGCGATAACGGCAGACAAACGAAATCACGACCTCATCAACCTTCACTGTAGAGAGGAGGGTATCCCCTTTCCTGGACACGAACAGCACGCCGGATGCGTTCGAAGATGTGCTGCCGGCGCCGACATGCTCCTGCCGACGAGGAACACCCACCCCGCTCGAGCGATGAGGACGACGACTCGGACGAGGAAGGGGGCGAGAGCAGCAATGACGCGAACGACGAACCAACAGCCCTGGACGTCGACGTTGACCTTCCCAAAGGCAAGGAGCCGCTGCCGCTGGAAATCTCCCGGGGTACGTCGTCGTGAGGTAATCACCTGCCGCACTCGCTGCGGCGCTCGTGAAGCAGCCGGGAATGCTGCTGTTGGGTATCGGGTGGCTCAAGGAGACCATCGAGCGACAGTTTCAAGCACCTCCACGACTCCAGGTGCTTTATGGACAGCGAAGGCCACACGCACTACTGCCGTTGATCATGTACTCGGTGGACGTAGAGACCGTAGGCGCTGCTGAGGGACCTTGCTCACGACGTTGCCAGGAGGAACCAGGGGGAGGTTATGGTGAAGGGGATGGGGAAGATGACGAGAAAGAGGAATATCACGAAGAAGAGAAGTGTATCGACGATGCTGAACCCGCGTCCAGAGAGGAACATCTCGGGGCAAAGGGCATGCGTGTTGCTTTGGGTAGGGGGGTGGCGCCTACCGCGCTAACAGGTAGCAGGGTTTGCATGACAAACGTGCGCCGAATGAACCCGTAAACGTTTGCAGTACAACCGCTCGGCAAGACGGTTTCATGGATGTGTTTGCGTGTTCCCGGATCGGGGCACATCCAGCGGCAAGGGCATGGCCCGGCGCAGAAACTGTTTGTCGCCGTGGAGGTCAGCGATGATGCACTACTGTAATAATTTACGTAACAATAGGAACGATGCCCGTGCGTGCCGAAATATGCTTATACACCACCAGGGAAAACGTCTTTTTGGGGACCGAAATGAGAAAGTGCGACATATAAAAGTGTGCTTTCGTCCGCGCCCAGAACAAGAAAGACACCCCGATCCCACTATCTGATTGCTTTTTAGAGGGCCGGTACTTGATGGAGGAATGGCAATATTCTACGTACTCCTATACTTTGATGTATTTGACAATGAACAGAGTTCTTGCGATTGATACGCTGAGCCGGCAAAAACGAGTTTACGGGGTTCTCACGAAGGTCGTCTTCATGGTCCTGTCTCTTGCTTTCGTCAGATTCAATATTTTTCGGGGACAACAGTGTGATCACTCAGGCGGACAATATAATACTAGCCGCGACATCGGATTGGAGTAGAAAGGGCAGCGGGGGGGGGGGGGTGCACTCGATAGGAGAGATGTACTCGATCTCATGCATGGCCGTAGTCGTATGACCATAGACCCTCGCATCCCTACAATGCCGGGACGGCGCATGTCGGGTTTTCACCGACCAGGCAGACATTGCTTGCACTAAGCGCGAAGCGCCGTGAGGTGTCCGGCGGGTCGCATGAAGAGTGAGCTGCATCCTACTAGGGGGGGGGGGGGATGATACAGGAGTACATATATTCCTGCTTGGAACCAAGACCCATATACTTCCATGTAGTGTCGAAACCGGATTGTATACTTCCACCGCCCCCGCGCGTGCGTATATGTACGATATAAAACAATGTTTTGTTTGCTTCGGCGTTTCCGTAAGGATGTTTGAGGAGTTGGAAAATGTTTGATTCTCCTGCATGTTGGCTGATTCGTTATTGTATACCGCCTGTCACACCGCCGCTAAGCAAATATATTTTTCGATTTTTTTCTCTTTCGCTTGTTGGGGTTTATATTGTTTCCGTCGGAAGTTGGTTGCCTTATTAAAAAGTTGGACGATGTAGTTGGACGCAACTACGTAGACTGGTTGGCCCCCCTGTCCACCCGTCTTGCGAGTGTTTTGTCAATCCTCTTATTGATGTTACTGCACAAAGTAAGGTCACGTACGTAGGGAATTGCAATATTTTAAGGCTGATACTACCGTACGTGCACTTTTGATGTCTACTTTGATTTCTAGTGGTATGCAATGGGTTTTCTTATGAATTGTATATGTTCTACAAGTAAGCTGTACTGCTCCCGGATGAGACGTGAAGAAGAGATTCGGGCGACATTCTACAGACATGGAAGAGTATGATATTTAGGACTTGAGCTTTTTGGAATTTGAAGGGCAACGTGCACACAGACAGCCCATAGGCGATTGTGAATGTATCCTGCGGTAAGTTTCGAAACTACCGCGAGCGGTAAACTTGCACCGACCTGCTTTACCGAACTGATTGTGGTTTGATTGTTGCAGGCTGAGGTCCTTAGTTGGGCAGTGAGTGCTGAGGAGATTGTTCAAGTTTACCCCCGTACAGTGTGGTCTAGCAATTTACATCGATATTGAGTTTTCGTATTTTGATGAGTTTAGGGTTTTCTCAGCAGAGAGGCAGCTGTTTAGTCCTGTCATTGGTTTTGGAATTTTTTGTGTTTGAACCTATGACACTACTACAGTGTAGCGCCACGATACGAAGACATATGTGTTGGATGATTGTAGACATGCGGTAGTATGGCATTGACACTAATATCATGACAGTGTGCCACGAGTGGGGAGGCTGCAAGACATAGCAGTCGCTCATAGTTGCGCAAATGTTTGATCAGATGTACACAGTAGCTTGATTGGCTACTTGATGTGATTTAGGTAGTCCAATTCATCTCCCTAAATCTCGGATATAGTCATGTCGCTCTGGACCGGACGGTACTGTTTCGTCCTGTGATAGGTTTTGGAATTAAGGTGTTTGGATTTATGGCACTACTATATATAGTGTAGTGCCACGATACGAAGACTTATGTGTTGGATGATTGATTGTAGACATGCAGTAGTATGGCATTGACATTAATATCATGACAATGTGCCACGACTGGGGAGGCTGCAGGACATAGCAGTTGCTCCTGGTTGCGCAAATGTGCGATCAGATGTAGATTTATTGGCGGCTTGGTGTGATTTAGGTAGCTCCAATTCATCTCCCTAAACCTCGGGAAAAGCAATGTCGCTCTAGACCGGACGGTACCACCTTGTGGGTCTTTCATCTTCTTGGTACATACTTCGCCAACCAAACAAAGTGTGAAAGGCTGTGCTACAGCAGCACGTATAATGATCAAAACGAATGTTGAGTTTCAGCCTAAATCAGGTGTAATACCTGGCCACTTTTGGTCCAAAATCAGTCCTGTACTAAACCAAAGTAGAAATCAAACCCCAGGAGCCCTGCTCTTGGCCAGACTGACATCGTACCCGATTTTGGCTCCAAAAAACGGTAGAGTACCTGGCTTTGTTTGCTCTGTCTATCTGTCAACTGATTTTTGGCAAACTTTCAACAAACCAGAGAGGCCACAGTGTTTTTTCTCTGCGAATGAATGCGTCTGCGATCCCTCTGTGGCACAATTCTTGTGTATACGACATAAATTATCTGTACTCATACGTACGTACATGCGTACGTATTTATGCATACCAGGTACATACATACGCTGATTCACTCTTCGTTCTTTGGGGTTTACGATGTGCTTCAGTTGTTATGATGTGTACTCTGTCGTTATCTACGTGTGTGTAAGGCCTACACCCTAAAAACTAAAAACTAAACAATTTAGATCTTGGAGGCCACAAGCTTACGTGCCATCTTTTGGTTTTGCTTTATTATTTCTACCTTAAGTTGCATCTGATTGAGCAACGATTGAATCACCAAGCACGCATGCCAAGGAGCGAAAAAAAACAACTTCAGTGAAAAGTCGTTTGGGCTTTTTTCGTGCCCTTTTTTCATCGCAATTTCCAGTTTGGGAGTTGACCCGTCTTGACGAGGCATGCTCATGGTGAGTCAACACCCCCGGTGGAGTCAGGCGTCATTCTTGGCCGCTTCGGTGACCACGACCGAGGCATCAACACGGGAACCAGAAGAAGAGGCGACCGGAGCAATGGCCGCGCCCACGCCCACAGATCATAGCAATTCGTACCCCGGCGGTGACGCCTTCAAATCACGGCGGCCGCAGACCCAACTTTTCGGCCTCTTCGATCGGCCAACCATCACGAAAACCGAGGAAACGAAGAAAAAAAGAGAGGATACGCTCGAAACCTCGATAGCTGCATCATCGTTGCCGTTCCGCGCGGAGCGCCCGGGGGCTCCCTCCGCCCACTTACGAGACCCTCAGAGTGATAGCTTCCTATCCTGCACCACCAAAAAACAAAGAAGATGGCGGTGGCGCCCACGCGACAACGCCAGCCTTCGCTCTCGTCCACCCTCCTCGTCGCTGTTTGTCGGCTGGGCGGTGTGTGTCCAATTATTTTGTTGTTAGATAATAACACGCCGTTTCCCGGTAGGACTCAAACTTGTATTTTTCATAAAATCAAATTCAACTTCGATATATTTTTTCCTCACCAGATTTATTGCGTTCTTCGTTAACCTTCAGGCGCACGGTTTTTGTTCGATTTTCATGGACAAAACACCGCTCGTGGTGCGCGTTTTATATGTCGCTTCAGTATTCCCTGGTTTTGACCCGACCGAATGGATCAGGTATACCTGCATTTGGCCTCAGCCCATTAACATTTAATACGGTAGTATACCCGTACATATTTCAAATAGTCTACTACGTCTCGTTCTTGTATGTAGCGCCAGGTATACGTCATACGTGCAAATTTCACGTGTCGTTCTCGTATATAGCACCAGTGCTGCACAAGGGCATGTCTTATCGTGTTTGCTTGTGGAACTCAAAAACGCGGCAACTAGATAATAAGTAGCGCATTGTGCAGCCACGTTCGGAGGGGTGGGATGGTGGCAAGAGGCCCTTATTTTGGTTGGATTGTCACATCTTGAGAAGTTAGTCGACCAACATTGGTCTCCGTACGGGGTGTAGACCTCTCTATTTTTTTGGTCGCCATGGTTCTGCGATGATGAAGCAGCCACAAAGTGGTACCATAACGTGCGGTGTTAGACGAGATGCACTTGCTTATTTGCGAAGGAATTCTAAGGATGTGGGAAAGCGATGCGAGGCGCCCTGCGTGGCAGACATACTCTGGCACTTCGGCTTGCACAATTTTAATTGATACCAGGTACGTACGTAGAAAAAAAAGTAATAGGTATTACGCATATTTTTCTTCTTGTGCTCCCGCGCCCAAGGTCAAGCGTCGCACCACTTGTCGTACGAGTTGTCCTCCCAACGCTTGCTGTATCCGGGTGGCGAGCGGGGCATATGATCCTAAAGGATACATATATATATATATATAGACAAAAGGTTCTCTTCCAGGAGGTGCCCAGGGGAGTGGCGCAAGAACGAATATTCGTATGAAATACCTGCCCACCTGTTTAGAACTGCGTAACTATTAATAACTTCATCCACCCATCATCAATCAATGTAAAGAACACACATATTTTTGTGGACGGACTATATACTGCTGTTTTTGGGAATGGTGTGGAATCATTACTACTACTACTACTGCTACTACTACTAAGTAACTGCTGTTTGTGGGAATGGTGAATGATCATTACTACTAACGACTATAACATTAAATAGGGTACCGGTAAGTGGATATTTATCCTGAACAGATGACTCGCGGCGATTAGGTAATGCTTGCCGCGTAAACGTGAATACAAAAAGTTGCGTGAGGTCGAGGTTGCGACACAATATTTTGTAAGCGGCTGAGAATAATCCAGCAAATCCGAAATATGTATCGCAAAATAAACGATTCTTGGCGCTCAGGGTAAATCAAAGGCTTCACAGATACAACAGTAGATGCTCGAGAACAATTCGTAGTCCGAGTACGGAGAGCGTTGGAGTACTGGCGGACAACACCGGAAAGGCTCACATATTGCGAGCACGGAGAAGGCCCACATATTTCGAATGCTGAGAAGACCTAACTACTGAGAGTACTGATAGTATGAGCAGTGCGAAACCCCGAGAGCACAGGCAAACATGTAACCGCAGCATCGAAAAAAAACAAAATACTTGGAGTACAAGCAATATCCGCAATACAGAACCTCGAGATACTGAGAGTACTGGCAGTACATACTCCTCGCAGTACAGTACTTGTTCCCGAAATACTGCCAGTCAGTGCTGTAAGTACTCAGTGCTGTAAGTACTCGAGTCGTCCACAGCGAAAGGTTTTTGCTCCAACTCCTACTCGTGGGACCACCTGTGAGCGTTTTGTGTCTGACAATGAGGCTGAGAATTGTCGGCACGTGCACAGAGACGGTCGAAGTGTAAGTCATACGCAAGGTATATTGTGTATGTTGAGAGCACATCGGTACGGCGAGTACTCGCAGTACGAACACTACCGACGGACGAAATACTGGGAGTACTTGCAGCGCCCATAGTACAGGACCCGGAGATACTTGAAGCACGAAAGGGAGTATACACAGCAGCAGCAGCAGCGAATCCTGAATTAGCGCGAGCCCGAAAGTATCTGCAGAGTAGTATCTGCAGTAGTAAATAACCGAAATACTCTTGAGAGGTTCGGAAAAAAAAACCACAAAATAAAGCGCTCAGGGTCAGGGTTTTTGTCGAAGTACCGCCGTATAAAAGACGTTGACGGCTAGTTTTTTTCCCTTAACGTATTCTTTTTTTCCAGATGCTCAAGGTTACGGGCTGCACAACGGGGTTTTACCCTGACTGAGCAAAGAAGCTGCTCAGGGTAGCGGTCATCGCACAGAACACAGGTAGTGAAAAATACCTGTACCGTCACACAAGCAGCCCGGCACTGACACTGACTCGCCGCCATAGCTTAGGGCGACAAGGCCCGCCATCTCCTCGAACCAGTCGTCGTTTGGTTCGTGATTCTTTGGCGGCGAGGAAGTACAGAGTAGCTCAGCTTCGGCAATCTCAGCAGGCAAGGAGGTGGAGCATGCATCATAATATGTCTTTAGAAAAACAAAGACAAGTGACCTAGCAACCTCACGCCCCGTGACGGTGAGGAGGGCGGTGATGGCGTAGAAGGTACGCGAGGCGGACGACCACTCGCCAAAGCGTTGGGGCAACCGGGTTCACCACCTCCTCCACCAGTAGGCGGTTGGTTGTGATGGGGTTACAAGTAGTACTGCTGTACGAGTCGCAGCAGGCGAGGCGAAGTGGGCAGGAGGAGCAGCAGCTCGATAAATAGAAGGACATCATCATCACGCTGCACACGAAAACGAAGACACGCAACCTCGAGCTGGGTAGCGGCTTGGAGGACAGCAACGGTGGAGATCGTGTTATTGTGTTGGAGGAGCAGGGGGGGCAGGTCGGGGCGAAAGGTGGTGGAACACGCGGCGGTCGACTGCACGATGCTCGAAGTTTGCTGTGAAAAATCGGGAATCTTGAACGCAGGTCCACGTCATTTCTATTCCTCCTCCCACCACCCTGAGCATATATATAAATATAAGTATAATTACGACTTTTGGGGTCGTTGTCACTTGCTAGCTCTTGGCAGACAGACCGACTGATAGACAGCTCTTCGCAAACAGCCCTTTTTCTTTGAAACAGCCGAACAGCCAAACAACCTTTCTTCCTTCTTTGAAACAGCCGAACAGCCTAACAACCTTTCTTCTTTCTTCTTCGCCAAACAGCCAAACAACCTTTCTTCTTTCTTCTTCCGCAAACTGCCAACCAATAGACAGCTCTTCGCACGGCGCCTAAAAGAGGCGTCTCGCCTTCGACGAACGGCATAGATAGGTGCAGCTGTCGGCGGCGAAGCTGCTGCTGTCGGTGGCGAACCTGATGGTGCTGCAACCCCCGCCTCTCCCTTCTCCACGCCCCCTAAGCTCACCTCCCCCTCGTCGAGAGGCGGGTGGTCCTCGCCCTCTGGCAAGAGAGCGGCAACGACAAAGACCGACCTGGTGCCGGCTGTTGTTCGCGACCAGTGCACGGACCAGCACTTGGTCAAGAACTCCGCGCCTGGTGGCAAAAACGCGGCCTTCGCCACCTGCAAGGATCTCACGCGCGTGGTGGCGGGATCATCCTGACAGGGCAACCGACTGCGAGTTATGTGCTCGCCCGATCAAGGAAGGGACTGTCTCGTACTCCCTCGAGACTGCTGACAGTGGTGAGTGTCTTATGTCTATTGTGCATGCTGTATGTTGCCAGTACGTTTTTTTTGGGGTTTTCAATTGCCTTTTTGCATACAAGCCTACGTCAAAGCGTTTATTTTTTTCTTCGCTCATCCATGCTCGTTCTTTCCCCTTCGTGCGTTGCGTCGGCTCCTCTTACACACAGTGCACGCTAACGCGCACATGCACAACTGTTTGCGGGCCGTGAACGAAGGAACGGAGGATTCAGCTGTCGCCGTCACCGCTGCACCGAACGACGTGAGTGCTGCTGCTACTGTGGTGCATTTTCGGTGCATGCACACGATTTCTGTGTGTACATGTTTTGGTGACCCCACGTACTCATTTTGCTCGTTTTCGGCTGCCGCCGCTGCTGTTGCTGCTGTCAGCGCCACGCCATGAGTGCTGCTGCTGCTGTGCACCTGCTTCTCCTGTGCACTCGCTGCTGCTGTAGTGCTGCTGCGTTGTTGCCGTGCTGTGCAACTGCTGCTCCCGTGCAATTGCTGCTGCTGTATGTAGTGCTGCTGCGTTGTTGCCGTGCATTATGCTGGAAGCGTACATATTTTCGGATCGTCAATTCCGTAGGTTTTGCGATGGCGGCATACCAGGGTACATACTTTTTTTCTTCCTTATTTTCATATCGTTGCTATGCTGCTGCTGCTGCTGCTGCTGCTGCTGCCGCAATATCCACTGAATGTTCGTATGTACTCGGATTAATGTTTTTCTCGGTCGTTTTTGTACCCAAATGGTTCCTTTTGATACGTGAAAAAAAAAAAAATGTCGTTTTGCTCCTGCATTTTGCGTACGTACTGCAATTTCTCGTTTTTGGCTTGGTTATTTTCATATATATCGTTGCTATGCTGCTTCTGCGTTGTTGACGTACATCATGATGCACTTGTGTGTGTACATATTTCGGTATCGTCAATGAAATTCCGTAGGTTTTGCGATTGCGACATACCAGGGTACGTACTTTTTTTCTTCCTTATTTTCATATCGTTGCTGTGCTGCTGCCAACGCGGATTATTGTTTTTATTGGCCGTTTTTGTACCCAAATGTTTTTTTTTATACTTAAAAAAAATATTTTGGCCGTTTTGCTCCTGCATTTTGCGTACGTACTACTATTTCTCGTATATTCGAACTGTTGCTATGCTGCTGCTGCGTTGTTGCCGTACAGCATGCGGAGGCGGGTCTATAGTGAGGTACCAAAAATACTTTTCGGACGGCCTCGGGGTTCATACTTTTTTTCTCCCTTCTTTTCATATCGTTGCTATGCTGCTGCTGCCAACGCTGTGGCGACCCGTTGCTGCTTCTGCTTCTGCTGCTGCTGCTCTGCTTTTAGTGCTGCCGCAATTTCACTGGATGTTTGGATGCACTCGGATAATTGTGTTTCCTGGTCGTTTTGTGGCGCTGCTGCGTTGTTGCCGTATATCATGCTGGACATGATTTGTGTGTCTATTACACTTAAACTTGTGCGTGTGTACATATTTCTGTATCGTCAATGTTTTTTTTTGTGGTGCTGCTGCGTTGTTGCCGTACATCATGCTGGACGTGATTTGTGTGTGTACTGTACTACACTTGTGTGTGTACATATTTCTGTATCGTCAATGATTTTTTTTGTGGTGCTGCTGCGTTGTTGCCGTACATCATGCTGGACGTGATTTGTGTGTGTACTGTACTACACACTTGTGTGTGCACATATTTCTGTATCGTCAATGATTTTTTTTTGTGGTGCTGCTGCGTTGTTGCCGTACATCATACTGGACGTGATTTGTTTGTGTACTGTTCTACACACTTGTGTGTGTACATATTTCTGTATCGTCACTGAAATTACGTACTTGCTGCTTCTGCTGCTGCTGCTGCTGCTGCCGTCGTATAGCAAGCGATTACGTACTGCTGTTGTGCCGCTGTAGAGTAGTACAAATAATGAACTCTGCCCCCCCCCCCCCCCTTCCCCCTCCCCCGCCATTCCCTGCACGCCACTCCCGCCCCGCGCACCCTATATGTTTACTTCGACCAGGTCCGTGGCAAGTGCTACAACTGCCGCCTGACGGACTCCACCATCAAAGACGGAGACATCATCATCAAGCGCAAAAAGACTCCCTTCCATTTCGCCTGCTCCAGGGCTTCGGGGAATTCCGAAGCAGTACGCCAAGCAGATTGTCGCCATCCAGGACGAACGAAAGGAAACAAATTGTTCCCACATTTCCCTAAATCACGATTATTTCTTCCTGCACATATCCAACGGGTTCAACAGCGAACATATCCACATTCTGGGCCTCCCGCCTCGTTACTACAGCATCCTTGAAGACTATTTACATATCATGTCTCATCCAAACTCCTATGCTGGCTACATCGAAATCGCGGCCGCCCACCAGCTATACAACATTTCCTTAACCGTTGTCGTGGTCGGCACTGCTGCTTTCTCTCAAACCTTCCTTTAAACAACAGCCTGTATGTTGTATATCATCCACATGCCAAGCACTACTCCACTCTCTCTCCCCACACTGATGAAATATGTTATTCTTATTATTAGGCGAATGTCATTCTTACTCTTGCGTCACCCGATCTTACGTTTCACATTACATTCATAAATGAACGCGATTATTACATCCTTCGCCGTTTCTTACACAAATACATCTAGTTTGGTTGGCTTTAGGCTATGTCGCCAATTAATTGCGGTTACATGTACACGAAACGACGGAATACCCACTCCGAAGGAAACCCTTGTATATATATATATATTATATTTTTTCTAAATCCTGGAAGCACCAACCACGAGCACCCCCCCTGAGCACCCCACCCTGAGCAAAGTTTGTTTTTTCAGTTGTTTTCTTCGAAACGCTATAGTACTAATAATATTAATATAGTACTGCCAGAACTCGCAGTATCTGCGGCATTAAAAACCCGAAATACTGCGAGTGCACGAAGTACCTACAGTATTTTCTCGAGCATATACTTTTTTTTATTACTCCCAACTATTGGGAGCAAGTGTGAAAGGTTGAGGCATGAACGCACGCCGCACGTAAGCGCGCCCAAACTCCGTGGTCTTGCGCAAAACGCACAACTTGTTTCGTATCATACGTATAAATGGTATGTCAGAAAAGCAAGCTGGCTGTACTACTGGTCTAAAATAGGTTAAAAGTCGAAAACAAAACAAAAGCGAGGATCGTGCCAGTCGAACCTCGGTAACGAAAATATTGTCAAGCGCAGATTGTTGTGTCATCTACGCTACAGCAGTAGTTACACAACCAGAACATTTCTTTTTTAACGCTATCTAAAACACATTGCAAGATCTCTTAGAGTAGCTTGTACAGGTACAACTGCATGTACAGCAGTATTGCTGTAATATGCCATGTGAAAAAAATGTGACACGACAGCAGAAGATACGCGTACTGCGACTAACGAACGTGTACTGGCTCTAGGATCGATCGGTCTCAGCATTGTAGGGCACACAGCAGTCAGAAACTACAGGCATGTTTTGGGATAATGTTGATATACGATGCTTGTACGAACGATTTGTTGTACTGGACTCAACAAACGTACACGATCCGGGAATGATCGTTACGGACCCAAAAATGCCGGTCACACACTGCAGCAGGTACGTTGATAGGCCAATGCCGATGACGACAACAAACACTATACTGGCGCGCTGTGCTGAATACAGTCGGAGCAGTGGCAATGTTGGATCACGCAGAGCCATACGCAGAAGAAGCAAAAGAAGATACAGGTACGTTAGGCTGGCGGGTGTGTACGTCAAGTGTACGTATGAAAAAAATCGGGAACCTGCTAAGGCAGACGGTGGAATACGGGCAGCAGGCTCCCATAAAGGCAACCAGATACTACTGCGCATATGAGTGTGTCGCACACGCACGGTGTGTAGGCGGCCGCGTTGTAACGGTGTGATATGTGCTCGTGTTATCTGTTGTGTACCCGGTATGTGTGCGGACTGCTGTGTGTTCACAACGCATTAGAGCCAAGGGAAGAAAATAGACAACATTATACCCGGTACGTACGTACAAAATAAGGCCTCTCGCACTGAAACCAGGGAAATTGTCTTGTCCACTCCCGCCAAAAAAAAAACTTTGAGCGCCCTCTGCGTGCAACAGAGTGCACGGATCGCGTCGAGACCTCGACCCGTGTGTCCGGCCAGGTTTGCCGTCTCCGGAGCTTTTGCGTTTAGCCGAAAAGTGCTCGTACGAAGAGAAAAGTTGGCAAAAGTAAAAAAAAACTACAAACACACGTATGTATACAAGGTTCCCTTCCGGGAGGTGCTATGGGAGTGGCGCAAGAGCGATATAATAGTCGTATGGAATCCCGCACACCTGGTGAGAAGTAGTAACTGCATCCACACCGTAAGTATAGCGTCAAGGATACACACACATTTTTTAGAACAGACTATATATGCTGTTTGCGGAATTAGTGTGGGAGCATTACTACAATAATATAAAATAGGGTGCCAGTAGGTGGTGGAGATTGATCCTGAACTAATGACTCGCGGCGATCAATTCAATGCATATGCGTCATAAACGTACGCACAAAAATGTTACGTGAGGTCGAGGTTGCGCCAAAATACTTCGTGGCCGGCCGGCTGAGTAAGTTACAGCACATACATACGTACTGGAACAAGACATATATTCCCCCAAACCAAATGTTTCAGGGTGCTCAGAGCAACATCAAGGTTTCACAGATAAATAAACCAAATGCTCGAGAACAAACAGTAGTCCGAGTACTTCGAGTACTGGAGTGCAGGTGGCCATAATATTGCGAGTAGTGACAAGAGCCAAATACTGAGAGCAATGAGAGTAAGAGCAGCGAGTGCCGAACCCCGAGAATACAGGTAAAAGTATGTATCCACAATATCGAAAAACGAAATGCTAGGAGTACAGGCATTATCCATAGTACAGAACCTCGAGGCACTGAGAGTATTCGCAGTACATATTCCTCACACAATGCTTAGCTCGAAATACTCTCAGTGCTCTAAGTACTCGAGTTGTCTCCAGCGAAAGTAGTTTGCTCCAACTCCCACTCGTGGGACTATATGGGAGTGTTTTGTGCCGAACTCTCGACACGGTTCACAGACGGTCGAAGTATACTTCCTACAACAGGAGAGTATTTCCTCGAACATACTTTGCTTTACTCCCAAGTATTGGCAAAATAGGTGAAGTATTGGGAGTAGCTGTGAAATAATGACGTATGAACGCACGCCACACGCAAGCGCGCTCGAACACTCGCCTTGGGTAAAAACACACAACTTGTATTATATCATCTGATACGTTCCGACAAGCAAGGTGGATGTACGAGTACTGGTACGAAAAAAGTCAAAAGTGCAAAAAAAAAAAAAAGCGTGGACGGTGCGAATCGAACCTCGGAAACGTAACAAATATCGAGGCCAGTATGACCTACCGCTAGAGCAGTGCTTGTGCAGCTGGCTCGTTGTGGTTCTTTACGCAATGTAAAACACATGGCACGATCTCCTACAGCAAGCAGTAGAGTAGCTTGTGCAGGTACTCACGACTGCATATACAGCAAGCAGTACAGAATGCTATGTGATATGATACGACAGGGGAAGATACGCGTACTGCGACAAAGAAACGTACGTGTACTGTGATCCCTTTTCATCTGGCTCTTGGACCTATCGGTCAGCAGTGTAAGACACACAGCAGTCAGTAACTACTGCTGTTGTAAATATGTTTTCGCCGCCGAACGAACGATTTATTCGCTGTACGAACGAATAATGCCGGTCACACATTGCGGAAAAGGCTTGTGCATAGGTCAATGCTGATAACAACAAAGAGCACTAGTCCTGTGCGTACAGCGCTGATCTTCCATATGCGGATAGTACCCTACCTGTTGCCGCTGTTAATGCACTGTGCTGAGCACAGCTGGAGCAGTAGCAATGTTGGATGACACACAGCACTATGCAGAAGAAGAAGCGGGGAGAAAAGTTATGATGATGGTGTGGTCATGGCGTGGTCAAGTGATCGATCGAAATCTCGGTAAAATCAACTTTGATAGCCGCAGCACGATCATCCATACGCGCAAGGTGTGCCCACTGCTGCTGCTGCTGCTGGGCAGCAGGGTTGCGGTGCTGTAGAATGTGGAGGTAAGCACGCCTTGTGCACTGTTTGTTGCTGTTCTTGTCTGGGTGGTGGTCCGTGCTCCGTGCAACGCAAAAAAATGTACAGGGATATACGCCAGACTGGGTACGAACAATGTTGTTGTTGTTGTTGTTGTTGTCTTCACATTAAACCGTCCTTTCTACCCAGCTTCATCAGTACACCCTGCGTCCGTCCTGATTCCTTATCCTAGAGAGATATTGATTCCGTGGTCGCAGACTGTGAGACAGAGGAAGGCCAAAA
This sequence comes from Macrocystis pyrifera, assembly GCA_031763025.1. NCBI lineage: Eukaryota > Phaeophyceae > Laminariales > Laminariaceae > Macrocystis > Macrocystis pyrifera. The sequence continues at coordinate 4,141,390 of JASSKH010000006.1, forward strand.
ATAAAAAATAATCGATAATTCAAGTGTCAAGCAAGTGAAATTTCAGCATACCGGGTACGAGAAACAACAACACAAGCAGGACAAAAAAATAAGAGCAAAAAGACAACGAAACAAAAACAAAACAAAAAAAAAACGAAATGAAGAACAGAATACAAACGACGCAAGGACTTCAGAAAAGGCTGCCAGACGGACAGCATACGTACTCAGGAAGGACAGATAACTGCTGCGCGGATGAAGCGACACGAAAGAGAGGGAGCTACAGGCAACAGTCTATAAGAGCTAGTCGCACCGATACCTAGCCACCCGATCTATCATTTCGATTCTGCATTCGTCGACAGCTGTATCAGTACGGCTGCCCTTCCCCCCTCCCCCCCCCTCCCGTTGTCGCCGTTCTTGGCGTCCTCAGCTGCGTGGCGTAACCGGCTCCTCTGTGCCTCGTCCCTGTGCCACCTCGCCATGAAACAGTCCGCCGCGTCGACGACCCCCCGGTACCACTTCCCGCTCTTCTTAGCCGCCCTCGGCCGTAACACCGTTTCTACTCCAAACAGCAGAGGGGAGCTTTCCGTGGACCCCTCGGTGGCTTGTAAAACCCTGAGGTCGTCTGCTAGACCTTGGGCGAATAAACAAAAATATGTGGCTGACGGCGGAGTACATACGGCAGGCTCCGACCAACACAACCAACCACAGCAGCACTGCGCACATGGGTGTGTCGCACACACACGGCGTGTGGGCGGCAGCGGTGGAACGATGGGATCTGTGCATGTTGTCTGGTGGGTACCTGGTGTATTATGTCCTCACAGCTCATGAGAGCCTAGGGAAGAAAACAGACATTTACTTGACCGATACGTACGAACAAAACAAGTCGTCTGGGATTGAAACCAGGGAAATCGTCTTATCTACTCCCGCCGGAAAAAAAAAAAAACGTTCGAGCACCGCCACGCGCTCCAGAGTGCACGGATCGCGCCGAGACCTCGACCAATGTGTTCGGCCGCGTTCCCGTATTCGAGTACTTGGTGTTTCGCCGAAAAGTGCTTTGTACGAAGAGAAAAGTTGGCACAAGTACGAAAAAAGCACAAACATGCGTATGCATACGGAAGTGGTACCGGGGGATCCTCGAAGCAGCCGAACGGTTCATGGTGAGGTAGCACGAGGCTGCGGCTGAGTTGAGTAGGCAGCGCCGCGCATCCACCGTGGGTGGTGTCCAAGGGAATGGGGGGAGGAGGGGCAACAAGAAGAGTAGCAGAAAACCCGACCAAGGGAATGCGGAGAGGGGCGGGAAGAGGAGTAGAAGGAAACAAACAACTGCAGTGGACGAAAGTAGGAAGGAGATGGCAGATGGGGTAGCCAGGTACCGGGCAGACTAAGAAGTAGAACATGCCTATACTACTCGTACAACCAACTGGTGCAGCTGGTTCGAACGTGGTCTTCCTTTGTCTTCCTGTTGTTTTTGTTTATTTTTATTTTTTCGCGCTAACCCTATGTGATTTTCGTTCTATTTTCTTTCTCTTTCTTTCTCCGACTGATAAGCCTTATTGAAGGAGTCGTGTGGCGTGGGTGGATGACGAGCCTGCTTTGCTTGTTTCGTACTGTCTGACGCCGAGGGGCCGGGCATAGTTGACGAACGCTGGACGAAGGTGGCAGGCAGGGTAAAGGTACCAGGCGGGCCAGCAGGGAGACCCTGGCTGTGCTACTCGTACCATAAACTGCTGCCGCTAGCTGGAGGATGCTTTGTGCTTTGTTTGGTTAGCCTATTTTCTTCACTTGGTTCTTAGTCTTACTCTGTTGACGACTACGCAGTAGTGGTGTTTTTTTCTTCTTTTTCCTCTTTTTTTTTAGCTCCTTCTTTTCAAGTGTCTGCCAGATCCCCTGCGGGGGGGGCACGATGGTTTCTTGTTATTTATTTTTACCAATCCGCCGGAGGATTAAAAAAAAAAAAAAATGTTATAAATACAACTAAAATTACGATTTTTGAGGTCGTTGTCACTTGCTAGCTCTTGGCAGACAGACCGACTGATAGACAGCTCTTCGCAAACAGCCCTTCTTCTTTGAAACAGCCGAACAGCCAAACAGCCAAACAACCTTTCTTCTTTCTTCTTCGCAAACTGCAACCAATAGACAGCTCTTCGCACAACGCCTAGAAGAGGCGTCTCGCCTTCGACGAACGGCATCTAGATGCAGCTGTAGGCGGCCAAGCTGCTTGCTGCTGTCGGTGGCGAACCTGCTGGTGCTGCAACCCCCGCCTCTCCCTTCTCCACGCCCCCTGAGCTCACCTCCCCCTCGTCGAGAGGCGCGTGGTCCTCGCCCTCTGGCAAGAGAGCGGCAACGACAAAGACCGACCTGGTGCCGACTGTTGTTTGCGACCGGTGCACGGACCAGCACTAAGTCTTACTTGCCCAAGAACTCCGCGCCTGTTGGCAAAAACGTGGCCTTCGCCACCTGCGAGGATCTCACGTGCGATGGTGGCGGGATCATCCTGTATTGGGCAACCAACTGCGAGTTATGTGCTCGCCCGATCAAGGAAGGGGCTGTCTCGTACTCCCTCGAGACTGCTGACAGTGGTGAGTGTCTTGGGTCTATTGTTGACTGCTGTCTGTTGCCAGTACGTTTTTTTGGGGTTTTCAATTGCCTTTTTGCATACAAACCTACCTCAAAGCGTTTATTATTTTTTGGACTCATCCATGCTCGTTATTTCCCCTTCGTGCGTTGCGTCGGCCCCTCTTACACAGTGCACGCGAACGCGCACATGCACAACTGTTTGCGGGACGTGAACGAAGGAACGGAGGATTCAGCTGTCGCCGTCACCGCTGCACCGAACGATGTGAGCGCTGCTGCTACTGTGGTGCATTTTCGGTGCACACGATTTCTGTGTGTACATGTTTTGGTGACCCTACGTACCCCCTTTGCTCGTTTTCGGCTGCTGCTGCTGCTGCTGCTGTCAGCGCCACGCCATGAGTGCTGCTGCTGTGCGCCTGCTGCTCCTGTGCACTTGCTGCTGCTGTAGTGCTGCTGCGTTGTTGCCGTGCATCATGCTGGAAGCGTACATATTTTCGGATCGTACAATAAAATTCCGTAGGTTTCGCGATGGCGGCATACTAGGGTACATCATGCTTTTTTTCTTCCATATTTTCATATCGTTGCTATGCTGCTGCTGCTGCTGCTCCTGCTGCTGCTGCCCACGCTGCTGCTGCCAACGCTGCGGCGATTCATTGCAGCTTCTGCTGCTGCTAATGCTGTAGCTGCTTCTGCTGCTAATGCTGCCGCAATATCCACTGAATGTTCGTATGTACTCGGATTATTGTTTTTATTGGTCGTTTTTGTACCCAAAGGGTTCTTTTGATCCGTGAAAAATATTTTTGTCGTTTTGCTCCTGCATTTTGCGTACGTACTGCTTTTTCTCGTTTTTGGCTTGATTTTTTTTTCCTATCGTTGCTAGGCTGCTGCTTGCTGCTGCTGTGGTGCTGCTGCGTTGTTGCCGTACATCATGCTGCACTTATGTGTGTACATATTTCTGTATCGTCACTGAATCGTAGGTTTTGCGATCGCGGCATACGAGGGTACATAGTTTTATTCTTCCTTATTTTCATATCGTTGCTATGCTGCTGCTGCCAACGCGGATTATTGTTTATGTTGGCCGTTTTTTTCTACCCAAATGTTTTATTTTATACGTAAAAGAAATATTTTGGTCGTTTTTGCTCCTGCATTTTGCGTACGAACTACTTTTTCTCGTATTTTAGCTTGGTTCTTTTCGTATTGTTGCTATGCTGCTGCTGCTGCGTTGTTGCCGTACAGCATGCGGGGGTGGGTCTATCTATAGTGAGGTACCAAAAATTATTTTCGGACGGACTCGGGGTACATACTTTTTTTCTTCCTTCTATTCATATCGTTGCTATGCTGCTGCTGCTGCTGCCAACGCTGTGGCGATCCGTTGCTGCTACTGCTGCTGCTAGTGGTGCCGCAATATTTCACTGAATGTTCGTATGTACTCGGATAATTGTGTTTCTTGGTCGTTTTGTCGTTTTGTGGCGCTGCTGCGTTGTTCCCGCACACATCATGCTGGACATGATTTGTGTGCCTATTACACTTGTGCGTGTGTACAAATTTATGTATCGTCAACGATTTTTTTTGTGGTGTTGCTGCGTTGTTGCCGTACATCATGCTGGACGTGATTTGTGTGTGTATTACACTCGTGTGTGTGTACATATTTCTGTCTCGTCAATAATTACCGTACGTTTTGCGATTGCGGCAGACCAGGGTACATAGTTTTTTTCTTCCTTCTTTTCATATCGTTGCTATGCTGCTGCTGCTGCAGCCAACGTTGCGGCGATCCGTTGCTGCTGCTGCTGCTGCTGCTGCTGCTAATGCTAATAATGCTGCCGCAATATTCACTGGATGTTCGCATGTACTCGGATTATTGTTTTTCTTGATCGTTTTTTTACCTAATTGGTCGTTTGGGTACCTGGAAAAAATATTTTGGTCATTTTGCTGCTGCATTTTGCGTACGTACTGCTTTTTCTCGTTTTGGGCTTCGTTCTTTCTATATCGCTGCTACGCTGCTGTGGTGCTGCTGCTGCATTGTACATCATGCTGGTCATTTGTGTGTACATATTTTTGTTTCGCCAATGAAATTCCGTAGTTTTTGCGGTCGCGGCATACCAGGGTACATACTTTGTTTCTTCTTTTGTATCGTATCTTTGCTATGCCGCTACTGCTGCCAACGCTGCGGCGATCCATTGCTGTTTCTGCTGCTGCCAATGTTGCTTATGCTGCCGCGACCACTGCTCGAAGCCGTTGCGGCTGCTGGTGTTGCTGCTGCTGCGGCTGATACTGCTAATGCTGGCTCAATATCCACTGATTGTTCTTATGTATTCGGATTACTGTTTTTCTTGGTCGTTTTTTTTTTGCACCCAAATGGTCGTTTTGGTACGTTAAAAAAATATTTTGGCCATTTTCCTGCTGCGTTTTACGCATGTACTTGCTGCTTCTGCTGCTGCTGCTGCTGCCGTCGTATAGCAAGCGATTACGTACTGCTGTTGTGCCGCTGTAGAGCAGTACAAATAATGAACTCTGCCGCCCCCCCCCCACCCTTCCCCCTCCCCCGCCATTCCCTGCACGCCACTCCCGCCCCGCGCACCCTGTTTACTTCGACCAGGTCGGTGGCAAGTGCTACAACTGCCGCCTGACGCACTCCACCACCAAAGACGGAGACATCATCATCAAGCGCAAGAAGATTCCCTTCCATTTCGCCTGCTCCAGGGCTTCGCGGAATTCCGAAGCAGTACGCCAAGCAGATTGTCTCCATCCAGGACGAATGAGAGGCAACAAATTGTTCCCACATTTCCCAAAATCACGATTATTTCTCCCTGTACATACCCAACGGGTTCAACAGCGAACATATCCACATTCTGGGCCTCCCGCCTCGTTACTACAGCAGCCTGGAAGACTATTTACTTATCATGTCTCATCCAAACTCCTATGCTGGCTAAATCGAAATCGCGGCCGCCCAGCAACTATACAACATTTCCATAACCGTTGTCGTTGCGGGCACTGCTGCTTTCCCCTCTGTCCCGAACCTTCCTGGAAACAACAGCCTGTATGTTTTGTATATTATCCACATGCCATGCACTACTCCACTCTCTCCCCGCACTGATGAAATATGTTATCCTTACTATTAGACGAATGTCATTCTTACTCTTGCGTCACCCGAGCTAACGTTTCACATTGCATTCACAAATAAACGCGATTATTACATCCTTCACCGTTTCTTACAGAAATACATTTAGTTTGGTTGGCTTTGGGTATTGCCCCAATTGCAATATAACTGCAATTGGCGTCATAACATTTAGTTTGGCTGGCTTTGGGCTATTACCCCAATTGCAATATAACTGAAAAAAAGGCGTCAAAGCCCAATGCCAACCAACACTGCAATTGGCGTCATAGATAGCCCAAAGCCAACCAAACAAATGTATTCGTACAAGACACGACGGAATACCCACTCCGAAGGAAAGCCTTGTATATCATATATATACATATACATACCAGGTATATATTTGTCGGAATATATTTGTTTCTTTTTTCTTGTTTCTTTTTCTCTTTCGAATTGTCTTTTTTTTTGCTCTCTTTGTTTCGTTTCATTTTTCTAGGTCATGGAATATGTATGTCGTGCCTGTTGTACGCAGTACGATGACATGACATTGCAAGGTATACGTGGCAACACAAGTATACCGGCGTCCCCGGTGGCTTGGTAGGTAGTCCGTATGCCTGTCAAGATCCATTTCATGGGTTCAAGTCTCACCGAGTGCATGCTCATAGGGACTTTTTCTTGCAGAAAAAATTGATTAGCGGAAAGCGCGAGAGCGCGAATCAGCTACATTTGATGAAAATCGACGAGCAGTGGGAATGCTGAACCCTATGCGCGACAAAAAATAAAGGCACGTACCGGGGGGGAGAAGGGACGACACCTGTGACCACGGCTTGTCCAGAAGATCGTGGAGGGTAAAACCTCCTACGAGTGGGCTGGAAAGTAGAAGTGATGAAGAAAATTAAAAATAATATAAAATAAAAAAGTATCTATGTGGCGTAGCTTTGTGGTCACATAACTTGTATCTCTAGGATTGAGGAATCGGCACGGACTAGGCCCTGGCCTTTAAGGCTCGCTTTTATAGGGCCGTTAAGGCAAAAGGCTAAGGCTCGCCGCAGGCGAAAAAAATTGGGGTTAAGGCACGTTTTAAGGCAAAAGCCTTAATGGCCTTAACGAGCCTTAACGGGCCTCAACCAGTTAGGCACGAGCCTTAAAAAACGCCTTAAGTGAGCCTTAACGATTATCTCGCCTGAACATGCCTATAATAGAGAGGGAAGTGCCGGGTTCGTGACGTAGATCATACTTCTTGGCGGTAGTGTACATAGCGGTAGTATTTGCTGATATTTTTGCCGCATAACTCAATGGGTGTACCCTTGAACCACAAGGCAAATATGTGTGCACGTAGCGTGAACAAGAAGCAATAAAGTCCATGCATTCCTTCCGCACGAGTTTTACTCGTAGCTACCAAGTAAAGTCTCGCGTTTTCACCACCTAGGCTTGTATTATGCCGCGGTAGACCTCGCTGTTGATGCACGCACATGCAAGAAAAAAAATCAAGTGCTGCAGCGGTAGACTACTAAAAATATTAGTATTACTGCCGCCGATTGAACATATTTTTGGTGTTGACATTGTATTTTCAGCATCGGTCCCGACGACAACAGTACATCCCCACCCAAGCAGCAAACACGAAAGGTACCCGGTTGCCTGCCAAGTGTGGCGCAGTGTGCACTACCGGTATGGTCTTGCTGGGCATAACTGCGACGCTTGATGTACTACAGAACCACGCGCAGCCGTTCACGAAACACCGTGCATGGTGTGCATCCATCAACTGCACACTACGATGATTCCTAGAGCTATCGTACGTTCACGAGGGCAGGGAAACAACGCGCTCGAGGCCAGGAATGTGTTGATAGCTAGGTCACTCCTCTTGTCGAATGTGAATGTAGTGAACGTCCCCTGCCCTGCTACCGTGAGCGATTCCGGCTGGAACCTGCCAGGCTGGCCGACCGGCTGCTGCCGGTGCTTGTCCTGGTGTTGAAACTGGTGCTGCAGCAGCCGCAGCAGGAGCCGAGGTATCACCGCGCGAACATCCGGCCTGAGCAGATCCAGAGCGATCTTGGGCAGCATCGCTACTTCCTGGAGGCGCGGGGCTCCCTTGTTGGCTAGACATAACGCCGCTCCGAAGGTGTAGGTTGTAGGTGGCAGGTGACGGGTAGTATCTTCGTGTTTGCAAGAGTACCTGGTACCTGGCGAGCTGGCGTGCTGGCGTCCTGGCTTGTGCGCACCACACAGTAGTGCGCTGATACCCCGAATATTAAACCCCCTGTCCCCTATTTTTGGGAGTTCCAGTCTAACGGCCACTGTCCCCTATTTTTGGGAGTTCCAGTCTAACGGCGTTTTTTTGTACGCGAGAATCACCAAAAACGTGACTTTAGAGCCTCTGAGATGCCTATTTCAGCGTCAGGCAACGAGCCTTAACCCAGTAAGGCTGGTAAGGCTCGAAACACCTCTTAAGGCACGCCCTTTTCAGAAAAGGGCGTTAAGGCAAATTTTAAGGCAAGCCTTAAAGGCCAGGGCCTAGCACGGACACTGGTTGTGCTGGATGTCGACGGGTAGAAAGAACGGACACTGGTTGTGCTGGATATCGACGGGTAGAAAGAACGGACACTGGTTGTGCTGGATATCGACGGGTAGAAAGAACGGTTTAATGCGAAGAAAACAACAACAACAACAACAACAACAACAACAACAATATATATATAATATATGTGGATATCTCATCCTCCATCCCCCCGATCTTCAAAAACTGCAGGACAGAAGGCACAAACTACAGAAGAACGAGAAAACCTTGGAAATGAAAATCTAGATTATTGAGCTCTCCGACATTAACGATCCATTATTGCCGAAAGTGCCCGAAAGAGCCCCAGAACTACGATACAGCGGCTGTAAAAATAAAAAATTGTCCTGCATTTTTACGTTGTATTTTGTTCTTTTTGTTTTTTGCAGTGATCTTACTTCCCAGTTTGTGGACAAGCCGTAGTCACCTGTGGTACCTCCCCTTCGCCCCCGCAGTGCGTGCCTTCAGTTGTATTGCGCTTAGGGTTCCGCATTCCCAATATTCGTCGATTTGCATAGAACGTTATGACTATTGGGAGCTATGGGCTGAATTGACACACGACACGAACTTGGAACGTGGAAGTGTCGTGAGCTGAAGCTTTATTTTTACCAATCCGCCGGAGGATAAAAAAAATATAAATAAATAAATAATAATAGTCAAAGACGAAAGGGCTCGTCTACATCGTCTCCCCGGACACAACTAACATGCTACCGACCTTCCCGTGGGAGAAGATCACCACCATAAAATATCTTAGCCTTGGACTTCCGGGTTCCGGATCGTCGACACTGAGTTAGTGTGGAACAACAGGGTAGGTAGGATGCCTGGCGCAACCAAGTATCATACGGTCACATGGCATTGCGTGTAGTGTACATACTCTCTACACCGCATTGCGTGCAGTATATTTTACATGTGCGTCGTCGTTTTGTGACAATTGGCCGTTCGGATCAATATTTAGTGTGTCGCCGTGCATGTCGTATCCAGTACGATGCGTCCATGACGAAATACCGTATTCAGTACGATGCACGAGGCTATGCATTGTCTACTCTGCTTGCTGCGTAACAATGTAGTATACCTCTGTCGTAGATTGGTGACCAAAGAGCTTGTCTGTCCATAGCATTCAAGAATCGGCATGTGTTCTGGGTGTGCTGAATGTCGACGGGTAGAAAAAAAACAAACACGTATGCATTGCAATGTCTACGAAAATTAAAATATAAAATAACGCGGGGATCGGACGTAGCTTGTCACGAGTGACCCCCCCCTCCCCCGCCTCTCCCCCCTCTGGAGTGCATTTTATACTAGGTGCCTGGTACCTGTTGTCACTACTGTTGGCTCTGGGCGTGAGGTCTATGTCGACCAGAAATCGGTGGAATGGTAAATCTTATGATTTTTTTCTAAAAAGATAGCAACCAACAGTCTGGACGATGTCAGCAATTCCGAACTGTCATGGCGCTCCGAAATATCTTGAATATAATAAACCGTACGTTTTTCATTGCTTAACGTGTTGCTCTTGATACGACACGAATTGGCTGTCCATGGCGTGCCTACACGTATGCAGAGTGTTTTCCCGTTTGATGCTGATCTGAAAAACAGCGATACTGCTGTACGTGTGATTTTATGCATATTTTGGTATAATGTACCCCGCTGTTGTAGATTGCATCGACTGACAAAAATAATCGAGGCTCGAGAAACCTGTTAATAGTTCGAGGTATGCCGCACACGGTTCAACAACAAAATACCAGATCGTACACTCGATTCAAGACTACAACCTTGTCAAAATAGATTCGTTTTTGTATACATCATACAAAGGGGAACTCGACACGACACAAGAAAAAAACAAAAGGAACTACTATTGCTGCACTGCAAGAAAAAAAACGAAATAAACTACTGTACTACAGGAGGCCTAAAAATAAAACGGAGACTTGTTCGCTCGCACAGGGAAAACAACAGAGACTAACACACCGAGAACATAGCGGAGCGCCTCGACCATCGTACGTTGAAGCGATGCCATGGCGGTGCTGCCCATGCACGCGACGAGGCTGTGGCCATATGTGCTGCTGAGACCGAAGCTCGCCAGTCGACCGAGAGTCTAGCCGAAGAGAGAAATTATCAGAGGAAGCCGAGGATCGGCCGTGACTTAACATAACAGGAAAATTGCCCGAGGAGCGTCAACAGTGGCTGCGCGCGGAGGCAGAAACGCGTGCAGCACTAGTAGCGCTGGTAGCCAAGGAAGACAGGAAGTGGGCAGACGTCACGAGGGTGGCGAGGCTGTCGGAGGAGATGGTGTGGATGGGAGAAGAGAACAAACACCTGTGACCACGTCTTGTCCCAAAGGTCGCCGAGCGCAACACTCCTGCGGTCGGGCTGCGAAGCGAAAATGATTGTTTTTATTCTAATTCTTGGTCTCCAGGAATGGTTCAGGCTTTAGGGCTTTGGTATCTAATGAAAAAAACTGATGACGGCTGCTGTCATTTTTCTTCGTTGCGGTTGGTCGCAACAAACGAAATTCACATCTGCGCACAACGGTCAATGGACACCAATATCGCTGGTAACGGCCATAAGAGGACCACGCGCGCAAAGCTAACCGTTATACAGTATATAGGCAATCCACCATATATACATATGTATATCTGGACACCATCGCCATCACTACTAATGAGCAGCAACACACTAATGATACGATGTGTCTATAGTTTAGTGGAGAAATCTAATGGGTCGTGCAAGGGGCAATTTCACCCTGAAAGAAACGGAGTCAAACCAAATCCTACCATGCTAATATCATCAAACAACATGTCTCCCCGGCCTCCGACAGAGGTGCTGCGCAACTATGATATCACCTCAGTCCCGAACAGTTGCGGGGGCTAATTTCGATGAAAAGTGTACAACTCGCCAGCACTACAAATACTGTGACGTGAACAACAGCTTCCTAGTCCATGCTTGTTGCTATTGTGGTTTTTGCTGTGTTCTTACATTTATTCTCAAATCAGGAGGCCGTGGGCACCCCAAGTGCTGGAGCCCTACTGGTAGGAAGACCCGAAAAAATATTCCTCTTGAGAAGTTCTAGACTACAGATTTAAGTTGATTTAAATATTCAAGAGTCTTGAGCTTTTCAGCCGTTGTTTGCCAGTACCTTTCATTGGAATGCAGTTTTGCCTCCGGCAGCATTTTTGACGACGACGCGAAAAAAGTATATCAGGTACATATTTACGGGAATATCATCCGCCTAGCAAAGAAAAAGGTGAAATATACATAAATCGCAAGGGTGTGTTCGGTACGGTACTACCGAGGCCTACCGGCGGTAAAATACCACCGGTATACCTGTACCGAGAGGATTCGGTACGTTCGGTCTGGAGTTCTATACCGTACCGACAATTTCGGTACGTTCGGTCTGGAGTTCTATACCCTACCGAACATTTCGGTACGTTCGGCACGATGTCCGTACCCTTACCGGCGGTATCGGTATGATACACCGTACCGATACCGAGAAGCTCGGTATGTTCGGTACGATGCCCATACCGGTACCGAGAATTTCGGTACGTTCGGTACCATGTCCATACCCTTACCGAGAACCTCGGTACGTTCGGTACCATGTCCATATCGTACCGGCGGTATCGTTATGACACAACGTACCGATACCGAGCTTATACCCTACCGAGAGTACCGATCCCGGGCTAATCGGGAAGTTAGGCTCGGGACAACCCGGTGCCGGTACAGTACCGCCACACACATAGCACGCAGCAGCACAGCAGCACAGCAGCGTACCCTGCCTCATCGGTACAGCGGCCCTCATGAGCACCACAACACCCCCCCCCAGCAACAACGACAATGATGACCCCGCCGCTGGCGACCAAAGCTCATCATCGCCAGCGCCGGCGCCAGCTCCTCCGGAGGCAGACGTTGTCGAGGCAGAGGTCGTGGACGGCGGAGGAGGCAACAGCAGTGTGCCAGTGAGAGGGCCTGCTCCTATCTACCAAAAGGGTAGCGACACAGAGTACGTAGTGCCGGCGGAGACACTCAAAGCTGTCGACAACTTTGCGGTGCCGCAGGGGTATCGGAGACAAGGGGCGCGTGAGGACTCTTTCATGTACTCGCTCGGTTTGACAAATACCGCTGGTATCTGCGGTACGGTACCGGTATGGAGGTCTATACCGTACCGAGAATTTCGGTACGTTCGGTATGGAGTTCTAAATCGTACCGAGAATTTCGGTACGTTCGGTCTGGAGTTCTATACCCTACCGAAAACTTCGGTACGTTCGGCACGATGTCCGTACCCTTACCGGCGGTATCGGTATGATACACCGTACCGATACCGAGAAGCTCGGTATGTTCGGTACGATGCCCATACCGGTACCGAGAATTTCGGTACGTTCGGTACCATGTCCATACCCTTACCGAGAATTTCGGTACGTTCGGTACCATGTCCATACCGGTACCGAGCGTACCCGTACCGTACCGAACACACCCTTGATTAAATCGCATGCGAGTGTCGTCATCTGCGCCAGGCGATGGACGTGGTTATAGAGTACTTCACAGATACTCGGAGCATACTCGATACTCTGAGTAGTTCGAGAACTGAGATTACAACAGATCTTACCATAACCGTCGATACCCGCAATCCCCCAACTCTATAGAACTTAACTTCTTGGAACGTTTCGTCTAAGAAACAAAACACGGACAGTGAACTTGAGGGATCCAAAGTCTGTCAACGTCAGTGTTATGTTCACGTGCAATATGGACCTACTGTAGGGATAAGAGGCATGGCCCTGATTTCAATCACCCGGGTATCCGGCGGATATACCTGGACAGGGCCTACCTGTTTGACGGGTAGCGTCTGAGCTCATTAGCCCCGGATTTTCGGACCCTGCGGGTAATAGCGTCGTCGAGAACCAGGTGCCCGGGTACCCGCGGTTTTTCCGTTACCTGTGGGTAACTGGTAGTCCCGGGATCATTGTACGAGTGCACGCGCTCACACAGCCAACCACACAAACCATCAACATGCTACATCCAACGCGGAAAGGGACGCGCACGGCACACGGCAGTAGTGTCAAGCGGAAGCAGCTGGGCACAATGAAGCAGGAAGCAAGCGATCCTGGCGTGGTCTCTCAGCAAACTGAATTGCTGGCGGCGGATGATCTTGTTGAGTATCTCTCCGAATAATCAAAGGTGCCTTGAGCAAAGGGCTCTCGAGACCGAAGCGGAAAAAAACAACGACGACAACTAAGACTATTCTGGCCCTGACGTTGACACCAGCAGCAGTAGATAATCTGGGGAGGAAGATAGCGATGGCTTCGTCGAAGAGATACCAGCACCCGCTGGAAATCCCAAGGCCAATGACGGAAGTGCGGGAGGCCTGGGCGCAGCTACTGCCAGGGCGCTGGCCCAAGGCCAAGGAGCCGTTCCCGCGCCCAACAAGCGCAAGCTGCTGCTGGTCCCGCAAACCGCAGTGAGAAGCAGGTTGCGGGGGGAGCCTCGCTGGCATCCAGCAAGAAGAAGACGCGCGGTGGTTGATATGCTACATGTGGTAGTTCCACATTACTATGGTACAACAGCTCGAAATTCAGCATCACTGTTATCCACGGTAGTTCTGCATTACTACGACGCCACGGATTGTGGTTGAGAATTACACCGTCCACGAAGGCATTCGTGAAAAAGAGAAAACCACATACCACACCCCCAGAGTTTGGAATGTAAAACCGTTGCAACCGTTGTGATCACAATATAAAATAAGAAAAAAAAAGAAAAGAAAAACTTCAGTTTTTTCATATTTTTCACTTGGTGTAAGTAACTCTCGCCTAGGCAAGATGGGCGCCATTTCACCAGACTCGCACCTTGACACTAGGATTCACAGACGTATCCTGATGAATGTGGTATCACCAAAGCTAGAATATGCAGAAGTATGGGAAAGGAACGCGAAACTCGTAAAACAGCTGGAAGCAGTAGAGAATCTAGATGGCAGCAGACAAAAAATCCCGAGATGATCAAGTACGACTACTGTAGTGGTACAGTAATTATATTATTAAGAGCAGAACTGGGAATGCACCCACTGCAAGACAAATAGAGACACGAGAAAGTTGAGATGGCATTATTACGTAAGGAACATACCACTAAGAGGTTGTCAGCCATAGGTTGTAGAGCTGTATGGGAGAGAAAAAAAAGGCGCTGTTGAGAAATTATGGAAGCGTACAGGGGGGAACCAAGAAGAGGCTAGAAGAAATGATAGCAAAAAGAGAAGGGCTAGCGATAAAACCAAGGTGGAATCGGAAAAAAAAAACACTTGCAGATATAGGGGAGATCGAGCGAAGGTATAGGAATAAAATCACCAAACGCAATTGCACGGCCACGTCTCGGCTTCACACTTCGCGAAACCCCTGAAACTGCGATTTCGTGTAGGTGACCTGGACCTGCCAGAAAGAAGACAGAGGTATACCAGCAGCCAGGAGAAAGAAGCAGATGCACAGATGTGCTCGTGTGGCAACGCAAAAGAGAGCCAAACTAACATAGTAGGAGACTGTGAACTGTACAAGGAGGAACGGGATGTGCTAAACGAAGAGATTAGGGAAATATGCGAATATGTTGTTGTTGTTGTTGTTTTCTTCACATTAAACAGTTCTTTCTACGCGTCGACATCCAGCACAACCAGTGTCCGTGCCGATTCTTCAAACCTAGAGAGATACAAGTTCTGTGGTCACAAAGCTACGCCACAGAGATACTACGTTGCCACGTATGTAATGCAATGCCATGTCATCGTACTGCGTACGACAGGCACGACATACACATTCCATGACCTAGAGAAACAAAAACGAAACAAAGAGAAAAAACACAAAAACAAAAACAAAGACAATTCGAAAGAGAAAAGAAAAAAAAAAAAAAAAAAACTAAAATATACCTGGTATATGTATATACTTCAGTATATCAGCAAACCATCGTACCCCCACGTAGGGGACGTGGCAGACACGTGAAAAGAACGAGCTGCAAAAAAAAAAAAAAAAAAAGAAGAAAACACCACTAGTCGTCAACAGAGTAAGACTAAGAACCAAGGTAAAAATAACAGTCAAACCAAACAAAGCACAGGCATGCTCCAGGTAGCGGCAGCAGTTTATGGTACGAGTAGCACAGCCAGGGTCTCCCTGCTGGCCCGCCTGGTACCTTGCTACCCTGTCTGCCACCATCGTCCAGCGTTCGTCAACTATGCCCGGCCCCTCGGCGTTAGACAGTACGAAACAAGCAGAGCAGGCTCGTCATCCACCCACGCCACACGACTCCTTCAATAAGGCTTATCAATCGGAGAAAGGAAGAGAAATAAAAATCACATAGGGTCACCGCAAAGACAATAAAATGAAATAAAAATAAACAAAAACAACAGGAAGACAAAGGAAGACCACGTTCGAACCAGCTGCAGTAGTACAGGCATGTTCTACTTCTTAGTCTGCCCGGTACCTGGCTACCCTATCTGCCATCTCCTTCCTACTTTCGTCCACTGCAGTTTCCCTGCTACTCCTCTTCCCCCCCCTCTCCGCATTCCCTTGGTCGGGTTTTCTGCTACTCCTCTTGTTGCCCCTCCTCCCCCCATTCCCTTGGACACCACCCACGGCGGATGCGCGGCGCTGCCTGCTCAGCTCAGCCTCAGCCTCGTGCCACCTCACCATGAACCGTTCGGCTGCTTCCAGGATCCCCCGGTACCACTTCCCCGCCTTTTTTGCAGCAGTGGGCCACAGTGCGGTCTCAACTCCAAACACCAAGGGAGCAAGTTCCGTTGACCCTTCGGTGGCGCGGAACTCCCTAAGGTCTTCGACTACGCATCTATGCCAAGTCTTAACCTGTCCGCCAGGTCTCGGGTTCTCCCCACCAGCAATCGTCCCGAACATCACCCGGCTAGGTAATCGATCCTTGCTTTGCCGTGCCCCCCCCCCCGCGAAGAAGAGACGCCGTTTGCGGATGGTCGTTTCGATGCTCTCGCAACGTGTCATCTTGAGGGCCTTCGCGTACGAGAGGGTGGCAGTACGAAGTCGGCGTTGGAAGCCAATGGCTCGCAACAGGACTTGGTGGTGAGCCGTTCGAAGCTTGGCAAAGTGTTCCGCTCTGAGGGTCCACATCACACACCCGTAGAGCAGGGTCTCAATCACCTCGGCCTTCAGCATTCGGACTTTCAGGTTAAGGGGGGCGGTCGTCCTATCATACAGCTCCGGGCCGAACCGTCTGAGGCATGCTCGCATGAGACGGATCCGTCGGTCGATTTCGAGCGAGAGGTCAGCATTTTCGTGGATAACGCCGCCTAGGTACAAGAACTGGGCCGTCTGCTTATACCTCTGGCCTGCTGCTTCGATAACGAGCGGTGGTGCGAGGGTTTTCTGGTCTGGCGTTTGTAGAAGCATAGTCTCTGTCTTCTTTTCCGACACCGTAAGGCCTGCTGCTTCGAAGACAGTCACGATGACTGTCATCATTTTCGCGAGCCCTTCAGCCGACTTCGAGACAATCCCTGCGTCATCGGAGTACAACATTCCCCATACAGCCCTTCGCACGTACGCCAACGGCTCCTGCTCCTTCGTCCCGACTACTCCAGCATCACTAAGTTGGACCAAATCCCTTACGATTGCTTCGTCATGGCTAAAGCGTACTAGTACGACGTGCAACGCAGCAGCGAAAAATACGTTGAACAGTAACGGTGACAGCACACAGCCTTGCCGCAGCCCCTGCGTGACATCAAACCATTCCGAGTGCTCGCCGTCATCCGTACGCACGCGAGCCCGCATGCCATCGTGGAAATTGCGGATAATGGTCAGCATCTTGGTTGGTACGCCAAAACGTGTGAGTACTTCCCATAACAGCTCTCGGTCGACCGAGTCGTACGCTTTCTGCAGATCGATGAAGCACAAGTACAGGGGGATTTTCCTCTGTCTTCCAAGCTCTTGCAACCGGCGCACGACGAACAACATATCAATCGTTGATCGTGCGGGGCGGAAGCCGCACTGTTCCTCCGGGAGTAATTCCTCGGTCTCGCAGTAGTTGCTGAGGCGCGACGCGACGATCTTCAACAAGACTTTGCCTGCGTGGGCAACCAGCGAAATCCCTCTGTAGTTGTTGCAATCGGTTCGGTCCTTCTTTTTGTGAAGGACCTTGATGATCGCGTCTTTCCATTGCTGGGGGACTTCTCCTGTTACCCAAACATTGACAAGGATGTTGTGAAAGCATTGGGCGAATGCGGGGTGGTCGCTTTTCAGGAGTTCGGCCGGGAGACCATCTGGCCCGACAGCTTTCCAGTTTGACATCCCCTTAAGTGCTTCCGTCATCTCGTCCATGGATGGTTCATCTCCGAGCGACAGTTTAAGCGGTCGTGGTGGCAAGAGGTCGATGATCGTGGAATCGAGTTTAAGCGATTTCGTGTTCAAACGTTTGTGGTAAAACCTCCCCCACCGTTCACGAATTCGCACCTTATCCCGCAACAGCGTGCCATCCTCGTCCCTAATGAACTGTTCGCTTCTCGCTTTAGTCCCTTCCAATCCTACCGTACT
This sequence comes from Macrocystis pyrifera, assembly GCA_031763025.1. NCBI lineage: Eukaryota > Phaeophyceae > Laminariales > Laminariaceae > Macrocystis > Macrocystis pyrifera. The sequence goes on from JASSKH010000006.1 coordinate 4,159,091, forward strand.
CTTAAGGTGCTTGTAAAAGCCTCTCTGGTCGTTGTTCGCCAGTAGTCGTTCGGTTTCAGCGAGGTACGCTTCGAAGTACGCATGCAGTCCTGCGGCAATCACCTTCTGCAGGTTCGCACACGCAGATCTGTGTCTTCCACGCGGTTCTATTCTGGGGGTGGGCACGCAAGAATTGCCGTGCATCCTCCCTCGCTGTCCATGCTAATATGAATGCGGTCACGGTTCCGGCAGACTCACACCATCCATGTCTGCGGTGACGACGTGGAGGGGGTGGTACCTCTTTTTCGACCGCATCAATAATAGCCGCAGTGAAAAACTCAACCATGCCAGACGTATTACGGGGCTGGTTAGGCTGGTTGAGAGTGGACATGACCCTCGCGACTACTCGTTCACGACACTTTCCATCGGACATAAAAAGCTGCCTGTCGAACTCTCGGCGTTTTGTCGGTCTACGTATTTGTCTGTTGGACGCAAAGTGACCACTGAGTCGGACTTTGACATACAAGATGTTGTGGTCTGAGTCAGCCTTAGCTGGGGCAGGAGGCTGTGGGACGACTTTAACATCTTGTACTCTAGGTCGATGGGCTTGACGGGTTAGGATGTAGTCGATCCGCTTACGGTCACTCGGGCTGGTACCGTTGTGTGTATGCGAAATCCCACCCTTGCGCGTGCTGAAAAACGTGTTGGTGAGAGCTAACTTGCAATTGGTGGCGAACGACAGGAGTCGTCTGCCATTATCATTACGAACATCACGCCCATATGCGCCAAGCACTCTATTTTCATCATCGCCACACCCTTCCATCCTCTGTCCAGTTCGCGCGTTGGCATCCATCAGTACAACCAGACACTCTTTCGTCGGGATCTTTTCCACCAAGTCCTCCAGCTTCTGCCAGAAGCTACGTTTCAGTCCAACGTCTTTGGTACAATCAGTTGGAGCATACGCGACGACGAAATTAACTGCCTCGTATTTGCTAGCCAGCTCAAAGCGCATAGACATAAGCCGCTCGTCAATGAACTGATGAGTGTACACAGCCTTACTGCACAACGATTCCTTTACAGCTAGACCTACTCCGTACAGCCCTTGCCTAGCAGCTGTTGTTTCCTGACCTGAACAAAAAACGCGATACCCTGCCGCACGAAACGTCGTGCTACCGGTCCTCCGGTTTCCTGCAGGCCAATGAAGTCACAGCCGAGTTGCCGTCCCTTCGCCAGTACACTCTCGTCATGTCCGTACCCGTTCTTCCCCTTTACAGCCAGGGTGCGCACACTGTAGGTCGCTACCGCGACCAGTGCCTCCTTCTGTCTCTTACGAACCTCGCGTGCTGATTTCTTTGCCAGCCGACGTGAGGCTCGTCCCCGCCTCCTTTTTTTCTTCTTTTTGTTTCTTTTTCTTCTCTATGGCGAAAGTGGCTCTCCGTTTCGTAGCCCGGTACGCGCCTTGGTTTCCGTTGGCTGGGTGCAGCCGTCCCAGCCAACGCCGACATTCCCATCCTTCCTGTCGTGCATGCATACCCACGCTGTGGCCAGCCTCTCCACTCCCCCGACTGCCCGTGTAGCGCTCTCTGCTGTGGTGATGTACCCGTCCCGCCAGAGGGATGAACTCCTTGGCGTCGGGGTTAAGAAGAAAAAAAAACATCACCACCACCCCACGCGGTCCTTAAAGCGACCAGGCCACCAGCCGGACCGCGCAAGGTACCCTCTCTACTCAGCCAGAAGCTCGATGTTCGTGTGACTGTCGCTAGACCGTTGCAGATCCTTGTGGACTTCCTCGGCCCACCCCAAGGACGGGGCAGGCCGAAGACAATAATATGAAAACAAATGGAGGAGTTTGATGCACTAGATAGCAGACGCGAATACTATCACTATCCTACCTAGGAGATAAATGCAGGCCGCAGGCAGCCAAACAGGAAGGGGATAAGATTGCAACAAGGTTTCCATGTAATATGTCGAAACAGCCTGCTGAGCGCCCAATTGTTGGAGGTGTCTCTATTATTAGCAATATTCGGAGTAGGAACGGTGCTCCGTCCCGAAAGGGATGCGTGGTTAATGGTCAAATGACTAAGGCAAGCAACAAATGATAAACAAAAACCTGTGACAGTTTTCCTTTTTTTTACGGGCGCGCTTGCCGTCCATTGTGATTTTATTAGATGAATTTACTATTAACACTTTCAGATGTACGATACGGAGTAGATCGGAAAAAAAAACAGCAGTCTACCGCGCACGACACCGTCAACCATCGCCGCTATCGTACAGATTACACTTTTCGCGCTTTGAAACCAGCGATATAGGTAGCCGGTGCGCTGTTGCACTGGCGTAACACTTGATTCAAAATAGACATTTTCCACAACAACAGCTGAGCTGCGGAGCGCCTGGTTGCGCGTACGTAGCGCAACACGCGATTTTGGGCGCGCAACGTTTTGCGATGGCAGGCCCAAAACGATTAATTGTTGCGGTCTGTTTTGTTCGCCGCACTTGAATTTTGTTTCGGCAACACTGTTTTCAGTTTCGTCTTTGGCAAAAACATTTTAAGCCGCCCTTTTGAATTCACTGCAGGCAAACATGTTTCCAAGGCCCTTTTTCTATTCGCCTGTTACTGTAGTAGAACAGAAGAAAATTGGCACGTTTTCCTGTTCGCCATATTATTATCCTACTATTAATATCTTGTTTTATACGCACCTTCTCTATTCACCGTTGCCGAAGCACATTAAAAATGCGCTTTTCTGTATTCTCCTTTATAGTTTCGTTGGCCCTCGTTTTCGTTTACTTAGTCAGCTGAACAAACCAATTATAGGCGACGGCTGAACACAACACGTACTACATGTGTGTGTGTGATACACTTGGTGTGGTTTGTGAAGTCGTCGGCCACACTCCTGGCCACACTGCTGGCCTATCCTCAGGTTTGATGCAGATGATGTGTTTCTCGGGCCGTAAGTTGGAAACCGCACAAAAGACTGGGAGTTCGGAACGTTGCCGACTATGGCGAATATTGTATATTGAATCATTAAACGTAACATATACTTACGTGGTTTTTCTCGGTTTTATCGATTGTGCTGGGTGTGGCGATGCTGGGCGTACGCCTGATCAGCTCGGTTCTTGTCTAAGACATCTCCGATCCCAAGGCATCCGGATACACGCCTTTCCGAGGTCGCGGAAGCACTTAAACGTACTTTGTTACATGTTTTCCGCGGAAGTATTGGTGCATACATATATCGCATTTTTTTTTCCTCTGATGGCCCTCCCGGGGGGGCCCTGCGAAAAGCTTGCTCCCCTGCGTCGCGCAACAAACGCCGGACTACTACTTACTGTAGTTATATCGCTGGTTCAAACCTAGAATATCACGCCCGCGCAGTCGAGTATCAGGACAAGGCAGGTTTGACCAGCTTCTGTATGGAATCGCAACAAAAACTGTTGGTACTCGTTGTTTCGTCCTATATCATCAGTACTCCACGCTGTCTTCCACCCAAATTTCAATATTCGAGGCACTAAAATAAATACGGAAAAATAGCATTAAAAACAATGCCGGATACCCGGTGCCGGGTAAATGAGTGGACACTTGCAACAACAGATTACACGGGATACTACAATACTGACCAAACTTGTGCGTAGGCACCTGGGGGAAGGTTTGGCATTTCAAGGCCGAAGGACTACATACACAGCCAGGATAAATTATCCGACCGACACTGACTGTGGGTGTGCTGGATGTCGACGCGTAGAGACAACGACGCCAACAAAACACACGCACGCGCAGGCCTTAAATGTAACACACTGACCCTGAATCTGTGTCACTAGTGTTTACTTCATGATGAGATGGCCGGTACGTACTGGTTCCCCATCACAACCCATATTACGGGGGGACATATTAAATTGGACCACATATTGTTAGCAAAATTAGGGAAATACACTGGTTTCCGTGTGTACCGTAGGTTCTATTTACTCTGGTCCCTCGTAATAGTAGTGCCACCATCAATGTGGTCGCAAGAAGAGAAGTTGACCTGTCTTAGTTCGCACCTGCTTCGTCCTTGTTATTCACAACGCCCAGGTGCTCCACCATGAAACCCGCGTAGGCGAACACGCTCATCTGGACTACAACCGAGCTGACGGTACTGGCCATTATCGCCATCATGGGCAGAAACGGAAATGAAGCCATGTGATCCCAACGCCTGCCAAAAGAGACTCACGATGTGGGATGTGCGTGCAAGTGAGGTCCGTATGTATTGTGCGTGTGACAAAAATACGAACAATGTCCCACAACGAAACTGTTGACCGACCAAGACTCCCTTAAAGCCACCACCAGCAAGCGAAGGAGAGAGACGCCGACAGGATGGTTAACCTTGTTAGGGCTGCAGTTCCGTTTTGTTGACAATGAACTCAAATTCTCAGTATGTTGTCCCCAAAACGGGACTGCAGTCCTATCAGGATAATCATTAAATCCCCTTACAGCGGCGGTCCCGCGATATTGCGATGGGTCGCCTGAAGACGTGCGACGACATCACACCTGTGGCTTGGTACGGAGTAGCTCCGCGTGCCTACTGACATCACGTTAAGGACGTTCGATTCTCATTGAGTCCACAAGCATTCGGGAGGTATATTAACTCTTTTTGGGGGTTGATTTGATGATTGATTATTTTTCGTCCTAACCGGGGTGACTTAAATGATCAGGTAGGTGATTAAAATCAACCCAATTAACCACACGATGACGTGATTAATAATCATATATGTGTGATGATTGGTTTCAGCCGTTTATTCCACGCATTCTGCCGCCAGCTGCGCGAATGGGACCACCTCTCCTTGTTTTGGGATGGAACAGCACCCCACGGTCACGATATATCTCAAGTATAGCGTAACGTGCAATGCGACGAGAGTACCTTCAGCCACGATCGGTAGTGTATTTCTTTGCCTTGTCCGAACCACTATTAATCACTGACTGCCAAACTTACAGCAGTATATGCATATACCCCCGAACGCATTCCCACCATTCGCATTCTTACGATACCTCAAATGGCGTGTGCATGCTATTAACACGTTTCCGATACCATTAACTCCACTGCAAGCAGTCGCTACAGAATGCGGCCGACACGCGTTGTACATAAACGATAATTTGTTTCATGAAGGGAAATTGCATGCCCCACCCTTTCCCCGCCCAAACGATTTCGTGTCTCCGCGACGGCAATTCCAACTACTGCTACGAAGACGCTGTAACATATTGCTGATAAGTCCCTTTTGGTTTCACACAGTTGATATCACGAACCGCCTCCACTTTCATTAAAAAATCAACCTAAATTCAAGATCATCAAGTTTGCTAGTTAACTATCAATAATCATGTTTAGTTCATGTATAATCAACACACATCACATTACGATGTTAAAGCTATTTATTACCAGGACAACTCATTGCAATCAACACGTACGTGATTATTAGTTGATGTTTATATGGTCGTCCGTAAGGATTATCTCTTGCATACATATAAATTTATTTATTTTTCCTTTTTTTGAAATCTGTAATTTATATAATGTGCATGTGTGTTGTGCGCGTCGTATCCGGTACTCTTTTTTTTTTTTTTTTTTTTTAATCATCACTTTTACTTTCCAGCCCACTCGTAGGAGGTTTTACCCTCGACGATCTTCTGGACAAGCCGTGGTCACAGGTGTCGTCCCTTCTCCCCCCCGGTACGTGCCTTTAGTTTTTATCGCGCATAGGGTTCAGCATTCCCACTGCTCGTCGATTTTCATCGAATGTAGCCAACTCACGCTTTCGCGCTTTCCGCTTATCAATTTTTTATGCAAGAAAAGTCCCTATGAGCATGCACTCGGTGAGACTCGAACTCACGAAATTGATCTTGACAGGCTCGCGGACCACCTACCAAGCCACCGGGGACGCCGGTTTGGACCGTATGTATGATGCCTCTCTAGCATTCAAGATAGGCACGGTCACTCGTTGTTCTAGACGTCGACGGGTAGGGAAAAGCAGAATATTCTCGGAAGAAGAGAATGTGAGTTTTGTACGTACGTAAGAAGTTCAAGCCAATCAGATGACTGCGGTGATTCATGGTAGCATGAATCGTAGCCCTTGGTGAAGACACCTTGTCTGGTACGTAGCCGCAACCTACACGTATCAGCGCAGTGAAGCAGAGGCAGAGCTACAGGTCCAAGGTGTGAGACTAGTTTGAGTTCCAAGGTGTGAGACTAGTTTGAGTGGCATTCAAAATAGGCACGGTCACTCGTTTGTGCTGGACGTCGACGGGTAGGGAAAACGCTTCAATATGAAGAACACACACATATGAATTGATTATTAATTATTAACAGCGGAAATCGTGACAGAGAGCCGACGAAGTTAGCGACTTTCGATGAAAATCGACGAGCAGTTGGAATGATGAACCCTATGCGCGATAAAAACAATAATAATAAATGCACGTACATTGGTGGGGGAGAAGGTGGAATGGACGACACGTTCGATCACGGCTATTCCGGGAGCTGGAGTGATAAGCATAAGGGATGAAATAAAATGTCTGCACTCAAGAGCGGATGAGAACAAACCCGGGATAGTACAGCAGTAGTGTCGCGGCCCACTACCCTGCGACATCAACCAAGCGATTAGCCCGAATTTGAAATTGCCTCTCCGACGAGAACGATAATCGATATCTGTGTGCGGTTTTTGTTTTTTTCGATGTATTTCCCTCGCAGTCAAACTTCATTCTAGAATACTAACTAGGTTCTCCATCGGGATTTAGTTGACGTAAAATCCCGGGGGCGTCGCAAGGCGAAAAGGGAATCACAGGTGACACACGTGTAAAATAGCTGTTGCTCTTAGCAGAACCGTGAGCCATCCATGGGTTAGCGTATTGTTCGAAGGTAAGAGTAGTATTACGGGGGACCATAGCAAATAGGACCAAATATTGTTGGTACAAACAGGGAAATATATAGGTTTTTATGTGTACCGTAGGTCCTATTTACTATGACCCCCCGTAATAGTAGTCCGCACTAACTGAGTACTGCTCTCTCAGTGGTGAATACTCCACTACTACAAAATGCACACGGTACCACATGGGTTGACTACAATGTTGTTACTATACGCAACTACCACTACTACGCAGATGTAGTACAGGTAGAAGCAGCATCCACTCTTCAAAATACCACCTGGTACACTACTATTACGGGGGGCCATATTTAATGGGACCTATGGTACCCTCAATAACCCTAACCCTAACCCTAACCCTATGTATTTACATATTTTTACTATCAGTATTTGGTCCTATTTACTATGGCCCCCCGTAATACTACGACCACTAACTATACTACTACTATGTACTACTACTGCTAGAGCATGATTAATCGCTCATACAATACATATATCCTCATGATGGTACACAGAGAGGTCACGAAACCACGCGGTACCATGCATTGGGACATTACTAACATACAGCAGTTGCTATACTATACGCAACTGCCAGTAGTATGTAGATGCAGGACAGGCAGAAGCAGCATGTATAAACACTACACTACTACCTTTTACTACTACTATTAATATTAATAATATATTGTACCAGGTACTAAATTTCATTCAACGGCAACTTAGCATGCAAGCGGTGCCATGGGTTGGGGGCATGATTATTATACTGCTGTTCATGTTGCTGTTGTTGTTGTTGTTGTTGTTTTCTTCACATTAAACCGTTCTTTCTACGCGTCGACATCCAGCACATGTTAAGATGTACTAACAGACCACTTGCACGCAGATAGATGCACTGCTGTACGAAGCAAACGTAGATGTACCATGTACGATACAATACACTATATTAATATAGTACTACACGACTAGTATTAATCTTGAGATTTTGTAAGTGTACAGGCGACGTACGAAATACGGTTGAGGGCATCTGCTTACTACTTACAGCTATTGGCCAGGTAGAAGCAGCATGCAGACGGCAACAACAACAACAATAAATAGCGGAGACCACAACAACTACGACTTGACTATTGCTACTAGTTATAGTACACAGGTACCACTACTTAGTACTACTACTGCTCTTGATATTAGGGAGGTATCAACAGAAGCAGTATACGCACCCGTTACCATGGGCTGTACAACTATACTGAATTTTATAGCTGACGTATTTCAAAATTTATAAAACTTGAGAAAAGGACAAGTAGTATTAATAGTTGAGAAAAAAAACGTCAAAGCGACTAATAACTTCTTCATTTCGTAAAATAATTCAAGTCTGATAGGCTCAAAAACGATGTACCTGGTACTCTTCAACAGCAACCGAACGCACTTGCTTGGTAGAAGCGTCCGGTTGCTGTTGAGGAGTACATAATTTTTGAGCCTATCAGACTTGAATTTTTTACGAATTGAAGAAGTCCGCCGCGTAGACGTTTTTCGCTCATCAACTACTTTCGTCGTTTTCTCAAGTTATAGAATCCAGATAGATAGATATCTGGTACATTTTTTTATAAAAAACTAAGAAAGCACGTCAGCTGTGAGTTCAACCGATCGGCAGATCGGTCGATACTCAACTTTGCAAGCTGCGTGAACCGCGCGCGTTTTGCATTATTTCCCTCGCGATTGACTACTGACCAGTGACTCCCCTGGATGCTACCAGGGTCGGCGAGACGAAAATACTTACAGCTGGTTCGATTTCCAATTGCTTTCGGCCAGTACCATTTCGCGCACTGCAATAGCAGATCGGCACGTGAGGGCCGGGGTACACAAGACAGTCGAAAGTTGGTTTACAGCAGTTCACACGTGACATGCACACCAAGACACTGGAAATTTTGAATACTCCCTGTAAATGTTGCAGCAGGTCTTGGCGTAGAAGTACGTGTTTTTGGTGAATCTCACTGTCGTACATGTTCTTGGCCTCTTCTACTCTTGATATTTGAAAAACACAGCAAGCACACACGTGTAAAATAGCAGAAGGTCATCCAACAACGCAGGAGGTGATGTTCGCATTCTCTGCAGGCAGGCTAGCGAGTGGCGCATTTCGATCCTACAGCTCCCTGTTCCATTTCAGACGTTCTACCAGGCAATACGATCACGAGAGCTGGATCACAAAGCTCGCCCTTATAGCAGTGGCCAAAGTCGGGTACACCTGATGGCTTGGTGGCCAGAATCGGGTGTATTTCTACTTCAGAGACCGCGACGGCCCCAGGCCTCCATCTCATCGGCCAAAGCCGGCCACCACCCGATGCTGGCCTCATTTGGGCCAGGTGTACCCGATTCTGGCTACTTATTCTCCAGGAGGTACCCGATTTTTATACTCACCTACCCGAAAATGGCTAGATTATTCGACCACAACGACCAACCACCACCTCCGGGTTCATGCCTCTCGTCTCGACGAGGACGGGCGAGAACCATCTACGTGATGTCCATGATTACTAATTTCGGGTCGCTCTAGACTATAATAGTTCATTCGCTCTCTCATTTGCTCTCTCTCTTCTGTTGTGGTGCTGTACCAACCACACACAAACTACCGCCCTCCCACCCTCTCCTCTCCACCCCTCTCCCAGACCAAAGTTAGCACAACGCTCTCTCTCTCCTTCTCCCGAACCGAAAGCAGTCTACTAAGCACGGCAGCAGTAGTAGTGACGGATCATGGGCGACGCTAGCAACTTCGTGACACATAAAGTGTTGTCCAGACACAAACAGTGGGCATTGCTCTGGAACATCTCTTATTCTTTCTGGCGACGCTGGAAGTCTTAATATGTTGTTTTTTGTTGTTGTTTTCTTCACATTAAGGGCCGTTCTAATCGATGTCTTTTTTTTCCAAATTTTCCAAATATTGGAAATCTGTATAAAGATACGGAGGCGTTCTGTCGTAATTTTGGAAATTCTTCAGCCGCTGAAAAATCACGAAGTGTTCCCGTTCCAAATTTTGGAAAACCAATCACACCTTTCACGATTTTCACGATATTCGAGGCAGTGTTCCAACCCGCGCCGTCGCTCGACGCTGGGACAAGCGGGTAGCTTGAGACGTAGGCCAGGGAGGTCACATATTATGGAAGGTGGAAGGAAGCGGTCCGGGTCTCCGGAGGACTCGTCATTGAGTCGTACGAGACAACGATTCAACCCCTATAATTTTCCAGAAGCGAGGGGCAGAAACATGCTGAAGGCGATCCAGCACGACGACGCTGCTGCTCTCGTCGTGCTGGGCATGTTCATGACAGCAGGAGCTACACCACATGTTCCCAAGAGACGATCGCCGATCCATGAGCCGTACCGGCTCTCGTGGGCAGAGTTGAGGGAAGACCTCCGTCGCCGGAAAGCTTTCCGGAGGACTTTTCGGATGCCTGAAGAGAGTTTCGCGAAGCTCGCCGACTTGCTCCGCCCAGTCCTTGAAAAAGACGAGCACTATGGACGTGAGCGTGATACGACTGTTTCGTGTGTGTGTTGTGCTTTCCTTGTAGCGCGCTGGCGCCACTTCTTGCTCACCTCTCAGTTATCGTCGTTATCGCTGTCTTGGGTCGACTTTCATCTAGCATAGTCTCCGTGTGTAGTAGTTTGGGTGCCTCTGGTATCTTGCACCGCAACTGGTGCTGTATACAATCTGGACGCACTACGAGCACCTTGCACGCCACCTGACACTGTGAAACGTTGTGCGGCAAAGCTACAAGTCGTGAAACCTGATACACGTACACGTGGTATGAAACCCCGTTTCTGTATACCAGGTGTGTGTGAGTTGTGTGTAACCTTCGCGCTGTCGCTCGAACCCAGCTCTACTCGTACGACAGCAGCGTTAGAACCCGTACGTGGCTAGCAGCAGCAATAATGAACCTGCTCTAGCAGCTGCATGTGCAGCAGCTTTACAACAGAAATCTAGCTTGCCAATACAAGAGCAATTATCCGTGGCAAACCGGGACATGGGACGAGTACTGCTGCTGCAGTGAACGATTTTGAAGCTGGTAACGGTGTGCACCAGTATCCTTTCTGTTGCTGTTGCTTGATTGCGATCGAAAAACCCACGTAGTATATCTCTACTCCCGGCCCGTCGATCCTCCCAACTGCTGTTGCTGCTGCTGCTGTTGCTGCTGTACTGCTGCTGCTGCTGCTGTTGCTGCTGCTGTACTGCTGCTGCTGCTGCTGCTGCTGCTGCTGCTGTACTGCTGCTGCTGCTGCTGCTGCTGCTGCTGCTGCTGTACTGCTGCTGCTGCTGTACTGCTGCTGCTGCTGCTGTTGCTGCTGCTGCTGTCGGCCAAGCTCCCCGCACTCCCAGCACCGCCGCCCGACAGCATATCCTGGCCCACTTTTTCCTCCTCCTTCCCCAGAGGTGGGCATGCTACCGAGTTGCTCGTTCTTGCGTAGCTGTTGTTACTGCTGTCGTGTTCACTTCTACTGCTTGGCGCCAAACTCGCCCCGCTGGTTCTACCTGAAAAACCAGGCATCACCGCCCGGCTTGGGCCCGCGGTGGCCCTGTCATCGCTGTTATCGCTAGGTTGCATAAACCTACATGGCCTAGGTGTTTTCCTCTGTGGCCTAGGGGTTGATTGGCTCATGCTTGCTCTGTGACGACGAGAGTGCCGGCTGGTGTTGTGTGGGAGTGGGGGTCGTTTTAAAAAAAATATGGAAAATCACGACAAAAACAACTCCGCCCTCGATAAGAATGCCCATCGCATTTTTCAGGAAATCCAGATCAAGAATTTGGAAAATTTGGAAATTTTGACGCTTCGATTAGAACGGCCCTAAACCGTTCTTTCTATCCGTCGACATCCAGCACAACACCCAGTGTCCGTGTCGATTTATTAGAGATAATTGTCAGTAGCCATCATAGTCGTTACTTGATATCACTTGAGTCATCTGGTATACATTTACGCATTTCGAAGTACAACGGACAGTTTTTCAGTCTGAGTAGTAACAGTATACGGCAGCAGCAGTCCTACAATGTCTACTACTGCTGTGCATTCGGACACATTGCATACTCGTAATAGGTCTCAATAACAAAGCAGTATCGTAGATCTACTGTAATACGTACGTACAGAATCTACAGCAGCATATGTACAGTAGTACCTGGTACGTGCGCACTGGTAAATAATGGAAAGGGTAACCTTCAGTATCCCGCCGGGACCATTGTAGCATAGTTTTAGTTATGGTTGAAGTAACCACAAAGTCTATAAGAGGGTCACGAGTACGTACCCCAAGTTATATTGAACTGAATGCAAGGGTATTTCCCTATTTTTGCTTTTGACCGAGTTGTAGGGGTCGTCCTTTGTTTCGAGCCGTGAGCGCACACGCGCACCGCTCTCCTTTGAGCTCACTCTACTTTTGCTCACCATCATGAGCTTCCAGCTGAGCAAATGAATCAATACTGTGGCTTGGGGTCACCACACCATCTTCCTCTCTTCTATTGAAGCTTCTCGTACAAGTCAGCTAACAGTGGCTATACGTTTGCCTCGAACATTTTGACTGTATGACCGGCCATCGGCAATCGAGTCTCGGGTACACATCAGCTACGAGCTGGTACACACGCCAACCGCCATACCTGATAGGTTAATTGGCCGCGGAACGCATATACGCGGCAAGCTACTAGCAACGGTGGCCCCAGACCGCCACCCTGAACTGCTACTGGCTCGCTATACAGCAGGAGGAAGACTGGACTTTATCAAAATCAATAAGCCTGCTGCTACGTACGTACGAAAACGGGAGCTTCTTCCCCCACGAGAGGAACCAAACATGGAAGGTTTGCGTACTTCGTTGAAACGTGAGTGACACGTGGCACGGATACCGCGTGCTTCTAAGAGGGTACATTCTAATACTGCTGTCGTTCACTACTGCTGTAGTTAAATTGCTATAACTACGATAGAGACACCCACAGAGCACCACCGCGTAAGGAGCTGTGATAATCTCACCTGCTCCGCTTTGTCTTATCATAGACGAGGACTAATAACCTCGAGCAAAACTCGAGTGTAACCGCTGTACGCTGCTCAACAGCAACTCCACATCACAACCCAGGACGCCCGAAGGATAGGAGCTCTGCTGATCGTAGTCCACTTCGTGGATCGTAAGCCTCAGTCACTCTGAATAACAGCGGTAAAGGAAGTTAACTGCCAATAAGCACCCTGCTATCTGTCAAAAGAGCGCTGAACTTCGAAGTTCCAAGAGGGCGTCGGCCCCAGTGAGATTTTTTTATATAATCGTCACTACAACTGTGGCACAGAAGCAAACTCCCCACAAGCGTGATAGCTGTCTGCCAAAGCAGTCCCTGACTTCACCATTTAATTTTTTGACCGGACCTTCCATCGCGGAGGTGTTACAGCGGGTGGCGCCAGGAGGGAGGTTCATAGCGCTGTGACTGTCGTGACCAGCGCTATGGGGAGGATAATACGGCGCGAGACCACTGTCCTGATCAGGGTCACGCGTCGGGTCTATTCGATAGGCAGAGGGCAAAAGCTTTGGTTAGCATCCTCTGGGCGGATCTTATAGGGGCAGGGAGGATCCCCGGTGTGGGAACGCCTTCGGTCTCGGGTACAGAGCCAGTAACGAGGTTCCGGGACCACCCGGTGTTTACAAAACACCACCAAGAGTGAAGAAAGGAAGTCAAAGCCAAGTGAACTGTGATACCTGTCCTATCGACCCCCAGACCCTTGGACCCCGCCGTGCCCGCCGTGCCCGTCATCGTGTCTGTGGTGCTTCGTTGAGTGTTCACGCTGACTGCTTGCATCTATCAGCAATGCATCGATCCACGTTCTGCATGACCCGATCATTACTGCTTGAAGGCACTTCCTCGAACTCCCAAACAACAGGTGAGTCGGCCTCAGAGATCTAACGAGCGCAGATCCTTTTTACGGTCTGAGAGCTGTACCCTGCTACAACATGATGAACCCAGGCTGATCGAAGTGCATTGCAGGAGATCGGAGTGCATTGCAGGAGATCGGAGTGTTCGCAAAACGTTTGCAAAAGATCGGAGCGTTTGCAAACGTGTAAAATAATGTCATCGTGTTCTTTGTATAATCCCACGTTTGATCTTGCATAATACTTTATTTGCATGCCAGTTACTTGGTATATGCATACATCGACATGTTTTCGTTGTTGCCTGCCTTGTATGATGGTGATACGTGCAATATGCGGTTATGTATTCGCGCTGCCAATGGTGCTCTGCTTGTTTGTTTGGTGAGGCTTTGAAGATATTTATCTGGTCAATGCATGCAGGCATACTCGTTGCTCGTGCTCCGTTTGCCTGTTGCTCGTGCTCGTCTGTTCGCTCGTTGTTCATGATCGCACACACATGCATGTTCGTTAATAAATGACTGCATGCTATTGACCACTTATTGTCTTCAAAACCGAATGCAATCGACAGGTATCGATACAAGCCAAAGGTGCCGTACGTACTAATGCACGCATACTCTCGTGTACCGTTTGCCTGGTTAGGTGATACCGGAAACTATCAACGTTGAGCCTTACGCCGTTTGGGCGTACGTAACCCTATAGAACCATTAACCCCTGGACAACACCGCGCATTGTCGGCTGGCAAACATAGAACTTTCGAGAAAACCACGTATACTTTGGACACTAGTATTCTTGCCGCGATGCTTGTAGACTACATCAGTAGTAGTAGACCAATCGTCGTATTATGCACACCAAATGGAAAGTCCGGTGCACGTTTGACCCTTTTCGATGTCTCCGGTCGTACCATTTTCTGTGTTGTGTACCAACCGAGCGTTGCGCTCGAGTATCAGGTACAACACCTGGAGGACTGAAAGCCAAGTACAAGAGGAAGATGACAAAAAAAAAAACTGGAGCAGATGAAGATCGGCTACGCAAGCCCTCGGGGGGCACGGGTCACACGGGGTGACATAGTTTCAGCTGGACGATGATGAGCTTGCATACAACGGAGGAAGGTGTGGCTTGCTGTGTCCAGAGGGCTCGGGCTAGACATATAGATGCAGCCCAACCTGAGTAGTACGAGGCCAACAGGTATGGAGCGGGTGAAACACAACCGTGGTGATCCTTCTCTTTTTCTGATGTCGTATCCACAGTCGAAAATGCTACACGTATTATTCTTGCTGTACGTTTTTCCTCGAGCAAAAAAAAAAAAAAAAAAAAAAAAAAAACAAATCTGAGGGGGTAGGCTGCTGTGTCGCCCTGATTGACTTAGACTTCAAGTCACGCACCAAAGCTAGAAAACTCGCGCAGCGCATGCCGCAATATGCGGGACCACCTATGTAAGACCAGAGACATGGACCCAATGAGATACCGGTAGCAAGCATGACATAGCGCATACCAGTGACGAGCTGCCCGGTTTGTTCGGAAAGGCATGGAATCCGAGTAGTAAATTGAAGACTACCATGGAAAGTATTGCTGTGGGCTGTCAACATATGTACGACTCAATTAGTCAGCCCAACCTGATCAACCGTCAGTATTTACTTTGTCACATATCACATGTACTGGTGTTGAAGAATATCTCGCTGCTGGTATCGAAACAGCAGTAGTAGGGAGTACTTTTGAATATCATTGCGGGATGAGCGCCTCCCATAGATGGTTCTAAGTGTGAAGCTGGACGTAGTTGCTGATGAGCCTACCATGCCACGAAACCTTGCCTACCGCCGCCCGGAGCAAAGGCGCCTCAACTCGGAATTACACAGAAGAGCCGTATCTCCGTCTCTACAATGCTATCAGTAGTCTAAACACTACGCACGATGCTCAAAAAGATTAAAAGATCATTGCTGACGACCTGCACTGCCGTGCACTATTGGTATTAATATCAGTCTAAGTGCATGTAATTTGGAAGAAAATACAGGAACCATACTGCTGCTGTACGCTGTACCTGCAGTTTTTGTTTATTTATTTCCCGAACAAGGTTGTTTTATCGATATACGGGGTTGGCGAATACTAAACCACAAGCGTACAGGGGGGGGGTGGCTCGCAGTATGCTTTTTACACATACATACGTACATAAAGGACGTATACAATATACCCATAATACAAAAACTGTACGGCAAGATCCCGAAGGACCCTTTGGCTCGCAGGTGGCTCGCGGCACGCTTTTGACACGTACGTACATAGAGGACGTATACAATATATCCATGATACTAAAATTGTATGGCAAGATCCCGAGGGACCCTTGAGCCTATCTCTCTTCCTATCTTGACGAGTTATCATGTTGACTCGTTGAAACAGTACCTACACAGCAGTATCTGCTGGATGCACTACACAACACCCGTATGTATATATCTAGGGTGAAGAATCAGCACGGACACTATTGCTGGATGTCGACGAGTAGAAGAACGGTTTAATGTGAAAAACACACACATACGCCATATTCACACGGGGCATACTTGAAGCTGGATGAACAGAGTGAAGCTGGGTAGAAGACGTGAGCAGAAAAGACGTTGGTCTAAAAACTCAAAAGACAATAACCTGGAGGATGTATATAAGTATATGGGTAATACTATTGGTCGTACGGCAAGATCTCCCTCGATCCTTGGGCCTTACTATAGTTGTCCCTTACTACCGCAGCAAAGCATCAACACCACTGCCTCTCGGCATAAAGTACTGTTGTGAAGCCGTTCTGTATGGTATTCATACTATAAAGAAATTAACTGTAACAGTTGATGATACTATAGGTCGTACGGCAAGATCTCCCTCGATCCTGGGCCCTAAAATAGTGTCCCATACTGCTGCCGCAGCAAAGTATCAACACTGCTGCCTCCCGGCATGAAGTACTGCAGTGAAACCGGTCAGCTGTCCAGTATAGCAATCAGGTTTTTTTTCGGGTGAAAACACCGCATGAAAGCTACGTTGAAACTGAAAACTATACAACGACTCATATGTTCACAACATAGCTGGTGTTGTGGTCTTCTCGTACCCGGTACGTTGGCATTTCACTTGTTCTACCCGTTACGGTATTCTCGTACCCGGTACATTGGCAATTCACTTGCTTTACCCGGTATTCACCGGTACGTTGGCATTTCCCTTGCTTTCTTGCTTTACTCATTGCTTTGTCTGCAAATAATAATAAATCAGAACGGACACTGGGTTGGACAGATGTATTTGGGTATATAGAACGGTATGGCACACACATAAAGGAAGTACGTACCCCTACGACTCATATCCGTGGGGTCTCCATACATTCTACATCCAGTAGTGTTATAAAAAGGTTTTTACATCCGTACGATCGCACATTATTGATGCTGACTGCAAAGTATGTTGCTTTCATTCATATTCTATATTATACAGCAAGCAGTATCTTCAGCATACCGAGCGGTATCACACAGCCTCAGTTTACTCTTGGCAGATACCCCGTATAATTCTGTCCACTACGGCGAGGAAGTGAGCAATGAGATAATTACTGCTGTGCATGAGCTTCGTACGATACTATCAATGTTGTACTTCTCCGTCCATGGCCAAAACTCCGTCCATGGCCAAAAAATCGATTGAAGCATTATTATCTGCTGTAGATTACGTTAATAATGTCCGCACAGAAACACAAAGATGATACCATGGTATTTATTAGGGTTCGACCTTATATATACATACGTACACCCGATCTGGGTCGTGCCCTGAAAGAGTTTCGTTGGTTTTGATATGGTTGGCCTATTCTTTTCATCTAAAGGCCCGCGTGGTCTAGAGTATCGCTTCTGTTTTTAGCGTTGAACCATGGAGCTCGAATCTCAAGATGGATGAGGCGGGGATTCACGCAATATATACAACAAAAAGGTGTGGAATCAACTGCTGAGATCGCCTAACGAGTGTAGGCGCAACGAAGAACTGAAGTATTTCCGCAATAAAACCCAAGGCGCAGACCACATCGGGGAGAGGAATAAAGAGCTTGCTGTGTGACACCGGATGTCTATACGTAGGAGGGATAGAGAAAAAAGGGCGAAGATAACAAATGGGATGGAAATCAATGATATATCTGTATCGTACATACATAACTACGTAACGAAAAAAAATATGAGGTACCTGGTGTGAAAAATCAGCAAACGCGTACGAAGAAACACTGCATGGTCGGTGGGCGTAGAGGGGTTTCAAGATCGGGTTGGTTTGAAGAATATACACTGCCTGTTGTTAGGTCCACCCCTTGCGTAAGTATCATCTGAAGATTGGGTTGTCCGAGAACGAATCTGACCAGCAGGTAAACGCTGTAACTCCAAGAATGTGGGGTGGTCAAATACATACTATTGTAGTACGCATTTCGTGTGATGTTCTCACACAACAACAATAGTAGCTCAAACTCCTGAAATCCCACCGGTGGTCACAGAACAGGCTGTAAAACTAAAATACATCGCGACTGGAGCAAACAAACAAGTACGAAATAGTGCCGTACCGGTAGGTGAGAGAAACGGTATTAACGAGCTATTCGATATGGTGCATACCATCCCGTACCAATCGCAAATGAATGACACCATGAACGTGTCCATGCTGTTCCATTTACACCCTATTAATAGAGCTAAAAACAAAAAGACAAAGAAAGAATAGTCTGTGCATGAACTAGAGCAGAGTGTGAGGGTGGTATGTACACCCAGCATAGAGCGGTCTAGAACTTTAGAAAATAATATAAACCTTGATGTGAAAACTGGTCTTTGTTACATCGTGCCGAAAGGACCCCGGAGCGTTGGCTCCGATCATGAGTGCTTTGCCTGCAGGAATTGCGACTGCTCTCCGAGAACTGATACATGCATCCTAAGCGGTGGATTCGAGATACACTATGCAAACCAAACTGGGCAGAGAAAACCTGGCATTTTCCGATAGTAAAAACCCTCCCCAGGACGCATATACTCATTCGCTGCTTGACTGCTGCTCTCCAGGTGACTATCTTTGATCGCCACGATGGCACAACAACAGTGACAGTCGAATAAGAGGCAAGTCGACACAAAACCCCAGCTAAGAGAGTGGTATAGCTGGATACAGCCAAGCATCTATTAGGACCGACCAGGCTCCTTAACCCAATATCAGGGAGATACAGACCATCAGTGTTTTGCTATACGTTTTCGTGATAATACCTAGGCTTTGGGGTTGTTGACACAGATTCAGTTTATATACAGATACTCGACGTCACGCGCACAGGAGGTACATGAGAAGGCGTATACCAGGTATCATAACAATTGGATACACACATGTAGGAAGGAACGAGTGCATGTGCAAGTCGCCACACCATGCACAGGTACACATTTGTGAGACGCTAAACCGAGATGGAACGTGACGACCTTTGGTATGATCTGCGCAACCTAACAGGATACTATTTGTCGCTCCAAGCATAGTGGTCGAGGGTTGAAGGAACGAATGGACAGGTGTGATTGGAATGCCAGTAGGTGGTGGGCAGTTTCTGTTCTGGGGGGGTGTTTGTCTCCACCTTGCTGCAACTACTTCCACAAAAAGCATACGAGGCGTACGATTTGGAAGTAGGTCTGCACGAATGCCGTTTTAAAACGCGTGATTGATCTTAGCACGAACAAGTTTCACGAGTGGACAGTGTCCGTGCTGGGGGGGTGGCGTAAACGTCAGTACCCTCAAACACTTTTTAACTCGGAATCAAATATTTACCTTGGCTAGTGCCAGCAAGTCGATGTAGCGTGAACGTCAGTACCTTGAAACGACCTAAGTCACTCGAATAATATTTTTGGCCCGGAGTAGAAAGAACTCACATTCGCAAGGAATACCTACTCTCAATGCAGAGAAGTTTGAGATCATCACTAAAAGAAAGGCCTATATAATATATAAAACGCGTGATACGCGCGACCGAAGTATCACACACAGCTTGCAAAGGACTAGCGTGGAAGCTGGCAAAGATGAGCTGGGAAGAAATCCTCGATCTCTTAGCTGTTTCTTTTGTTCTGTCACTATATCAAAATGTCGTATCCATACCAAGAAACTAGAGATATCTGGACGAACTTCAGAGTAGCAGATGGATTCTAACTTACGTAGAAACATTTGTTGAAGGAAGGTACAGTGAGAAACGTCTGGCGAAGGCACGTGAATGGTGGAAGCATCGTCATAGTCCACTGCGCACGCTGAACCGTGACAAAGGTACGTGAAGTTTTGCCACATCGATGCAACAAGTACGTGAGTATATTGGAATACTGATCGGTGAACAGTTATAACAGGTTTGACAAGTCAAGCCCGCAGATATATATAGAGGGGCAAAGTGGACAGCCACCGCAGCGTCTCGGTAGTGTGGCCACGTATAGCCATACGACACGGGACTGGCAGAATTATCTGCAGTCTCAGTTAAAGGTTAGGTGGTGGGGTAGGACGATGGTAGCTTTCAGTGGAATGTATGTCTGGCCAAAAGCTTAAACGTGTAGGTTATTGTCAAAGCGCAGACGTAGGCCTTGGAGAGGAACCCCCACCTCAGATGCAGGTGAGCCAGGAAGAAAACATGTTTTTTCGCCGATGAGTACATGCTCCGAGCGTGTTGGACAGATGTGGCGCTGGCAGTTACAAGTGAAGACTGTACGAGGGTCAGGTCCGCCGCTCTTCTCAACACCGTCCAAGGTCAGCACCGCGGGAACAAGAGGAACTGCAACATTGGGCCGACGGCTATAGGCGGGGGATGAAGGCTGAAGAACTTCTGGACGAAGGTCAGGACCGCCGTTCTTCTTACTACCGTCCAAGGGTAACACCGCGGAAATGAAGGGCGCTGCAACATCGGGCGGACGGCGATGGATGGAAGAGGAAAGCTGAAGAACATCTGGACTAAGGTCAGGACCGCCGCTCTTCTTACCACCGTCTGAGGGCAGCGCTAAGGGAAGGAGAGGAGCTGCAACATCGAGCCGACGGCGAGGTGCGGAGGTGGAAGGCGCAGGCGCTCAAACGATCCATGATCGTAATACCCGCTGAGCACCGTCGCTCATATGCGCCGGTCTGGGGGGGTGTCGGAGGAGGAAAGCGCACACGCTGTCGCCGGGCTAGCACCGGGGCGCCGGCTTTGTGCCGACAATGGTTATGTGTCGGGCAGGGGGGGTGTTACAGCGGGTGGCGCCAGGAGGGAGGTTCATAGCGCTGTGACTGTCGTGACCAACGCTATGGGGAGGATAATACGGCGCGAGACCACTGTCCTGATCAGGGTCACGCGTCGGGTCTATTCGATAGGCAGAGGGCAAAAGCTTTGGTTAGCATCCTCTGGGCGGATCTTATAGGGGCAGGGAGGATCCCCGGTGAGGGAACGCCTTCGGTCTCGGGTACAGAGCCAGTAACGAGGTTCCGGGACCACCCGGTGTTTACAAAACACCAAGAGTGAAGAAAGGAAGTCAAAGCCAAGTGATCTGTGATACCTGTCCTATCGACCCCCAGACCCTTGGACCCCGCCGTGCCCGTCGTGCCCGTCATCGTGTCTGTGGTGCTTCGTTGAGTGTTCACGCTGACTGCTTGCATCTATCGCATTGCATCGATCCACGTTCTGCATGACCCGATCATTACTGCTTGAAGGCACTTCCTCGAACTCCCAAACAACAGGTGAGTCGGCCTCAGAGATCTAACGAGCGCAGGTCCTTTTTACGGTCTGAGAGCTGTACCCTGCTGTAACAGAGGAGCCTAGAAATACAAAAATCTCGATCAACACGTCGAGTAAGATTCTGCTGTACGCTGTCAAGGACAACTTCGCCACAACCCACAGCACCGCTGGGGTCCAGGAGCTCTGTCTAGTGCAGTCCATTTCGTGGATCATACGCCTCATTCACTCTGACCAACAGCGACATAGAAGTTAACTCCCGACAAGCGTTCTGCTATCTGACAAAGGAGCGCTGAACTTCGACATCCAAGAGGACCATCAGCCCCAGAGAGATTACTTGACGGTCGTTACTACAGCGGCATAGAATCTTACTCCCAATTAGCATTCTGCTATCTGATAAGGAAGCGCTGAACTCCTATAAATTCCCAAGAGGACTATCGGCCCCAGAGAGTTTTCGTAACAGTCGTTACTACAGCGGCATAGAAGTTTATTCCCGACAAGTACTCTGATTTCTGTCAAAGGAGCGCTGAACGTCGATAAATTTCGAAGAGGGTCGGCGGCCCCAGAGAGGTTTTTTGTTTGTTTTTGCAGTCGTCACTAGCAATTCACGTAGGTCTGTGACCCCACACGACTGTTGGAACGAGGACCTATTTTTCATTAGTTTCTCCGCGGAGGATACGACAAGTTATTCACACAGCAGTACTGGTACCTGGAGTAGTACTACTAATGCTGTACCTGAGTACACTACTCGTACTGCTGTAGAATCGGTCAAGTACGACACCAACTTCAAACGTAAAAGTGAGCGGTGTAGGTTACACTTCATGCATTCAGAGGGTCCCGCATAGATAGGCGTCTGCTATCAACTGCTACCGTACTACTGCAGTAATGACTGTTTTATCTGGACTAGATACTCAGCGAGCGTCACTGCGTTGTTGGAGGTGTGTGTACATCTCACCTCGTGCCATATTTCTCATACGAAGCTATTAATATTAATAGTGTGGACTCCAAAATCTCGACCAAAAGTCGAGTATTGTACTCCTGTACGGCGTCGAAGGCAACTTCAACACAACCTAGCACGCTTTGGTTAGGAGCTCTGCTAGGCGTAGTTTTGTGAGCCTTGGAATCCCCAGGCAACAGCGTTGTGGAAGCAAACAACCGACAAGCGTGGCAGCTGTCTTACAAAGAAGTCCCTGACTTCAGCATATATTTTGTGACAGGACTATCCATCGCAGACGAACGTAGGAAATACAAAAATCTCGACCCACAGTCGAGTATACTGCTGTACGAAGGACAACTTCTCTACGCCTCACAGCACTGCTGGGGTTAAGGAGCTCTGCCTGGTGTAGTCCACATCGTGGATCGTCAGCCTCGGACAAGCCGAGCTGCAGTTGTATAGATAGAATTCCCGGCAGTACCAACGTTTACAAAAGGAACCTTGACTTCACAATTTTCCAACAGGGACATCCCCGTGTGATCATCGAGGAGAAGCCCCTGGAAAAAATTCAACTCTCGATAGTATTGTGTCGAGTACTTACATAGCTTGGCGATGTTTCAATAGCTACCCCAAAGACAATCACAGTACTCCTGTGGATTATGGGCACTGCTAGGCGCCATCCACTGCTGTGGATTTGTCAGCCTCGTCACTCACGAGCAGAAGCTATAGCAAAGCATTTTCCGGCCATCGCTGCCTGCTAACGGAGCGCTGCTTCTTCTATCTTCGAAACGGAACGCGTGTACTGCTGTATCACCTATATCTTGCTGATACTACGGCAGTACTACTGTCGAATGCTGTATCATACATACATACGGCAAATTAAAAGCCTCGGGATCCTTGAGCCTTGTGCGGCAGCCACTTCTAGACATAGTGATGTACATACGGTACTACTGGTGAAGAATCATACAAGACCGCCTGGCCTACTCATCATCATGGGGGACTCAGCTTTCAACAACAACAGCGGCAACCTCGCCAATGCTATCAAAGGACTGACGAAGTCCGACGGCGGCAAGCTAGGGGATTTTCGCGATTGGGGTAAGAGGCTGGCGGCAGTGCTCAGCGTCGCGCGCCGAGACATTGCAAGCCTTATCAGAGGGAAACCCCGACCAACCGAAGAACCGACCGGCACGGGAGCTCAGGCTTCTCATGACAAGGCGAACGAAGACTCGACTCGTACGCGCGGGGATGGTCCGCCGGCTCTTCAAGAACTGACCAACAAGTAAAACAAGGAATCTTCCAACATCAAGGCAGGATCCAACGATGAAGCTGATCAGAAGTGGTGTTCTGCACACAGGACTACATCTCACGACGACTGAGAACGTTACCCGCCGGTGCTCACATCACCTCTGCTGTACTGAGCGCGATATCACCTCCCGTCATCGACGACGAGAAGCCGTCCGCAAGCAACCTTCTGGAAAAGGACAAGTCATCGACAACAACAGCCGGAGCATCATCGACGGGGGCTGGAGTATCCTCACTAGGGGCCGGAACACCATCACCAAGGACTAAATATTCCTCATCAGGGACCGGAACACCATCATCAGAGACTGAAACACTACCGCAACAAGCTGGAGTGTCGTCATCATCATCAGGAGCTACACCTTCTTTTTCACCCTGGGACGCATCTGCTGCTTCGCCCGGGGTTGAATCTTCCACTCTGCTGAAGTCACACTGGATGCACCGCATCGCGAGACCACCAGTACGGTATACAATCCAAGCGTCGAGGAGACCTTCGACAGCACGAACGCCAAGCGGGGATCGGGGGAAGACCCCCCGGACACGTGTGTGGATTTCGCCTACGCCAATAGAGACCCTTTTCGGATCTCGGAGCAGGAAAACTGGGTGATCAAAATCACCACCAAACCACTACGATGCCATTCATTCCCGGAGCAGCATCACCCGGGATTATCGGATCATCAACATCTGGGGTCATCGGAGCATCGGTATCTATCTGGGATAATCGTGGCATCATCATCTGGGATCATCGGGCATCAACGTCCGGGATCACTGGATCAACATCATCTGGGATCCCCGGATCATCAGCTGGATCATCATCGTCTGGCACACCGGAGTATCAACTGAGACATCACCGCCTGCTTCACCATGGGTCGTGTCAGCTTGTCGAGGGCTGTGTCTGACTCGTGCCTCCACACCAGCCAAAACAGAGAATACAGAGACCAACCGTCAGCTGAAGGAGGTCCACACGCTCGCGATAGCGGAAGGACAACCACGGGCAAACCCCAGGACAGGATCTGCGGCATCGACACAGGACGATCAAGAGCCACTGGTGACTACAGCCTTCGTGTATGACCGCAAGCCAACTTCAGGAATCCTCTTCTTGCTGGACGGAGAGCCCATCAACATCGGGACCAAGAAACAGACACTGACTGCTTAATTAACAGTGGAGGCGGAGCTGAGACGACAATCAGTTTTGACGGAAAGGAAAAGACTACCTCTCCAACTTCAACCTAAGTTGAGCCTCAAGTCCTAGGCAACGAATAACGGACCAAGCGTATCGGACGATCACCGACGTCTACACCAACAAGATCAGCCACTGAAAGCGTGAACTGTACTATCTCCCTTACCGAAGCTATTGGTTGTCGCATGTTTAATTTGTACGGGGCGGATAAGAAATTCAATTCCTTGGGTCAACGAACTGATTCCTTGGTAGCGTATCCCGTCCATCGTCCCTACAGTACGGTACAATGACCGGTGTTGTGCAAGATTGAAGATATATCGCAGTCAGTATCAAGTAAGGGTGGATTGTAGCCAGGTCGAGTCATTAGGTTCGAATGTATAGTTGAAAAGAGTACGTCATCTCCGGAACTTCAGGATGAATGGCAGGAGAACACCCTACCTAGATGAATCCAAACAGGAGATTACATGAGGGGGATGTCTCTCTGATGACAGTATCAAAAACATGTTCCCTTGTTTGTTTTGTGGGCGGCAGGAATGTTAATAGTTTGTTCACTCCTGTTTTTGTTGCGGAATGATGAATAAATTCGCTGTTTTAGACTATTAAATACTCCACACATTTCGTATCCCTTTGTCGTTTAACTGACTGGAATGTAGTTCACGATTTGATGACTCTTAGACTGATAGCTGAGCTTGCAAAATACGTGCAGAAAAGTAGCAGAGCTGAATATTTTACATCTGCTTGTTTTGTGTAACCCCCCGGGTATTCTAGCGGAATGATTCAGCTCTCAGTAGTTTATGTTGAATACTTTCACCGCAGCAATTATCACCTTGCAGTGTGCATTTTTCGAAGTATGGCATGTAACGCAGAAGCAACGAGTACATTGTTCCAGAGTTGAATTTCAAAATTCAGTTCAATTCGATGTGTTAACGCATCGAGGGGTTGTATTAGGGGTGACACCTATTACAGCAGTAGCCAGTATCATCTAGTCGCTGCTGCATAGCACAGGGCTACCAGGTACTCCTGTAGCAACCATATTTTAGGCACACACCCATCTCATACAAGCAGGTGTTACAGCAGTAGAAGAACAGAACGATTATATGTTCGGATATTTTGTTGTCCTGTACATGTTGAATTCACTCCTGGGATCTCAAGCGGTAGGTACATCATGTACATCTGATTATCCTTAGAACTCATGTAGATACATTACGTACATGTGTTTGTTCCCAATAGCAACATCACCACTTGATGTTGCATGTGTTTCTTTTGAAGAAGTTTTAGCATGTAACGCAGAGTAAGAAAGTGTATTCTATACGGGAGGAGGTATTAGAGATGGTACTGGACAGTAGCCATCATAGTCCTTACTCGATAGCTCTTGCGTCATCTGGTACACATTTACGCATTGCGAAGTACAGCGGACAGCTTTTCAGTCTGCGAGTAGTAGCAGTATACAGCAGCAGCAGTCCTACAAAATCTACTGCTATGCACTCGTAAACATTGCATAATAATAGGTCTCAATAACAAAGCTGTATCGTAGATCTACTGACTGTATTACGTACGTACAGAATCTACAGCAGCACATGTACAGTAGTACCTGGTACGTGTACACTGTTAAATAATGGGAAGGGTATATTCAGTATCCCGCCGGAACCAGTCGCATAGTTTTAATTCTGGTTGAATTAACAACACAGACTACAAGAGGGTCGTGAGCACGTATTCCTAGTTATATTGATTCTAGCAGTAGAACTGCGGGTCTCCGTGTTGTTTTATATTGATCTGAATGCAAGGGTATTTCCCTAATTTTGTTTTTGAACGAATTGTAGGGGTCGTCCTTTGTTTCGAGCCGTGAGCGCACACGCGCACCGCTCCCCTTTGAGCTCACTCTACGTTTGCTCACCATCATCAGCTTCCAGCTGAGCCAATGAATCAACACTGTGGCTTGGGGTCACCACAGCATCTTCTTCTCTTCTATTGAAGCTTCTCGTACAAGTCACCAAACGGTGGCTATACGTTTGCCTCGAACATTTTGACTGTATATTGACCGGCCATCGGCAATCGAGTCTAGGCGTACACACCAGCTATGAGCTGGTACACACGCCAACCGCCATACCTAATACTGTTCTTCAATCCTAGTGAGATACTCGTACAAGTTCTGTGGGCACAAAGCTACGCCAGGGTGTGCCCCACCCTATTTTCAGTACAAAAATGTAATTTTCTTACATCGTCCGACAATCGAACTTGAAAATTCTTAACAGTCAATCTCGCACTGGTAAGTATGTGTCGTCGCGTATTACTGCTGTAGTCATCATGCATATTTTTTGACACGCAAGCGCCGGGTTTTGTTCGGTGCTTCGGGCAGTGTACATATCTCGAACAAAGTAATTCGTATAACTGAAATCAGGTTCTGAAATGTTGGACGATCGAACTACTCCTTCGTACGAGGGGTATGTGCTATGTATGAGTCGATTTGTTGGGAAGTTCGTGTTGCGTATATGTTATGGTTTTAGACCGTTTCAGGAGTTACGACGACTTGTGTTCTTGTATCAGCAGGGGCCGCGTCATTTATGGCCCCTCCCCTATTTGTGGATTGCCACTCTCTCCTCTTCGGCGGTCCTACGTGTTGCCTCGGTCATCGCTCTCGACCTGAGGCTCAAAGCAATCAGTTTACCATCTACATACCTGGGGAAACTTCTCCCTAGCGTCAGAAGCACGCTCTACCCATCTGGAACACGTTCGAGCCCACTTCTCGACTTGGTTGGATCGTGGCCATACTTGAGGTTGGTCTTGTTATTCATGATGATTTGCATGTTGTAGGCATGTGCTGTAATCCTGTTCTATCTGATGCGGACTGTCAACGGTTGATCCTTCGAATAGGCTCATGCCTGTGCTGCTTGCCTCATCCTGACCCAAGACCCCAAGACCTGTACGCTCCCGATCCATAACATGGTGTCCAATCCGAGACACGCGCTTGCACGCACTGGGGATCGCTCTACGCATCCCACTCTGGTTCGTTTTTTTTTTTATTGTGCGGGACCCTGAGATCTCTCTGGGTTTTATGCACACGAGGATACGTACAGAAGCAGTACTATGCGATACTTGCTGTTGTTCTGTTGTACCATTAAAATAGTAGTCCTGCTGTTTTGTTTTTTTTGTTTGTTATGGCTCAAGAACTCTGGATGAATTTTTCACATGAAGACTACCCTTGTTGTGCAAATTCAGTAAAAACCCAAATATGATACGAACGATCACTCACACCGTCACAAGCCCCGTTCATATCCCCCCTTCTACCTTTTATGAAAACACTCCTACATTTCATGGATCAGGCTAGCCCGAACTCTGATGGCCTCGCTCCAATCTCTGCGAGGCTATCTAACACTCACCCCATATGGCCAGCCTGACCACTCCAAACATGTTTTCATGCTATCACCGTTATCCTACGTTTTGGCGAGTGCAACAGAAACGGAGTTGGCGCCTTCCCCTGCCTCCCTCACGTACGTCATAAACGCCCGAGACTTCCACCTTCCTGCGCGCTGAATTTGCAACTCCGAGATTCCTTGGGACGCAAGCTGAGTGCCCCCCCCCGATTCTTCCTGAGTGCAGCGCGAACTGCATGGGGTCTCTACCGCTGCTACCTACCATTAGTCTCAGCGCAGCGACCGCTTCCGTCCTAGTAAACACTTTCCACCCGACCGTGGTGCTCCTAACGACCAACGGCGCTTCCGCTGGTAGCAAGGGGTATACGTCCAGCAGTTCGAGCAGAGTTTCGAACGCCCCCATCTGCGCCCCCCCCGACATCTTCTCCTTACGAGGCGTGTTCGCGTGATGGTGCACCCTGTTCTTTTTTGGTCGCACTTTGACGCCAAAAACTTTACCTGCACTGCTGTGGCGATTGCTCTGTTCTCAAACGCCACCTGCACCCCCTTGTGAAAGAAAGAAATGTATTTCCGCGCCAGACAAAACTCGGGATGAACCTGTCCGTTTGCGTACGCCCATAACTCCGACGCTCGGCACAAAAGGAAATACGACACGGCGAGTCCTAGCCACATCACGTAACCCCCGTCTGCCATACTCACGACTGTCTGTCGCCCTTCCGCGAGCATAGCCCACATCAGGGGCAATCTCACTTGTTTTTTCTTTTTAGACATACCGTGCGCCCTGTCTATCCCTTTCCCCACTGCGACTATCATGCAATGAGACAAGGGTAGCTCCCGGCCTGCGAACATCTTGTGGAAAAAGTTAATGGCCGCCAAGTACCCTCTGACGGTCGATTGCTGGTTATTATGCACGAAACAGCGGGACGTCATGAATTCGAGCAGTTCCGTCAGCGTTGCATGGGAATCGTCAACTGTCTGCAACCACGGCCCTTTCCCCTGTGCTTGTCTCTCTTTCACCCCGGTGTTCCACTTCGCTAAGTAGTTTTTCTGAGTACTCTTCGCGACTGTACCAAGCGCGAGCGTTTCGACCAACCTCGCCACCTCTTCCTTCTTTCCTCCGTTGTCGTTCCCTGTTCAAGTTAGGCGCGTGGGCGTGTGGTATGCATACCATGTGTTGAGCGAGACATGCATTATAAAAAACGTGCGAGTCAACCGAGTTCTTCTGCGTCGTTCATCATGAGGTTCCATAGAATGTTGTCGTGTTTAGTGAGGATGTTCTTTGTCTGGAGCACAACATCGAAAATCCCCGAACCCCACCGACCAATGGGTTGTTCGTACCACTCGCTGGAGTGGGTCAGCTCCCGGACCTTGTCTGCCAGTATCTGTCTAGGCCACCGTGAAATCCCCTCAGCTAAAACGTTCTGCGCGCCCGGAATACGTTTCGCGGTGTGGTTCCAACCTCCCGCGAGTTCAAGGCGCCCCAGCATTCTCATGAGTAAGCAAGCCCTTTTGTCTGTCGCCCCACCGCTTCGACATACCCATGATACGGCGGCCATGTTGTCCCCTCGCATCAAGATCGGGTCCCCTGCCACATCCGGGCGGTCTCCCACCAATTCTAGCATGACCCACGCAGTCACAACCATTCCCAGTAATTCTAACAGGTTGATGGTGATGGTACAGGTCTCCTGTAGATCGGCTTTCCTTTTAAGTTCGGCAGTCCGCTCTATCGGCATGTCGTATCTCCAAAATACCTTCTTCTCAGCACAGAATCCTCCCACAGCCTCAAAACTCGCGTCCGACAGGTAGTGCCTTTTGGCGGGTCGTGTTATCGTAACAGGGTGCACTAAGCGTCTCTCCTTCTACTAGAAGCTCGTGATCTATCGCCCATTTCCAAATCAAGAGGTCAGCGTGAAACTCTCCGCCAAGTGCTACCATGCGCTTTTGGTTTTTCCTTGCCCTCGCATCGTGTAGTCCGGTCAGACGCAACAGCCTCCATACGAAATACCTGCCCGCTCGCACCACGTACGTGAGGTTCCACAGCTTCCCGGCCAAGCTGAGAACGTCTCTTGCGGTCGCACGCTTTCTGTTCAAGGGCCACTGCTCCAGCAGCAACCTTTTTATAGCGTCAGCTTTTTCGCGCGGGAAAGAGATTATCATTGTGTGCGAGTTGACAGTGAACCCTAACTCGTCAATCGTGGAGTCCCAGTCCGTACTCTTTTTCGGGGCTAAGATGGGCGTAACTCCCTCCTCCCCGGGACCAAATAAGCGCACGAGATCCGAGGCAAGAGAGGCTGATGCGATCATGCCGGACTTGTCGTCGTCTGAATGTTGAAGCCTGATTAGGAGGTAGTCGTCTACGTACACGGTTGTGAATGGGTCAGAGATCTCTCCCCTGCTGTGTGCTCTAATTTTGGCGTCTGGGGGAATCGGCGCGGGTGTGCCTTCTTCCCATCGATCTACCACCTGAACGTGGGCCATCATGCTTTTTCCTTCCTCTAGTAGCTGGCTCGACTTGCGTGCGGTGTTGCGGTGCGCGTGTTCGGCCGCGGCCGATATGACACCCCAGAAACCCGGCGATCCCGACCATCCGAACGTTAAACGCAAATCAATCACCACCAGATCTCCTACGGTGTAGCAAAAATTGTGTGATTGGTCCGGATCCACCCGCACGTTTCTAAAGGCATCCGACACGTCGGTCTTACTCATCAGTATCTTCTCAACTGGGAACTTGTTTCTCAGTGTCACGAGTTCGTCCAAGCATTTGGGCAGCGCGTGTGCGCACAGGCATTGGGGGACAGTGTCAGGGTCGGTGTCGCCGTTGAGTCCACCTTTCTCCCCTCAACTCTGTACATCGAACGATAAATCATTCATGATCCTAACCTTGTGTGTCACTACTGCCGCCAACGGGGACACTCGCAGGTTAGGGATTTCGTGCGCAGATGACTTTTGGATCACTAAGCATTTTTCACGTCTTACGTCTTGGCCAATTTTTTTCCAGACGGCTGGCAACTGCTCGTTGACACTGGGGTGGTTTCCGTACTGTAACGCGCGCTCTAGATCTACACCCGTCGCTGCTGCGTTCACCGGTACCCCCCCCGTGACGATCGCGACAAGCTCATCCACCGCCCCGAAACCTTTCAGGTCTCCGAAGCATCGTTTTATGTGTGCGGGGTTTATCGGCGGTGCGACCAGGGATTCTCCTAATGCTCGAGCTACGTCCCCCACGACTCCTTGCTTATCGCGCATCATGGTTGTGCAAATGTTAGCGAGCGTATAAAGCAGTTCTTCTCTTTCTCCTACGTCAAGATCATCCTTTCCGAGTTTTTCTTTTTCTGCGTGCCATTGTTGTATCATGCATTCTGATCGTTTTTGACTGAGCGACTCCCCATTAGGAAGCCGTGAGCGTGCTGACCCGCTACTCTCCCGCGCGGCGACCGCAACGAACGCTGATTCAACTAACTGCTGCACGGATGGCTGGGCTTGCCCTTGCTCTCTCTGCCAGGCTATGTGTGACGACTGTGCTGGTGTGGGGATTTCTCTGTACTGAACGGGTGGACGGCCCTTCTGATTTGAGCCTTCTGCGGGATCGACACTGTATCGATTCGCGTGAAAGTGGGGTAATCTGGCTCTCCGCTCTAGCTGTTCTGTGCTGTGGTGTGAGTCTTCTGCGTAGCCGATACTGTCTCGGTTTCCGTGGGAAGGGGGTAATCTGGCCCTCTGCCCACACCAAGCCTGCTGTACTGAACCTTCCGCAACATCGGTACTGTCCCGATTTGCAAAGAAGTGGGGTAATCTGGCCCTCTGTTCAGGCTGAATGTCCCTTTTATCAAGTACTCCCTTCTTCTGGTTATTCGTTGATTCAGCTAACTGCTGCAAGGGTGGCTGGGCTTGCCCTTGCTCTCTCTGCCAGGCTATGTGTGACGACTGTGCTGGTGTGGGGATTTCTCTGTACTGAACGGGTGGACGGCCCTTCTGATTTGATCCTTCTGCGGGATCGACACTGTATCGATTCGCGTGAAAGTGGGGTAATCTGGCCCTCTGCTCAAGCTGTTCTGTGCTGTGGTGTGAGTCTTCCGCGTCGTCGGAAGGGGGTAATCTGGCCCTCTGCCCACACCAAGCCTGCTGTACTGAACCTTCCGCAACCTCGGTACTGTCCCGATTCGCAAAGAAGTGGGGTAACCTGGCCCTCTGTTCAGGCTGAATGTCCCTGTTATCAGGCACTCCCTTCTTCTGGTTATTCGCTGATGCATGCGCGTCTGATATTGCTCGGTGTGTTTTTGCGGGGGGTGAGGGGTGTGGTTTTTGCAAAGCTGGGTGGAACGACTTGGCTGGCGATAGGGATGCGTGCGCATTGCGGCTGGGGATGATAGGGTGCGTGTGTGGGTCATGCGAGGGTGGATGGGACGAGTGGGCTGGCTTGCTGCAACCCTGAGCTCCTGCGTGGATCATTTGTTTTTCTTGTCTTACGGTCTCTTATCGAGGCGCTGTCTCAAATTATCTGCTGCTTGCGTCACTGATTCTGTTCTCGGTATCTGACTCTCACCGTGAGACAGGGCCGGCGATACCGACCCGGGAGTGGGTGAATGGAGAATTCCCATGGCCCTCCTGGCGTCTCCGAAAACTATCCATTCTCCGGCCGCCCCTGCCCCCCCTTCGGTCGGCCCTGCCGGATGGCAGAGCCCGTATTGTCAGATGCTGCCATTCCCCCGGCCCGCTCCACCCCCGGCGGACGCACCTCCCCGGCCGCCGACCACGTAGTTTCTGCCGGAACGTGCGACACTCGGCTGACGTGACACCCCCCCCCCCCCTCCTGCTGTGCCGTTCCCCCGCCGGCCGCCGCGGCCGCCTGATACTACGGCGGCTGGTGCAGCAGCGCCGGTGGCGCCGGTGGCGGTGGCGGCGGCGGCTGGTGCAGCAGCGCCGGTGGCGCCGGTGGCGGTGGCGGCGGCGGCTGCAGTGCTTGGAGCTGCGGTTGCGTCCCGGCGACCGACGGACCTTTTCCGGCAGGCAGGAGGTGGGAAAAGGTGCAGTTTAAGCGCCAGCGCCTTCCTCTACAAGCTCTCTAAGCCGCGTGAACGCCAGAAGGGCCACGGGGACGCCTGTGCCGGCCGGGGGAGCTGCGTATCTGTGCTTCCGGTGCAGGACGCCACCCTGCTTCGCGAGGTCGATCATCCCCACCTGCAGACCGACGTTCATGGCTGCGATAAGCACCTCGCGGACCTTGTCCTTGTGGTCCAGGAGTGTTTTATAGTGCCTACGCAGGTAAACCTCTACCGACGTCTGCAGCTGCTCAAGCTCTTCCCGCACTGTCCGCACCCTGTTCCTGCATACGGCCTGCGCACCCTCCATCCCGTACTCGAGGGTCACCATGAAAGCTGCAACGAACATGGCGAAGTGTACTTCGGCCGGCATGTCCACCGGCTCCTGTCCGGCTGGCAGAGGAGGGTAAAAAGCCTCAACCACGAATTCCGACAGGGCTCGAAGCTGCTGTGTAACGGCGTCGGAGACAAAGGCCACCTCGTTGAGCGCCATGAGGAGGAGTGGACGGGTTACCACCTCCTGCATGTTGAAGCCTCTCCTCGCGATGAAATATTTTGGACCTTCCGGTGCGTGCCATAGGTCGGCCGCCTGCTTTGCGGTCGCTTTGACACCCGCGGAGATCGCAGCTTGTTGGTTTGCGTCATGCGAAGCTGGTACCAGCTGGCCTCCCATGGCCCCGCCGGCCCACGGAGCCAACAGGCCGCCGGCGACACCGCCCCCAGGGGGTTGGGCCACCTGCTGTAGTGGTTGAATTTCTTGTGGCTGCTGCTGCTGCTGCTGTTGCTCCTGCTGCTGCGGGTGAGCCTGGCTGTTTTCTAGGCATGTCAACCAAGCCGCGAACGCATGGTTGCTCGCCAACAACTGTTGTAGCACCGCCATCATGGCGGGATCGGCTGCTGCTGCGGGGAGGCCCGGGCAAATGCCCGCGGCTCTGCCTTGGCCGATGCCTCCAGCAAGTGCTCCGGGCCCAGACAGGCCAGCTCTTTCCCCTTGCCCATCACCCACGTTGAGCGGTGCGTCCGCGCCTCCCACCACATCAAGCGGGTGATCCTCATCTCCTGCTGGAAGGGAGGGCTGGTCTGCCATGACGGAGAAGAAAGTCGATCAATTCTCTGGGTCCACTACTGCTACGAATTATCGTTGCCGCAGCGGCCGTCTAATACCAAGCAGCTCTGGGCTAAACGCTTTCAACTGACGTCTGGTCTCGCCTCGTCTCACGATTTTGCCCAACTTCTTCGAATTCCATAACGCCTCCACAAACTCCACCTCCCTACGGGAAGTTACACTTTTTTCGTTTTGCCTCCAACGTTTCGCTGTTTGTTTTTCGGGGGAGGCAACGGACACACTCAGGAGCATATATTGCCCTGGCGTGTGTCTTATCTCTTGGCTCTAACGGCTACCCTATCCAGTTCTGTTTGCCCCTTTGCAAGTTGAGGCTTTGTTGGGATGGCACAGGTGGGAGTCTAAAGCTTGCAGCACACTCGT
Organism: Macrocystis pyrifera; assembly: GCA_031763025.1. Lineage (NCBI taxonomy): Eukaryota > Phaeophyceae > Laminariales > Laminariaceae > Macrocystis > Macrocystis pyrifera. The sequence continues at coordinate 4,193,773 of JASSKH010000006.1, forward strand.
TACGCCCCCGCCCTTTTCTTTCCACCGGCAGCAATAAAAATGAATGAAAAGCAAAAGCCCGAACGTGATGTGACCTGTGGTTTGTGCAGTGCGCCCAAGTGTGCTCGCTTAGTGACTCCCGGGCCAGGTATACACTTGTCATCTGTCTGTCTGCGCGTCCGCCGCTGTCGCCGTGCACCACACGTCGCTATCGCGACGCGTGGCTCTGCGTTGCTGCGAACGCGGCACTTGCTCAACTTTCTCTGCTGTGGGCACTACCCACAAGTGCCTGCAGCGGGACTCACGGGGAGATACCTCTTGGTCTAATGTACGATGCTTTTTACAGAGTTACTCTGTACCAGGTATGCACATATTTATACGAGCTACTGCTGTAGATCGAGGTCAGGTATCGAAATGTTGTTGATAGCGTCCGACGCGAATATAATATCAAAGATCCAGCTCGTACGACGTCCCTTTTCGGTCGAGTTGTGGCGTATTCAAGTTTTTTTTTTCTTTATCGCTTTTACTTTCCAGCCCACTCGTAGGAGGTTTTACCCTCGACGATCTTCAGGACAATCCGTGGTCACAGGTGTCGTCCCTTCTCCCCCCCGGTACGTGCCTTTATTTTTTGTCGCGCATAGGGTTCAGCATTCCCAATGTTCGTCGATTTTCATCGAATGTAGCCAACTCACGCTTTCGCGCTTTCCGCTTATCATTTTTTTTCTGCAAGAAAACGTCCCTATGAGCATGCACTCGGTGAGACTTGAACTCACGAAATTGATCTTGACAGGCACGCGGACCACCTACCAAGCCACCGGGGATGCCGGTATACAATACGACAGAAAAATGACTACGACGTCAAGATCCAACAGATATCTTGGTTTCCAGTGGTACAAGTGACAAGTAGAAGCGACCTACTTCGTCAATGTTGTTGTCGTTGTTGTCACATTTATTTCATCGCCAGAATTAAAAACAATGCAGTTCGTGTCACAGGACACGAGAATACCTCGGTAAGGTACTTGTTAATTACTACTCAAGTATACAGCAGTATAGACCCACCAATAAGAACCTGATAGAAACAAAAAGCTCACTTTTGTAGGGACGCCAAGAAATTGCATCGAGATTATGCGCTCCACGGGGAGTACATCTTTAATAGTAGTATTGTACCCGGTACCTGGTACCTGGTATGTGTTGTCGTTTGTTGCTGTTGGTCCTGCTTGTTTTATTATGTGTTTCCTCTCGTTTTTCGCTCTACACCTTTATGCCCTCATGATGTCAGAAAGGAGAGATAGGCCAGTGCCTCGTGGGAATCGAATGGTTTCGTCAACCAAGCTTACACGGGGTCTGTGCCAGTCCTACCTGTACTTGCAATATGATGGATTAATAGAGATGGGCCTGTACCTCGTGGGAATGGCATTAATAATTATGTATTTTCAGTCGTGGGAGACAACCACGAGCTTCCACGAGGTCTGCGCCTATCCTGCCTGTCTGGCATGCGTTTCGTTCTTATTGGAGATGGGTCTGTGCCTTGTGGGGACATAGGTATGGTGTTGAACCTACTGCAGCTTCCACAAGGTCTGTGCCTGTCCTACCTTTACCTGTTGTTGAGATGGGTCTGTGCCTTGTGGGGACATAGTTATGGCCTTGAATCGAGCCTCCACAAGGTCTATGCCTGTCCTACTTGCACCTGTTGTTGAGATGGGTGTGTGCCTTGTGGGGACATGGCTATGGTCTTGACCCGAGCCTCCACAGGGTCTGTACCTGTCCTATCTGTACCTGTTTATTATTGAGTAGGAGAGATAGGTCTGTGCCTCGTGGAAGTTAGTGCGGTGTCTTTACCCGTCGTGGGAGATAGAAACGAACTTCCACGAAGTCTGCGCCTGTCCTACCTACACAGCCTGTTGGCATGTTCCCCTACAATTTTACTTATTTATTCTGTGGGTGTTTAGTTGCTGCGCCTATCCAGTTTATGCACTTCCCACCTGGATTATAATTACTTGTCGATTCGTTTATTTATTTATGGTGCGATATGTTGCTCTGCTGCTGGTTGCACTGATTTCCCGCGTGTATCGGTGCTGATATTTGCGCTTGTCTCGTTGTGCTGCTCTGCTGCTGGTTGCACTGATTTTCCCGCTATTATCGGTGCTGGTGTTTATCGTATTTTTAAGTTCCGTCATCGCAACATGTTTCTGCAGCGACGGGCGAGCGGGAGACAGGAACGGCCGGATGCATTGTTGGTTTTCCTATTTCATCTTGTAGCTGCATGCATAATGTTTGGGTTTGTCTCAGCCTGGGAAGACCGTTGTTGCTGCCTCCATCCGGCAGAGAGCTAGCAACAAGGTCTCTGGAACACTGAAATGTTCGGCTGATATGCCCCGCCGCTTTCAGCATGCTGTGCGGGCAGCAAAAGATTAACACACTCTCGTATACGACATATATTAATGTGCTTACCAGCTGCATATTCGCCGACGTCCTGTGTTCCATTGTAGGCGTTCTTTATCTTATCTTGACATTCGCTTGCCTTTTGCCTGTCTGCGTATCAGCTGCTGTCGCCGCACGCCACGCGTCGCTATCGCTACGCGTGACTCTGCGTTGCTGCGAACGCGGCACCTCTTGTTTTATGCTCTGTGTTTGTTGTTTTCGTTTGTCTGTCTATTTGACTGTTTGTTCCTTTCTCGGATAGAGAGCGGATGTCCAGGGTGTTTGGGTCTGCGCCTATTGGGATCGTTGTTGCTGCCTTCCATGCTAAAGGGAGACGGCAATCAGGCCCCTCTAGGTCTGTGCCTTAGCCTCGGAGCTTTTACCCGTTTGTCGTTTAGTTATGTGTCGTTCGTCTGTTTGTTTCTTTGCTCTTCTGTTCTTGTTGTTTGTTCTCTTCGCTTTTATTGTTTGTTTAATCGTTTGTTTGCTTGTTTTTTTGTTCGGTGCGAACCCGCTTGCCCGTGCATCCGATCGCACTGACTGTGACCTTTACTGACGCCCGTACTCCGTCGCATGTGTCCCGCAGTTTACTGCCGTCCCGTGTCCGCTGTGCGTGCGTGTCCATCGTGGATATTTTAGTTCCTTATCACTACGTTCTGTTCTCTTCATTTTTTGGCGGATGAAGGACACATCAAGGAATATATTGCCCTGACATGTGTCTTATAGCCTGGACCTGACTGTTAGGCTCGCCAGTTGCCTGGACCTGACTGTCAGGCTCTCCAGTTCTCTTTGTTCATTCCGTTCGTTTCCTTTTCGTTTCCATCCTCGTTGACGGGGGGAGGGCGACGCGTTCGTCGGAAGCCTGCAACGGCATGAAGTCACCGAGATCAACCAAGTGGCTCAGATATCACCAACCCGGTATCCCTCATGCCAAGGCACCGAAACGACTCCCATCTGGGTCAGCCTTGCCCCTGTTTCCGATAGGTGTCGCTCTATGAAAATACTTTGGTAGCGATCTCAGACCGCAGAATCAGGTGTACGATTGCAGAGACCGCTACTGGCGAATACGCTACAGCCACCAGAACTGGGAGGAGCTGATCCGCCGCGAGATGGAGCAGTTGAAGAGCGGAAGCGATCGCGAGCATCAAGCGCAGTGGACCGCTTCCTCGCTTCCCATGCGCCGTTTCCTTTCTGTCTCGCTTGCCGGTACACCGTTCCCTCGCTTTTCCGCGCGCCGTTCCCTCCCTACTGGGCGTACGCTATTCCCTCGCTTTCCCGTGTACCGCTCCCTTGCACCGATGTCTTGTCCGTGCGCCACTCCCTCGCTTCGAAGCCGTGCGTTGTCTCGCTCCGGTGTCTTGCCCTTCCGCCGCTCGCTTCGCCGTTCCCTCGCTCCGACGATGTGCGTTCTCTCGACCCGGTGTCTTGCCCGTCCGCCGCTCGCTGCACCGCTCCCTCGTTCCGGCGCCGTGCGTTCCCTCGCTCCGGTGTCTTGTCTGTCCATCGCTCGCTTGCGCCCGCGCGCTACTCTCTTGCCCCGATGTCTTGATCGTACTATGTACTGCCCAACGACCAGAATTGGAAGGAGCTGGCCAGCCGCTATACGGAGCTGTCGAAGACCTAAAGCGATACTGTGGTTATTGGTCAGGCAGTCACCTCCCAGTGAAAAGGCGGGGGTGGGGTTTTTTATCGGGGATTTCCCGCTGATGGCGACTGCGTTTTGGGTTTGTTTTCGCCTATCCCCGAGAGCATTATTTTTGTGTAGAGCCTTCCGGTTTCATACCCTTGGTTATAGTCAAAGATTTGCTATAGAATAGTGCTCAGTTATTCGCATTATGCTAGGGGGGATGTTATGGTTTTGGACCGTTTCAGGAGTTACGACGACTTGTGTCCTTGTATCAGCAGGGGCCGCGTCATTTACGGCCCCTCCCCTATTTGTGGATTGCCACTCTCTCCTCTTCGGCGGTCCTACGTGTTGCCTCGGTCATCGCTCTCGACCTGAGGCTCAAAGCAACCAGTTTACCATCTACATTCCTGGGAGAACTTCTCCCTAGCGTCAGAAGCACGTTCTACCCCTCTGGAACACGTTCGAGCCCACTTCTCGACTCGGTTGGATCGTGGCCAGACTTGAGGTTGGTCTTGTTATTCATGATGATTTGCATATTGTAGGCATGTGTTGTAATCCTGTTCTATCTGATGCGGACTGTCGACGGTTGATCCTTCGAATAGGCTCATGCCTGTGCTGCTTGCCTCGTCCTGACACAAGACCCCATGACCTGTACGCTCCCGATCCATAACATATCGTCAACTATTTTGCGGTGTACCAGAGTTAGTTGCGGCGAACACGAGGTCGGCTCGCATACAGCAGTAGTAGTACGCACAACTCCCAAAGTCGTGCGAGCTCCATTACTCACCCAGTACCAGTCATTTCGAGTCTCGATACTCCGGGTACTGGCAGAAACTAAAAACCGTTTCCAATTTTAAGTTATTCCAGGTGACTCAGCTGGGGACACTGCAAAATGGTTGGCGGCACGCCCATGGTCGTACCTGGAGCCTCATAGTACAGACCAATTAGTGTTCATTTTTTTATTTTTGACCAATAACAGCAATACAAAAAAAAAAACTGTGGAGGGTGTTCCCATAGTACACCCCATAGTACCGGAGGGATGTGACCAATCGAGAGCATTACGGGGAGTATGTGGCGGTGGAACCCATCATCCCGTCCGCCGTCCACGCTCTGTTTGCACCGCATTTACACCAAAAGTAGTCATCTCAAGAGGACGACCGTCTCAGCTGTAGTGCTGTAGCGCGGCCAGAGGGCTGTAGGAACCGAATTGCAGGCTTGCAGCAGCACCAAGGTACAGCAGGGCTGGGTATGCTACTGGTGATCGAGTTGCCTTATCTTCCGAGGATGGGTAATCAGCTGAGATGACGATGGAGATGGCCCTTGGCGGTCGCAGTATGAGAGCCTGCTACGGCAGGTGGAACTTGGTCGCCGGGCGGGAGACTGCTCCAATGGAGCGCCATCAGCTTGCCTCCAGGACCGATACAACGGAGGAGAGGTCTATACACCAGGTGCATGTTACTGTAGTGTCGTCTTGTTGTACAAGAGTAGCGATGAATACAGAGTATGCACGTCGAGCACTGCGGCTGTAGACTTTTCCTCCGACCTACCAGGCACCAGGTACAGCAGTACGTACCTGGTACAAGGTGCGTCTACTGCTGTACGGACTCTACCTCTTGGTGCGCTACTACTTGGGCAGGATTGACCCCTATTGCCTGCACCCTACAAGCTTCGCCTATTTCTCTGTACTCGCACCTTCCTCCACAGCAGCAGCAGCAGCTGCGTGTTGTTGTAGCTATGCCTGGTACTGGTGTACAGCTCGAATTTGTCACCCGGTACCGTTATGAACGGATATATAGGTAGCGTGTACACATTAATATGGATACGAAAAAATCCTTATATTTCCGTTCAGAGTGGGATGTAGAGTTACAGCCCTGTAATACTGCAACGGTATTATTAATAGGCGTAAGAAGAACTGCCTGCGAGGCACCTCTTGGCCTCATCGCTACACGCTCCGGGCTGTGCACCGGTTTAGACTTGCGCAGCAGTCCATCCAACACATATCGTAGTTATTGGGCACCACACTGGTTGTATATGTACCTACAGCAGCAGCACTGCCAGGAGCAGTGATCGGTACCATTTTCGCGCTGTGCGTTTTGGTATGATTAGGCGAACGATGAGTGGAGTTTGAAATCATGTTGAAAGCAATGCGGAGGGGTGGTGGTACTGGCAGTACTGCTGGCACTGACGATGTATCACGTTTAGTTCGTTTTTCTCTTGGCATTCGCGACTCACTTTCACTCTAGAAATTGTGCAACACCAGGCGGTATGCTGACACCAGAGAAAACAACTACGAGTACAGTACGCGACAGAAGTGATTAGCTTCAGGCTCGAGTTTTTACAAAGATAAGCATGTGGCATTATTTATACTGGAAGTTGAGTAGGACACACCCCGTCTCACATGAAAAGAAATAGAGCCTGACCCGAAATAACAAAATAAGATATGCTAAAGTGGTGTCGCATACTTGCAACATACACGTTGTGATAGTCGTGCGATTGTCTTGCACGCAGCCGAAAGCGATGCCCTTGGAGCGGCGGCGGCGGAGAGAGAGCAGGAGGAACAACACAGGCGTTGCTTGCGAGGGAGTCAAATCGCTGACGGAAGACTACAAACCAACCAGTAGTACGCAATAGTCGTGCATGAGAGTCGGCGCAAGGACAGGCCCGCCGGGTGAGGGTGGTGAGGGTTGTACGCTCAACCCCATGGCAAAGACCCAAGTCCGGAACCGCACGCCGTGGTGAAAACGCCAACTGCGAAGGTGCTCGTCTTACCGGACAGGAAAGGACACTACACCTGCCCGGCGCGGCGAGTGAGCTACGTGCGACGGAGATGGGGCAGGGGGAACTCGCCTCGCCGCCGGATTCATTTCCTGCGTGAAACACTCTACGGTGCCATAGCTCTCAGCGCTGAACCCACACTAGTCGTCGCAGGTGTGGAGGTGGGGCGAGGGGGGGGGGTCAGGCGTGCACGATGGGTGAATCCCGAACGGCGACGAAGAGCAAGGGCCCATTGGTGTTAACGCGAACGCCGGCGTTTTCCATGAAGAGGGTAGGGAGGAAATCTCGATTCAGGTGAGCAGCACTGGGACTAAGTAATAGTCACCGGTGCTTCTTTTCGTCGCCGTTTTTGCGCACTTGTACCAAGCTTTGAAGGTAAGACTTTACCCTAACCTCTACCTACTTGTTAGTGGTGACTGACGCTCCACACCACCTCTGTGAGCAATAAGCCTTCCGTTGTGCCTTTTCGTGCAGTGCCAAAGTAGTAGGTAGGGTACGGCAGGTTGTGCCGTTTATGCTTCAGCAGTACCGGCGATATGGGTGTAGTTCTGTTGTACTGAGTGCCGTGTTAAATGTATCGTGACTCCTGTTTCCCCTGCCACCGCCGTCGGCCAGAGTGTGCATGCGCCTAGATGTTTCCATGCGATTCAGTATCCTACTTTGCCACGTCGCCGGGAGTAGTTCGCATGTTTTAGGATTGGCGAACACCTATTTTTCAAAATTCCATGCAGAAGACGTCGCGGAGGCGACCCTTTGCCATAAACCTTCGCGGTAGTGGGAAAGCCCCTCCGCCAGTAGGGCGGGCGCCAAGACGATGTAGACGTAACACTGGAACGGGACGGGTGTCGCTATGTTCACACGTGCCGGAGGATAGCTGCACTGGTGCGAGACTGAAGGAGAACGATGTCGTCACGGATATGGAAGTGGTAAAGAACGTCGTTGTCCCCAGTTTGAGCAACAAGGCCGGCCACCTGGAGGCGTACTGTTAAAACAGCAAGTGAAAACCAGCCATTTTTCGTGTTTTAAAGTTTCGGATGCTCGAGTGAGGGCCTGTAAAATTCCAGTAATTTTCTTGCGGCATTTGGCCTAAATGACACGTCCTTCGCACGTCCGACATCTCACGGGTGGAAACGCAGGCATCACGGTCGCATTAACACCAGGGAACCGCCAAGGGCTGTTTGCGCAAAAGGTGCACCCATCAAGACCAACTGCCACGCTTTCGTCGGTAGTGGAGGCCCCGCAAGTACCACTAGTAGCAATGGCTTTGCTTGAATCGCTGATGATCTTCAGGTTGAGCAGATAGTATGCAGAAAATCAAACTGCCCGAGATCAGGGGGGTGCAGAGGGTAGCTGTGCTGTCGTCAATGCCATCCAGATTTTCTCGGGTTTGCCGGGGGGTATGATATGGCAGTAGGAGCATAGAAAGACCATAATAATCACTTTTAGCAGCAGCACGAAGGTGGAAGGTGTATCAAGTGCTGTGCACCCGACGAGCTTTCCCGGGACGTTTAAGCATCCGAAGGAGACGAACGAAAATTGGAAATTCAGTGGGGAGTGCGACTTTATGCGCCCGAGACGAAATGTGTCAGGCGGGCTGCATTTCTAGCACACGATGATGGCGCACGTGGAGTGCGGGCGGCCCGAATAATACTGTTCAGATTAAACCTTGTGGTGCACGATGCGTGCAGCATGTGCACTGTCGCAATGTGCTTCAGGGATAGATTCTGCCACCGCTTGTAGGGGCGACGTTTTTACTCCGTTGATGTTACGAGGATGGTTGTATTATTGTGTTGGGTATACTGTTAATCAACGTATAGTTCACGTGTCTTGATTATTCCGCAAGAAAGGTAGATGCTGTCCTTGAAAACTACATCCGACACTTACGGGCGGTGCACAGCTTCTCAGAGCGGAATGCGTTTGAGAGATATGCGAAGAACTTGATGGGTGTAAAATGTTTCGGGGGGCTGTAGGAGCAGTGAGCGACGAAGACTGTTTCTGCGTGTTGCCCCCAACGAGGACTCACGACCGCAATGGAAATACGTTTTGATTGAGAAACTACTCGATTTAGGTGCAAGAGAAGATACGATGCGCACACCTGTAAAACCGGTGATGACTTCTCATGGGCACGTTCTTCCACCTGCACGTACTTAATAATTATTGACTTCACCCGGCCAGGCGAGCTGCTTACTCACGGTATGTAAGTGCTCGTGGAATTATCATAGGCAAACGGAACCGGTCGCTGCAGAAAAACATCGTCTGACCTATTGAAAACATCCAGAGGAAAGGCGAGAAGAAATAAGTGTATCTAATAAATGGAGAACATCGAGGTAAACGTACCCAGCATCTGTGTTGTGGACAAGTGTAAACAGATCCAAAAGCTGTAGTACTCGTATTGTCGGCCAGTACCACCAGTAGACAGAAAGAGAAAAGGAGTGCGTCTGTTGCGTGGCCGTGTGCGTTCACAGAAAACGAAGTCAAACTACAAACGAAATAGTCCCGCCCCCAACACATCACCAAGACCATAGCAGCACTCCGACAGTGACTAACTCGAGACAATTTGTCCAGCGAAACAAGTTCCACGCGTTAGCCTACGATCGTCCGCTTCTGTAGATGTCGAGTGTGTGGAAATCGGTCAGGTACAGCTCTCGCAATCAGTATTTCAAAACACAACCTTTTTAGTTACAGAAAGACGAAGCCTGTGCCTACCGCTATACGAAAAAAAAAAAACGCCTATCGGCGAAAAAAATCTTTGGTCCCTCGTTTTTGGCGCTTCGCGCCAATTTAATTTAATTGGCGGCTCCAGGTGAGACCATGGGCGTGCGGCCCTATACCCTGGTGTACGAGCATAATATAAGTACATACCTTAAAATTATTTGGTTAACCAGATGTGTTAAATTAGAAAACGAGCACTCAGAAAAGAAGGATTAGATTGATAGGAAAATCGGAACTTGGGGAGTCGTTTTACTGGAATTAGTGGATAACGCGCCCCCCTTCTCGAGTAAGAAATTCAGCCTGGGCCAGTTTTCTCGTTTCAAATTATGTTTACTGCCTATACTGCTGTACGTTGATTCTGGAAAATTACTCCTGGTGTTGTACTTACCGGCATATATGTATTTTTTTGTTGTGTATGTTGATAAGTCCCAGGCGAAGAAAGATGATGTTTCAGGTTTTACTATTATTCTCCCGGCAGAGTAGATACAGATGGAAGTGGCCCTGGTGGGTATCACGTACACCCACGGAAGTAACCACCAAATAATCTCATAATAAGCCAATATACCGAATAGTCATGAAACGGTCAAATACTGAACAAGCACATTCGAACACACTCCCTGCTTTTTCAGCGAAACAGCAATGACAATTCAAGATAACAGAACAAAACTCATCTCCATGATAAAAAATCAACTAAAATATTTCAAGAGGAAACCTGTACCATATAAGCAAAAACCTCTTCCTCCCGTGTTAAACTATTATTGCAGATCTCCTTTGCAACAGTTCAATGCCGTCAAAACAAAACAATCATAGAGATAGCTAAATGATAGAACTCGCGAGGAACCCCATTCCCCGAGACACACGTCTCCCTGTGCCCCCTACTCCCGCCACAAATTCTCAGATCGTAGCTAACGCGAGATACCAAATATATTTCCCTATAGAGTTTACCCGGCGCTTAATATTCCGGAAACAATATCCGTTTTGTGTCAGAACCAAAAAGAAAAACACTCCCTGTTTCTGGTTCAGTTCACTAGCTATCCTTGTTCCCTGAAATACTTCACCTTCCCACTCGTGAACCGAGATTTTCATCACCCTTAATCATGAATAATCATATCCACAATACTTCATCTTCCAACTCGCGAACAAGATTTCAATCACCCATCAAGTTCGGAAATACAATATTGGTGGTAGAACAACCCATCAAGAATAAGCATACCCTCCCTTGTTCTGCAACCAATAGACCGCAGTACAAAGACAAATCCCTGTCAAACTCAATGAAATCAGTATCCACCAATACCGCTGCATCTGCAATACACCTCTCAAGGTGCACCACGTACTCTTAATTCGCCAATCCGTCAACTTACAAATATCCGTCCCACCAGTCACCTTCTGGTCATGTCTATACCACAACGACTGTTTGATTTGAACATGAAAATTTATTTTTTTCAAAACTCCAGGCAAAACAGAAGGCTACGTATACCGTCGAGTAGACGATAGTATACCTCCGTACCATTTCCGACTTTCCCGGGATAAAAATATACTCCGTAACATTCAGAAATCCCTCATCAGTGGTAAACAATACATATCCCACATATCATCCACCACGTACCCGACGGGAAGAACGATGACTACCACATAATTTTATCCCTAACACGTCGCAAATGGTTTTTATCATATACGACTTAATAACCGGAACGAATCCACACCCAGTCGAAAATGACGCATCTCCATTTGACGAACCTACAGTAGTAGACGACACTATATATACCTTCTTCGCACAATTCACGACTTTCCCTGGATACAAAATATAACGCACACCATTCAGATCTCCGTAACCAGTAATAAACGATACATATCCTATATATCATCCAGCACTTACCCGGAAAGAACGATAACTACCATATAATTTAGTATTCCCTAACACGTCGTAAACGGTATGTATCGACTTTCCTTTATCCGGAACGAATCCAAATCCGGTCGAAAAAGACATATCTCCATTTGTACAATCAAAAACGTATTTCGACCGACAGGTGTATCCAATCGCAAGAGAAAACTACTCCTCCGAATATACCCACCAGCAATACTATTACGGGGGTCCATCGTTAATAGGACCTATGGTATACATAAAAACCTATGTATTTCCCTATTTTTACTGACAATATTTGGTCCTGTTAACTATGGACCCCCGTAATAGACATAACCTCCCGCCCGCTAAGTAGCCGAATTACTAAAAAGCTCCAGCTGGCGAGATACTTGTCTGTCCACTTCACGACCTTCCCGCAACACAAATACACACTTGCCCACAGACTCCCTCCAAACCTTTGAAATATGCGATATTAACGTATGGTGTTGGTCCAGTTGCTCTTCTGGGCCTGCCCACATCGAACACGGAGCGCATCGAAGCGCAGTGGATGTCGTATTCGGCAGCAACATTTCTAACCAAAACACGAAAATACGACTTTTCAACTACCAGGTGGGGGACGGGGGGGGGTACTCATCACGTATATCTTCCAGAAAAAGAAGTCCAAACAATACTTCCGTACGTATCATCTAGTATGAACGTCATTATCGCACATGTCATACGTACTCGTACGTACTACGAATCAATTCACGAAATTTCTACCCTCGTCGTGAAAAGAAACAAACTTCACAAGGTAATAGTGGATCGAAGGCCTACCATTACGAGTGCAGACGCTATCCCCTCGCTCCGCGTGTTGCTGGACCCATAAAAGGATCCAGCGGACGATTCAACCACGCCTGCCCCATCCACGACCTCCCGCTGGTGCTGCTGCTGCTGACCTTCCGCGGCTGCTGCTGCTGCTGTTCCTGACCTCCCGCTGCTGCTGCTCCTGCTGCTGCTGCTGTCGGCGTGTGCACGCGACTGCTGTGTCACGCGACTTGTTGCCGATGCAGACGTGCCCTCCTTCGTTACTAGTACTGCTGCAGCAGCACCCGATTCCCCCCACGTCCGCTCCCTCGACCACTACCACACCGTAGTCGAGTGCGCGTATGACGTACGTGGCTTTCCCGACCGTGCCACATGGGTGGCCGGGTGCACACGGCCTGGCTCACCGTGCGACTTCACGCGAAAATGTGCAGATATGTCTCCCATCTCCCCAGCTCCCAGCCCCACCACAATCTCCCTGGGTGAGGTGCGCACGTAAAGTTCGCACGACTTGTTATCCTCCGTGCCACTCCCCACGGAGGCGCCTACGGTTTTGTTGCTCCCACCGCAGGGCTTTTTCTTCTCCATTTAGCACGCCGTCGTACCTCCGGCATATTCCAAGAGCACCAACACAGCTTCCGCTCCCTTTTGGCCATCTTCCGCGGAAACGCGTTTACCCTCCCGGCTCCCGTTGCCAACGTCGGGGTGTTCCGACGCTGGCGTTGAAGCATCTCTCCCTGCTCCAACTGCAGTAGATAGCTGTTGCTGTCTACCGGACCTCATCTGTGCCATCATCTCGAGGATCTCGGCGTGATTCACCTTTCGACGCTCCTCTGCGTCGGCGGCCGTCCGCTGCAGCCCCTCGAGGGCGAGGCCCTGCTCTAATACCATAGCCCGAAGATCTTCTACTTCGTCACCCATGAGCCTAGGTTGCCAACGTTGAAAAACTACACAGTGTTATAAGTCCCAGGCGAAGAAAGATGATGTTTCAGGTTTTAGTATTATTATTCTCCCGGCAGAGTAGATACAGGTGGAAGTGCGCCGGCCCTGGTGAGTATCACGTACACCCACAGAAGTAACCACCAAATAATCTCATAATAAGCCAATATACCGAATAGTCATGAAACCGTCAAATACTGAACAAGCACATTCGAACAGTATACGAGTATACATATAATGCGACAAGCAGCTGAGGTATACCTAATATATACATACGTACGTATGGTAGTAGGAGTACAGCAGTTCAGGATACCTACACTAAGAAAACGAGCAATAAAAATGGCAGGCTGAGATTAACAAGAAAGATATAATTCGGGATTCGTTCCTATGAACCTTGTACCGAAATGGGTATACAACGCACACATTCTCATCGAAGAAATTCATCCCGGGCCAGATATCCTGTTTCTTGTCGAGTGTTCGCACTTTGGATACCAAAAAAATAGAACAATAATATTGCCATGGGTGGATAGTGGTGTCATGATGTGTATAGATAGATATGCATGTGTAACAAGGCACAACACGGTGTGGGGTGGAGAGGGAATACGGCTACTATACTGTAATACAGAGGAAGCAGGACGGTGTGGGCAAAGCCTCTTAGGTACGACCTTAATTAAGCAGTATTGGGCGGCTGGGCGGCTGCACCGCACAACCTCCTCGCTCCCGGCGGGCGTTGCAGTGAAACCCGGCATTCACTAGAACAGCGAACTCTTTCGACGCATTTTATAAATAAAATGAGAGGAGAGAACTTGGCCCTTGCAGCAGCAGGTATTAGGGTGGTATCATAGGGGAGTGGCGGGAATCAGAGGGGAATTAGAAAAGGGCGGGTATAAGTGATTGCGGTGGAAATATTCAAGACTTAGTATTCGAAAGGGGGTTTAAGCTTGATTTTGGTCTAGTTCGTCAAGTATTCAGGTCTGATTGGTCATTTATGAAGTCATGGAATAATGGATTCTATTCTATATTTTGTGGATGGATGGTGTGATTGGAACAAGCACTATTAATAGTATCCACAGATGGCAAATAAATAATCTTGAATGAATGTGAATAGAGTGCCGGGTGCCACATGCCAAGTATATTCCGGCAGTGCCGACGTTTCATATCACCAGTACCACCGCAGCTGGAGCGGTAAAAGCGTATTTTTTACTAAGTTTTTGGTGGTGTCTTACCTGCTACGTATAGGCCCTGTGAAGGTAGTGTGGAGACATATTAAGCTGGTAAGAGGCATAGGTATGTCGATGCTGGATATGGCACGCTGCTTGTATTTCACGATCTTCTTACTACAGCTCACAAATTGCGCCCGATAAAAAACCCACACGCAAAATATTTCGTGCTTTTTCACCTCCGACATGTTTTTGTGGAGCATAAGGAAAGAACGCTATATTAATACGTAGTAGTGTTGATCTACCCGATCTCGTCTTTTGGACTGACAATGTATTTATATATGTACAGGACGATTAGACAGTTGACATCGGAACAACCCTTTGTGGAGAAAAAAAGAAAACAGCACGCCCCCCCGAGACACGACGCGATCACGGCCGTGGCTATTACTGGCAGAGGCGGGGGGGAGACGAACAGAGTGAGGCGCGAACAAGAAGCAACGAACCGATTAGTAGACCTCATTGCTACAGGAAGTAGAAGAGTGTCCGAACAGTCTGGGGTTTGGCGAATCGGAGAAAAAACAAAAATAATCGGGGTGGGGGGGGTAGTTCCCGTGGAGGAATACCCGGTTCTGGGTGGTTCGCG